>OY992540.1:203683106-204388852 GCA_963921195.1 Pegoplata infirma
GTTATATCAATCATCAAATAGTAGGTGATTAATAGATTTTTCTTTCAATCAATCACTTTTCAGATTTTGATCAAAAATAGGCCGAATAGGCCGAATAGCGAATAATTGTATAATATTTGTGCTCACGTGTTGAAAAACACACTAAACTAACTTTGAATCACATTAGTAAGCCACAAAAACATTTTACTAAGTGTTTTTGCAACTAAAAACATTTTTTTTTTAATATTCGGCTTCGGTTTCGGTTTGGCCGAATAGTGAAAATTTGGCCGAATATTCGGCTTCGGCCAAAAAAGGTGTATTCGGTCGGACACTATTAATTTTTTGTGTGCAGGTATTGAATAAATTATTTTCAACTATACCCTATTTAGCTGCAAACCGATAGAGATCAATTGGAATTCGAAGATTCCATGGAAACCGCGCACACACAGAAAGAATTTGAAACATATTTCAATCAACAAAAACGCGAATTCAATCAATTTTTTGATTGAAATTCCTCCATCCAACAAAGAAAATTGTTATACCAATTATCAAATTGAAGATGATTAATTGAATATTTTTTCAATCAAACATTTTTCGATTTTGATCACAAATTTGATAAATTTTTTATTTATAGTCAATCAAAATATTGATTGATTTAACGAATGAATTATGTCAAAATTATGAAAAAATTCATCTTTTTCGCTTTCCAATATGTTGCCAACAATAAAAAAGGAAAACTCGATTATTTTGTAAATTTTTTAATTAATGTATTCAAATAAATTAAAACAAAAAATATCTGGTATGTTGAAAATTTGTATTTCGAAAGTTAAAGAAAAAACAAAAATGTTAATCAAAACATTGATTGACTCATTTAAATTTTGTTGATCAATAGATTTAATTGAAAATTTTTAGCCAATAATTTTTTGTGTGAATTGATCTTTTTATACCCTCCATCTACACTTTGTCATTCCGTGTGTAACGCTCAAAAATATCGGTCTAGGACTCATAAAGTAGGTATATCAATTATTTTTATTTATTCTCTCTATTTATTTACAACTCATTTTTAATAAATGCAACCTAACCGAGAACTGGTATCAATGACCGTCGTCTCGTTGTAGCGAAAAAACCAAGGGTTCTAGTGGGAATCGAACCCACGACCCCCACGTTGAAAGGCTAGCACGCTACCAACTAGCCTACGGGGGCCCCCCGTAGGTATATTTATGATCAGAGATCGATTCTAAGACATTCTAGCGATGACCGTCCGTCTGTCTGTCCGTCTGTGGTTAACACGATGCAGTCCAAAATAAAAGAGCTAGACTCCCGAAATTTGGCACAAATATGTCTTATGGTTAGGTTAAGTTCGTAAATGAGCAAAATTGGACCAGGGGGAAAAAGTTCCCCCTTGAAGAACTAAACCAACCTCTTAAAAACACCATATTTTTACATGATTTTTTGTGTTTTTGTTTAGGTTAGGTTAGGTTGGATGGGCGCTCGCCATTTGGCGAGTTCACTCGGAGACCATAAGGCCCATTGTGATTCCCCTAATCATATTTCCCCTCTCCCTCTCTGATACAAAGTCCTACTTTTTAAACCACCCCGTTTCCCTGAGGTATTCCTCTAGAGACGTCAATGTTTAACAAATGCAACATTTTTATGCTACAAGAAGTTCAAAGTCCTGCATTTGGATCCGGGGGATTATAAAATGTCGTTTTTTTTTGGTGCGCTCTCCTTTTGTGGTCGTGGATAAAAAAATGGTTTAAATAATGATAAACTTGATTTTCTTTAGCGCAAAAAGCATAAAAATGAATTTTCAAACATATTTTTCGAAGGGGAAATTTGTGCTCTCAGTGACCACTGCCGACCTTCCCCCCACCCCCACAAAAATAAAAAGAAAACGCCCCTGCAAATTTTTTTTTATACCCTCCACTCTAGTGATAGAGGGTATATATAAGTTTGTCATTCCGTGTGTAACACCTCGAAATATTGGTCTAGGACCCCATAAAGTATATATATTCATGATCCTCGATCGATTTTAAGTCGATCTAGCGATGTCCGTCCGTCTGCCTGTCTGTCCGTCCGTAGAAAACACACTAACTTTTGAAAGACTTCACAGAGGCTATTGAAGTTTGGCATATATGTTGATCATTTACCTGGTCAGGTTGGTATTGCAATCCAGCCAAATCGGTTCAGTGGTTCAAAAGTTAAGAGCAAAAGAATAAGGGTCAGTTTACAGAAGGCGAACGCTACACACGAACGAAAATTTTACATGTATTTTGTTGTTGTTACAATAACAAAACACTTGCAAAATTTTCGTTCGTGTGTATCGTTAGCCTTCTGTAAACTGGCACTAAATTTCGGGAAGGGTTTTTCGCGAATTTACGAGATAAAAAACACGATAACTTCCGAAAAAAAAAACAATAAGACTGCTGAAACGTGCCATGTATCTTTGCCTTTCTACAATTCTAGTTGGTGTTGAATTTCAGCTCAATCGGTAAAGTGGTTCAAAAGTTATAAGCAAAACCCCGATTTTTAGATTGGGTTCATCTTAAATGCCACGTGGTAAACAAGTTTTAAAAGCATTGGCGGTAATATAGCAATGCTTTTCAAACTTGTTTAGTTTTAAAGCAATGCTTTTTAAACTTGTTTAGTTTTAAAAGCATTGGTAATTTAAAAATTACACTCAAAAAAATTTTTACACTCAAAAAAATTTTTACACTCAAAAAAAAATTTAGTTTTTTTTTACAAAAATGTCAATATTTTGTGTACATACGTACATTCACTTAGAAATATTTTTACACTAAAAAAACATTACACTCGAAAAAAGTTTTACACTCAAAAAAAAAAAATAGTAATTTTTTTTTTTTTTTTTTAATGACAAAAAAAGAGTTTTTTACTCAAAATAAAATATTTCTAATCAAAATTGTTGATTTCTTTTACATTAAAAATGTACTATCATTTAAAAAAGGCATTGTGGAGGGTATTCATAGATTCGGCAAAGTGGAATTTAACTTTTCTACTTGTTTTATTCTTTGTTTGCATGTTGGAGGGTATAAAAGATTCGGCACAGCCGAGTTTAACACTCTTGTTTGAATTACAATTGATCTTTTACGAATTACAATTGATCTTTTACATATTACAATTGATCTTTTACGAATTACAATTGATCTTTTACGAATTTTCATTGATCGTTTTCGAATTACAATTGAGCTTTTTCGAATAAAAATTTATCTCTTTCGAATTGCAATTGATTGATCTCTTTCGAGTTACAATTGATCTTTTACGAATTACAATTGGAATCTTCAAATTACAATTGATCTTTATCGAATTACAATTGATCCTTTTTGAATTACAATTGATCTTTTTCGAATTACAGTTGATCTTTTCCGAATTAAAATTGATCTTTTTCGAAACCATTTGCTGGGAAATTATAAATGTTCTCTTAACTTTTTTTTTGTAGTTTATGACTATTTTTAAATATTAGATGAAAAAATAAATTTCAAATAAATGTTTGTTTAAGAAAGGTGTGTGTACACAAGCATTTTGTTTAAATTATAAAAATATAAAAAAAATTTTAAATGTATTTTTAAACAATTTTTTTTTTTATAAATTAATTTGCTGAAAAATATTCAAAGTATGCGAGAAAATATTTTAATTACTTTAGTAAGGAGAAGGAACGTATTTGAAATTGAGAATGATGAGTAGCCAATAGTATGAAACATTTTTGCATATAATGACATAATGCAAAATTTTTGCGATAAAATAGTTTTGATTAAAATTTTTGTTAAAACACTAGAGGGATTTTTATTTATTTATGACAGGGATTTGATTTCCAAACGCATGTTTTTGTCGATAGTCTAAATGCTATCGACCAATTATCTTTCCGGATCACAAAATTTGCGTTAAAATGGCATCGATTTGTTTTTGAATATTTTAGTGAAAATGCATATTTTGCACATTTTAGCATATTTTAGCAAAGACACAAATTTAAATTTATTTGTTTCAAAAACTATTTTAAATACATACATGTTTATTTTGAAAAAAAATAATTATTTTTTTTTTATTTTTTTTTTTTATTTTTTTTATAGATTGCCTTTTTCTAAAAAAATATTGCATATTTTAAGCGCATATTTTCGATTTTTTAGTGCATGAAAATCTCATCCCTATTAATGACATTTCTAGATTTTTATATTTTTGATGTAATTTTTTTTTTGTAAAATTTCGATTTAAAAATTTTCAATTAAATCTATTGATCAACAAAATTTAAATGAGTCAATCAATGTTTTGATTAAAATTTTTGTTATTTTCTTTAACTGTCGAATTACAAATTTTCAACATACTAGATTTTTTTCGCTTTTATTTATTTGAATAGATTAATTCAAAAATATACAAAATAATTGGGTTTTACTTTTTTTATTGTTGGCAACATTTTGGAAAGCAAAAAAGATGAATTTTTTGATAATTTTGTCATAAGCTTACAGATTTGTTAAATCAATCATTATTTTGATTGACTAGAAATAAAAAACTGATACAATTTTTGATCTAACAAGGGAAGTCTCCCTAGTGTCACCCGCGGATCTTTATGGAATTGGTTTTATTTTGTAGATCAGAAAAAATAAAGGGACACGTATTTTTTTTAGCGGCCCAAATTCATATTTATGGGGTAAAAAGGAGGGGAAAGACAAGACCATTTTTCAGTTTTTTTCGTTTATCTCCTATATTATGCAAAGAAACCTAGTCATGTTACATACCAAATGAAAGGTCTTTGGAAAACCTATCTACGTGTGCTAAGAACGTGTCCAAACATGCACAACTTTTCATCATATTGAGTAAAATTCCAAAATTTTAGGACATTTTTGTTAATAAGTCGAAAAATATTAACTTCTTTGGCCCGTTGTTAGCACCACGAGATAGGTATTTTTAATACCTTTAATCTGATACCACACATGCTTATATTTATTTTGTTTAAATAGGCGTAAATCGTAAAAAACTGAAAAGGTCAATTTCCCACCATACAAATCGACCCTCCCTAAAAATGAGTTTGGGCTGCTAAAAAAAATACGTGTCGAATTAAAAATCGGAGGGTGACACCAGGGAGACTTCCCTTGTAAGTCGAAAAAATGTTTGATTGAAAAATTTTTTAATCAATTACCTACAATTTAATGTTTGGTATAACAATTTTTTTAATTGAAGGAATTTCAATAAAAAAAATTAATGCATTCGCATTTTTGTTGATTAAAATTCGTTTCAAATTTTTTCTGGGCACCAGGAGATCTTCCTTTTGCAACGTATTAATTTTCCGACTTTTAAATAACTTTTTTATTTCCTCATACTCCAACTCTTTGTGTTATATTTCCACCACATTTCATATTTTTCACCATTTTCATCCAGTCAGTCATCCAACAAAGGCTGTCACTTGAATAAATTTGATTAAAAAAAAATCTTTTTTTAAACAAATTATTTTATGGTTTCTTATTTTGATTTAATTAACATTTGTGCTCTAATTTCCATTAATGCCTTTAGGTTTATTTGTTGTGGTTATTGTTTCTTTTTTTGTTGTTGCTCCACTCTTTGTCTTTTAAATTTTTTTATGTAAATTGATTTTTGCCTCAATGTATCAATCTTTTTTGCTTGAATTTTTGCATATACTCGTACTCTACATTGTAGTCAAGCCAATACATTGTTTTTGTATGTTGACACTTTACTATCATCAATCAAATATCTCACGATAAAATACAGGCCGAGAAATTTATATATGATACAGAGAAAAGTTCAAAATGGAAAACTATTAAAAAGAACTGTACAAAAATACAGATTTTTAGAGTTTGGTTTAGTTCTTCAAGAGCAACTTTTTCCTTGGCCCTTTAACGAACTTACATGGAAGGTCTTTTACAGGGCGCCCACCGATTGTACTGAAACTTGCATATTAGAAAGAGAGGAGCAAAATAAGAGTCACTTGTTTTTTTTATAGATGCACAATCTCACATATGGCGGGTCAAAGATAAGGGGAAAAATGTATTTTTTTTTGTTTTTAGAGAATTTTTTAGATTTCTTCAAAAGAAACTATATGAACATTTTGTACATGTCGAAAGGTTTTTTGAAATCCTATCCAATGGTGTACCAGTCGTGTCCAAATTAGGCTTCGTTAAGTTCGTTATTGTCAAAAATGTATAATCCGCCAAAATCATATATAATCTCTATAAAAAATTATGCTTACCCGTATTTTTTCGTTTGGCGAAATTCCTGATGGTTCGTATTTTTTACGGCTTTTCCCGAAGGCCCTTATTTTTTTTATAAGGTGGCAACCCGTTTTTAAATTTGAGATTAATTGTACTTCGAATTGGACTTCAAAAAGTACCAATTGGACTTCAAAAAGTACCAATTGGACTTCAAAAAAGATCAATTAGACTTCAACTGAATTTCGAATAAAATCAATTGCAATTTTACAAGATCGAAATTTCGAAGATCAATTACAAATCAAAAATCAATTAAATTTCGAAGATCTATTAAAATTCAAACAAGTAAGAGTGTTAAATGCGGCTTTGCCGAATTTTTTATACTCTCCAACATGTAAAAAAATGTCGTTTAGGGTTTTTTAGGGCAACTTCCCCGTCGCTATAAATGATTTCAAATCAATTTTTTTATGTTTCTGAAGAAAACCATCCCCTTTTGTAGGGGCGGTACGGTATAACCTGGGTTTAAGAGACCTTGAGCTTTTTCTGACATTAAATCATTTCATTTACTTAACAAAAATAAAAAAAAACTTTAAAAAACTTTTTTTTGGGGTTGATATAGTTCAAGGGGAACATTTTTTTCCCCTAGTCCGATTTTGCGCATTTACGAACTTAACCTCCACAGGACCATTAGACATATTCGTGCCAAACTTCAGGAGGATAGCCCTTTTATTTTGGACGGACGGACATCGCTAGAATATCTTAGAATCGATCACTGATCATAAATATATACATAATGAGGTCCTAGACCGATATTTTGATGCGTTACACACGGAATGACAAAGTGAGTATAAAAACATCAATTGCCCAGCAAAAACTAGGTAATGAGTACTCATTCCCAATTGGATTACCTGGTAATGAGTACTAATTACTCGCTGTGTTACTTTATACCTTAAAAAAAGGCCTACTATTAACTTACTATGTAAGTAGATTTGCAATCTGAATTTTAAAAACCAGTTAATTTTCATAAAAATATATTAAAAACCATTTTACTCTTAATTTTTTTTCTCTTATTTAATAAGAGCAACTTTTGTCAACTTTTCGTAAGCGAGCTAGGAATGGGCTATTATTTGTTAGCTTTTTCGTAAGCTAACAAAGAAGGCCTTGCCTCCAATGACATCGCCTTGTTAAAGTAATTAACAATGAAATTGGGACATAACTAGTTACGCATTTTTGTTATAAACCTTTAAGTTAAGTTGGTAATGGAAGTTTTTGCTGGGTGATATTAAACCAACATCAACCGAATTTCGAAAAAGATCAATTTCAATTTTAAGAGTTTAATTCAATTTCAATGATTAATTAAAATTTAAAAACGATTAATTGATGTTCGAAAAATATCAGTTGAAATTCGTAAAGATCAATTGAATTTCAAAGAAAAGCAATTGAATTTAAATAAACTCACTCTGTAACGGAAATTCGAAAAAAGATCAATAACACAGGTTGACAAAATTTGACCTTTTTCAATTTGCCTGACCTTTGACAACTGATTTATATGGATTTTAGTGTGCTGATTCCGAATCTGTTATCCGATTGTTTCCATCAGCTCGCGTTCGCGAGCAAATCGCTGTTAAAAAGTCGAAAAAGTGCGTTTTTGACCAACTTTGCTTGGCTATAATTTCCAAAAAAAAAAAAATTAGTGCCTCAGTTTGAAACACGAACTTAACTATATTGGATGCCAGCATTCCAAAACTGGTATTAGCTTTTTTCTGACAGCTTTAGTTTTCGAGTTATTAAAAAGGGCATAAATATTCAGACAAACCCAGCAAAATTTTCGGTTGCAAAGAACCGATTGTGGAACAACTTATACTTCCCTAGAACCTGTTCTAATTCTTGTGCAACACCGATTCTTTTTACAAAGGGAATGTCCAAAAAGCAACAGGTGTTTGTAAGCAAAATTAGAACATATTTTTGTTCTTCGGAATCGGTTCTAGAAGTAAAATTTGGAACTGAAATAAGAATTAAAGAAATATTTTTAATTGTATTAGTTTATTAAACAAAGATAAATACAATCATATCTGACATAAAGTATTCACAGTTCTTAACACACATATATCATTTTGCGCCTCCAAAATTGCATTTTGGTCCTTACAATAATGACATGCTCTGGCATGGATTTTCTGCAAACTAAAATAAAAAACATAATATTATTAGTATTTGACCCGACCCATATAATGAACATTTTACTTACTCACCTTTTTATTAGCAATTTTCACGATTATATCCTGATATTTTAAGAGAATTTCAAGTTTTTTCTTGGTTAAGAAAAAAAGAAATGATTTTATTTTTTAATTTTTTTTGACACATAATTTTTTTTTCAATTCCTGAGAACCAAAATGTAATGAAACTTTGATTGCAGAGAACATGTTTCACAACAATTTTCACTTAACTTGTTCCGAATAATTAGAGTGTAATAGTGTTTGATTACCAAAGAACCTTTTCTAGAACAAGAGTTGTCAGAATCGGTTCTGAAAAATTTTCCTGGGAAATTGAAGAGGTCATAAATTTAAAAATTTTATTTTAGCGATATCTCAAAAACTAAAGATGACTCAACAAAAGTAAGAGCATTTTTGGAATCAGCATATCCAACATACCTAAAACCGTCATTCACTTTTTGGATGTAAGACTAGTGTTGGTAAATATAGACTCACAAACATGCCAAAAACAGCCTATTTTCAAAGTTTCCTTAGGCTATATCTCAAAAACTAGAGCTGAACCAAAAAAACGGCAGCCAGATTTGAAATCGGCATACCCCTAATACCCAAAATTAGCTATCAGAACCCGGGCAAAAAAAATTGTTGCCCTGTGTAATATTTCGAAAATATTAACTGAAACTCGTAGAAGTTCAATTCAAACTTTTAAAACGCTATTCGGAAGTGCCGAATCAAATATTTCCTTCACACTTCTCCCTTTTTATTTTGGGGGTCTCGGACAGGGACGTAGTTTTGGCGAATTTAATTTGCTGGTATCGGATTTTGGTACTATTGGACATTTATGAATTTCAAATGTTTCGGCTTTTCGGGGGTCTCGGACAGAGACGTAGTTTTGGCGGAATTTAATTTGCTGTCATCAGATTATGGTACTATTGGACATTTTTGAATTTTCAAATGTTTCGGCATTTTGGGAGTCTCGGACAGGGACGAAGTTTTGCGAATTTAATTTGCTGGCATCAGATTTTGGTACTATTGGACATTTTCGAATTTCAAATGTGGTCACAATTAAAACGTATATGATATAAGACCTGATGATTTTGGAGTCTCGCTCAGTCACTAAGTAATGGCGAATTTAATTTTCCATATATGAGATTTTGGTACAATTGGTCTCACTCAGGGACTAACGTTTTGGCGAATTCTATTTGCCCGGGTGTCAGTTTTTGGTACAATTGGGAATTTTTGAATTTCAAATGTGGCTACAATTAAAACTCAAACGCAATCGGATCTGGTGGAGATTATAGTCTGTATAGTCCACTAAATTTTGGAATTTCACAATTTTGGAGGTCTCGCTCAGGGACTTTGTTTTGGCGAATTTAATTTGCCGGGTATCAAATTTTGCTACAATTCGGGATTTTCGAATTTCAAATGTGACCACAAAATGTAGACGCTATCGGTCCTGTTAGAGATTAAAGCCCATGTATATATATATATATATTATGTCCTGTGGTTCCTATAAGGAACAAAGGGCCACAAAGCCCATGTAGTCCACTAAATTTCGGCATTTCCCAATTTCAGCTGGGGATTTTTGAATTTCAAATGTGGCCACATTTAAAACTTAAACGCAATCGGACCTGGTGGAGATTATACACAGAAAGAATTGAAAACCAAAGTCAATCAACAAAAATGTGGATTCAATTAATTTTTTAATTGATACTCCTCCGATAAAGAAATTTGTTATATCAATCATCAAATTGTAGGTGATTAATTGATTTTTTTTCAATTAATCACTTTTTCGATTTTGATTAAAAATTTAATCAATCTTTTATTTAAAGTCAATTAAAAGAATTATTGATTTAACAAATCAATTTCAAGCTTATGGAAAAATTATGAAGAAATTCATATGTTTTGCTTTCCAATATGTTGCCGACAATAAAAAAAATTAAAACCATAGTATAAAGTATATTTTTGAATAAATGCATTCAAATAAATTGAAGCGAAAACAAATCTTGTATATTGAAAATTTGAAATTTCATAGTTAAAGAAAATAACAAAAATGTTGATCAAAACAATAATTGATTTAATTGAAATTTTTTAACCAATAATTTTTTGTGTGTAGTCTGTATAGTCCACTAAATTTTGGAATTTCACAATTTTGGGAGTCTCACTTAGGGACTTAGTTTTGGTGAATTTAATTGGTATCAAATTTTGGTACAGTTGGAGACTTTTGAATTTTAAATTCGGTCATAGTAAAAACGTGGACGCTATCGGAACTGGAGGAGATTAACAATTTTGGGGGTCTCACTCAGGGACTTAGTTTTGGTGAATTTAATTTGATGGGTATTAAATTTTGGTACAGTTGGAGACTTTCGAATAAAACGTAGACTATCGGACCTGGTGAAGATTAAAGCCCAAAAATAATTTTTTAAACAAAATTTTTTTGTTAAAAAATTTTTGTTAAAATTTTTTTTTCTTAAATTTTTTTTTTTCAAATTTTTTTTTTTTTAATACTTTTTTTGATAAAAAAATTGCATCTTTTTAAAACTTCATCATAACCTCTTTCGAACTTTAATAGACCAAATTTTAAGTGGAGTTTTTAAATTTTCGACAACATTTGTATTTTATAGCCATTTCTCTACCTGTATCACTCTCTATTTGCAAATGTAGTTGCTTTTAAAGCTTTTGTTAATACCCTACACTAATGCATTAAGGTGTTGTTAGTTTCGAAACAGATTTTGAAACATTTTTTTAAAGTATACAAATGTTGCAACATTTTTTTTTTGTATAAAAAATCTCTGAGGCATATTTCCGCATCAAAAAAAATTACAAGGTCTCTTAAAGGATGCACTACGATTTTCTTGAAACTTATCGTATATGTTCGTTCCGGAAAAACGGACTTACTAAGCGGCCTTAAATCAGTTTGAAGCGGTTTATTTAGTACTTAATCGACAGTAACCGAATTGATTTTAAACAAAAGCCATTTTCCGAGTTATGAACGCACCACACAGAAAAAAATGTATTTAGACTCATTTTCAATAAAATCGTTGTTGTATTAACAAAAAATTAAATTGTATTGAAAAATTTTGTTGTTGTATAAAATATCAATTGTTTTTTAGTGTCCGACCGAATACACCTTTTTTGGCCGAAGCCGAATATTCGGCCAAATTTTCACTATTCGGCCAAACCGAAGCCGAAGCCGAATATTAAAAAAAAATGTTTTTAGTTGCAAAAACACTTAGTAAAATGTTTTTGTGGCTTACTAATGTGATTCAAAGTTAGTTTAGTGTGTTTTTCAACACGTGAGCACAAATATTATACAATTATTCGCTATTCGGCCTATTCGGCAAAATTGTGGCCGAAGCCGAATAGTGGCCGAATAGTTCTTTTTGGCCGAAGCCGAATATTCGGTCGGACACTATTATTTTTTGCCAATACAATTAAATTGTTTTTTTCTGACTTTTTCTCAGTTGCTGACTTTTCTACCGATCTTTTCAGTCGTTATTGCCGATTAAAAATCTCTTAAAAATTTGTTAGACTAGGCATTAGTTTTCTTTTTCATCTCTTTTTTTCCCCTCAGTTTCAAACGTGATTTATCAATTTCTAGTCGATGAAATAATTTATGATGATGATGATTATTACAACAATAGTTTAAATAAAAATGTTTGACGGCATTGTCTTTTTAGAAATAATTCCGCAAAAAAAAGGTCAAGCATCATGTTTAGTGCTTTGCAAATATATTCAATTGATCCTTGGAATGTTTTTTAAGAAAGAAACCCACATAAATTATTTTTAAAATATTAAATTTGTTTTAAATTTAAAAAAAAAAAACTGCAATTTTATAAACTTTATTAATTTTTCTCTCTCTTTCTTTGTCTTTCTAGGTAAGTGTCATTATATTTTATTAAATATTTATTTTAATAGACGAAATACTATTGAAAACAAATCGTGAATAACATTTTTAAATACAAAAGGGTAAGAGCTTATCAAACTATAATTATATTTACGTAAAAGTAAATTGTTTGAAACAATTAAAGATGCCAGATTTTTTGTAAGAGATAAAAAAAAAATGTCGAAGACTTAAAAAAAAATGTACCTGCAACTGAAAAATTAATAGTTCCCAACGATTTTTTTTTTTTTTTTTCGATTTAAAATCCTAAATATTTTGAGATCCTTAACATTTTTTTTTTCAAATCAGCCTTATTTTTTATTCTGTCTAATTTTTCTATTTTTTGGCGACATTTTTCTATTCAAATTCGTCCTTGTGAAAATAGTTGTATTCGGCCATAATTTGAAGTTGGCAAAAACTTTGGGCGAAAGCCAAATTCTTGCAAATTTTTATTAATTTTCGTAAAACAAAATATTCTCATCTATATGAGGTAGAAAATTTTAATTTTAAGAACCCAAAAAACTGAGTTGATCTCATATTTCCACAATTTTTTGAACTCAAAACGATGCATGCATCAAAAAGAAACGGTTTTAAAATTAATTACGTCGATAAATTGATTTTAGGATGATTTTTTAAATATTTTTCTAAATTACTTTTGTATACGGTGCGTATTATTAATGTTAATATACATTATTTAATTAATTATACGCACCGTATACTAAAGAACTGATGAGAAATGATTTTTAATTTTTTCCTAATTACTTAAGTATACGCTGCGTGTTATTAATGTTAATATACATAATATTAATTATACGCACCGTATACTAAAGCTATAGTAATAATGTTAAAACATTACGATAAAATCAACTTAACGATATACATAATTTTCTTTTTAAAGTACACTCTTATTAAAATTAGAAAATTGTAATTTTACAAGAAATTAATTGAAATTTACACAATTTATAGTAGTTGCATTAACCGCCTGTTGCGTCAAATGAAAACACATACATATATAATTTTAAATTACGAAAAAAAATCCTATGTGAGTCGTGCAAGATTTCTGTTTTTGTGTCGAGTGTTAACCTGCTGATAACACAAAAATAGGTCAATATCCGCTAGACGACGGCAGGACAGCTATTAAACTAACGCATCGTTTTCAAAGTTTCATTTAAAAATTGTCAGCAAAAAAAATATAGGGAGCGAAAAGGGTTAGTTAAGGTTTATTGAGAACAAAAATGTTGCAATTGACATACAAATTAGTAAAAATACAAAAAAAAAAAAACTTTAAAAAAGTGTAATCTTTAATAGGTTGGTTTAGGGGAACTTTATTTTCTCCTGTTTCTATTTGGCCCATCTCCAAACTTAGCCGGCCTATGAGCATAAGACATATTCGTGCCAAACATCAGGAGTCTAACTCGATTCTGGACCGTATCGTGTCCTATACAGACGGACAGACGGAAATCGCTAGAATGTCTTAGAATCGTTCACTAAAACGGAATCATTTTGTAATTCCGTGTGTCGAAGTTATAACAAAATAGCCAAAATTATAACAAAAACTGCCAAAATTATAACGTAACAGTCAAAATTATAACAAAATAGTCAAAATTATAACAAAATAAGTCAAAATTATAACAAAATAGTCAAAATTATAACAAAATAAGTCAAAATTATAACAAAATATTCAAAATTATAACCAAATATGTCAAAATTATATTAAAATAAGTCAAAACTATATTAAAATAAGTCAAAATTATAACAAAATAGTAAAAATTAGGACAATTAGTCAAAATTATGACAAATAGTCTAAATTATAAAAAATAGTCAAAACTATAACAACATGTCAAAACTATAATAAAATAGTTAAAATTATGACAAATAAGCACAATTATAAAAAAAATAGTCTAAATTTCAACAAAATATTGGAAACTATTTCAAAATTGTCAAAATTTTAACAAAAAGTAAAAATTTTAACAAATAGCCAAAATTTTAACAAATAGTCAAAATTTTAACAAATAGTCAAAATTTTAACAAATAGTCAAAATTTTAACAAATAGTCAAAATTATTACAAACTAGTCAAAATTATAACAAAATAGTCAAAATTATACAAAAAAATCAAAATTATAACAAAATAGTCAAAATTATACCAAAATAGTCAAAATTATAACAAAATTGTCAAAATTATAACAAATAAGCACAATTATAAAAAAATAGTCAAAATTTCAACAAAATATTGAAAACTATTTCAAAATAGTCAAAATTTTAACAAATAGTCAAAATTATAACAAAATAATCAAAATTATACAAAAAAAATTTAAATTATAACAAAATAGTCAAAATTATACCAAAATAGTCAAAATTATAACAAAATAGTCAAAATTATAACCAAATAGTCAAATTATAACAAAATTGTCAAAATTATAACAAAATAGTCAAAATTATACAAAAAAAAAATTAAATATAACAAAATAGTCAAAATTATACCAAAATAGTCAAAATTATAACAAAATAGTCAAAATTATAACCAAATAGTTAGAGTCCGACCGAATATTCGGTTTCGGTCTCGGTTTCGGCCGAATAATGGGGTTTCGGCCTCTATTCGGTATTCGGCAAAATTTTGGCCGAATATTAGCCGAAACCGAAACTTTTTGGTATTTTAAAAAATATGTAAAAAAGTCAATGAATTTTTTGATTTCGTATTTCATTACACTTGTTTTAGTTCAATTGAAGAAAATGTTACAAGTTTATGCAATAAATGTAAAACTGTTTCAGTTCAAAAATTATTTTCTCCTAATCTGCAAATGAAATATACAATTTTTTTGTAAGTTTTTTAAAAAACATATTTTTTTTCAAAAATACAACAATTCCTATGGTTTAAAAGTATTATATGCTGTATATTAATATTTAACTCTTTAATAATTTTATTCGTGCCAGGCGGTAATTTTTTTTAAGTTTCGGTTCGGTTTCGGCCGAATATTACTTTTTCGGCCGAATACTCGGTTCGGTTTCGGTTCGGCCTCGAAAACTGGTTTCGGTCGGACTCTACAAATAGTCAAATTATAACAAAATAGTCAAAATTATAACAAAATAGTCAAAATTATAACAAAATAGTCAAATTTATAACAAAATAGTCAAAATTATAACAAAATAGTCAAAATTATGAAAAATAGTCAAAATTATGACAAAATGGTCAAAATTATAACAAAATAGTCAAAATTATAACAAAATAGTCAAAATTATAACAAAATAGTCAAAACTATAACAAAATGTCAAAACTATAATAAAATATTCAAAATTATAACAATTTGTCGAAATTATAACAACCCGAGTAAAAATAAACATACATAACAATATATAACTTGATGCAAACATAATAAATCATATATGATTATACATCGCGTGAGATATTTTCAAAATTTTTTAAATGCAGTCATATGTAGTTATAAATAATTGAATCATGATTCGGATTAACCCATTCCTGCCTAATGGGTATTTAAATACCCAAAAAAGTGTTGATACTTCAAAAAATTTAGCGCGGTCTAGATGGAAGATATCGGGCTAATTCTTTTTTCATAAAAAAGAGAAGAGATTGGGCTAAATGTGAACATTTAACAAAATTTTTTTTGTTTTGTTTAACTTTTGTTTTTCACTGACAAAAATCGAAGATTTTTCTTAATCGAAAATACTCAGGAAAAGTGCACCTAAAACGTGATGCGGGGGGTTAAGGACAATTTTGGTTTTCACGAAAATTTATTGGAGTTATTTTGACACCCAATAGAAACTTTTTAGACCCCTTTCAGCTCAAACAAAAAATAAAATTAAAAAATTACACGGACTAATACCCATGTCATATCTCAGGTCGGAGCTGAGGTAATTTTTTTTTTATTTTTTCTAGCAACTTCTGTGGTCTTCCAGGTACACATGTCAAAATTTCATCAAAATCGTACGAGCCGATCTATGGGCAGGCAGTAATGGGTTAAAAGGTGTACGGTTGATATAATTATATAAAATTATATGAGGGTCAATACAAAATTTGTTTTTCTGTATAATTTAATATATAATTATATATATCCTATTCTGTTCCATATATAACACTATATGTTTCCATTTAACCAACAATTTTCTAAGTTTTTAAGGCAAAGTATAAGAAACTTTTTAAAATGTTCCTAAACATTTCCTTGTTAGGGTTATGTATATCACCTATCTGGTTCGAAGCGTACCCGAACATTTTTTTGTTTAAGAAATTTATATGTTTGGTGAATGTATCGTTGACCTGTGGTGTAACTCAACCCAAACCAAAAAAACACCAGGATTTTACATGTTTTTGGGTGCTGTGGCCTAGTGGTTAGCGCGTTGGACTACTAGCCAGCAAGCCTGGGTTCGATTCTCAGCTCAGGCAGAACAACATTTTTTTCAGATATTTATTAGTTTCTATTTATGACTAATATCTATCGCAGCACCCTCCTTCGTTGATAAATAGCACTAAAACGTCAACGAAGTAAAATAATAAAATAATGGCTATAAACACAGCTTCAAAAATAATTCGCCAGATCAATAACAGATGGCGATGCAGCAACTGTACTCAAAATTATCAACACGCGCAATTACAGTGTTGCCATACTGAAGCCCTTCTATCTTTCAAATCTTTCATCTCTCTTCTATCCCCTTTCCGAAAGAAGCTCACGGTTACATTAGTAATTGATAGGCAGCATTGCCTGAGTGTTGCTTCTTTTTTAAAAAAAAAAAAAAAAATTAGATCTAATTAGATCCATTAATATATGGCAATGTCTGGTCAAAACTCGGATGAAATCAAATCATATTTTATACAAGTTGATCTCTTTTAATGCAAAAACATCCACCATTATTCGGATCCAATTGCGTATAAATATATATTGTGTTACATATCATTATATATTGTATCATATAAAAATTTTTACTCGGGAAATAGTCAAAGTTATAACAAACAAATATTATAAAAAAATAGTCAAAATTACAACAAAATATTGAAAATCGATTCAAAATAGTCAAAATTTTAACAAATAGTCAAAATTATAAAAAATAGTCGAAATTATAAAAAATAGTCAAAATTATAAAAATAGTCAAAATTATAAAAAATAGTCAAAATTATAAAAAATAGTCAAACTGTAACAAAATAGCCAAAATTATAAAAAAAGTCAAAATTATAACAAAATAGTAAAACTTATAACACAATAGTCAAAATTATAAGAAATAGTCGAAATTATAACGAATAGTCGAAATTATAACAAATAGTCAAAGTTATAACAAATAAGCAAAATTATAAAAATATAGTCAAAATTATAACAAAATAGTCAAAATTATAACAAAATAGTCAAAATTATAACAAAATAGTAGAGTCCGACCGAATATTCGGTTTCGGTCTCGGTTTCGGCCGAATAATGGGGTTTCGGCCTCTATTCGGTATTCGGTAAAATTTTGGCCGAATATTAGCCGAAACCGAAACTTTTTGGTATTTGAAAAAATATGTAAAAAAAGTCGCTGAATTTTTTGATTTCGTATTTCATTACACTTGTTTCAGTTCAGTTGAAGAAAATGTTACAAGTTTATGCAATAAATATAAAACTGTTTCAGTTCAAAAATTATTTTCACCTAATATACAAACGAAATATACAATTTTTTTGTAAGTTTTTTAAAAAACATATTTTTTTTTTCAAAAATTCAACAATTCCTATGTTTTAAAAGCATTATATACTGCATATTTATCTTTAACAACTTTTTAATAATTTTATTCATGCCAGGCGGTAATTTTTTTTTAAGTTTCGGTTTCGGTTCGGTTTCGGCCGAATATTACTTTTTCGGCCGAATATTCGGTTCGGTTTCGGTTCGGCCTCGAAAACTGGTTTCGGTCGGACTCTACAAAATAGTCAAAATTATAAAAAAATATTCACAATTATAATTAAATAGTCAAAATTATAACAAAATAGTAAAAATTATAACAAAATAGTAAAAATTATAACAAAATAGTCAAAATTGTAACAAATAGTCAACATTATAACAAAAAGTCAAAATAATAACAAATAAGCAAAATATAACAAATAGTCAAAGTTATAACAATTAGCCTAAATTATAAAAAAATGGTCAAAACCATAACAAATAGTCAAAGTTATAAACAAATTAGCACAATTATAAAAAATTGTTAAAATTACAACAAAATATTGAACATTTTTTTCAAAATAGTCGAAATTTTAACAAATGGTCAAAATTTTAACAAATAGTCAAAATTTTAACAAATAGTAAAAATTTTAACAAATAGTCAAAATTTTAACAAATAATCAAAATTATAACCAAATAGTCCAAATTATAACAATTAGCCAAAACTATAAAAAATGGTCAAAATTAAAAAAAAAAGAAAAACAAGTAAGAGTGTTAAATTCCGCTGTGCCGAATCTTTTATACCCTCCAACACGTTTAAAATAAAAAAATAAAAATCGCAGAGGCGTCTTTTTTTTTTGGTAGGGGGGGTCGGTGGAGTTGGTGGGGGACACCTGTACCCCTGCTTTATATGTTTACAAATTATGTATTTTTTATGATATTTACGCTTAAATAATAAATTTTTATCGTTATTTTTAATTTATTTCTATAACCACGCCCCCAAAGGGGGGGCGGCCTGAAAAAAATCGAATTTCCTAACCCCCTTGGTCCAAGCGCAGGTCTATGAACATAATATGGCATACAAATGTTAAATTTGTTGAGCAAAAATTAAAAAAAAAAACGTAAAAATATCTTGTTTTTTAGGGGTCGTTTTAGTTCTTCAAGGGGGAACTTTTTTCCCCCTGATCCGATTTTCCCTATCTTCGAACTTAACCTTACTAGTAACATAAGAGATATTCTTGCCCGATTACATGGGTCTTGTTCTTTTGGTTTGGACAGCATCGTTATTTCTACAGACGAACGGACGGACGGACATCGCTAGAATGTCTTAGATTCTATCATGGATCAATATTATATGTATATACTTTGTTGGGTCCCCGACCGATATTACGATATGTTACACACGGAATGACAAAGTGAGTATACCCCCATACTGTGGTTGGAGGGTATAAAAATAGTCAAAATTATATATTTTAATGCCAAAATTATATGAAATAGTCAAAACTATAACAAAAAAAGTCAAAACTACAAAACTAGTCAAACTTTTAACAAAATAGTCAAAATTATACCAAAATAGTCTAAATTATAACAAAATAGTCAAAGTTATAACATCTTGACTATATGTTATAACTTTGAATAGTTAAAATTATCATAGTCTTAGTTATAGCAAGTAGTTAAAATTATAACATAATAGAAAAAATTATAGCAAGTAGTCAAAATTAAATAACAGTCAAAATTATAACAAATAGTAAAACAACAAATAGTCAAAAATTATAACAAATTTTCAAAAATTATAACAAATTGTCAAAATTTATAACAAATAGTCAAAAATTATAACAAATAGTCAAAATTATAACAGTCACAAATTATAACAAATAGTCAAAAATAATAACAAATAGTCAAAAATTATAACAAATAGTCAAAAATTATAACAAATAGTCAATTATAACAAATAGTCAAAATTATAACAGTCAAAAATTATAACAAATAGTCAAAAATAATAACAAATAGTCAAAAATTATAACAAATAGTCAAAAATTATAACAAATAGTCAATTATAACAAATAGTCAACAAATAGTTAAAAATTATAACAAATAGTCAAAAATTATAACAAATAGTTAACAAATAGTCAAAAAATTATAACAAATAAAAAAATATAGCAAATATGTTGATTATAACAAATAGTAAAAATTATAACAAATAGTCAACAAATAGTAAACATAACAGAAAAAACCAAACAAATAGCCAATATTACAATAAAAAGTCAAATAACAAAAAGTCAAAATTACAATAAAAATAAAAAAAAATATCTTTAAATACCATAAAAAATCGCTAAAATTATATATAAATCCCCGGCATCACTGCTTCTCATATATTAGCTCTGTTGTATAGGTGTCGTTGAATGTAGTGTATTCTTTTTTTTAAGCTTTTTATCAATTTATGTGTGACTCATATTTTCAAACGTACAGATGTTGAACTGAACAAAATGAAAAGAGCTTTTTTGTGTGGGAATCTCAATTTTAAAAACCATCATTTTGTGGCATATTTTTAGGCTGTTATGATTAATAACTTCAAGTAGTTGGTTGATGAAATGAAAAGTCGGGTGCTGTCGATGAGAAAAAAAAATAAGAGGAATAAAATTACACTCATGAAAATAAATTTGTAAATTATGTTAATAAAATAAAAATAACGTCAAGATTTAGGGTTTTAAAAATAAATAAACCATTTAGGTATTTTCAATCAAAAAATCCCTTAATCTATCGTAAATATCT
Source organism: Pegoplata infirma (assembly GCA_963921195.1). NCBI lineage: Eukaryota > Metazoa > Arthropoda > Insecta > Diptera > Anthomyiidae > Pegoplata > Pegoplata infirma. The sequence goes on from OY992540.1 coordinate 203,703,750, forward strand.
GTTAATAAGTTGTCACTAGCAAACAAAAACAAATTTTGTTAAGTTAACATATTTCTTTGTTGATATTAGCAATACTTTTCGGCAATGACAAACTTTTATCTTGACGCCACTCAATATTTTACTTTCTCATTAGCAGATTTTTTTTTTTTTTAAACGTACAAACATAATGTGAAACATTTTGTAACACATTAATGGAGAATCTCGTTACATTTTAAGAACTTGAATTATAATTTATGAGTTTTTTAACACCTTAATTAAAGTTCACTTCAACAAAAAATTTAATTTCTAAAAAAAAATTCAATACTTAAAATTTTTACTTATAAAAGTAATTCAGACGATCGATGCTGAGGACTTTTTCTCACACTCACTCACCATCACGTGAGTAAAATTCAGTTTCAGTGACACTCTATAATCTGTTCATGTGCCCATCTCTAGTCGAAATTATAACAAATAGTTAAATTTTTACCAATTGACTATGTCAAAATTATAACAAATAGTCAAAACCATAACAAATAGTCAAAATTATAACAAAAAGTCAAAGCTTTACCAAATAATCAAAATTTTAACAAATAGCCTAAATAATAAATAGTCAAAATCGGAAGCAGTCAGTCAAAACTATTACAAACTCTCAAAATTATAACAAATTGTCAAAATTATAACAAATAGTCAAAATTATAATAAATAGTCAAAATTATAACAAATTAATTGTTACAAATAGCCAAAATAATAAATGGTCAAAATTATAACAAATAGTCAAAATTATAACAAATACTCAAAATTATAACAAATAGTCAAAATTATAACAAAATAGTCAAAATTTTAACAAAATAGTCAAAATTTTAACAAAATAGTCAAAATTATAACAAAATAGTCAAAATTATATCAAAATAGTCAAAACTATAACAAAATAGTCAAAATTATAATAAAATAGTCAAAATTATAGCAAATATTCAAAATTAAATTATAACAAATAGTCAAAATTATAACAAATAGTCAAAATTATAACAAAATAGTCAAAATTATAACAAATAGTCAAAACTATAACAAATAGTCAAAATTATAACAAATAGTAAATTTAAATAGATTTACTAAAATTTCTCAAGAAACTCCTTAGGATTCAAAGAAATTTTTTTTATTCTAAGTAATTGATCTTATGATAATTTCATCAATCAGTTTTTTAATTTATTTTACGTCATTTCACTTTTATTTCACTTTCATTTCTCTATTATTGTAATTAACACTTTACTATTATTGTTTAGTTGTATTTAAAAATAAAAAAATTAAAACTCACAGACCAAATGTCTGGTCTCAACTTGCAATCTATAATAACTGTTATAAATGAAAAGTCGTCTAACATATGTTTTAACCGGAAATCACGTTTAGAAAAAAAACGATAACAAAGTTGTTGACGCCTTCACTTTACAAAACATGTGAATATTCTCTTAATACATGTTAGTTAATGTCTATGAATCGGACCAATATTTTTTTTTTTTCAATAATGGTTCAAAGTTCATATATTTAAAAAAAATTGTCTATAACTCATACGCTAAGTTAAATTTTAAAACTTTGCTCAGAGAATAATTTGGCAGTTTTTAAAGAGATAGAGAGTACACTTATAGAAAAGTTCGGGTAAAAAAAGGTGATAATTATAACTTAATGAGTAATATTACTAATTTGTTGTCAAAAGCCAAATGAAGCAATAAAAATCCATTGTACAAAAAAAAATTAATTTTAACTTATTTTTTTAGTAAATGAATGAAGTTTTTCAGTAAATTTGTAATTTTATGCTTTACTGACATTAAAACAACGCGTTTGTTGTAATTACTGAAAAAATTTTAAAAGCCGTTTGTACCAACATTATTTTTTGAGTCTACACCATTTACAGAAAAATTACATTTATAATTTGCAATTCGAAGATTCTTATAATTCGAAGATTCAATTTTTAATCTGAGAATTCCATTAGTAATTCGAAGATTCTACTTGTAGTTAGAAAATTCCATTTGTAATTCGAAAAAGATCAATCGTAATTCGAAAAAGATCAGTTGTTATTTAAAAAAGATCAATTGTAATTCCAAACAGATTAACTGTTATTTGAAAAATATTTCTATTGTTCTAAGTTTTCTATTGTTCTAATATTCACCAAAAACTTTTGCCAAATTTTAGTAAATTTTTACCAAGTTTTTGTTAATTTCACTAAATTTTTTGTTAACTTAAATTTTTTTTTTTGTAAATTTACCAAATTTTTGTAAATTTAACCAAATTTTTGTAAATTTTACCAAATTTTTGTAAATTTTACCAAATTTTTGTAAATTTTACCAATTTTTTTGTAAATTTTACCAAGTTTTTTTTTAATTTTACCAATTTTTGTAAATTATTCCCAATTTTTGTAAATTTTACCAAATTTTTGTAAATTTTACCATTTTTTTTTTTAATTTTTATAAATTTTTGTAAATTTTGCCCAACTTTTTTAAATTTTACCCAATTTTTTTAAATTTTACCAAATTTTTTTGTAAATTTTACCGAATTTTTTTGTAAATTTTACCAAATTTTTTGTAAATTTTACCAAATTTTTTGTAAATTTTTTGTACATTTTACCAAATTTTTGTAAATTTGACAAAATTTTTGTAAATTAATTTTTTTTTTTTTAATGTGACTAAATTTTTTGACTAATTTTTTTAAATTTTACCATTTTTATACCCTACACCACACTGTGGTACAGGGTATAATGAGTTTGTGCTGATGTTTGTAACTACCCGAAATATTGGTCCTAGACCCACCTTTAAGTATACCGATCGACTCAGAATCACTTTTTGAGTCGATTTAGCGATGTCCGTCCGTCCGTCCGTCTGTCCGTCCGTCTGTCTGTCTGTCCATGTAAACGGTGTAAACACGATACAGGTCGCAATTTTTAATCAATTGACTTGAAACTTAGGCCTCTTTTCACCCAAGGACGAAGCCTATTGAAATTGGAAAAAATCGGTCCATATTTAGACCTAGCCCCCATACAAAGGTCCCCTTTAGTTTTGACTCAAATGACTCTAATAACCGCATTATAATATGTATCGTTTCAAAATTTGGCTGGGAACCATGTTTCATCCACACAAATCACCATTCCGAATTTTAAAGAAAGCGGACCAGTTCTTCTTGTAGCCCCCATACAAACCACCTTCCCGATTTTCACATAAATCTCTCAAATTTCATGAAAATAGAAAATATTTAATTAAAATTTTGTTTGTGTATGTTTAACGCGTACTTATATAATCTTATCAAATCTAATAATCATCGGACCAGTTATGGACTTAGGTCCCTTGCCCGATTATTCGCCCGATATTCAGTTGAAGCGGTTTAGTGTCAACAAATAGAAGCCTATTTCACTCAAATTTGATTTGTGAGTATTTTTTACACTTATTAAAGATTTGACAAAATATAGATCTAATCGGTCCATTGGACCCATTTTTCGGGAAACTCTGGTGTAGGGTATTATATGGTCGGTCTTGACCGACAATAATTTTCTTACTTGTTTTTTTTAATTTTATAAATTTTTGTAAATTTTGCCCAATTTTTTTAAATATTACCCAATTTTTTTAAATTTTACCAAATTTTTTTGTAAATTTTACCGAATTTTTTTGTAAATTTGACCAAATTTTTGTAAATTTGACCAAATTTTTGTAAATTTTACCAAATTTTTATAAATTTGACCAAATTTTTGTAAATTTGACCAAATTTTTGTAAATTTTACCAATTTTTTGTAAATTTGACAAAATTTTTGTAAATTTGACCAAATTTATGTAAATTTAATAAAATTTATGTAAATTTGATAAAATTTATGTAAATTTGACCAAATTTATGTAAATTTGACCAAATTTATGTAAATTTGACAAAATTTATGTAAATTTGACCAAATTTATGTAAATTTGACCAAATTTATGTAAATTTGAACAAATTTAAGTAAATTTGAGCAAATTTAGGTAAATTTGAACAAATTTTTGTAAATTTGATAAAATTTTTGTTAATTTGATAAAATTTTTGTAAATTTGATAAAATTTTTGTAAATTTGAATAATTTTTTGTAAATTTGACAAAATTTTTGTAAATTTGACAAAATTTTTGTAAATTTGGTCAACTTTTTGTAAATTTGACCAATTTTTTTTTTAAATTTTACCAAATTTTTATAAATTTGACCAAATTTTTATAAATTTGACCAAATTTTTATAAATTTGACCAAATTTTTATAAATTTGACCAAATTTTTATAAATTTGACCAAATTTTTGTAAATTTGACCAAATTCTTGTAAATTTGACCAAATTTTTGTAAATTTGACCAAATTTTTGTAAATTTGACCAAATTTTTGTAAATTTGACCAAATTTTTGTAAATTTGACCAAATTTTTGTAAATTTGACAAAATTTTTGTAAATTTGGCCAACTTTTTTTAAATTTGACCAAATTTTTGTAAATTTGACCAAATTTTTGTAAATTTGACCAAATTTTTGTGCATTTGATAAAATTTTTGTAAATTTTACCAAATTTTTGTAAATTTTACCAAATTTTTGTAAATTTTACCAAATTTTTGTAGTTTTACCAAATTTTTGTAGTTTTACCAAATTTTTGTAGTTTTACCAAATTTTTGTAGTTTTACCAAATTTTTGTAGTTTTACCAAATTTTTGTGAATTTGACAAAATTTTTGTAAATTTGACCAACTTTTTGTAAATTTGACCAAATTTTTGTAAATTTTTTACCAAATTTTTGTAAATTTTTACCAAATTTTTGTAAATTTTACCAAATTTTTGTAAATTTTACCAAATTTTTTTGTAAATTTTACCAAATTTTTGTAAATTTGACCAACTTTTTTGTAAATTTTACCAAATTTTTGCAAATTTGACAAAATTTTTGTAAATTTAACCAAATTTTTGTAAATGTGACCAAATTATTGTAAATTTTACCTAATTTTGGTAAATTTTACCAAATTTTTGTAAATTTTACCTAATTTTGGTAAATTTTACCAAATTTTTGTAAATTTTATTAAGTTTTTAAAAATTTTACCTAATTTTGGTAGATTTTAAAGTTGTTAACTTATGAAATAACTGTAAATTTCGCAAAATTTTTAAATATTTTTTAAAGTTTACCAAAAATTGTCTTTATTTTTATCACTTGTTTTCTTAAAGGTTTTTGGTTTAGTTTCGGTTTAGCTTTTTATATATTTTTTTTTTTTCGGCTTTATATCAATGCTCTAATAATTCGTTGGTTAGTAATTCAATATTTCCTAGTCTTCCATAAATTTTTTTGTTGTTTATTTTTGTATAATATTTGTTAATATACATATAATAATTTTTTTTAAGGTGTTAATTACCTTAAATTTTTTTTTTCGATCTAGAGTTAAAAGAGAATACGTTTTTTGTGTTTGTTGTTAAGTAAAGAGAACAGAGTAAGGCTTTTAAATATTTTTTCAACTTCCCTTTATAAAAGAGTAAGCAACTCACTTGAAGCTATCAGTGTCGTAGTTATATTAATTTAAAGGGAATCTGCATTGCAAAAAAAAATTAAAAAATAAATAAATTTAAGTAAATTTAAACAATATTTAGAAAATTACAACTTTTATAAAACAGAATTTTAATAATATTTAGAAAACTTTAACAATATTTAGAAAATTTTAACAGTATTTTGAAAATTTTAACAAAATTTAGTAAATTTTAACAAAACTTTGCAAATTTATACAAAACTTTGTAAATTTGAATAAAACTTTAAAAATTTTAACAAAACTTTGTATATTTAAATAAAACTTCAAAAATGTTAACAAAACTTTGTAAATTTTACCAAAACTTTGTAAATTTTACCAAAACTTTGTAAATTTTAACAAAACTTTGTAAATTTTAACAAAACTTTATAAATTTTAATAAAACTTTGTAAATTTAAACAAAACTTTTGTAAATTTTAACAAAACTGTTTGTAAATTTTAACAAAACTTTATAAATTTTAACAAAACTTCATAAATTTTAACAAAACTTTGTATATTTTAACAAAACTTTATAAATTTTAATAAAACTTTGTAAATTTTAACAAAATTTAGTGAATTTTAACAAAACTTTGTAAATTTATACAAAACTGTGTAAATTTATACAAAACTTTGCAAATTTTAACAAAACTTTTGTAAATTTTAACAAAACTTTGTAAATTTTAACAATTTTTTTCTAAATTTTAACAAAATTGTTTGTTAATTAAACAACTTTATAAATTTAAATAAAACTTTAAAAATTTTTACAAAAACTTTGTAAATTTTAACAAAACTGTTTGTAAATTATAACAAAACTTTATAAATTTTAATAAAACTTTGTTAGTTTTAACAAAACTTTGTTAGTTTTAACAAAACTTTGTAAATTTTAACAAAACTTTGTAAATTTTAACAAAACTTTGTAAATTTTAACAAAAATTTGTAAATTTTAACAAAACTTTGTAAATTGTTACAAAACTTTGTAAATGTTAACAAAACTTTGTAAATTTCAAAACAACTTTGTAAATTTTAACATAGATTTGCAAATTTTAACAAAACTTTGTAAATTTTAACAAAAGTTTTGTAAATTAAAAAAAAAAAACTTTTGTAAATTTTAACAAAACTTTTGTAAATTTTTAAAAAAAACTTTTGTAAATTTTTAAAAAAAACTTTTGTAAATTTTAACAAAACTTTTGTAAATTTTAACAAAACTTTGTAAATTTAAACAAAACTTTGTAAATTTTACCAAAAATTTGTCCAAATTTTGTAAATTTTATTTTGACTTTGTGTATTACACCAAATTTTCAACAAACTCTTGACATTTTTCCCGAAAAAGTGTATATTTTACTAAAGCTTTGTAAACTTGACCAGCATTTTTGTAAATTTCTGATGGCAATTTTTTTTTTTTAATTTTAAATTCTACTCGGAATTTCAGCTGACTCACCGGAAATCATTACTCTCTTTCAATCCCAATTCCTACGCCACTGTTTGAGCTTCTTTTTTTTGCGATCTTTTTTAACACGCCAACATATGCTACTATTACTGTTTTAACTTTGCGCTGCTTTTTGAGTTGGCTAATGCATAAAACATTTTTTTCGTGTACTCCAGCAGCTCCACAATTGTGTTTTAGTTTACTTGTGAACGTTTAACCAAGCGCACATACACCAATTTTTATACAAAAAGACTTATATACAAAAAAGAATTTACGCTCGTTTTTGTACGATACAAAAAAAAATCGACGGTGTTTTTTTTTGGTGTATATGTTAAAATAACACAAAAAATCGTTAAAAGAAAATATTGTGAATTGAAGAAATACGTAAAATAAAAAGTGAATTTTATTTAAAAAAATGTTTTATTAATGTGTTTTTTTTTTTAGTTAAACAAAATGTATGTGAATGAAAGAGAGAAAATTGAAATGATTAATTGATATTTAAATAGAGAAAATCCAAAAAATTTAGAAAACTTATAAAAAGATTAAGAAAATTTTAGAAAATTAAAAAAAAAATTATTTAGAAATTTAAGAAAATTTTAAATAATTTTCTGAAACCAAAATATTTTTTTTTTATTTGTTAATATAACGTTTTTAAAAATAATTTTTAAATAGTTTAGAAAAATTGTATAAGCCCTTAAGTAATTTTTAAAAAATATTAAATTTACCATAAATTTAGTCAAATTTACAAATATTTGGTAAAGTTTTTTAGGTATTTTTTAAATGTTACGAATTTAAATATATTTAACAGTTTCTTTAAAACAAATCATTTTTTACAAATATTTGATATGGTTAATTCAACAAATATTTTGAAAATTTTGTAAAATAATTGGTAAATTTTTGAAATACTTGGTAAATTTTACTAGTTCTTGGTAAATTTACTAGTTCTCTGTAAATTTTACTAATACTCGGTAAATTTTACTAATACTCGGTAAATTTTACTAAGACTTAATAAATTTTACTAATACTCGGTAAATTTTACTAAGACTTAATAAATTTTACTAAGACTTAATAAATTTTACTAGTACTTGCTAAATTTTACCTAATACTTCGAAATTTTATAAAATATGTGAAATTTTTGATAATTTCGACCAACATTTCTTAACTTTGTAAAATGCGTGAAAAAAAAATTAACAATATTGATAATTTTGATAAACGTTTCACAAATTTGACAAATATTTGGTAAATTTGACTAATATTTCATAAATTTTACTAATATTTTGTAATTTTGACAAACATTTGGTAGTTTTGAAAAATATTTGGTAATTTTGACAAATAATTGGCAATTTTTGAAAGTTTATGGCAATTTTTAAAAATTTTTATCGTAAATTTGACAAATTTGTGGTAAATTTGACAAATTTGTGGTAAATTTGAAAAATTTGTGATAATTTTGACAAATTTGTGGTAATTTTGACAAATTTGTGGTAATTTTGACAAATTTGTGGTAATTTTGACAAATTTGTGGTAATTTTGACAAATTTGTGGTAATTTTGACAAATTTGTGGTAATTTTTGACAAATTTTTTTAAATTTTGCAAATTTGTGATAATTTTGACAAATTTGTGGTAATTTTGACAAATTTGTGGTAATTTTGACAAATTTGTGGTAATTTTGACAAATTTGTGGTAATTTTGACAAGTTTGTGGTAATTTTGACAAATTTGTGGTAATTTTGACAAATTTGTGGTAGTTTTGACAAATTTTGACAAATTTTCGGTAATTTTGACAAATTTGCGGTAATTTTGACAAATTTGCGGTAATTTTGACAAATTTGTGGTAATTTTGACAAATTTGTGGTAATTTTGACAAATTTGTGGTAATTTTGACAAATTTGTGGTAATTTTGACAAATTTGTGGTAATTTTGACAAATTTGTGGTAATTTTGACAAATTTGTGGTAATTTTGACAAATTTGTGGTAATTTTGACAAATTTATGGTAATTTTGACAAATTTTTGGTAATATTGACAAATTTGTGGTAATTTTGACAAATTTTTAGAGTCCGACCGAATATTCGGTTTCGGTCTCGGTTTCAGCCGAATAATGGGGTTTCGGCCTCTATTCGGTATTCAACAAAATGTTGGCCGAATATTAGCCGAAACCGAAACCTTTTGGTATTGTTTCAGTTCAATTGAAGAAAATGTTACAAGTTTATGCAATAAATGTAAAACTGTTTCAGTTCAAAAATTATTTTCTCCTAAACTACAAACGAAATATACAATTTTTTTTGTAAGTTTTTTAAAAAAACATATTTTTTTCAAAAATACAACAATTCCTATGGTTTAAAAGCATTATATGCTGTATATTTATCTTTAAAAACTTTTTAATAATTTTATTCATGCCAGGCGGTAATTTTTTTTAAGTTTCGGTTCGGTTTCGGCCGAATATTACTTTTTCGGCCGAATATTCGGTTCGGTCTCGAAAACTGGTTTCGGTCGGACTCTACAAATTTTTGTAAAATTGTGGTAATTTTGACAATTTGTGGTAATTTTAACAAATTTGCGGTAATTTTGACAAATTTGTGGTAATTTTGACAAATTTGTGGTAATTTTAACCAATTTTTGTAAATTTGACAAATATTTGTAAAATTTTACAAAAGATTTATTAAATTTGAAAAATATTTGGTAATTTTGACAAACATTTGGTAATTTTTACAAATATTTGGTAATTTTGACAAAATATTTGGTAATTTTAACAAAGATTTCGTAATTTTGACAAATATTTCGTAATTTTGACAAATATTTCGTAATTTTGAATAATATTTCGTAATTTTGAATAATATTTCGTAATTTTGACAAATATTTCGTAATTTTGACAAATATTTCGTAATTTTGACAAATATTTGTTAAATTTGACAAATATTAGTTAAATTTGACAAGTAATTGAAAACTTTTACAAATATTTGTTAAATTTGACAAATATTTGCTGAATTTGAGAAATATTAAAGTAAATATAATTTTGACAAATATTTAGAAAATTTGGCAAACATTTAGTAAATTTAATAAATACTTGTAAAATTTGACAAATATTTAGTTAGAATGACAAATATTTAGTAAATTTGAAAAACATTAAGTAAATTTGACAAATATGTAAATTTGACAAATATGTAGTAAATTTGACAAATATTTAGTAATTTTGACAAATATTTGTAAATTTGGCAAATATTTGTAAATTTGACAAATGTTTGTAAATTTGACAAATATTTGTAAATTTGACAAATATTTGTTAAATTTGCAAAATATTTATTAAATTTGAAAAATATTTGGTAATTTTGACAAATATTTGGTAACTTTTACAAATATCTGGTAATTTTGACAAATATTTGGTAATTTTAACAAATATTTGGTAATTTTAACAAATATTTAGTAAATTTGACAAATATTCTGTAGATTTGACAAATATTTAGTAAATTTGGCAAATATCTAGTAAATTTAAAAAAATCTTTAGTAAAATTGATAAATATTCAGGAATTTTGACAAATATTTAGGAATTTTTACAAATATTTAGTAAATTTGACAAATTTGACAAGTATTTAGTTTATTGGACAAATATTTGGTTTATTTAATAAATATTTAGTAATTTTGAAAAATATTTAGTAATTTTGAAAAATATTTAGTAATTTTGAAAAATATTTAGTAATTTTGAAAAATATTTAGTAATTTTGCCAATTATTTTGTCAATTTGGCAAATACTAAGTAAATTTGAAAAATGTTTTGTAAATTTGACAAATATTTAGTAAATTTGACAAATATTTAGTAATTTTGACAAATATTTAGTAAATTTGACAAATATTTAGTAATTTTGAGAATTATTTTGTCAATTTGGCAAATACTTAGTAAATTTGAGAAATATTTTGTAAATTTGACAAATATTTAGTAATTTTGACAAATATTTAGTAAATTTGACAAAAATTTTGTAAATTTGACTAATATTTAGTAATTTTGAAATATATTTAGTAATTTTAGTAAATTTAGTAAATTTGACAAATATGTAGTAAATTTGACAAATATTTAGTAAATTTGATAAATATGTATTAAATTTGACAAATATGTAGTAAATTTTACATATATTTAGTAGTTTTGACAAATATTTATTAGTTTTGATAATTTTGAGAATTATTTAGTCAATTTGGCAAATATTAGTAATTTGGACAATTATTTAGTAAATTTGTCAAATACTTAGTAAATTTGACAAATATTAAGTTAATTGGACAAATATTTGGAAAAATTTACAAATACTTAGTAATTTTGACAAATATTTAGTAATTTTGACAAATATTTAGGAATTTTGACAAAAAATTAGTAAATGTGACATATATTATGTAATTTTGACAAATATTTTGTAAATTTAAAAATATTTAGTAAATTTGACAATTATTTAGTAAATTTGATAAATATTTAGTAAATTTGACAAATATTTAGTAAATTTTACAAATATTTAGTAAATTTTACAAATATTTAGTAAATTAAAATAAAATATTTAGTAAATTAAAATAAAATATTTAGTAATTTAGACAAATATTTAGTAAATTTGACACATATGTAGTAAATTTGACAAATATTTAGTAAATTTGACAAATATTTGTTAAATTCGAAAAATATTTAGTAATTTTGACTTGGTAAATTTGACAAATATCTTGTAGTTTTTACAAATATTTTGTAATTTTTACAAATATTTTGTAATTTTAACAAATATTTTGTAAATTTTACAAATATTTTTTTTTAAAACCCGGTAAAAAATGTTAATTAAAATTTTTTGTAAAAAATTATAAAATATTTTATCGAACTTACTAAATATTTGGCAAAATTAACCAAATTTACCAAATATTTTACAAATTTATAAAATATTTTACAAATTTATAAAATATTTTACAAATATTTAAATATTGTGCAAAATTACTAAATAGTTTGTGAAAATTCGAAATAATTTGTCAATATTACCAAATATTTAAAATAAAAAAAAAAAAATTAAAAATTATCAAAAGTTTGTAAAAACAATTCGACAATTTTACAAAAAAATTGTACACAAAGTATCACAGGACCAAATAATTGTCAAAATTATCAAGTAATTTGTCAAAATTACCAAGTAATTTTTCAAAATTACCAAAAGTTTGTTATTTAATTAAATTTAAAAATTGAGCAAATAAGAAAATTTAAAAGCAAAATATGATTTTGCTAAATAAATTATGATTTTTTTCAAAAAAATTAGAAAATTATTTAAAAAAATTAGTAAATTCTACAAAAAATTTCGTAAATTCTACAAAGAGATAAGAAAATTTTACAAAAATTTAGGTAATTAAAAAAAAATTCATAACAAACAAAATTAAATTATAAAAATTTTACAAAAAATGTAAAACGTTTTACAAATATTTTGTTAATTATGTGTTATTAAACAAAATTTTGTTAATTTAATGAAACATTAAGGGAATTTTAGTGAAAATTTAGTAAATTTTTAATAACAATCTTAAAGAAATTTAAAAATCTTATAAAAAAAAAATAAAATATTAAAATAATGAACTGAGTAAAAACATTAAAACAAAATATAAATTAAAAATAAATTGTAAATAAAAAAATAATCAAAAATAAATAAAAAAATAATAAAAAATAAATAAAAAAATAATAAAAAATAAATAAAAAAATAATAAACAAGTAAAAAAGTTAAATTCGGCCTTGCCGAATGTAGTGATACCCTCCACAAAAAGATTATTGCAAAAAAACTTTATTTAAAAGGAAAATTACTTTAGAAAAAAAAAAAATTTTTTTGAAAAAGAAAATTTCCGCGAAAAAAATTTTGGTAAAAAAAAATTCGCGATTTTTCTATTTTTTTGTCAAAAAATATGTTCGTACTTGTTTAAATACCATTGGTGTTCAATTATGTTCACATATGTCAACCAGAAGCCGAATTAAAGCATTTTGTATTTTTAGGTTATGTTGAATGTACTGAAATTTTTGAGGTGTGCTTACATTTTCGTTCATAACTTTTGAACCGCTGAACCGATATCGCTCAAATGCAATACCAAACTTCTCGGGAGAACTTCCAATAAATGTGTTAAGTTTCAGTCATCTCTGTGCAATATTTTGTCCGCGACAGCATTTTCAACAGACAGACAGACGGACAGACGGACAGACGGACATCGCTAGAATGTCTCTAAAATCGGTCGGGCATCATGAATATATATACTTTATGGGGTCCCAGATCGATATTTCGATGAGTTACAAACAGAATGACAAACTTATATATACCCTCTTTCACTAAGTGGAGGGTATAAAAATAAATAAAAAAATAATAAAAAAAATAATAAAAAAAAAAATAAAAAAATAAATAAAAAATAAATTAAAAAAAAATTAAATTAAAAAATAAAATAAAAAAATAAATTAAATTAAAAAAAATAATTTCTAAATATAAAAAATTTAACTGGGTAAAAAATACAATAAAAATATTAAATAAACTGAGTAAAAAACATAAAAATAAAAAAAATCAAATAAAAAAAAAATTAAAAAAAAAATTTAATATAAAAAATTGCCTAAAATCGTAAAAAATCTTTAAAATATTTAAACCATAAATAAATAAAAAAATATATTTTAACATTTTGACAAAAACCATTAAATAAAAATATTAACAAATGCATCAAAAATGAATAGATATCAATATAATTCTAATTAATTAAAAATAATAATAATCAATGAAAAAATTAAATTAAATTAAATTTTTCTAATTAAAAAAAAAAAATAATACTTTCATAAGTGCCAACAAAATCTATAATCAAAAATTATTTCCAAAAATTTCTACCTTTTTTTCTAAAAATATATATTTTTAAAATTACTCATTTAAATTTCTATCTGACCTGCCAAACAAATTATTCTATCAACTGTTGAGTAAGCCAAAATTCCATTATAGTTTTTATAATTATTATTAAACGCCCACATTTTTGCTAAATTATGTATTTTATTCCAAACAAAATATTTTTTTTTAAATTCAGTTGATGCGGTTTTTTTTTAAATTTTTTTATTATTACCTTTTTAAGTATTGCCAATTTTTTTTTGTATTCATATTCTGTGTTTATCTTTACGTATGAGTTAAATATATTTCATCATTCCCACGAAATTTATCAATGGAAAATTTTCTGCAATAATCTCTTTCTCTTTCTAAATAATATATTGCTCATCTCTTCTAAATATATTTTTGCAACTTGTTTTTTTTTTTATTTTTTAAGTGCTTTTTTGTTTCTTTTTTTTATTGTACTTTTTCTTTAAAACATGCTCAATCATGCTAACAATAAAAAAAAAGTAACAACGTCTTTCAAATGATGACTCTTTGGCAGTTAGTAGAGTAGGTTTGCTTGTGTCCAAAATACGGTTAAAATGTATGTTAAAATTTTAAGCAGAAATTTACAGCTTTGTGGTTTAAGTGCGCGCGCGCGTGCGTACAATTTTTTTTTTTGCAATTCATGGCTTTTATTTTAGGAAAGGTTTTTTTTTGTTTTTGGTATTCAAATTTATGGACTTCCCCAATATAAATAAATGGTGAATAATGATTTTTTTAAAAGGAAAGGTTAAATTTAATCAGAAAGAACAATCGCTTTTTTTTAAAGAACTAAAATTTGTAATAAATTTGAACAAAAATAAAGAAAGTTTAAAAACATTATATTAAATGTACCAGAATGTTCTAAAAAGTTTGTTAATTTTTAATAATTTTTAGTTTTTAAAGATTATTTGGCCAAAATATTGATAAATCAAACCAAATTTTAGTTAAATGAACAAATTTTTAATCAAATTTACAAATTTTTAATCAAATTTACAAATTTTTAATCAAATTTACAAATTTTTAATCAAATTTACAAATTTTGAATCAAATTTACAAATTTTTAATCAAATTCACAAATTTTTAATCAAATTTACAAATTTTTAATCAAATTTACAAATTTTTAATCAAATTTACAAATTTTTGATTAAATTTACAAATTTTAATAAAATTTACAAATTTTTGATAAAATTTACAAATTTTTAATCAAATTTGCAAATTGAAAATCAAATTTACAAATTTAAAATAAAATTTACAAATTTTTGATCAAATTTTAAAATTTTTTTATTAAATTTACAAAATTTTAATCAATTTACAAAATTTTAATCAAATTTACAAATTTTTAATCAAATTTACAAATTTTAATTCAAATTTACAAATTTTGGATTAAATTTACAAATTTTAAATCAAATTTTAATTTTTTAATCAAATTTACAAATTTTTAATCAAATTTACCAATTTTTAATCAAATTTACAAATTTTTAATCAAATTTACAAATTTTTATTCAAATTTACAAATTTTTAATCAAATTTCCAAAATTTTTAATCAAATTTACAAATTTTTAATCAAATTTTAAAATTTTTAAGCAAATTTACAATTTTTAATTAAATTTACTAATAATCAAATTTAAAAATTTTTAATAAAATTTACAAATTTTTAACAAAATTTACAAATTTATAATCAAATTTACAAATTTAAAATCAAATTTACAAATTTATAATCAAATGTACAAATTTTTAATCACATTTCCAAGTTGTAATCAAATTTCCAAATTTGTAATCAAATTTTTTTTATCAAATATACAAATTTTTGATTTGATTTAATTTAATTTACAAATTTTTGATTAAAATTACAAATTTTTGATTAAAAGTACAAATTTTTGAGTAATTTTGCAAAATTTTAATTAAATTTAAAAATTTTTTATTAAATTTACAAATTTTTATCAAATTTACAAAAATTTGATTAAATTTACACATTTTTGATAAAATTTACAAATTTTTAATCAAATTTACAAATTTTTAATCAAATTTACAAATTTTTAATCAAATTTACAAATTTTTAATCAAATTTACAAATTTTTGATTTTTTTTTTATTAAATTTAAAAATTTTTGATTAAATTTAAAAATTTTTGATTAAATTTACAAATTTTTTATTTAATTTATAAATTTTTGATTGAGTTTACAAATTTTTGATTTAATTTACAAGTTTTTTTTATTAAATTATAAATTTTTAATTAAATAAACAAATTTTTGATTAAATTTACAAATTTTTGATTTGATTTACAAATTTTTGATTGAATTTACAAATTTTTGATTTAATTTACAAATTTTTGATTAAATTTACATATTTTTTAGTTAATTTATAAATTTTTGATTGAGTTTACAAATTTTTGATTTTATTTACAAGTTTTTTTTATTAAATTTACAAATTTTTAATTAAATAAACAAATTTTTGATTAAATTTACAAATTTTTGATAAAATTTACAAATTTTTGATAAAATTTACAAATTTTTGATTAAATTTACAAATTTTTGATTAAATTTACAAATTTTTGATTAAATTTACAAATTTTTTATTAAATTTATAAGTTTTTGATTAAATTAAAAATTTGTAAAATTTTTAATTGAATTTAGAAATTTTTGATTAAATTTACAATTTTTTTTACTAAAATTACAAACTTTTGAACAAATTTAGAATTTAATAAAAATTTGTAATTTTACTCAAAAATTTTAAATTATATCACAAATTTTATTTGATCAGAAGTGAATTCGTTTACATTTTTAAGCTAAATCAAAAGTAACCAACATTTTTATTAAAATTTACAAATTTTAACATATTACAAATTTAGATTTTTTTATCATAAAAAATTTAATAAAATTAACAAGTTTACAAGTTTTAAATGCAATTTAAAATTTTTTAATTAAACTTACTAATTTTTAATCAAATTTAAAAATTTTTAATTAAATTTACAAATTTTATATCAAATTCACAAATTTTCAATAAAATTTAAAAATTTAAAAAAAAAGAAAATCTAAATTGTTGGTAAAACTTATAAATTTGTTAAATAAATTTACAAATTTTTAATCAAATATACAGGGCTTTAATCAATATAACTATTTTATATTAATTAAACTTTCACAATTCAAGAAATTAACATAATTTTAATCAAACTACAAATTTTTGTTTAATTTAACTAATTTTATACCAAATTGAGTAATTGGGTATCGAACTTTCAATTTTTGATCAAATTTTTAATTTGTGATCAAAATTTTTAATTTTTGCTTCAATTTTCAATTTTTTATCAAATTTTTAATTTTGTATGAAAACTTTTAATCAAATTTACAAAATTTTCATCAGATTGCAAAGTTTTGATCAAATTTACAAATATTTGATTAAATTTAGAAGCTTTTGATAAAATTTAAAAAATTTTAACCAAAATATTGATAAAAATAACTAAAATTAAAGCAAAATTTGAAAATTTTAAATTGAAGAAATATTTTGGTAAATTTACAAAAATTTTGGTAAATTTACAAAAATTTTGGTAAATTTACAAAAATTTTGGTAAATTAACAAAAAATTTGGTAAATTTACAAAAATTTTGGTAAATTAACAAAAAGTTTGGTAACTTTACAAAAATTTTGGAAAATTAACAAAAGTTTTGGTAAATTTATAAAAATTTTGGTGACTAGTAATTTTTGCTGTAATTTTTTTAACCCAAAGTTATAGTGATGTTAATGTATTGAAATTCAAAATTCAACATCTTTTCTTAAAATACATTGAAAAAACCTCACTTTATTATTTTGTTGTGACGTCTTTTCTGGCGCAGCGGGCTAGATTTCCGCATTTGAAAAGTATTTTTTTACTATTTTTTTTCATGGAAATTTGTTAAAAAAAACCCCAATTTACGTCATTAGCTTTTTTTATAAATTGTTTTCTTAAAATTTGATTAACGTCAAAATTTGCTGTTATAAACGTTTTTGACAAGTTTAAGAAAAAAGTGTCACTTTCAAGCACACTACACATCTGAAATAATTTTAATATTGTGCAATTTTTTTTTAAGATTATATTGAAGAGAGTAAGAAAAAAAATCGTTGTCCTTTTTCAATTTATTGATTGTAGTGAAATAATTTAAAAATAATTATTTCAACGTTTATTTTATTTTTCTACAAAAATGGAAAATATAATTGTACAATAATAATTTTCGATATAATATTGCAAATGTATGTATGGGTATCTTAAAAATTAGACGTTATATTATAATTATAATAAATGTTTTAGTTGTTTCTTAGAATTGACACATTTTTGTTTAAAAACAAAGTAAGATATGATGTTGCAATTTATTATACACAATTTTTTTTAATTTCAATCTTGCCGGTCTCTGACTTCAATCAACAAAAAAAATATATGACGTTTGTTTTTGTTATACAAAACCGCAACGTTTATGACTTGCTAGAGATGAGAGAACAAATATATAGAGAATTTTTTTCTCTTTAAAGAGAACCATACCATTCAAAGTATAAAATTTTTGATAAAATTTACAAAATTTTTGGTAAATGATAAAAATTTCAAAGTTTTGGGAAATTTTAAAACGTTTTTGAGAAAATGTAAAAAATTTTTGAGAAAATTAACAAATTTTTTATAAAATTTACAAATTGTTGATAAACATACAAATTGTTGATAAAACATACAAATTGTTGATAAAATTTGCAAATTTTTGATGAAATTTGCAAAGTTTTGATAAAATTTGCAAAGTTTTGATAAAATTTGCAAAGTTTTGATAAAATTTGCAAAGTTTTGATGAAATTTACAAAGTTTTGATGAAATTTACAAAGTTTTGATGAAATTTGCAAAGTTTTGATGAAATTTGCAAAGTTTTGATGAAATTTGCAAATTTTTGATGAAATTTGCAAAGTTTTGATGAAATTTACAAAGTTTTGATAAAATTTACAAAGTTTTGATAAAATTTGCAAATTTTTGATGAAATTTGCAAAGTTTTGATGAATTTACAAAGTTTTGATGAAATTTACAAAGTTTTGATGAAATTTTTATCAAATTTATAACACTTTATCAAATTTTTATATTTGTGGTAAAATTTAAAAATTTTTGATTATTTTTTTTATTCAATTTACACATTTTATTTAAATTTACTAACATTTTTATAATAAACTATTTTTTTGTTAAAATTTTAAATTTTTGATGATATTTAAAAGTTTTTGATTAATTTTTTTTCATCAAATTTAAAATTATTTGACAAAATTTACAAATTTTTTGATAAAATTTATATTTTTAATTATTTCTATAGTTACAAATTTTTTAATTAATTTATTAAATTTTTGATCAAACTTTTTTTTTTTTAAATTACAAACTCCAAAATGTATTTACCAATTTTTAATAAAATTTACAAATTTTTGATAAAATTTTACAAATTTTTGATAAATTTTACAAATTTTTAATATAGTTTACACATTTTTCATAAAATTTACAAAGTTTTTATCAAATTTGCAAAGTTTTAATTAAATTTACAATGTTTTATTCAAATTTACAAATTTTTAATCAAAGTTTTTGATGTATTTTCCAATTTTAAATAAAATTTACAAATTTTTGATAAAATTTACAAACTTTTGATAAAAATTACAAATTTTTGATAAAATTTTAATAATTTTTGATAAAATTTTACAAATTTTTGATAAAATTTTACAAATTTTTTATCAATTTTACAAATTTTTGATATATTTTACACATTTTTGATAAAATTTTACAATTTTTTTTATAAATTTTACAAATTTTTGATAAATTTTTCAAATTTTTGATATATTTTACACATTTTTCATCAAATTTACAAAGTTTTAATCAAATTTACAAAGTTTTATTCGAATTTACAAAGTTTTAATCAAAATTACAAAGTTTTAATTAAATTTACAAAATTTTTATTAAATTTATTATAGTAATATATTTTTTGTAAAATTTATACGCATCTAATCAAATAATTTTTGCAAATTTTTGTTTTAATTTAAAATTTTTTTATTAAATTTTTTAATAAAATTTACACATTTTCAATAACACTTATTAAATTTTGAAAAAGTTTTTTAACAAACTTACAAATTTACTGTAAAAAATTACAAACTTTTAAAAAATTTATTTTTTTTTAAATTTTTTTGACGAAATTTACCAATTTTTGATAAAATTTACACATTTTTGATTAAATTTACACATTTTTGATTAAATTTCCACATTTTTAATTAAATTTACACATTTTTGAATAAATTTTCACATTTCTGATTAAATTTACACATTTTTGATTAAATTTTCACATTTTTGATTAAATATACACATTTTTTATTAAATATACACATTTTTGAATAAATTTACACATTTTTGATTAAATTTACAAATTTTTGATTAAAACTACAAAGTTTTAATTAAATTTACAAAGTTTTATACCACTTTTTGTTGGCAATACTACCTAATCGCCTCTTAAGTTTTGTCTTTGTCACTTAACCTTTTCTGCAATATCTTTACTTTTTAATTTTTGTAGCTAGCTCCATTTCATTTCTCTCTTTTAAATTGTGTTTATCTCATTCTCTTTAGAAACTATTATTTCTCTTTTTATTTTACACATAAATTTCTCATAATTTTATTTTTAAACTTTTTTTTTTTGTAAAAAACGCGTGCATGTTCCCCTTGTACTTTATCCACCCCCTGTGCTCTTTCCATCTCTCTCTTACTCTCTCATTGTTGCTTGTTTAATGATCGTGCTGGCAAGTGGGGGTAAGAAAGTACCTTAACAGCACTTGACATCTTTGTGGTTGGGGCTTTTTTTTATGTATTTATTATCGAATTGTTGGCTCTCATTGAAATGCGTCTACACACATTTCGTGCAATTGTTATTAACTTATACAGCTGTCTTTATTATTTCATGTTTTTATTACCCCTTCCCCCATATAGTTTTTTTTTGTATGATTTCATGGACATTGTTGTCCCCTTGTTAAAATAAGTTTTGCGAATTTAGCTTTTTTTGCAAATTTAAGCGCCATAAATAAGTACATGCTGCTCTAAACAAACATTTTCACTAATACTCTCTTACACCTATTTGGCATATTTTTTCTGCTGTTATTTCTTTTGCGTGTGTATGAGTGTTGGGGGCTTATATTCCCACCTCTTTAACCCCCTCTTTTTTACCATATCATTACATTTTTTTTGCTGTTATTATTAGAAGTGGGTTTTTTCTGTATATTTTTTTTTCTTTTTGCATATTTTATGTTGAAAAATTCTTTTAAAATATTTTTCTCTACTCTTCGTACCGTAATTCATTGATTACTTATACATTTTCTACACATAAATTATGAAAAAAAAAAAAAACGTGTGGACAACTTGGGCGATTTTAACAGAAAATTTAAGTGATTTTGTTTATACAAAATTTTCTTAAAATTTGAAAAATCTTTTTTACGAAAATTACCTCAGAATATAAAAAAATTTCTATAAGAAAGAATGAACCCGAATCTGGGACATTTTTTGATCAAACTTATTTTTTTTTATCAAATTTACAACTTTTTGATTAAATTTACGAATTTTCGATAAAATTTACAAATTTTTGATTAAAATTCGAAATTTTTGATTAAATTTACAAATTTTTGATTAAATTTACAAATTTTTGTTTAAATTTCCAAATTTTTGTTTAAATTTCCAAATTTTTGATCAAATTTACAAATTTTTTATTAAAATTACAAATTTTCAATAAAACTAAAAAATTTTGATTAAATTTACACTTTTTTTTAAATTTACATATTTTCGATAAAATTTACAAATTTTTGATAAAGTTAAAATTTTCATTATTTTTGGATAAAATTTCTATATTTTTCAATAAAATGAAATTTTTGATAAAATTGACAAATTTTTGAAAAATTTATTAAATTTTTGATAATTTTACCAAATTTTTGGTAAATTTATCAAAGATTTGATAAAATTAACAAATTTTTGATAAAAATAACAAATTTTTTATAAAATTTAAAAACTTTTGATAAAATTTACAAATTTTTAACACCTTTACAAATGTTTTTAAAAAATTTAAAAATTTTTGATTAAATTTACCAATTTTCAATTAAATTTTCAAATTTAAAAAAAAATTTACAAATTTTTGATCAAATTTAAAAATGTTTGATTAAATTGACACATTTTTTGACTAAATTTACCCTTTTTTTTTATAAAATTTACAAATTTTTGATTGAATTTAAAAATGTTTGATTAAATTTTCAAATTTTTAATTAAATTTACAAATTTTTGATTAAATTTCTAAATTTTAGATTAAATTTGCAAATTTTGGATTAAATTGATATATTTTTGACTAAATTTACACATTTTTGATTAAATTTACAAACGTTTGATAAAATTTAAAAATTTTTGATTAAATTGACAAATTTTTGATTGAATTTACAAGTTTTTTTTATTAAATTTACAAATTTTTGATTAAATTTACAAATTTTTGATTAAATTTAAAAATTTTATATTAAACTTACAAATTTTTTATTAAATTACCACATTTTTATTGAATTTGAAATAAAATTACACGTTTTCCATAAAATTTACGAAATTTGAATAAAATTAAAAATTTTTGATAAAATTTAAAATTTTGATTAAATTCAGAAATAAAATTTACATATTTTTTTATAATATTTACATATTTTTTTATAAAATTTACAAAATTTTGATAAAATTAAAAGTTTTTGAAAAAAATAAAAATGTTGGATTAAATTTAGAATTTGTGGATAAAATTTTAAAATTTTTTGATAAAATTTAAATATTTTTAAACGAATTGACAAGATTAAAATCGAATTTACAATTTTGTTTTATAAAATTAACAAACTTTTGATCAAATTTACAAATTTCATTTTCCAAATTTCCCAACTTTTGATTAAATTTGACAATTTTGAATTAACTTTACAAATTTTTAATTAAATGGGCAAATTTTTAATCAAATTTACAAATACTACTATTTGATCAAATTTACAAATATTTGATCAAATTTACAAATATTTGATCAAATTTACAAATATTTGATCAAATTTACAAATATTTGATCAAATTTACAAATATTTGATCAAATTTACAAATGTTTGATAAAGTTTAAAAATATTTGATCAAATTTCCAAATTTTTGATCAAATTTTTGATCAAATCTACAAACTTTTGATAAAATTTACAAATTTTTGATCAAATCTACAAACTTTTGATAAAATTTACAAATATTTTTTTATAAAATTTATAAATTTTTGATCAAATCTACAAACTTTTGATAAAATTTACAATTTTTTTTAAAAAAATTACAAATTTTTGGTAAGATTTACAAATTTTTGGTAAGATTTACAAATTTTTGATAAAATTGCCAATATTTTTAATAATTTTTTTTAACAAACTTACAAATTTTGGATAAATTTACAAAATTTTGGTAAAATTTTACAAATTTTTGAAAAATAAAATTTAGATTTTTAATACAATTTACAAAAGATCGATCAATTTTACAAAGTTTTGAAAAAATTTAATACATTTTTCTAAAATTTACAAAATTTTTTTTTAATTTTTTTACAAATTTTAGATCAAATTTACCAATTTTACATTAAATTTTAAAAGTTTTGATCATATTTACCAATTTTTTGCACATTGCAACTTGTAGCTTAAAGCTTTTTTATATTTTGCAATTGTCTTGGCTACACACAAAAAAATATTTTATCAATAACTTGGGAGGATATGCGTTTTTGAAGTTTTTTACATTAATTATTGAAAATTTCTATAACATTTTACCAATTTTTTGCATAATTTTGGTTAAGGTTTGTAAAATTACTAGAGTCCGACCAAAACCAGTTTTCGAGGCCGAACCGAAACCGAACCGAATATTCGGCCGAAAAAGTAATATTCGGCCGAAACCGAACCGAAACCGAAACTTAAAAAAAATTACCGCCTGGCATGAATAAAATTATTAAAAAGTTGTTAAAGATTAATATACAGCATATAATGTTTTTAAACCATAGAAATTGTTGTATTTTAAAAAAAAAAAAAATTGTTTTTTAAAAAACTTACAAAAAAATTTTATATTTCATTTGCAGATTAGAAGAAAATAGTTTTTGAACTGAAACAGTTTTACATTTATTGCATAAACATGTAACATTTTCTTCAATTGAACTGAAACAAGTGTAATAAAATACGAAATCAAAAAATTCACCGACTTTTTTACATATTTTTTAAAATACCAAAAAGTTTCGGTTTCGGCTAATATTCGGCCAAAATTTTGCCGAATACCGAATAGAGGCCGAAACCCCATTATTCGGCCGAAACCGAGACCGAAACCGAATATTCGGTCGGACTCTAAAAATTACACAAGGTTAAATACTCCTATGAATATTTTCTAAACTTTTATCAGAAACAAGCAAAAACTTGGTAAAATGATGCTATTTTTTGCATAATATATGCAAAAAACTTTAAAAACGCATATCCTCCCAAGTACTTGGCAAAATTTTTTTTGTGTGTAGATATTGACGGAATCAAAACACGAGCGGCTAAGTTGTGCAAAAAATGGAAAACATAATTAAATTTAAAACAGAACATCATATGTAAAGAAAAATTTCCTCGACCTCAAATAAACCTACTCAAAATAATAATATTTTAAAGGTCGAATAAAACAATTTTTATTTGTAATAAAAATTTATCAGAATTTTTGGAAAAAAAATTGTTGTTTAAATTAACAAATTTTTATTTAAATTGAAAAATTTTTGGTTAAATTTACAAATTTGTGGTCAAATTTACAAATTTGTGGCCAAATTTACAAATTTGTAGTTAAATTTACAAATTTTTATCGAATTTCAAATTTTGTAATCAAATTTACAAATTTTTAATCAAATTTACAAATTTTTAATCAAATTTACAAATTTTTTATCAAATTTACAAATTTGTTATAACAAATTTTTAATCAAATTTTTTATAAAATTTAGAAATTTTTTTATCAAATTTAAATTTTTTTTATCAAATTTAAAAATTTTTATCAAATTTAAAATTTTTTTATCAAATTTACAAATTTTTAATGAAATTTACAAATTTTTAATCAAATTTACAATTTTTTAATAAAATTTAAAATTTTTTAATCAAATTTACAATTTTTTAATTAAATTTATATTTTTTTTATCAAATTTACATTTTTTTTAATCAAATTTACAAATTTTTAATAAAATTTACAAATTTTTAATCAAATTTACAAATTTTTAATCAAATTTACAAATTTTTAATCAAAATTACAAATTTTTAATCAAATTTACAAATTTTTAATAAAATTTACAAATTTTTAATCAAATTTACAATTTTTTAATCAAATTTACAAATTTTTAAATTTATCAAATTTACAAATTTTTTTATCAAATTTACAAATTTTTTTATCAAATTTACAAATTTTTTATCAAATTTACAAATTTTTTATCAAATTTACAAGTTTTTAATCAAATTTGCAATTTTTTAATCAGGTTTACAAATTTTTTAATGAAATTTACAAATTTCTAATCAAATTTACAAATTTTCAATCAAATTTACAATTTTTTAATTAAGTTTACAATTTGTTTAATCATATTTACAATTTTTTAATCAAATTTACTATTTTTTTTATCAAATTTACAATTTGTTTAATCAAATTTACAATTTTTTAATCAAATTTATAATTTTTTAATTAAATTTACAATTTTTTTTAACAAATTTATTAATTATTAATTAATTAATTTAATTTATTAATTATAAAATTTAAAATTTTTTATAAAATTTACAATTTTCTTTTTTTGTCAAATTTACAAATTTCTGATGAAACTTACAATTTTTCATTAATATTTTACGAATTTCACTTTATTTCGACTGAAAATTTAACCTTTTTAAATTTAAACAGATTTTTTATTTCCATAAGTATTGACATCACTTCATACTATGGTATTTGCTTGTAATCATGTTTTAGTACAAGTACCCTACCCTGTCCTGCTCTGCTCTCCTTAACATTTTGGTCAATTGATGGTTTCGTATCTGTTCTTCTTCATTTTCCTCCTCCGGAACGCCTGCTCACCCGCCTATCTGTTTTGCTGGCTGCCCATTTGTTGTAGGCATTTTTTTCCCAGTTTATGATTATATTGTTGCAGGTTTTAATGTTGATGTTGCTAGTTTTTTTGTTGTTGTTGTTGCTGTTTATGCTGCTATTCATGTTATGTTGTTGTCCTTACTTGTTAGCCAAGGCATGTGAGTAGAAAATAAAATATACAACAACAATAACAACACAAAAAATGTATTCGAATTCGAAACAGAATTCACAACAAACTGACTTACTTGTTCTTCATTGCCGCCGTATGTATTAAAATAAAAATACAACACAGCTCGCCTCAGACATGTGACGTTTTAATGGAAAATTCCCAAAGTTTTGTGTGTGTTCTTTTATTTTTTTGTATGTTGGCATTTTTTTTTAAATATATAATTTTTTGCTAGTTGCAAAAATAAATAAGGTATTGCCGGTTAAGAGGAAGTTTTAAGATGATTTTTTAAATAAAATTTTAATATTTCTGTAAAAAACCTGATTTTTATAGCGAGAAAATGAAATTTCAATAAAATTTTTATTTGAAATTCGAAAAAAATCACTTGCAATTTGATAAAGAAAACGAAGAAATTCGTAAAAGATCAATTGATTTTCAAAAAAAAAAAATTATTGAAATTCGAAAAAGATTAATTGATATTCGAAAAAGATCATTTTATATTCGAAAAAGATCAATTTAATTTCTTAGAAGATGCACTGATATTCAAAAAGATCGATTGATATTCAAAAAATATCAATTAATATAGATTAACTAATATTCGAATAAGATTAACTAGTATTCGAATAATTTCAAATAATAATCGAAAAATATCTATTGATTTTCGACAACGATCAATTAATATTCGAAAAATATCAATTTATATTCGAAAAATATCAAATTATATTCGAAAAATATCAATTTGTATTCGAAAAAGATCTATTGATATTCGAAAAAGATCAACTGATATTCAAAACGATCAATTGATAATCAAAATAGATCTGTTGAGATTCGAAAACGATCTAATGAAAATTTTACGAATATTTGAAAAAGATCAATTGATAATCGAAAAAGATCAATTGATATTCGAAAAAGATCAATTGATATTCGAAAAAGATCAATTGATATTTTAAAAAAGATCATTTAATATTCTAAAACAAGTAAGAAAATTAAAGTCGGTCAAGACCGACCATATAATACCCTACACCAGAGTTTCCCGGAAAATGGGTCCCATGGACCGGTTGATCTATATGTTGTAAAATCTTTAATAAGTGTAAAAAAACACTCACAAATCAAATTTGAGTGAAATAGGCTTCTATTTGTTGACAATAAACCGCTTTAACTGAATATCGGGCGAAATTTTCACAAGGGGCCTGAGTCCAAAACTGGTCCGATGATTATCAGGTTTGATAAGGTTATTTAAGTATGCGTTTAACATACACAAACAAAATTTTAATTAAATATTTTCTATTTTCATGAAATTTGAGACATTTATGTAAAAATCGGGAAGGTGGTTTGTATGGGGGCCACAAGAAGAACTGGTCCGATTTCTTTGAAATTCGGAATGGTGATTTGTGAAGACAAAACATGTTTACCTTCTAAATTTCAAAAAGATACCTTTTATAATACGGTTATTAGAGTCATTTGAGCCAAAACTAAAGAGGACCTTTGTATGGGGGCTAGGTCTAAATATGGACCGATTTTTTCCAATTTCAATAGGCTTCGTCCTTGGGCCAAGAGAGGCTTAAGTTTCAAATTTCAAGTCAATTGATTCAAAATTGCGACCTGTATCGTGTTTACACCGTTTACATGGACAGACAGACAGACAGACGGACGGACGGACGGACGGACAGACGGACGGACGGACGGACATCGCTAAATCGACTCAAAAAGTGATTCTGAGTCGATCGGTATACTTAAAGGTGGGTCTAGGACCAATATTTCGGGTAGTTACAAACATCAGCACAAACTCATTATACCCTGTACCACAGTGTGGTGTAGGGTATAAAGATCAATAGATATTCGAAAAAGTTCAATTGATATTTAAAAAAGTTAAATTGTATTTCTTAAAAGATCAATGGAAAATACATTTGATATTCAAAATTAATTATTCCAAAATTATTCCAAATTTATTCCAAAACAATGTAAATTAAACTTTTTCGAATTTAAAATCATCTCTTTCGAAATTCAATGGATCTTTTTTCAAATCCACTTTTTCAAATTTCAATTAAAATTTTTCGAATAACCATTGATTTTTTTTCTAAAATATATTCCTTTTTACCAACCATTTAGACTAAACCCTTTAAAATCAAAACTTATCATTTCATCTTGTAATAAATTTCTGTTCATTTTGTCAAACTTGTTGATCCGTCTGTCTTTCTGTCAGTTTTCAATGACTGACTTATTACATCAAAATTTACATGCTGACATAAAATGTAGGTTTTTCCTTCATTTTAATTATAAGTTCTTGTATATTTTTTTTGTCGTAATTTTACGTTCACACAACCATGTCTGGTGGAAATTTTTATATTTTTTTTTTTGGCTTAAATATTAAGTCAGTTGTCGCCGTCATCGGATTTTTTTTTCGTCATAGGTCCTCAGTATGTAATAGCATATAGTTTTGGTATTCAAATGATTAAATGGTATGTTGTAGAAAAGTACTATTTTTAGTACAACAAATTTTTTAGTTTGTTTTTACATTAACAAAAAATTACTTATAGTATGTATGGTTGGACATGTAAACCATCGCATATAATGCTAGTCCAAAGACCAAAGACATTAACCACGTCATATATTATAAAATATTAGGGAAGCAGATAAAATTTTGGTGAAGAATTGCGATGAATTGAAAATTTTTTAATTGGCGCCTAATGAAGGGCCAAAGAAGACGATGGTGATTTGTGATATCAAAGGACTGAAATCGTTTTATTTTGAAAGAATTGTTTGTTATATTTTGTAAAATGATTGAATTATTTTTTTAAAAACGAACAAATAACTTTTTTATGTAATAATGTCGTATTTTGCTGGTCGAGGACTGAAAATTTGGCCTATTACTCGTCGTCGGTATTGAAAGTCGACTTCGTTCGGACAAAATTTGTGTTTATTGAATAAAATTTGTATTTTTTGTTAAGCTCAAACGGTTATGAAGATTAGTTTGTACATCTTTTTTATCGGCGCCCAATATGGGACCCATAAAAACAATAGTAATTTTTGCGATTTAAAGACTTTGTCTTATTAATACCCTACACCACTCTGTGGTACAGGGTATAATGAGTTTGTGCTGATGTTTGTAACTACCCGAAATATTGGTCTTAGACATACCTTTAAGTATACCGATCGACTCTGAATTACTTTTTGAGTCGATTTAGCGATGTCCGTCCGTCCGTCTGTCCCTCTATCGGTTTTAGCACTATACAGGTTGCAATTTTCCATCAATTGACTTGAAATTTGAAAATTATGCCTATTGAAATTGGAGAAAATTGGCCCATGTAAAGACCTAGCCCCCATACAAACGCCCCCTTTGGATTCGGCTTAAATGACTCTAATAACCTTATTATAATAGATACCGCTTTGAAATTTAGCAGGTATTCAAATTTTGTATGAACGAATCATCATTCCAAATTTCAAAGGAATTGGATTAGTCCTTCTGGTAGTCCCCATACAAACCACCCTCCCGATATTCACATAATTCCTTCAAAATTCATAAAAATTAATATATTTGATAACAAATTTATTTTTAGGTGTTATTTTACTGTGTACTTTAGTAACCTAATCAAATCGGAATATAATTGGACCATTTAGTCCCTCATATAAAAATTTCGACCGATATTCAATTAAATCGGTCTATTGACAAAAAAATAAATCAATTCCACTAAAATTTGATGTGTTTTCTACACTAAATAAAGATCTGACAAAAGACAGATCCAATTGGTCCATGTTTGGACTTGGGACCCATTTCCGGAAAACACTGGTGTAGGGTATCATATGGTCGGTCTTGACCGACTATAACTTTCTTACTTGTTTTAAATTACATACATCCAAAAGATATTTTAAGCTATCGAATTGGTCTCAAAAATTAAAAAAAAAAAAAAAATTTATAATCAAATAGTTTGATAAATCGGCTTCAATTTGGCCGAATATTGAAAATTTTTCCTAATATTCGGCTAAGGCCTCGGAATTTGTTAGGACAATTGTTGTATTTGTAGAATAACTTTTGTTTTGTTAAGTTCGAACGGAATTGTATTTTTTTTTAAATTTTTTGAATGGCGCCCAACGTGGGGCCAAACATATTATTTGGACAGGATCAACTGGAATATGAAAATTTCAGTGGAATATTTGAAATTTAATTTAAAATGTATTTATTCTTTTTAACTCAAAGGCACAAGTCTTTCAAATGGCGCCCAACATGGGATCTCTAAAAAAGACGATGGTGTGTTTTTCTATAAAAAAAAAACTCATATCAATTGGAATATGAAAATTTCATTGGCATATTAATAATTTCATTTGAAATGCATTTATTCTTATTTAACTTAAAGGCAAAAGGCTTGTGGGTCACCAAAAAGACGATGTTGTGTCAATAAAATCAAAAGACTAACATCGTCTTATTTTTTAAGAATTGTTTGTTATATTTTGTAAAATGATTGAATTATTCTCATCTTTTAAATTATTTCAATTTTTTGTTCGGCGCCCAATGTGGGGCATATAAAATTTACAATACATAATCATTTTAGCGATCTAATATTTAATTTATTTATTGATATTTTTAAATTTTTCAAAAATTAAAAAAAAAATACTTTTATAATGAAATAGTTTCATAAATCGGCTTCAGTTTGGCCGAATATTGAAAAATGTTCCTAATATTCGGCTAGGGCCTCGAAATTCGAATTCTATCGGACAAGTGTTGTAAATATTTGTCGAATAACCTTTGTGTCTTTGCTAACTTCGAACGGATTTGTATTTTTTTGAAAATATTTTTTTTGAATGGCGCCCAACGTGGGGCCAAACATGTTATTTGGACTTGATCAACTGGAATATGAAAATTTAAGTGGAATGTTTGGAATTTCATTGAAAATGTATTTATTATTTTTTAACTCAAAGGCACAAGTCTTGCGGTTAGCGCCCAATATGGGGCTCCAAAGAGACCATGGCGTGTTTAACTATAAAAAGACTCATAATATATTCTAAAAGGCAATTTATAATGTTGTATTTAAACAAATTTATTTTCTTTCAAAATATTTTATAAAAAGAAAAAAAAAAATCAACTTTTCAATTATATAACGTCACATTCGGTATGGCTGAATAATAAAAAATTTACCGAATATTCGATTACGACATTAAAAGTCAACCTCGTTTAATATTAGTAGTGTTTACCTAATAAAATTTGTGTTTTTATAAACTGTAAACGGAATTGTTGATTTGTTTGAACATATCTTTAAATTGGCGCCCAATGTGGGGCCCATACAACACAATTGTAATTTTAACCATCTAAAGACTTACTTTGTGTTATTAATTGAGATTTTTCAAATTACATCTTAAAAATATAAATTGAAGGTATAGTTTTATACCTAATTGGGTAGTAAAACGTTAAAATCAAATTATTTTTTAAAGCAATTTGTGGATTTTTCGTATTTTCAAATATTTTTTGTAAAAAATTTGTAAAATGAATTCTGTTTTAATTTATAAATTAATACAAATTATTATTCGACTTATAAATTCAGTTAAGAAATGTGACCTCAGCAGAAATGTGACCTCGAACATTTCTTTACAATATTATCGTAATGATTTAAAAGAAATGTGACCTCGAGCTTAAGTAATCTTTCTAAATTTCTAAAATGTTTGAACTGATCTCTTGGGGTAAAACATAAACTATTCGATGTGTTAGTCTAATATTCGGCTACTACCTCGAAAATTGGTTAAAACTAGTGATTTTTGCTATCAAAAGTCTTTAATTATCTAATTAATGTATATTTTCAACTTTCACTTAAAAAATAATGAAAAAAAATTATTGTAAGAAACCCATTATTAGGTATTTGACAATCTTTCGAGTGACGCCCAACTCGGAGCCCAAAATTCATAATGTTGTTTTTGACTATCAAAAATCCAAAAAAAAAAATTATTGTAAGAAACCCATTATTAGTTGTTTGACAATCTTTCGATTGGCGCCCAACTAGGGGCAAAAATACATAATGTTTTTTTTTTACTATCAAAATCCCTCCATTATTACACTCTAATTAAAATGATTTCAGTTTTTTACAATAAATTGGGTAAATTTACACAAATTACGTAATTCTACTTAAAATTATTAGAAATTTACACAATTTATATTATTTGAATTTGTTGAAATTTACTCAATTTATAGTAAACAAGTAAAAAAGTTAAATTCGGCCTTGCCGAATGTAGTGATACCCTCCACAATTTCCAAAAGATTATTGCAAAAAACTTTATTTAAAAGGAAATTACTTTTGAAAAAAAAATTTTTTTTTGAAAAAAAAATTTTCGCAAAAAAAAAATTTGGTAAAAAAAATCCGCGATTTTTTTTTTTTGTGTTCGTACTTGTTTAAATACCATTTGGTGTTCAATTATGTTCACATATGCCAACCAGAAGCCGAATTATAGCATTTTGTATTTTTAGGTTATGTTGAATGTACTGAAATTTTTGAGGTGTGCTTACATTTTCGTTCATAACTTTTGAACCGCTGAACCGATATCGCTCAAATGCAATACCAAACTTCTCGGGAGAACTTCCAATAAATATGTTAAGTTTCAGTCATCTCTGTGCAATATTTTGTCCGCGACAGCATTTTCCACAGACAGACAGATGGACAGACGGACAGACGGACATCGCTAGAATGTCTTAAAATCGATCGGGCATCATGAATATATATACTTTATGGGATCCCAGATCGATATTTCGATGAGTTACAAACAGAATGACAAACTTATATATACCCTCTATCACTAGAGTGGAGGGTATAAAAACTGAAATCATTTTTTAAAATGTAGGTATTTTATAATATTTCGTTTGGCGCCCAACTCGGGGCCAAAATACTTAATGTTGTTTTTTACTAGCAAAAGTCCTTTAACTTCTAAAAAAATAAAGATTTTAAATTCTGACATCCATCAAATATAAATATCATCCTACTAAACATTATATACATACTTAGTCAGTCATTCATTACACTTTTAGTGTTTTAAAAATATATTTAAAACAAATATGCTGTTTTTAGCCTCATTTTAAATGTATGGCTCGCTTCTTCAGGTCTATTAAAAAATAATGAAATGAAACGGTTTTTTTATAATGCATACGTGCTTAGTCATATTAGTTTAAAAATTCATAAGATTTTTTTTGGCCTTTTTGGTTAATAATTTATTATAACATGTGTTAAATATTTTATATTCTGGTATTTGAACTTTATTTTTATAACAAAAATTATAAAAAAAAAACAGGGCGGAAATTATTAACATTGTTATTTGTTATTTTTCAAGAATAATTGTTATTATTTTTTGCGTTTTTTATTTACAATAATGACCTTTTTAACTAATAAATAATCAAATTAAAATTGTATAAACCTACGTAAATTAATATTTATTAATTAATTGTTTATAAAAAT
The DNA here is from genome assembly GCA_963921195.1 of Pegoplata infirma. Classification (NCBI taxonomy): domain Eukaryota; kingdom Metazoa; phylum Arthropoda; class Insecta; order Diptera; family Anthomyiidae; genus Pegoplata; species Pegoplata infirma. Next base: position 203,737,211 of record OY992540.1, read on the forward strand.
TCAATTTAGTAAATAGTTTTATAAAAATGTATTTTTTTTTAATTAATTGATAATTAGGAAGGGGGTAACGAATAATAGGATTTTTTGTAGGCTTCAAAGGAATTGATTGAAAACAGTTACTCAAGTTGGATGTAAAAGGCAGCACTCAAGTGTAAGTGTAGACTAATGGGTCTGGGTTTGATAGTAGTTTGTGGCTTTTGTAAATTTTAACGAAATTGCGTTGTTTTAAGCAAATATTTCGATTGGCACTTAAGTCTAACTGTAGACTTATGAGTGTGAGTTTTCTGGTAATGTGTGGCTTTTGTAAAATTTAACAAAATTGTGTGTTTTCAAAAAAAAATTTCAATTGGCGCCCAACGTGGGGCACAACATTAATGTCAGAACTTAAGTCTAACAAGGGAAGTATCTCAACCCTTATGAACCGATTTGCCTGAAACTTAAAATATATATCAAAGAGACAATTCTAAGGTTGGGGTGTCTCGGCTTATCGGCCATATCGGGTATTTAGGGGTTCAAAACATGGGTCAAAAAATGGCGAAAAAACCGTTTTTTGGATTTTTCAGCCATTTCTTTTTAATAAACTATATGATGTTTTCATATGAGAAGAAAGGTTTTTTTAATGCCTATCCAATGGTGGCATAACCTTGTACAAATTCGGCTTCTTTAAATATTTTTTTCAGGAAAATGTGTAAATTTTGGGGGGTACTTATGTGAAGACATAGACCTAGGATATCCATATGGATAAGAAATAATCTTTATTAAATTTAAGTCGACCCGTATTTTTGCCCTAGATGATATTCCTATTAGTTCGGAAGTTATCAAAATTTTCCCGAAGGTCCACATGGTTTCATAAGGGGACAACGAAATTTTTAAACACCGATATGGCCGATAAGCCGAGACACCCCAACCTTAAAATCGTCTCTTTAATATATATTTTAAGTTTCAGGCAAATCGGTTCATAAGGGTTGAGATACTTCCCTTGTAAGTGTATACATCTGGGTCTCATAATTTGTGGCTTTAGTATATTTTAACAAAAATGTGTGTTTTTAACAACAAATTTTTCGATTGGCACCCAACGTAGGGTACAAAATAAAATATGGTAATTTTGACTATCGTTCAATTTTTGGGCTGTTCATTGGAATATTACTAAGTCTAAGTATGGACTTATGGGTCTTTTGTAAATTTTACAAAATTGGAGTTTTTTTAAACAAATTTTTCGGTTGGCGCCCAACGTGGGGCTCAAAGTAATATATGGTGTTTTTGACTAACATTCAATATTTATGCTGTTCCAAAAGTTTTGACTACGGTTTGGCATAAAATTTGTCTACGTCTTCCTTTACAACTGTCGACTTTGGTCATGCACTAAAACGCAGGGTTCTATCTTAATTCTAACGTTAAAACTGTTTTAAAAAAATTTTAAAACTTGTTCAATTTTTTTTCGTTCACACTGTTTTTTACTCTTTGAACGTAATTGTCGTTTCATTTTTAAAACCTTATCTTTTTCAACCGTTTTAAGCTTGAATTTATAACAGTAAAATGCAACAAAAAAATATGTTTACGTAAATATATTGTAAATATATATTAATTGAGTCAACAAATTAGAGATGGGCGTGTGAGTGACTTTCGATTAGCACTTATGCAAACAATTTTACTTTGTAAAATTTACTTTGGCATCCCCTCACCAATTTTTCCCCCACTTACCATTACATGAGACAACTAAATTTCCAATCATCACATTTTATTCATTCGTTAATCACGCAAAAATCTCCTCATTAGTGCATCTCTTCACCAAAGTTCCGTATATTTTAACAATTGCCCTGATTCGTCAAATTGTAAAAATAAACAAGAAAATATTTATTTTTCCATAGGATCTTATCTTTGTATATTTTTCCAATTTAATATAATTAGTGAATAATATTTAACAAGTCTAGACTAATTGAAAATTTAATATTTTATTAAAATGTGCTAATTGAATTTGAAAATTATTAGATCATTTTCTAATAAATTTAAAAAAAATATATGACAATTAAAATATATACTCCAAAACATTATTTTCAATTCGAATTCGATAAAGTTCAATTGGAATTTAATAACTCTGCCTGAAAATTGAAGATTCTATTTGGCATTGGAAAATTCAATTTGAAATTGAAAAATTCCATTTAAAATTACTAGATAAAGTTAATATTTACGAATATTTGACAGTTTTCCTTCCTTTTTTAACAAATAATTTTCGATCGAAATTATTTTTTTTTGTAATTTTACAGTTTTTCTTGTAATTTTAAAAATTTTCCAGGTTTTTTACAAAAAAAAAATCTAGTAAATTCACGAGAATTCCTTGTAAGTTTTATTTGGCCAAAAAAGTGTAATTTTACAATTTTATTGGTAAAAATTTTGTAAAATTACAAAAAAGCTCGTGATTTTTACTAGGAATTCTCGTAAAATAGGAGTTAGCAAAAAATTTAGTAAAGCCACGAAACCTTGTAAGTTTTATAGCGTCAAAAATTTTAAATTTACAATTCTTGGAATTCTTGTCAAATAGGAGGTAGCAAAAAAAATTACAAACTTTTCTTGTCATTTTACAACGTTTTTTTTAGTGCATCATTTAAAATTAGAAAATTTAATTTGAAATTAAAAAAAAAAAATCAATTGAAATTGAACAAAAATCCATTGAAATTCAAAAAACATCAATTAAAATTTGAAAAACATAAAATTGGAAATTGAAAAACATAAATTAACATTTAAATATGTTCAATATTGATTAAAATAAAATTTGGGAAAAATAATAATCAATATTCGAAACAGATCAACAGAAATTCAAAAATGTTTAATTAAAATTAGAAAAAGATAAACTAGAAAAGATAAATTTCAACGTGAATAATTAAAAAAAAATTATGTCCCATATACGAATTTGACCATAATACATATTTGTGCCCAACCTCAGAAGTCTATAGACTATATAGCTTTGGTTTGGACTGCATCGCACAGAAAAATAAATATTTGCCCATGAACGAAATTCATAGTATTTGTGAACAAATACATAAAAATTATGAACTTTTTCATTAAATTTTTGAACTTTTTCATAGTATTTATGAAAAAATCTTAAATAGTGCAAAATTTCACATATTATGATTTATTCATAAATACTATGAAAAAGTTTAAAAGTATTATGAAAAAGTTACTAATTTTATGAATTTGTTATAAATACTATGAACCAGAGCTCCCTATTACTCGAGTAGTCGAGTACTCGAGCTACTCGAGCAGCTCGAGTAGCTCGTCAATTACTCGAGCAGCTCGAGTAGCTCGAGCTACTCGAGTAGCTCGAGTAGTAAAACACACATTTTTTTATATTTAAACTCCTGTAAAACCAAAACTATTATAGCTATTTTCAAAATTTTTACATTTTTGGAATGCTATGCTTCCAAAGAATATACATAACAAATATCAAATTAATAGGATTATCGTAGTGGCTTTGCTAAACTACTACTCGAAAAAGATCGGCGAGTTTTCATACAAATGTATGAAAATCCGCCCTCCTTTAAACTTTAATATCAAATTATGAGAATATTTTCAAAAAACATGTCATTATTTTTTTTCCAATTATGATCGCATATACGATTAGAATACTTCCTCGAAATTTCAACTCATTTCTACAAAAAATGTGGCATTGGCGATCTACTACTCGAAAAAGATCGGACGCTTTCCATACAAATTTATGAAAATCAGTAGAATTTATTTCTTTGAGTAGTAAAACACACAGTTTTTATCTTTGAACTCCTGTAAAACAAAAACTATTATACCGATTTTTAAAGTTTTTACATTTTTGAAATGGTATGGTTTCAAAGAATAAAAATAATAAATATCAAATTAGTAGGATTATCGTAGTGGCTTTGCCACACTACTACTCGAAAAAGATCGGCGAGTTTCTATACAAATGTATGAAAATCCGACCGCCTTTGAACTTTAATCTCAATTTGTAAAAAAAAATTCAAAATAACATTAAATTATTTTTTGTCAATTATGATCGCATATATGATAAGAATACTTCCTTAAAATTTCAACTCCTTTTTACCAAAAATGTGTCATTGGCGAACTACTACTCGAAAAAGATCGGCCCATTTCCATACAACTGTATTAAAATCAGCCTACTTTTGAACTTTGACGTCACTTTATGAAAATGTTTTCAAGAAAACATAACGTTATTTTTTGCCAATTATGATCGTATATATGATGAGAATTCCTCCTCAAAATTTTAATTCATTTCTACAAGAAATGTGGCATTGGCGAACTACTACTCGAAAAAGATCGGCCGCTTTCCATAATAATGTATGAAAATCTGCCCTTATTTCAATTTAAATGTTAAATTATGAAAATATTTTCAAAAAACCATGCATTATTTTTTACCAATTATGATCGCATATACAATAAGAATACTTCCTCGAAATTTCAACTCATTTCTACCAAAAATTTGGCATTGGCGAACTACTACTCGAAACAGATAAGCCGCTTTTTATACAAATGTTTGAAAACCAGCACTTGTTTGAAATTTAATTTCATTTGTGAAAATCTTTTTAGACCACTAAATTTATTTTTTTACATATTATAATTGCAAAGATAATATCACTTCTTAAATCATTATTTTAATTTTGACATAATTTACCTGTTGTGAATTTTTTAACCCAAATTGTTTTATTACCTAAAATTTCCCATTTATAATGTACCGTACATTTTTTTTTTTCATTTTACCTTTTAGTGCAATATTTATAGGCAGTGTTTTAAAAAAGGCACAGCAAAAGATTTTACAACCTAATAAAAGAACACGTGGTCTCAGCAAATTTTACTGCCATGGATTTTCCAAATATTTGTTTATGACTCCTTTCATAAAAAAACAATTATCTTTAACATGTTTACGTAATTTATTTCAATTTTTTTTTGTTTAAATTTTACTAAAGTTATCTAGTCTATGAATGGAAAGCGGCCGATCTTTTTCGAGTAGTAGGTCGACAATGCCACATTTTTTGTAGAAATGAATTTAAATTTTGAGAAAGTATTCTTATCATTTATGCGATCATATTTGGCAAAAAAATAACTTTATGTTTTCGTGAAAACATTTTTACAAATTGACATTAAAGCTCAAAAGAGGGCATATTTTCATACATTTGTATGAAAATGGGCCGATCTTTTTCGAGTAGTAGTTCGCCAATACCACATTTTTGGTAGAAATGAGTTGAAATTTCGATGAAGTATTCTTATCATATGTGCGATCATAATTGGTAAAAAATTATTTCATCTTTTCTTGAAAATTTTATCACAATTTGACGTTAAAGTTCACAGGAGGTCGGATTTTCATACATTTGTATAGAAACTCGCCGATCTTTTTCGAGTATTAGCATGGCAAAGCCACTATGATAATCCTATTAACTTGATATTTATCATGTTTATTCTTTGGAACCATACCATTTCAAAAATGTAAAAATTGTAAAAATCGGTATAATAGTTTTTGTTTTACAGGAGCTCAAAGATAAAAACTGTGTGTTTTACTACTCAAAGAAATAAATTCTACTGATTTTCATAAATTTGTATGGAAAGCGTCCGATCTTTTTCGAGTAGTAGATCGCCAATGCCACATTTTTTGTAGAAATGAGTTGAAATTTCGAGGAAGTGTTCTTATCGTATATGCGATCATAATTGGTAAAAAATAATGACATGTTTTTTTGAAAATATTCTCATAATTTGATATTAAAGTTTAAAGGAGGGCGGATTTTCATACATTTGTATGAAAACTCGCCGATCTTTTTCGAGTAGTAGTTTAGCAAAGCCACTACGATAATCCTATTAATTTGATATTTATTATGTATATTCTTTGGAAGCATAGCATTCCAAAAATGTAAAAAATTTTAAAATAGCTACAATAGTTTTTGTTTTACAGGAGTTTAAATATAAAAAATGTGTGTTTTACTACTCGAGCTACTCGAGTAGCTCGAGCTACTCGAGCTGCTCGAGTAATTGACGAGCTACTCGAGCTGCTCGAGTAACGAGCTACTCGATTACTCGAGCTACTCGAGTAAAAGCGTAGGCTCTGCTATGAACATCATTGGATTTTTTTTTTGCGTGCGTGCTTTCCACAGACAGACGGACGGACAGACATTCATAAAACGTCTTAGAATCGATCATGAATCAATAATTTATACTACTATACTTTATGGGGTCCCCGACCGATATTTCGATACATTACACACGGAATGGCATAGTAAGCATGCCCCTATTGGATTGGAGGGTATAAAAAGAAATCCGAAAAATTGAAAAATTATTTTTGAAATTTCCGCAAAATAAACTCTAAAAAATTTTTAATTTGAAGTCGAATATTTCGACTGAATTTTTCGGTTTTCTAATAAAAAAAATTTAAATTTCAATTATAAACTTTCAAATTGAGTTGATCTTTGTGAATTTGCCTTGATTTTTTTTATACCCTCCAACCATAGTATGCCCCATACACACTTTGTCGTTTCGTATGTAACGCATTGAAATATCGGTCGGGGACGTCATAAAGTATATGTTATTGATCCATGATCGATTCTAAAGCCGTTCTATGAATGGAAAGCACGATGCAGTCCAAACTAAAAGATCTTGACTCCTGAAGTTTGCACAAGAATATGTATTATGGTCATATGCTAGTTAAGTTAGGAAATGGGCAAAATCGGATCAGGGGGAAAAAGTTTCTCTTGAAGAAATAAATCAACCTCTAAATACAATTTTTTACAGTTTTTCTACCCTATACCACTCTGTGGTAGAGGGTATAATGAGTTTGTGCTGATGTTTGTAACTACCCGAAATATTGGTCCTAGACCTACCTTTGTGTCGATTTAGCGATGTCCGTCCGTCTGTCCATCTATCGGTTTAAGCACGATACAGGTCGCAATTTTCAACCAATTGAATTGAATTTTGAAATTTAAGCATCTTTTGGCCCAAGGACGAAGCCTATTGAAATTGAAAAAAAAAAAAAATCGGTCCATGTTTAGACCTAGCCCCCATACAAACGCCCCCTTTGGATTAGGCTTAAATGACTCTAATAACTGTATTTTAATAGATATCGCTTTTAAAATTTTACAGGTAATCAAATTGTGTATGCACAAATAATTCCAAATTTCAAAGGAATCGGGTCAGTCCTTCTGGTAGTACCCATACAAACCACCCTCCCGATTCACATAATTCTATCAAAATTCCTAAAAATGGAAATATTTGATACAAATTTTATTTTTAGCTGTTAAACGTGTACTTTATTAACCAAATCAAATTGGAATATAATTGGACCATTTTTGGACTTAGTCCCCCATATCAAAATTTCGACCGATATTCAGTTAAATCGGTCTATTGGCAAAAAAATAAACCAATTCCACTAAAATTTTACTGTGTGTGTTTTCTACACTAAATAAATATCTAATAAAAGATAGATCCAATCGGTCCATGTTTGGACTTGAGACCATATATACATATGGTCGGTATTGACCGACTATAACTCTTACTTGTTTTTTTTTGGATTTTTGTTAAAAAAATGAAACATTTTTATGCTTGAAGAAGATAAAAGTTCTGCACTTGGACACATGGGATTGGGAAATGTCGTTTTTTTAGTCCGCCCATTTCTGTGAGCGTGGATAATGGAAAATAATTTTAATAATGATTAAATTGTATTACTTTAGTGCAAAAAGCATTATAAATTAATTTCTTAACATTTTTCATGACCCCTGCCAAGCCCCTTCCCCAAAAAAAAACCGCCTGGAATTTTTTTTATTTTTTTTTTACATGTTGGAGGGTATACAATATTTGGCACAGCCGAATTTTACACTCTCATATGTTTTTGGATTTTTTTTATACCCTCCACTTAGTGATAGAGGGTATATATAAGTTTGTCATTCTGTTTGTAACTCATCCAAATATCGATTTGGGACCCCTTAAAGTATATATATTCATGATGCCCGATCGATTTTAAGACATTCTAGCGATGTCCGTCTGTCCGTCTGTCCGTCTGTCCGTCTGTCCGTCTGTCTGTCTGTCTGTGGAAAATGCTCTCGCGGACAAAATATTGCACAGAGATGACTGAAACGTAACATATTTATTGAAAGTTCTCCCGAGAAGTTTGGTATTGCATTTGAGCGATATCGGTTCAGCGGTTCAAAAGTTATGAACGAAAATGTAAGCACACCTCAAAAATTTCAGTACATTCAACATAACCTTAAAATACAAAATGCTTTAATTCGGCTTCTGGTTGACATATGTGAACATAATTAAACACCAAATGGTATTTAAACAAGTACGAACATATTTTTTGACAAAAAAAAAGAAAAATCGCGGATTTTTTTTACCAAAATTTTTTTTCGCGGAATTTTTTTTTCAAAAGTAATTTCCTTTTAAATAAAGTTTTTTGCAATAATCTTTTTGAAATTGTGGAGGGTATCCCTACATTCGGCAAGGCCGAATTTAACTTTTTTACTTGTTTTTTTTGATATTTTCCGAATTTTAATTAAAATCGAGCTTTTTGAATTTCATTCGATAAATTATAAGTTTTAGTTGATCTTTTCAAATTTTGATTGATTTTTTCTAACGATTGTGATTTAAATTCACTATGCTACTTGTATAATCAAGACTTAATAGTCTTGATAGTGGAATCTGACAAATTCCGAAACACGTGTCGGCTAAGTTTGCAAAAATTACCACCATAAATAAATTTAAAACAGAAAAATATTTTTTTGAAAATTATTTAATATCACAGTTTTAATCGAGCTAGAAAAAACCTACTCAAAAAAGAAATCATTAGAAAAAATATTTTAGTTATCCAAGACACAAACCATAATAAATTCGATTCTATGCATAGTTATAGCACAAAAACTCAATATTTTATCTAGTCTAGACACAAACCATATATTTCTTTAAATATCTTTTAAAAAGTTATTACATATTTATCAATTATTTTCCAACAATCTTTCTGTTGTTAAAAAGAAATACCTGTTTATAGAAATTTTATGTTTTAACAACAATGTTTTCTATAAACATTATTCCCACCCATGTCTGTGCTAAAAAATGCCATAAAAATAGTTTTAAACATGTGAAAGAGAAAAGAAAAAAAAACAAGTAGAAAAGTTAAATTCGACTTGGCGAATCTATGAATACCCTCCACAATGCCCTTTTTAAGTGATAGTAAATTTTCTAACGTGAAAAAAATAACATTTTTGGTTAGAAATATTTTACTTTCTGTAAAAAAACTTTTTTTTATTAATTTTTGAAAAAAAAAAAAAATTACTAATTTTTTTTTTTTGAGTGTAAAATTTTTTTTGAGTGTATTTTTTTTTTTTGTTTTAGTGTAAAAAAACTTTTTTTGTTAATTTTTGAAAAATAAAAAAAAATAATTTACCAATTTTTTTTTTTGAGTGTAAAATTTTTTTTAAGTGTTAACTTTTTTTTGGTTAGAAATATTTTATTTTCTGTAAAAAAACTTTTTTTTATTAATTTTTCAAAAAAAAAAAAAAAATACTAATTTTTTTTTTTTTTGAGTGTAAAATTTTTTTTGAGTGTATTTTTTTTTTTTTTTGTTTTAGTGTAAAAAAACTTTTTTTGTTAATTTTTGAAAAAAAAAAAAAAATACCAATTTTTTTTTTGAGTGTAAATTTTTTTTTGAGTGTAAACTTTTTTTTAAGTGTATTTTTTTTTTTTGGTTTAGTGTAAAAATATTTTTGTGTGACAAAAATTCCTTTTAAAATATTTTTCTGACTTACAAATGTTTTTAAAACATGTTTAACGGGTTTTCAACACGTGAATTTAAGGTGAACTAATCTGAAATTTACGGTTTTGCTAATAACTTTTAAACCGCCGGACCGATTTGGCTGAAATTTAAAACGAACCGGACCAGAGGAACGGTAAATATATATGCCACACTTCAGCACCATCAGAATTGCCGTTCGAAAGTTACAGTGTGTTTTATCTCGTAAATTCCAGAAAATCCCTTGCCGAAATTCACTCACTTGCTTATAACTTTTGAACCACTGGACCGATTTCGCTGGATTGCAATACCAACCTGACCAGGTAAATGTCCAACATATATGCCAAACTTCAGGAGCCTCCGTAAAGTCTTTCAAAAGTTAGCGTGTTTTCAACAGACAGACAGACAGACAGACAGACGGACGGACGGACGGACGGACATCGCTAGATCGTCTTAAAATCGATCGAGGATCATGAATATATATACTTTATGGGGTCCTAGACCAATATTTCGAGGTGTTACAAACGGAATGACAAACTTATATATACCCTCTATCACTAGAGTGGAGGGTATAAAAAATTTTGCAAAGTTTTTTTTTATAAGGTTGGCTAGCATAAAACTACTTTTGATTTGTTGCTGTTTTTTTGTTAATTTTTTTATTACGTAGTCTTGTATAAATTCGAAAATGTTTACGATTTCTATGAATCAAAATAAAATACGCAAAATCATAATAAACGCCATACAATATTTGTAAACATTAATGTTTTAATGTTCAATAAATAAATGATGAATGAAAAAACATTTTTGCACATGTTAAAAAAAAATTGGCGAAACTGAGGAGCGGTATGTAGCGCGGTAAAAATTGATAGAAATACAGCATAGGTATTAATGTAAAATGAGAAATAATGATTAAAAACGTCAAGTCAGTGACCTCATTTAAAATTAACTAGAAAAAGAAGAGAGAGAGACGAGGGTAGTTGAACAAATTTCCAAAGAAAAAAAAAAAAAAAGAAATAATGACAAGTATAAATATTGGCAATTCAACCATTTTTAAAAGTATTTTGTTTAAAAAACTTAAATTACGCATTTAAAAATTATGTAGTAAGATGTTTTTATATAAATAATGTTTTTGGAGGTCGTTTTTAAAGATTTTTTTTAAGATCAATGACTAATTTGCTATAGATTTCAAAGATATTTTAAAATTTGAAGATATATTTTTTAGCTTTAATTATAAGATAATGAAACTTGGCATCTTAGCGTAACTTAGCCGAGACACAAATTTGGATTTTTCTGGCAGATTTCTACTGATTGCTACCAGAAGTAGCAACTTTTTTGTTGTAAAAAAATTGTGGTTTTGAAAAAATTTTTAACAACTTTTTAACATATTTCACTTTAAAAACTTTACGAGTTAGGACTGGTTTGTGTCTAGGATAAGTAATACCACGTTGCCAAATTTCTATTGAACTTATTGTATTTACAACACCCTAAAAAATGAGTCCAGTTTCCTACTATAAATTGGGTAAATTTCAACAAATTCACAAAATCTACTATAAATTGAGTAAATTTCCAACATTTTTAAATAAAATTACGCAATTTGTGTAAATTTACCCAATTTATAGTAGGAAACTGAAATCATTTTAATTAGAGTGAAGTAATTACTAGAAATTTTAAAGTGTCTGCTTCAAATGAAGACTTGTCTATACAAACATCAGCACAAACAGAGTAATGTAAAGATTGAAAGAAATTGGGAAAATTTCAATTGAAATTCGAAAGAAATTAATTGAAATTCAAAAAAGCTCAAATGAAATTCGTTTCAAAATCAACTTAAATGCGAAAACTTCAATTGATTTTCAAAAAATAAACAATATAAAAATAGAAATTTAAAAAATAGAAATTAAAAAAAAATAATTGAAATTGTGTTGGTCTTTTTTGAATGCCAATTGATCTTTTACAAATTTCAATTGATCATTTAAAAATTTTAACTGTTCTTAAATTTCTTGAACTTCAATTGATTTCAATTTTACAAATTTCAATTGATCTTTAACAAGTTTCAATTAATCTTTTACAAATTTCAATTGATCTTTTACAAATTTCAATTGATCTTTTATAAATTTCAATTAAACTTTTTCAAATTTCAATTGATTTTTTACAAATTTCAATTGATGTTTTACAAATTTCAATTGATTTTTTACGAATTTCAGTTGATCTTTTTCAAATCGTATTTCGAAGTTTAAATTATCTTTCGCGAACAGTTCCGTTTTAACCATTAGGGCACACTGGGCACGTGCCTAGGGCCCCTGATCTAAGGGGGCCCGAAGTGCCAAATTCGATTATGCGAAAATGCAGCATTTTTTTTTTAATTTGTTTCGAAAGAAAATTTTACATTTTCTTAGAAAAAAATTCTCAGAATCTAACAGATTTTTCGTATACATCTGAAACTTTTTCTATAGAAGAAATCTGTCGTATATCAAAGTCTCAAATTAAAAGAAATTTTTCCTTCATAAAAAGTTTCAGATTGAGAAATATTTTTCGTACAGAAAAAGTTTCAGATTCTTAGATTTTAAAAGTCTAAAGTTCATAGAAGATTTTCCAAAATAAAAAAGACTTAGATTTTGAGACACTTATCGTATGCAAAGTCTCAGATACTGAGACATTTTTCGTATAGAAAAAATCTCACATTCTAAGACATTTTTCGTATAAAAAAAGTTTTAGATTCTAAGGCATTTTTCGTATAGAAAAAGTCTTAGATTCCGAGATATCTATCGTATAGAAAAAGTCTCAGATGCTTAGATTTTTTTTTTTAAAAGTCATATTATGAGACATTATTCGTCTAGATAAAGTCTCAGATTCAGAAACATTTTTCGCATTGAAGAAGTTTTAGATCTGTTACGTTTTTCGTATAAAAAAATCTCAAGTACTGAAAGATTTTTCGTACAAAAATATTCTCAGATTCTAAAATATTTTTCGTAAAGAAGTTGTCCCTGATTCTAAGACATTTTTCGTATAGAAAAAATTTCAGATTATTCTGAAACATTTTTTATATAGAAAAAATGTCAGCTTCCGAGGCATTTTTTCGTTTAGAAAAAGTTTCAGATTCTGAGACATTTTTCGTATAGGAAGAGTCTCAGATTTGAAGATTGAAAAGGTCTCATTAAAACCAAATTGTTCTACACAAATATCATGGAAACAAATATAAAGAAAATGACCTCAAGCTAGAATATCCCTACTCAAAAGTTTTTTTTAGTTTCTTTGTCTTAAACCAGGTAATACGAATATTTAAATTTGCACCAAAAAATTTTTTTGTCATGCGACTTTTTACTTTCCAGCGGGCCCCCAAATTCTTGTGTGCCCAGGGCCCCCGCCATACCTTAAAGCGGCTCTGTTCGCGAACTTTAATTGATCTTTTTATACCCTCCAACCACAGTATGGGGGTATACTCACTTTGTCATTCCGTTTGTAACGCATCGAAATATCGGTCGGGGACCCCATAAAGTATATATATTATTGATGCATGATCGATTCTAAGACATTCTGTGAATGTCCGTCCACTTTTTTTACATGTTTTTTTGTGTTTTTGTTAAATAAATGAATTTGTTATATTTATCGGGATGGGAAGGTGCTTTCAACGTCCCCCACTGACCCCCCCAAAAAAAAACAAACGCCCCTGACAATTTTTTTTTTTACATTTTGGAGGGTATAAAAGATTCGGCACAGCCGAATTTAACACTCTCACTTGTTTAAATATGAATTGATCTTTTAAGAACTTCAATTGACCTTTTTAAAATTTATGGATCTTTATCGATTTTCATCGAATCAATCGAATTTTAAATGATCATCTTCAAATTTCAATTGATCTTTTACGAATTTTAATTCAAATATTCTAATTTTTGTTTAATTTGGAATCTTTTTTAAATTTCTATGGATCTATTTAAAAATTTTAAATAAACTTTTACAAATTTAACTTGGTTTTTTTCGGATTTTAATTGATCTTTTTTTAATTTCAGTTGCATTTTTACGAATTTCAATTGATATTTTCAGAATTTCAATTGATCTTTTACGAATTTCTTTTGATCTTTTAAGAATTTTTAAGGATCTTTAAAGTAATTTTTTCAAATTCAATTGAAGTCTTTGAGTTTCCACTAATCTTTTACAAATTGGTATTTTCAAATTTGAATTAATCTATTTCGAATCACAATTGATATTTTTTGAGTTTCAATTGATTATTTTCGAATTTTAATGGGAATCTTATTTTTATTTTTAAGAATTTCAGCTGATCTTTTTCGAGTTTCAATTGATCTTTTTGGAAATTTAATTGATCTTTTTCGAAATTTAATTGAAATATTTAAATGTTTGCTGATCTTTTAAGAATTTTAATTGATTGTTCGTATAATTGTTAGTCCTTTACTAATTTTATTGATCTTTTTTGAAATTTAATTGTAATCTTTCAGTTGGAATTTTCGAAATTCAATCCGGAACATTAAAATTTCAATTGGTATTTTCGAATTTCAATTGTTATATTCGAATTTCAATTGGAATCTTCGAATTTCAATTGGAATCTTCGCATTTCAATTGAAATCTTCGAATTTCAATTGAAATCTTCGAATTTCAATTGAAATCTTCGAATTTCAATTGGAATCTTCAAATTTCAATTGGAATTATCGAATTTCAATTGATATCACCGAATTTCAATTGATATCATCGAATTTTAACTGGAATCTTCAAATTTTAATTGCATATTTGATTTTTATGCCCTCCACTTAGTGATAGAGGGTATATATAAGTGTGTCATTCCGTTTGTAACTCATCGAAATATCGGTCTGTGACCCCATAAAGTATATATATTCATGATGCCCGATCGATTTTAAGACATTTTAGCGATGCCCGTCAGTCCGTCTGTCTGTCTGTGGAAAATGCTATCACGGACAAAATATTGCACAGAGATGACTGAAACTTAACATATTTATTGGAAGTTCTCCCGAGATGTTTGGTATTGCATTTGAGCGATATCGGTTCAGCGGTTCAAAAGTTATGAGCGAAAATGTAAGCACACCTCAAAAATTTCAGTACATTCAACATAACCGAAAAATACAAAATGCTTTAATTCGGCTTCTGGTTGACATATGTGAACATAAATTAACACCAAGTGGTATTTAACAAGTACTAACATATTTTTGGACCAAAAAAGAAAAAATCGAGGATTTTTTTTCCAATTTTTTTTTTCGCGGTAATTTTTTTTCAAATTTTTTTTTTTCTTTTAAATAAAGTTTTTTGCAATAATCTTTTAGAAATTGTGCAGGGTATCACTACATTCGGCAAGGCCGAATTTAACTTTTTTACTTGTTTTTTCTAAAAATGATGTAGAGTTAAATATTCCGCAACCTTTTTCAAATCTTTTAAACACATAAAATTCACTTCAAAATCTTAATTTGTTGTGTCATTTTTCTAATGCTATAAACCGCAACACAGACATGCTTAAACATGTAATTTGAGTAGTTTTCATGTTATTTTTTTGAAATGTATATATTGGGGATTATTTGGTTGTATGGGTTATTTGGTCATTCCGAGTAATATTTCAATTTTTTTTTGTACTCTTTGGGTTTAATATGGTTGGCTGATTTTTCTTTCTATTTAAATTTCGTCATTTATTTAATTATTACTCATTATGTTTTAAGTTTCATTTTTATCACGCTTTTAAAATGCAGTTTGTTTTTGGTTAAAAAAAAATAAATAAAAATTAGTGGTTAGAAAAAAAAAATGTAATTGAATTTATGTTTTTTTTTATTATACAAAATTTGTTATTTGGTCAATGACAAGGCAAAGTTTTGTAAAAAAAAAGTACCCAATTAACCAAATAACGATAAGTGATAGCGAAAATTGTATCAACTGCATGATAACGATTGTTATTTCTGAAAATTTCGATAACGAAAACAACATCACATTATTATATCGAAACGATATTGTTATCGCCTGAAATAACGATAGTTTTTCGATAAATTCTGGAAAATGGCGAGTATACTATCGTTATGACTGGAATTATCGATAGCGAAAACGATATCATATGTATTTTTATGGAAAAACTATATCATAAGAAAATGTACATTAAGAACAAAAATACTATCGTATAATATGTGATAATTAGGTAATATTGCCTCGATATTATTACGGTATCGAAAACGATGGTTTTTTGTTCTTAATGTACCTTTTCTTATGATATCGTTTTTCCATAAAAATCGGAAAGATATCGTTAACGCCTGGGATAACGATAGTTTTTCGATAAATTTTCGAAAATGACAATTTTACTATCATTATGACTGGAATTATCGATAGCGAAAACGATATCATATTTTTATGGAAAAACTATATCATAAGAAAAGGTACATTAAGAACGAAAACACCATCGTTTTCGTCTAATATTCGATAATTAGCTAATATTGCCTCGATATCATAACGGTAACATTTGGTTTATTGGGTATAAACATTATAAAACTTAATTTATCAAAACTTAAAACAGGAAAACACGACGACAACAAGTACAATAAATTATTTAAAAAATGGTTAATTGACATATTTTAAATAAATCTTTTACTTTTGTGCAAAATTTTTTTTTTTCAAGATTTCGTAAAATTCTTTTACTTTTATTGAAATACAACTTTTTTTTTTTAATTTCAATAAATAATTTCTGGTTTCATTTAAAAATACTTTGTGCCAAAAGTGAATGAACTTTTTTGTGTTTTAAACAATTTTTTTTTTTTTTAATAAATCACAAAAATTGTATTTTCGGCCAGTAGCTGTCAAAATCATAGACTTTTGTATTGTGTGGTTTTAATTTACAGTTTCTTTTTCGGTTTCGATTGTTTTTTTTTCATAACTTCCGCGTTTAAAACCCCAAAATAAAATTAAAACAATAATCAGAAACAAATTAAAATAAAAGTGCAATTGAAATTCTGGAGAAGGGAAGTAATGTAATTGAACTTTGATTTATAGAAAGTAACAAGTAATTGCAATTTGCAAGTGCATATATTCGGAATTCAAAATGACAATCGTTAATAAATCTTATGTTCTTACCTTTTGTGTTCTTTGTAATACCTTCCGAAGACAGTTTGAATAATTTCTTTCAGTGTCTTTTCCCAAAGTGGAATTTTTAAACAAAGAGATATGTCAGGGAATTAATTGCGCTTGGAATGAATTGATATTCGAAAAATATTAAAATTCATAAAAGACGAATTGAACCCTCTTGCGATACATGTTACCAAATTCTTTTATGATTTGTTTACTTAAAAAGTTAAATAATTTTACACTCAAAATAATTCTACAGTAAAAAAATTAGTAAGTGCGTTGGTAACCCAAATCTACTAATAAGTTACCAATTACCAGTATTACAGTAGTTTTTTTAGTATCTTCAAAGAGCTAAAATTAGTATTTCTTACTGTTTATGAGTAATTTTTGCTGGTAGTTGGTTTTACTAATTTTTTTACTATTTTTAGTTCATAAAAGTACTAATATATAGTAATTTATTAGGTTTTTAATTTATTTTTGTTAGTAATAATTCCGTAAGGGGGCGCTTGTTTACAAGCAGAGCTACCAACTATTTTTTTTTTTTGCAAAATCGTTAAATTTGAATTCAGTGTTGTCATTATGTTACATTTCGGGTATTTGCTGGTGCTTTTTTGGTCTTGCCGTTTTTTAAATACGCGTTTAGGGTTTTTTAAATTCGTAAATAGGGTATTTATGGTGTTTTTCCATTTTTTCGCGACATTTTTTTTTAATTTGTGATTTTTATATTATCAATTTTTATATTATACTTACGCCTAAGACCTAATGAAATTGGAAAAAAACAGTCCCCTTTAAATTTGACTCAAGGTATCCTTTCAAAATTTGCAGGTAAACGTGTTTTGTGTTCACAAATCAAGATCCCAAATGTTCTCTCAAAATTCATGAAAATAAATAATAATTGATTTATACTTTATTAGTATGCGTGAGCAGGTAACCAAGCCGACTAGGAATTTTTGGCGGTGGCGGGCCGCTGGCCACTGGCGGCTCGGCCCATTTTGCTTGCCGACGGCGGATTTCTTATGTAGATGTATTTTTCTAATGATGCAATCAAAATATGTATTTTTGACAGATTTAAATAAAGAAAATTTGGGTTTAATTTCGAAAATTGTGTAACAGGCAAAACGCGCAAAACAGTGACTCAAAAAGCGCTAAATTTGAATAAAGTAAAAAGCGTTAAAAAAATAATTTTAATTCAAGGTTAAAAAAAATTAGAAAATCATCAGGCCTATTCACAGAATAAGTCTTAAAATTGTGAAATATCTTTTTTTAAAAATTTTCAACAAAGTTTTCCATTTCTTATATTTAAAAAATGCGCTTTTTGGGTGGTCGGATAGCTTCAAATCCAGCACGAAGCGCGCTGAATTGGCATCGCTGTTTTTGGTTGTTATTTGATTCAAAATTTAATTAAGTTTTGTACCGGTCGTACAAAAATTAAAATTTTTCGCCATTTATTTTTTTTGTTTCATTTAGCAAATTTAGTTTTT
Organism: Pegoplata infirma; assembly: GCA_963921195.1. Lineage (NCBI taxonomy): Eukaryota > Metazoa > Arthropoda > Insecta > Diptera > Anthomyiidae > Pegoplata > Pegoplata infirma. The sequence continues at coordinate 203,755,496 of OY992540.1, forward strand.
GGATTATATTTTTTTTCTTCATCAAGACAATTTAGTTTTTGGATTATAACTAGTGTTTGGGAATTACCGGACTTTTCAATTTCCCGGGAAACGGGAAAAAAATTATTTATTTCCCGGGATTCCCGGGAATCCCGGGAAATATTCATTATTAATATAAATCATAAAAAAACATTAAAATTTGACCAACTTTTTACTAAAAACAGTTTTATTAGAGATAAACAATTAATTAAAACATAAAAACATGAAATACAATAAAACAAAAAAATATTGCAACTTTTTTCCCCACAAAAAATCGCAAAAAATAGCTAAAAATCGCAAGAAAAATTAAAACAGCGTTATTCGAGCAAAAACTAATGTAGTTGGCAGCACTTTCAATATTTGTTCTGGAAATGTAAATTCTAGGTTAAAAATTTTTATATTTTTTAGACAGTCTTAGCAAAATTATCATTAACCGACGTATATTTTTTGCCTTTTTAAGTTTTTTCATGATATTTCTCATACTTTTTACACTTGGTCAGTTTTCCTATGAATTTATATTTGCACTGTTCTTCCAAATAGAAAAAATACAAAAAATAACAAATGTAATTATACCTGTATGTAAAAAAAAATATTAAAAATTAAATTGAAATAAACGTTTTTTATGTAAAATGGTTTATTTTATAGAATTCCCGGATTTCCCGGGAAAAATTAAAAAAATTCCCGGGAATTCCCGTCAGTCTTTTCCCGGGAATTCCCGGGAAATCCGACCCGGGAATTCCCGGACCCCAAACACTAATTATAACATTTAAATATTGGGATTCCCCACGAAAGATATGAGTAAAATATTTTACTAAACTACCTGTCTAATATCACTTCATACGGATTGGAAATACTAACAATATTTTTTAAAGAAATTGTATTATATTATATAATAATTTTTAATGAAAATGTATTATAAACTTTTTGGTACATATTTTCTACATTTTTTTACAACTACGTATTTTTTAAAATATTTAACGACTGTTGTTTTTTGAAACAATTTTGTTTACTGTCAAAATGAAGTAAAATGCATAAAAATTAAACTGATAAAATATCCAAACATTTCATTAAAATTGATATGGGGCGTGTTGATTGAATGTAATACAAAAGTTTGTATTAAATTTATTGTGTTTTTAAGTAATATGAATGTAATATTATTTTTACTCGTGATTGTATCAGCTTATTTATTTAATTTATGATAAAAACAAATATTTTTATTGTTTTTTTGCGCTTTTTATTCTTTTAACCTTAAAAAGCACATTTCCATTTTTTTAATTTTCTCTTTTTTCTTGTAGCTGATTTTTTTTTGTAAATTTTTACCCTTTTCCTACGATTTTTGCGTTTTTTTTTTCATATTGGTAATGGCAACACTGTCTGTAATAACCACTACATTCTTCTTCACAATTCAGCAGCAAGCAGCAGACAGAAAAAATGAAGAGTACTCTATTTAATTATAATTTCACTAAAATGACGCATTTTTTATTTCTTAACATTAAAAGAGCATACTCCTAGCTGCAAATACAAAAAGTTCTTATTTTTTAAATGTATTATTTATAATTAAACCCAGTTCTTTATATTTCTTGCCGTCTGCTGCTTGCTGCTGCAGTGTGTGCGATCACAACATTTTCTCGCATTTACCTGCAGTGCTACCAACTGATTTTTCTGTTTGTTTAGTGCGAAAAAGAATTAAAACCGAAACAACGCGATACCCGGTCACGGAGTGTTTGTAAAAAAATATATATTATAAATTTATTAATTTAAATTGTGTTAAAGTAATTAAATATATGCACCAGGGATGTTAAAGTTGGTACAATTGTACTTTTTTTGGTACATTTTGACCTTCAAAAGTACCGTGGTACTACCGCGACTCATTTGGTACAATTTACAAATTTTCAATTTCTTTCTTTATAACTCATCGAAATATCGGTATAAGATCCCAGCTTTTTTTTACTAAAAAAAAAACTTGCAAGGATATTAATGCTAGACCGATTTTAACCCCTTTTTAAAAACAGATTAAAGTAGTTTTCAAATGAAATTTTTCTAAAATTTTTTTACAAAAAAAAAGAAAAGGTATCAGAACTAGACACTTGAGAAAAAATTCTTACTCATTTTTATCGAACAAAAAGTCTAAGGGGGTTATTCATAATACCTAAAGTGTACTTAAAGTAGGTTTATTTGACAAATATTCATGCAATATCAGCCAAATAAACCCATTAGATTTAATTTACTCATTATGAATAGCCAGTCAGAATTTTCCACAGAAGTATCAGTCAGTTATTCATAGACAATTATTAAAGATAATATTAATTGCAGACTTTGAGACCTTTCATATTTAAAAGATTTCTGAGATCTTGATACATTTTCGTGTTAACGTACTCAGATTCATTTTTCCTGCCGAAAAACTCTATAATTCTAAGAATTTTCTTAGAATTATAGAATTGAGAAATTTTTCTGCAGAATAGATTTCAAGAAATTGTTCAAAAACGACCCTGAAAAATGTTTTTGTTTTTTAATTTGTTTACATTTTTTTTTTTTGGGGGGGGGGGGGGGGATTAATGAAGATTCAGTACAACCGAATTAACACTCTGATTTGTTTAAGTTTTTATTCATTTAAAAAAATGGTACCGTGGGGGTCCAAAAAGTACAATATTTTTTGAAAGTTGGTACAAAATTGAAAACCCCATTTAACATCCCTGATATGCACGTTATTTATTTAAATATGCTCATTTAATAAAATAACATTAATAATAAAACTCCGTCAGTTTTTTTGTTTAATAGTTTTTTATTTCAATAGCTGTGTAAAAAAAAACTCAAGCTGAAGAGAATATGGATACACACACGTATACAAAAAAATGTATGTTAAAAAAGCACCCTCTGTGGTAAAATGTTTGTACATACATTTGAACATGTATTGAAAAAATATTATTTCTTTTTTATATTTTTAGCGATCGTTTGCAAAATATATTTCAATGGTATGGCGACATCAATCATTTATTTTTTCAAATGTGGTACAATCAACGCTAAAATTTTTTTTAACAGCTTAAGAAGACATGTAATTAAGTATATCTTAAACCCAAAGTAAAATAAAAATCATTTACATATATATAATTTTTTTCTGGTTTTTATTTATTAAAATTGATATAGGTAGTAATTTTATTCACTAAAATTAGCAATTTTATTTACTAAAATTAGTAATTTTTTTTACTAAATAGGACACAAATTTAAAATATTTATGATTTTTTTAGTAATTATATTTACTAAAACTGTAGTAAATTGCAGTAATATTTACTGTTTTTTTAGTATTTTTCATGTACTAGATATTAGTAACAAGTTTTAGTATTGATTACCAATTCCTGCACTAGGTCCTTTTGGACTAAAACATTAGTACTCGTAGCTAAATTTTTAGTATTGAATACCCACGTTTTTTTTTGAGTGTATCATTATTTAAATAAATTTCTTATATCCACGCCCTCAACACAGAAAAAATTTGAAACGAATTTCAATCAACAAAAACGCGGATTCAATCAATTTTTTGATTGAAATTCCTCCAATTAAAAAAATGGTTATGCACACAAAAAATTATTGGCTAAAAAATTTAAATTAAATCTATTGATCAACAAAATGTAAATGAGTCAATTATTAATTTGATCAACATTTTTGTTATTTTCAATCATTATTTTAATTGACTTAAAATAAAAAATTTATCAAATTTTTGATCAAAATCGAAAAAGTGATTGATTGAAAAAAAAAAATCAATTAATCACCTACAATTTGATGATTGGTATAACAATTCTCTTCATCGGAGGACTTTTCTTTTAAAAATTAATTGAATCGGCGTTTTTGTTGATTGAAATTCGTTTTCAATTCTTTCTGTGTATACCAATCATCAAATTGTAGGTGATTGATTGAAAATTTTTTCAATCAAAAATTTTTTCGATTTTGATAAAAAATTTGATCAATTTTTTATTTATAGTCAATCAAAATAATGATTGATTTAACAAATAAATTGTAAGCTTATGAAAAAATTATCAAAAAATTTACCTTTTTTGCTTTCAAATATGTTTGCCAACAATAAAAAAAATGTAAAACCCGAGTATTTTGTATATTTTTGAATAAATCTATTTAAATAAATTAAATCGAAACAAATTTGGTTTGTTGAAAATTTGTAATACAACAGTTAAAGAAAATTTTAATCAAACCATTGATTGACTCATTTAAATTTTGTTGATAAATAGATTTAATTGAAAATTTTTAGCCACTAATTTTTTGTGTGAAAATGAGGTGGACCTAGATCGAACTGCAGGTCTTCTAACTTTTTCTGTCATTAAAATGTTTAATTTGTTCAACAAAAGTACAAAAAAGCATGGAAAATTACTTTTTTTTAGAGGTTACACACAAAAAAAAAACTTTGTCAAATTACTAGGAAAAGTCTTGTAATCCCATTTTACCAATATTTGGGATTTTCTTGTTTTTTAACAAATCGAAATTTACTTTTTTTTTGTAATTTTCCATTTTTTTTTTTTTTTAATTTTCCATTTTTTTGTAATTTTACAATTTTTCTTTTTGTAATTTTCCATTTTTGTTTTTTTGTAACTTTACAATTTTTTTGTAATTTTACAATTTTTTTTTAGTAATTTTACAAATTTCCAAGATAATTTTACTAAAAAAATCTACTAAATTCACGAGAATTCCTTGTAATTTTAATTGCGCCAAAAAACTGTAAATTTACAATTTTATTGGTAAAAAACTTGTAAAATTACAAAATAATTGGTAAAAAGCTTGTAAAATTACTAGGAATTCTCGTAAAATAGGAGATAGCAAAAAATCTAGTAAAATAACGAAACCTCTTTGTAAATTTTATCGTATCAAAAAATTTGTAAATTTACAATTTTATTGGTAAAAACCTTGTAAAATTACAAAATTATTGGTAAAAATCTTGTAAAATTACTAGGAAATTTTGCAAATAGGAGGTAGCAAAAAAAAAAAAGATACAAGTTTTTCTTGTAATTATACAAGGTTATTTTTTTAAGTGTAGTTTAGTTCTTCAAGTGGGAAGTTTTTCCCCCGTATCCGATTTTGCCGATTTACGAACTTAACTAGCCTATGACCACAAGACATATTAAGCTAAACTTCTAGAGTCTACCACTCCTATTTTCGACTGCATTTCTCGGAATGTCTTAGAATCTAACAATAAGACTTTTTCTATAAGAAAAATGTCTCAGAATCTGAGACTTTTTCTAAAAGAAAAATGTCTCAGCATCTGAGACTTTTTCTATAAGAAAAATGTCTCTAACCATTTTTCTTTAAGAAAAATGTCTCAGAATCTGAGAATTTTTCTATAAGAAAAATGTCTCAGAATCTGAGACTTTTTCTATAAGAAAAATGTCTCAGAATCTGAGAATTTTTCTATAAGAAAAATGTCTCAAAATCTAATAATTTTTCTATAAGAAAAATGTCTCAGAATCTGAGACTTTTTCTATAAGAAAAATGTCTCAGAATCTGAGACTTTTTCTATAAGAAAAATGTCTCAGAATCTGAGACTTTTTCTATAAGAAAAATGTCTCAGAATCTGAGAATTTTTCTATAAGAAAAATGTCTCAAAATCTAATAATTTTTCTATAAGAAAAATGTCTTAGAATTTGAGAATTTTTCTATAAGAAAAATGTCTCAGAATCTGAGAATTTTTCTATAAGAAAAATGTCTCAGAATCTGAGAATTTTTCTATAAGATAAATGTCTCAGAATATGAGAATTTTTCTATAAGAAAAATGTCTCAGAATCTGAGAATTTTTCTATAAGAAAAATGTCTCGGAATCTGAGAATTTTTCTATAAGAAAAATGTCTCAGAATCTGAGAATTTTTCTATAAGAAAAATGTCTCGGAATCTGAGAATTTTTCTATAAGAAAAACGTCTCAGAATCTGAGAATTTTTCTATAAGAAAAATGTCTCAGAATCTGAGAATTTTTCTATAAGAAAAATGTCTCAGAATCTGAGAATTTTTCTATAAGAAAAATGTCTCAGAATCTGAGAATTTTTCTATAAGAAAAATGTCTCAGAATCTGAGAATTTTTCTATAAGAAAAATGTCTCAGAATCTGAGAATTTTTCTATAAGAAAAATGTCTCAGAATCTGAGAATTTTTCTATAAGAAAAATGTCTCAGAATCTGAGACTTTTCTATAAGAAAAATGTCTCAGAATCTGAGACTTTTTCTATAAGAAAAATGTCTCAGAATCTGAGACTTTTTCTATAAGAAAAATGTCTCAGAATCTGAGACTTTTTCTATAAGAAAAATGTTTTCTAAAAGAAAAATTTCTAAGAATCTAAGACTTTCTATAAGAAAAATGTCTCAGAACCCCATAAAGTATATATACTTATTCATGATCCTCGATCGATTTTAAGACGATCTAGCGATGTCCGTCCGTCCGTCTGTTTATCTGTCTGTCTGTTGAAAACACGCTAACTTTTGAAAGACTTTACGGAGGCTTCTGAGGTTTGGCATATATGTTGGGCATTTACCTAGTCAGGTTGGTATTGCAATCCAGCGAAACCGGTCCAGTGGTTCAAAAGTTATGAGTAGGGATGAGATTTTCATGCACTAAAAAATTGAAAATATGCGCTTAAAATATGCGCTAAAAAATTCAAAATATGCACTAAAAAACCTTAAAATATGCACTAAAAAATAAAATGTGTACAATAAAAATCTTGTTTTTATAGGAAAACCTTCTTAAAAAGCAAAAAATAACGCCGGGTTATAATAGTAACATTTAAAACTTTAAATAAACAAGATTTTTATTAAATTAATTATTAAGAAAATCTTAAAAAGAAAAAAAATTTCTTGTTTTCAAAATAAATTTTTAAAATTTCAAATAGTTTTTGGAAAAAATTAATTTCAATTTGTGGTTTTGCTATTTTTTGCCAAAATATGCAAAAATATGCACTTAAAAGTTCGAAATATGCAAAAAATATGCATTTAAAATCAAAATATGCAAAAATATGCATTTTCACCAAAATATGCAAAAATATGCAAAAACAAATCGATGACAAACGCAAATTTATTGATTCGGAAAGATAATTGGTCGATATCTTTTTTAGACTATCGATAAAAAACATGCACTTGCAAGGAAATCTCATCCCTAGTTATGAGCAAAAGACTGAATTTCGGCAAGGGTTTTTCGTGAATTTATGAGATAAAAAACACGCTTACTTTCGAAACGCAATTCTGAGGATGCTGAAGCTTGGCATATTTATTTGTCGTTCCCCTGGTTCGTGTTGAATTTCAGCCAATTCGGTCCAGTGGTTCAAAAGTTATTAGCAAAACCGTGAATTTCAGATTAGTTTCATCTTAAATTCACGTGTTGAAAACCCGTTAAACATGTTTTAAAAACATTAGTAAGTCACAAAAATATATAACAACGTATTTTTGTCACTCAAAAATATTTTTAAAACATAAAACAAAAAAAAATACACTCGAAAAAAATTTGACACTCAAAAAAAATTTTACACTCAAAAAAAATTTTACATTCAAAAAAAAAATTAGTAAATTATTTTTTTTTTTTTTTCAAAAATTACTACAAAAAAGTTGTTTTACAGAAAATAAAATATTGTTTATCAAAAATGTTATTTTTTGCATGTTAGAAAATTTACTATCGCTTAAAAAGGACATTGTGGAGTCGAATTTAACTTCTCTACTTGTTTTTTTAAATTTTTGTTAGTTTTTTTGTGTCCAAAATTTTTGTTGGAATTTCGAATTTCAATTGATCTTTTGTCGAATTTAAATGGATTTTTTTAAAATTTCAATTAAATTCAAAAAAAAATCAAATTTCAATTTAACTTTCTGAATTTATATTTTATAAACTTCAACTGATCTTTGGCGAATTTCAGTTTATATTTTTCGAATTTTAAATGGAATTTTCGAATTTCTATAAATTAATTATTGTTTATTTATTTAGTTTAAACTTTAAATAATTATATTTTCAAAGTCATTCATTACTAATTGTTGAAAATTTTTCAGAGTTTTTTTTTTTTAATTATATTGTTTATAATTTTGAATTGAAAAATACAATTTAATATCAATTTAAATGCCAAAGACCAAAACAACTTACTAAATTGAAAGACTTGTCTGAACGAAATTAAACGATTAGTATTTTAAAAATGTGTTAAACAAAAAAAAATATATATATTTTTATAACATCTACAATATGAAAGATATAGCATTTTAAATTTAATGGTAGTCTGTTTATTTTTTTTTATAGATAAATATCTCTCTATCAAAAAGGAATAAACAATAAATATTTAATGTTAAATAAACCATAAACAGATAAACAAATGAAATTATAAACAGTTTTATAAATTTGCAAAAAAAAAAAAAAATATTTTTATTTCTGCATTAGGGAGTTTCATCGAAATGAGTTTTTGAGGAGTTTTTCAAGCGGAAAATGACGACCCAAAAGATTTTTTAAAAATTTTTAAGATTTTCTGTGGGGTTGTTGTGTCGATTCGAAAAGAATAACCTTTCGAGACTAATGACGAATACATACAATATACTAATACAGACTAGACATAAGTGACAGGTGTCAAAAAAGTTTTCCTTAACCATATGGTTAATTTCTCTCAAATTATTCTACGAATTAGGTTAGAAAGAGAAAACTAATATAACGCGCCTTAAGAAAAATAGTTGCCAGATCGGTTTTTATTGTTTCACTCGCTCCTAAGTCGTAGAAGTGTTGCCATGTTAGCTTAAAACTAGCAAAAAACCGCTATGTTTTCTCCTAAAATCGCTTATTTTTTCCAAATGTTTTGCTATTAAACTCTACTGTCGAGTCTGTATATAGTCTGTGATACTGGTCTCGATCGATTTAATTTAAAATATTAAAATATGAGACTTCACACTCAAGATTTGCAAAAATCCAAAAAATACTTTTTAGTGAATCCCCCTAGTATCCATATAAACAATTACAATGACGTCATTAATCGATAAGATAACCTTAAAATGGAGTTTAACCATTTACTTATTTATTTTTTATCAATTGAACGTGCTTTTAACTGAAAATTAGCACTAAAACCTCCTCACGTTTTGAAGGTTAGATTGAATATGATAACATGTGTGTATTTGTTAATGTAAAGTGTATTAACTGTAAATTAATTTCAAGGAAAATAATATGGAAAAAATTGTAAATAAAAAAAACCCAAATGTTAACTAGAGTTCATCACAATATGGTTGTTGTCTTGGCTATAAATGAAAAAGGCGATGTTGACAAAATTCCATTTTGAAAATATTTTCTTACAGTTAATGTAAAGTGTAATGTAAAGTGTAATGTAAAGTGTAACTGTAAATTAATTTCAAGGAAAATTAATTGAAAAAATTGTAAAAAAACCCAAAATATTAACGAGAGTTCATCATAATATGGTTGTTGTCTTGGCTACAGATTAAAAAGGCGATGTTGACAAATTTCCATTTGCAAATATTTTCTTTAAAGTGCTTTGAAAATTGAATTTGCCAATTCACCAAATTACCATCGACAATAGATTGCAATTTATATAAATACATGTTTTAACGACATAAATTGATTCGTCTGATTAAATCTAAATCGATTTATAACAATTTTCACTTAAGTTTTTTGTATTTTAGGAAACAAAGTGGGTTTTTTAAAGTTAAAATTGATTGATGCGATAATGTTTTTGCCATCCACCTTCTATTTTTAATCCCTTTTTTCAGGGTTAGATAATGAAATGATTACAAGATTATTTTTAATATTAATTGAATTGAATTTGTGTGATGAAATATTATTTAGCAATTGCGATTAGCGGGCTTATTTAAATAAGCTAGCCATTTTGGTAGATGGTTATCTGCTTAAATTGTTTCTCAATTTTCAAATGTCATTGTGACTAATTTTTAGTTATTATTGATATATTTGAGAAAAATTTTAATGAAAAGGAGATTTTCCTGGAAATTTTTTTTATATGCAAAAATGTCTCAGAATCCAAACATTTTATTTAAAAGAAAATGTCAAAAAAAATTTTTATGTAAAAAAAAAAATTTAAGAAAGTATTTTTCCCTTGAAATGATGTTTCAGGATCTGAGAATATTTCTTAATGGAAATATGTTTTTTATTCCAAGAATCTCAAAATAAATAAAAAAATTGCAGTATATTTTTTGGCCTGAAATTTGGCAACACATAATAAATTATCCGAGACACAAACCAGTAAAACACAGCTTTGCCTATGGAATGTTCACTGCACTCAAAAAAAACCTTGTAAAATTTCAAGAAAAACTTGTAACTTTTATTTGTTTGCTACCTACTATTTAACAAAAATTAAAATTGTAAATTTACAAATTTTTTGACACGATAAAATTTACAAGGAAGTTTCGTAATTTTACTAGATTTTTTTGCTACCTCCTATTTTACGAGAATTCCTAGTAATTTTACAAGCTTTTTACCAATAATTTTGTAATTTTACAAGCTTTTTATCAATAAAATTGTAAATTTACAGTTTTTTTTGCGCAATTAAAATTACAAGGAGTTCTCGTGAATTTACTACTACCTCCGTCCCAAAATAATCTTAACATTTCTATATTTTGGCTGGGATTATGGAGGATTTATTGAAAAAGCTTTGTTTATTTTGTTAATACATATCGGGATATATCAATAATTTAGAAATTCTTTATAGCTTTGCAATTTTTCAATTCACGTGCAAAATGGATTCAATAAACTGCATCCAGATAAATCAGTCAACTTGTTTTCGACGTTACAAACAGGCATGGTGTCCACTATGGTCGAAAAGATGAAAATAATTACAAAATGCGGCGTATGAAATAAGAAATTTTACGCTAGAGGCCCTTTTAACGGTTTTTAATAAATGCATTATGGATGCAATAGGGACATATTGCAAATATTTTTAATTAATTTTGTTACAATTTTAGTACACGAGATTAGTATAAGATTGTTTTTTTAACTTTATCTTGTATTATTTCAACTAAAACACTGCTTAATAAAACGTAAAGTTTATTTTGGGACAAAAAAATCTATAGAAATGTTAAGAATATTTCGGGACGGAGGTAGTAGATTTTTTTTGGTAAAATTGTCTTGGAAATTTGTAAAATTACAAAAAAAAAACTGTAAAATTACAAAAAAAAAACATGTGATTTTTTTTTTGTAAAATTATCTTGGAAATTTGTAAAATTACAAAAAAAAAAAAAAAATGTAAAATTACAAAAAAAAATTGTAAAATTACAAAAAAAAAATTTAAATTTCGATCCAAATTTGTTTGTTAAAAAAACAAGGAAAACTGTCAAATAAAATGGGATTACGAGACTTTTCCTAGTAATTTGACAAAGGTTCTTTTGTGTGTGCAGAACAAACCAAAATGACTAGACTCCTAAAGTTTCACACAAATATTTCGGGAGAAAAAGTTCTCTCTTGACGAACTAAACCAACATCTTGGAAAAGCACGAATTTTTTTTACTGTTTTTTTATACTAGGACCCCATAAAGTTAATACATATTTTTGATCAGTGATCGATTCTTAGACATTCTAACGTAAAAAAAGCTAGACTCCTGTTGGAATATGTCGTACGGTCTTGGGTTTGTTTAGATCGAAATGTGCATTTATTTTAATTAATACTGACACTGCCTACGTCCCTGCCTTTTTATACCCTCCACTCTAGTGATAGAGGGTATATATAAGTTTGTCATTCCGTGTGTAACACCTCGAAAAATTGGTCTAGGACCCCATAAAGATATTCATGATCCTCGCTCGATTCTAAGTCGATCTAACGATGTCCGTCCGTCTGTATGTATGTCTGTCTGTCTGTAGAAACACACTAACTTTTGAAAGACTTTACGGAGGCTCCTGAAGTTTGGTACATATGTTGGGCATTTACCTGGTTAGGTTGGTATTGCAATCCAGCAAAATCGGTCGAGTGGTTCAAAAGTTATGAGCAAAAGACTAAATTTCGGCAAGGGGTTTTCGTGAATTTACGAGATAAAACACACGCTAACTTTCGAAAGGCAATTCTGAGGATGCTGAAGCTTAACATATATATTTGTCGTTCCCCTGACCTGGTTTGTATTGAATTTCAACCAAATCGGTCCAGTGGTTCAAAAGTTATTAGCAAAACCGTGAATTTCAGATTAGGTTCACCCTAAATTCACGTGTTGAAAACCCATTAAACATGTTTTAAAAACATTGGTAAGTCACAAAAATATTTTACAACGTATTTTTGTCACTCAAAAATATTTTTACACTAAAATAAAAAAAATACACTCAAAAAAAATTTTACACTAAAAAAAAAAAATTTAGTAAATTAATTTTTTTTTTTTCAAAAATTACATAAAAAAAGTTTTTTTACACAAAATAAAATATTTCTAATTAAAAATGTAATTTTTTTGGCGTTAGAAAATTTACTATCACTTAAAAAGGCCATTGTGGAGGGTATTCATAGATTCGGTCAAGTCGAATTTAACTTTTCTACTTGTTTTTTTTTTACGAATTTCAGTTAATCTCTTAGAAATTGCAATTATAATTCTCGAATTTATAATTTTCGAATTTGAATTGATAGTGTAAAATAGTGTAATTTTTTCACCAACAACTTTCGTTTTTTTTTTCGGTTTACTCGGTTTTTGTCTTGTCTCATTGAAGTTTTACATTAGCCCTGTTTTCGGTTATATGTTAACATTAACCGTTTAACAGAAAACGCATCCACATTTAACAAAATGTACTTAGCATCACTGGTTGGTGTCAAAATTTATTAAGGCAAACAAGAAAAATTAGGTGTATGTCGTTGCTATAACAAGAATTCATTAAAAATGTGAACTTGGCTTTACTTTTTATCGAAGCTTAAAATTAACGCTGATAATTATACACGCTAAAAATAAGCGTGGATAATTTGAAATTTGTGTGGGTAAGCGTATATACAGTTATGCGAAAACAGGGCTATTGTTGTCAAATTTCACACTAAACATTGCACGGGTTATACACATTTTTACAAAGTTTTTGAAATTATTATAGTTTTTTTTTTTATTATTATTATTGCAAAGTTCTTTGTTATTAATTAAAAGTTCTTACAAATTATAACAAAGTTCTTAGAAATTATTACAAAGTTCTTTGTAGTTATTACAAAGATATTTTTAGTTATTACAAAGTTCTTTGTAGTTATTACAAAGTTATTTGAAATTATTACAAAGTTTTTTGTAACTATTACAAAGTTTTCAGTAATAATTACAAAGATTTTTGTATTCATTACAAAGTTTTCAGTAATAATTACAAAGATTTTTGTAATTATTACTAAATTCTTTGTAGTTATTACAAAATTCTTTGTAGTTATTACAAAGTTCTTGATAACTAATACAAAGTTCTGGGAATTATTACAAAGTTTTAGGAAATTACTACAAAGTTCTTCAAAATTAGTACATAGATCTTGGAAATTGTAACAAAGGTCTTAAAAATGATTACAAAGTCCTTTGTTCTTAATAATAAGTTCTTCTTTAAAATTTTTACAAAGTTCTTTGTAGTTATTAGAAAAGTTCTTTGTAGTTATTACAAAGTTCTATGTATATATTACAAAGTTCTTTGTAGAAATTACAAAGTTCTTTGTAGTTCTTACAAAGTTTCTTGTAGTTATAACAAAGCTCTTTGTAGTTGTTACAAAGTTTCTTGTGTTATTACAAAGTTATTTGTAGTTATTACAAAGTTTTTGGTAATTACTACAAAGTACTTCAAAGTTCTTGGAATTATTACACAGTTTTAGCAAATTATTACAGTTTTTTTTTTAATTATTACAAAGTTCTTAAAAATTTTAAAAATTTTCTCGAAATTATAACAAAATTTTAAAAAATTTTACAAAGTTCTTAAAATTATTACAAAGTCAAGCAAATTATTACAAAGTTCCTTAAAATAATTACAAAGCTCTTTAAATTATTACCAAGTTCTTAGAAATTTTAACAAAGTTTTGAAAATTACTAAAAAGTTTTGAAAATTATTAAAGTTTTGAAAATTCTTACAAAGTTCTTGGAAAACTTCTTTAAAAGTTTTTACAAAATCCTTTTAAAATATTACAATGTTCTTTATAACACAATTAAAATGTTTTTTTATTTTTATTTTTACATTATACATCTGTCAATTCCAATTTATTTCTTGTAATATGTCTTGTTTTTATAAACTATTATCAAACATCTGTTGTTTACTTTTTAATTATTGTCTACAAACAACCTAATTGCATAAAATACCATAATATCTCTCTATTATAAATTCATAATTGATAATCATTTGTTTATAGAGTTTATTGGCAAAATTTATATAGATTTTATTTATTTATTTTTTTCTATTACTACGTTGTTATTTATTATTGTAATTTAGCTAACTCGGCAACAAGTTGTTTTGTAATTATATTATACTACAAAATAGGTCATATATTATAGGGTTCGACCGAATAGTTCGGTAAAGTACGTTTTATAGACAGAATTTGGAATTAGTTTGAAAATAATTTGAAAGAATTTTTAAAGACATTTTGATGTGACAATGGATTTTATAAGGCGATCGCTGACGATTACCAGTGCCAATTTAAGAGTAGTAGAAAGTTGAGCATTATTCGATAACTGGATGACATTCAGAATCGAAACTCATCCACCAAATTTGTTAATACCGAAAGAAAAATATTTTTATTAATTTATTCATTTTCATTAACTTCAGATTTTATAGTTCACTAGTTCAAACTTGATTTCCTTAATATTGCATTTTTATAAAGTTCAGTTTATTTATAAAAAGGGTTATTTAAATTTTTGAAAAATATTTATTTGCTTATAAATTATTTAAACAGGTGTTGAAATTTTTTATAAGAAAAAAAAACTACAAATATTATCATATAAATTACAGTAATTATATATGTTAAACAATTTAACCCATTATTAAAAAGAATAGTATGCCATAAAAATAATAAAGGCAAATTTCATAATTTTTAAAGGGGCAATATATATTTTTTTTTTATTTTTAATGGGGAAAAATTCTTAAATTGTATTTAAAAATTCAAATTTTATAAATACTTGTAGTTAAACAAATTTACCTAAGTACAATATTACCTAAGTAGAAATTTACCTAAGTTGGACTTTTGTGTTATTTTTTGTTCATTTCTCATTAAATTCCAAAATTTCTATTACTAACGGTTTACAATTATTACATATTAAACAAATTGCTACAATATTAAAATAATATCACGCCAAGATTGTGAGCTTTCCGCATACAAAATTTCGGATATCTGAAATTTTGAAAGAAATTTTAATAACGAAATATGGAATTTAAAAGAGGATAGTTATCTCATATCATGTATATTCAATTCGTAACTCATTTTAAAACAAGTAAGAAAGTTATAGTCGGTCAAGACCGACCATATAATACCCTACACCAGTGTTTTCCGGAAAATGGGTCCCAAGTCCAAACATGGACCGATTGGATCTATCTTTTGTAAGATCTTTATTTAGTGTAGAAAACTCACACAGATCAAATTTTAGTGAAATTGGTTTATTTTTTTGTGAATAGACCGATTTAACTGAATATCGGTCGAAATTTTTATATGTGGGACTAAGTCCAAAAATGGTCCAATTATATTCCGTTTTGATAAGGTTACTAAAGTAACAACAAAAAATAAAATTTTTATCAAATATTTCCATTTTTATGAATTTTGAGGGAATTATGTGAATATCGAGAGGGTTGTTTGTATAGGCACTACAGGAAGGCCTGACCCGATTCCTTTGAATGATGATTCGTGCATACAAAATTGGATTATCTGTTAAATTTCAAAGCGATATCTATTATAATACGGTTGTTAGAGTCATATATGCCTAATCCAAAGGGGTAGCTTGTATGAGGGCTTGGTCTTAACATGGACCGATTTTCTCAAATTTCATTAGGCTTGGTCCTTGGGCCAAAAGATGCTTAAGTTTCAAATTTCAAGTCATTTGATTGAAAATTGCGACCTGTATCGTGCTTAAACCGATAGGTGGACAGACGGACGGACATTGTTAAATCGACTCAAAAAGTAAAAGTCTATCGGTATACTTGAAAGTAGGTCTAGGACCATTATTTCGGGTAGTTACAAACATTAGCACAAACTCATTATACCCTGTACCACAGAGTGGTGTAGGGTATAATGACTATTAGGGCGGGTCGATTTGTATGGATCGAAAAAAACTGAAAAATCGTATAGCAAAAACAAAATCTGCAAGAAATTCTAAGAAACTTTTCCAAAGAAACCATTGGTCTAAAATCAAACCCTACACCGCGCCTAACGACATGAAAATCCGTCCGTCCGTCTGTCTTTCTGTCTGTGTGAAACACGCTAACTTTCAAATGTTAGCGGAAGAATGAAAATATATACGGCAAGCTGCTGAAGCGTGGCGTATATATTTGTTTTACTTCCGGTCAAATTAATACTAAATTTCAGCGAAATCTGTCCAGTGGTTCATAAGTTATTAGCAAAATGGGGAATTTCAGATGGGTTTTAACCCAAACTTCCGTGTTGAAAAAAAAACGCTAAACACGCTTTGAAAAGGAACGGTAAGCCAAAAAAATATTTTAGAAACTATTTTTGTCACTCAAAAAAAGTAAAAAAAAAAATTTACACTCAAAAAAAAAATTACACTCAAAAAAATTTACACCCAAAAAATTTTTTTTTACAAAAATTAAAAAAAAAATGTTTACTCAAAATAAATCAAATACTGATGTAAAAAAATTATTCAGTTATCAAAAATTTTTATCGAACACAGCTTTTTACCTCTCCGATATGAAAACTCTTTAACTTCATCCCGCAAAAGTGTTCCAAGTGTTTTTTTTTTTGACGAAATATCATTATGATCCTCAATTATATACTTTTATTTACTAAAAAAAATAATTAACATAAGGCTTTGGCGGAAATCGAACCCACAACCCCTGCACTTACTTTCAGAGTATCACGCTACATGTTAATATATAAAATAAATAATGCAGTAAAATTACCATGGATTAACGATAAAAGCAACAATTTATTGTTAAAATTTCTTATTATAATTTTCGTCTGTGGTGTTTTCATTACAAATCAATCTAATTATTTATTTCTCCATTTCAGGGATTATGTCTAATATACTTGCCGGTCATAATCCCAAAAATCAAATTATATCCAGCGGCAATTGGTAAAACATTGCCGCTGGATAAGTTCTTGCAGCATATCGGTATATAAAACTATGTTTTCTTTACATCTGAGGTGTAGGGTATGTTCAGCAACTTTGTAGAAAATATAATGGCAAACATTTTTGTGAATCATATTAACCCTCTAACTCCCTCTCATAACGGTATTTCTTGGCTCTATTCTAACAAATCGCAAAAAACACCCCGAAAGAGGGGAATGGTGTGGATATAATGTTCTACAAAAATGTTGCCAATAAAATTTTACTATATACCTAGGAGCACACCAAAGCCCAAAAATTAACACAAACACCAAAAAAGAGTCAAGTTCTATGTTTTGCTTTTGAAAAAAAGGACGGACGGACAAATCTTCATGTCGTTAGGCGCGGTATAGGGTTTGATTTTAGAAACATGGTTTCTTTGGGAAATGTTCTTAGAATTTCTTGTAGATTATGTTTTTGCTATACGATTTTTGACAAAAAAAATCGACCCACCCTAATGACTATACAACGAGCTTTTTACCAATAATTTTGTAATTTTACAAGGTTTTTACCAATAAAATTGTAAATTTACTAATTTTTTTTTACGAGAATTTCTAGTAATTTTACAAGCTTTTTACCAATGATTTTGTAATTTTACAAGCTTTTTACCAATAAAATTGTAAATTTACAGTTTTTTTTGGCGCAATAAAAATTACAAGGAATTCTCGTGAATTTACTAGATTTTTTTTGTAAAATTATCTTGGAAATTTGTAAAATTACAAAAAAAATGTAAATTTCGATCCAAATTTGTTAAAAAATAAGGAAAACTGTCAAATGTTGGTAAAATGGGATTACGAGACTTTTCCTAGTAATTTGACAAAGTTTTTTTTTTGCTACCTCCTATTTTACGAGAATTTTAAGTAATTTTACAAGCTTTTTACCAATAATTTTGTAATTTTACAAGCTTTTTACCAATTAAATTGTAAACTTACAGTTTTTTTTGGCGCAATAAAAATTACAAAGAATTTTCGTGAATTTACTAGATTTTTTTTTTGTAAAATTATCTTGGAAATTTGTAAAATTACAAAAAAAAATTGTAAAAAAAATTATAAAATTACAAAAAAAATTGTAAAATTACAAAAAAAATTTAAATTTCGATTTGTTAAAAAACAAGAAAAACTGTCCAATATTGGTAAAATGGGATTACGAGACTTTTCCTAGTAATTTGACAATTTTTTTTTTTTTAGCGTTGCCAAATTTAATTTCATTTAAATCTGTAATGAAAAGTTAGTACTTAAGTATTTTTATACCCTCCACTCTAGTGATAGAGGGTATATATAAGTTTGTCATTCCGTTTGAAACTCATTGAAATATCGGTCTGGGACCCCATAAAGTATATATATTCATGATCCCTGATCGATTTTAAGACATTCTAGCGATGTCCGTCTGTCTGTGGAAATGGTGATCACGGCCAAAATATTACACGTAGATGACTGAAACTTAACATATTTATTGGAAGTTCTCCCGAGAAGTTTGGTATTGCATTTGAGCGATATCGATTTAGCGGTTCAAAAGTTATGAACGAAAATGTAAGGACACCTAAAAAATTTTAGTGCATTCAACATAACCTAAAAATACAAAATGCCAAATGGTATTTAAACAAGTAAAAACATATTTTTTTGACAAAAAAAGAAAAAAATCGAGGATTTTTTTTCCAAAATTTTTTTTCGCGGAAATTTTTTTTTTCAAAAAAAATTTTTTTTAAAGTAATTTCCTTTTAAATAAAGTTTTTGGCAATAATCTTTTTGAAATTGTGGAGGTTCAAAAGTTATGAACGAAAAGTTAAGGACACTTCAAAAATTTTAGTGCATTCAACATAACCTAAAAATACAAAATGCTTTAATTCGGCTGCTGGTTGACTTATGTGAACATATTTGAACACCAAATGGCATTTAAACAAGTACAAACATATTTTTTGACAAAAAAAGAAAAAAATCGCGGATTTTTTTTTACCAATTTTTTTTTTACGAAAAAATTTTTTTGCGAAATTTTTTTTTTCAATTTTTTTTTTTTTTTTTTCCAAAAGTAATTTCCTTTTAAATAAAGTTTTTACAATAATCTTTTAGAAATTTTGGAGGGTATCACTACATTCGGCAAGGCCGAATTTAACTTTTTTACTTGTTTTGCAGTACTTTTAATTGTTTCCAATTTAAAGAGTTGCCAATTTTTGGTGTCACCAATTTTAAGTATTGCCAATTGTAAGTGTTGCCAATTTAAGGTTTTGTCAATTCTAAGTGTTGCCAATTTTAAGTATGACCGATTTTAAGTATTGCCAATTTAAAAAGTTTTAAATGTTGCCAATTTTCGTTATCTCAAATTTATATTAAACAATTTGTTTTGCTAACATTTTTAAATTTATAACAATTAAACTATTTTTGACATCCCGAGTAAAAATTGTCTGATATAATCATATATAATTTGATACAATCTTATATGAGTTAATATGCTTCCGTATAAGTTTATATAAAATTATATCGAATCATTTTGATACGGTTGATCCACTGTATATGGTTAGATATTGCTCCATATATGATTAGATTCGTATTTTGGTTTTGCTCATCAAATTGTATAAAAATAGATATTATCAGATCAATTTGATATAATTAGATTTGATCAAATTCAGGATCATTGTATAATTTTTTATATTTTTTTTATCTAAAGTAATACAATTAGATATTATTTGATACAACCATTTAACGGATCAAATTAGATCTATTTAGTAAAATTAGCATAATATTTTTACTAGGGATTTGACGTTTGCATTTGTCATGCATCTTTCAAAATGGGTTAAAATTATGTTTTGTTTTCAACTTTACTACTTTACTACGCGTATTTAATATAAATAAAATTTAAATAAAAAAACAAAACGTCAATAATAAACCACTTTAAACGTTGTTTACATTCTTATTTTTTTTTTTTTAATATTTATTTATAAAAATTTTCAAAAAAATAAAAATATTTTTCTAGTTTTATTAACACATGTTTTTGAATCTTTGTATGCATAAATAATTGTAAAGAAAGTAATAAAAAAAACAAGTTTAAAGAAATTTAAATAAATGCAAAAAATAAAATTAACAACATATCAGCAACAATTTTTTATAAATGGAAAATTTTAACAAAATTTAAGTCAAGTTTTTAAAGTTTCTTCCCAAAAACTTTAACTGATCTACATATTTTGTGGGTTTTTATTTCGTAAGTGCTGTTTACACAAGGACGTTGGAAGTTTTTTTTCATATTTTTAATTGTTAATTGAAATTTATGGATTTATTTTTTATAAATTTCTTTTCAATTTAGTAATTTTTACCATATTAACGCCTTTTTTTTAATACAAAAATTGATGAATCAATTTTTTTGGTCTTTAAGAAAATACCTGTTTAAACTGGTATTGTCGGCATTTTTAACACACAAAATAAAATTAAACAAAAAAATTATGCTAAAATTTTAAACATTTAATTTGTCATTAATAGAAAATTTACATAAATTTGTGATAAATATTTTTTTTAAGATTTTATTGGTATTTGACTATTTTCAGAAACCGTTTTAAATTAAGGTTATATTTCTAGAAATATAAACCAATTTATTTAAAAATCACAAAAAATGTAGACTTTGTGTCTGTAATAAATCATAGTTTTTACATTTTTTAAGATTATTAAAATAAAAAAAACCAAACACACTTTAATTAAAATTCAATAAAATCATAGACGTCATGTGACAATGTCAATAGGAAATTTTAAAAAAGAGTGAAATGCAAAATCTCGATGTCAAAAAAATTTGTTTTATTTTTAAAAACATATATTACAGCGCCCTCTTGTGGTGTTAAGATAAGAAAACAAGTAAAAAAGTTAAATTCGGCCTTGCCGAATGCAGTAATTCTTTCCACAATTTCAAAAAGATTATTGCAAAAAACTTTATTTAAACGGAAATTACTTTTAAAAAAAAAAATAATTTTTTGGAAAAAAAATTTCCGCGAAAAAAATTTGGTAAAAAAAATCCGCCATTTTTTTTTCTTATTTTGTCAAAAAATATGTTCCTACTTGTTTAAATACCATTTGGTGTTCAATTAAGGAGTGAGATCATAAAAATGTTAACACACATAAAGTTAAATAAAAAACAGACTACTGAATTTTAAGACTTCAAACCAAATTTTTATTAAATAAAATTTAATACAAAATCATAACAAAAAAACCGCATGGAACTCTAACCACTACGAACAAAGTTATCCACTTTTTCCGGAAACCCTCCCATTAAGGCTTTTATGGTAGTTTCTGTCACCTTTTTAGAGCAGGTGGTCCATCTACGTTTGAAATCTTGCATGTCCTGGGAGACCTTTTTTGTGCCCTTTAATTCTTTTTTAACAAGAGCCCAATATCTCTCCACTGGCCTGAGCTCCGGGCAGTTTGGTGGATTTGCCTCTCTTGGTACAAAAACCATATTATTATCATTATACCACTCCAGCGCTTTCTTGCTGTAGTGACAAGATGCTAAATCGGGCCAAAAGTAAGTGGATACATTGTGCTGACTCAAGAACGGAAGAAGTCTCTTCTGCAAACACTCCTTGATATAAATTTCGCTGTTTATAGAGCCAGATGTCACAAATGACTGGCTTCTTTGGCCGCAGCTACATATGGCTTGCCATACTAGGAATTTTTTGGGGAATTTCGTTTGCTTTTTTGACCGAAATTTTTCCGCAACATTTCCTCGAACATCGGAAACATAAAATTCTTGACCAGGGAGCTGCGCAAAATCAGCCAGGACATAAGTTTCGTCGTCCATTACACAACAGTTGTATTTTTTTATAAAATTTGATTTCAATTTTCTAGCTCTGGTTTTGGCCTCCAAATTTTTAAAAGCGTTTCTATCGGGAACTTTTTGAACTTTGTAGGACTTTAGTCCCGCCTTACGTTTCACTTTACGTACAAAAAAGTCTGAGCATTGGGCTAACCGAGCTGTTTTTCTGCCAGATGTGTTAGGAGCTCTCTTAAGGATGCTTTTAACTTTATATGCCTTACCAATGTTACGATAACCAGTCGTTGTTCCTGTTCCCGGCTTCCTTTCAATTGTTAGGTGTTCCAGATACCTTTTTACCACTTTTGAAACTGTTTGGCGGCATACATTAGTTTCTTTTGCAATTTTTTTGTATGTCCATGTTTGGTTTTGTTGAAAATATTTAATTATTTTTGAACGCACTTTTCTTTCATCGTCCATTGTGTAAAAAATTGCAAATTAAAACTCATGATGTAAATTAATTTATTAACTGACATATTTTTAAAATGTAAACTGCCGAAAAAAAAAAATTTGGAAGCTTTACACCAAAGTTGTAGGCAAAAATGTGTGTTAACATTTTTATGATCTCACTCCTTAGTTTCTTTAACTTTAAAGTGGGCCACGGCGCAAAAAAGGTTGGGAACCATTGGAGTACACCATACTTTTCCAGCTAGCAACATTTCTTGGTAATTTTACTATAAAACTCTGTTAAATGATTTTGACAATAAAAAACTGTTAATTTACAGAGTTTCTAGTAAAATATTGGTTAAATAAAACACCATTTAGCAAAGAAAAACTCCGTAAATTTGCATATATTTGTAAAATGCATTTGATGCAAACAAACTTTTACAGAACAAACTCTGTAAATTTACAGAGTTTAGTAAAATACATGTTATTTTGTAAAATTTTCATAAGATTTTTGAAAAGATTCTTTTTGGTACTTTTTTAACATTTTCTGAAAAAAAATACAGAAAACTCTGTTTTTAACTATGAAATTAAGATTTCAAAGAAATAAGTAAAAATGGAGACAAAACTTAGTTTTTTGGTTAAAAAAATACGAAGTATTTCGCTTAAATCAGTATTTAAGCAGAAACCTCTGTTAATTATCTGTAAAATTAAGACTACAAATTTAAAAGTAATATAACAGATGAAACTTTGTTTTTTTGTCACAACAAAATACAAAATATTTTCTTTAAATCTGTATTTGGACAGAAAACTTTGTCAAATATCTGTTGAATTGAGATTACAGTCATTTTACAGAGTATTTTACAGAGTTATTATTTTGAGTGTATGCGCAAACCATCATACCAAATTTCAAAGGAGGTCAGTCCTTCTAGTAGTCCCCATACAAACCACCCTCCCGATATTCACATAATTTCCTCAAAATTCATATAAATGGAAATATTTGATAAACATTTTTTTTTTAGGTTTTAAACGTGTACTTAAGTAACCTTATCAAATCGGAATATAATTGGACCATTTTTGAAATTAGTCCCCCATATACAAATTTGGACCGATATTCAGTTAAATCGGTCAATTGACAAAAAAATAAGCCAATTCCACTAAAATTTGACCTGTGTGTGTTTTCTACACTAAATAAAGACATAACAAAAGACAGATCCAATCGGTACATGTTTGGACTTGGAACCCATTTTCCGGGAAACACTGGTGTAGGGTATCATATGGTCGGTCTTGACCGACTATAACTTTCTTACTTGTTCTTATTCATGTAGAATATTAATATATAAGTAAAAAGTTGTCCATCTTAAAAATATTTAAACTAAAGTTGGCAACTCGATAATGTTAATTTCTAAATTAATTTCTATATTATTTTTTCACAAAAAATATGATATTAATTTTCTTTGAGATCATCATGGTTTTAATTAGTAAAGGAAAATGACCTCGAGCTAGAATAATTACAGTCCAAATATTATTAATATGATTTGACTATATTTAAAATTGGCATCGCAGATTAATTTTAACAAATCAAAATAGGAAACAAAATTGACTTAAGTCAATTTTACAATTATTTTTTTTTTATTATTTTTTTTTTTTACAAAGTTTTGGTCACAAAACATAAAAATTTGTATATTTTTAAAGTTACCAAAAACTATTAATTTAATTTTAATAACGTCTGTTCCGTGGGCTTTTTTTTATTATTAATATTATCATTTTAGGGAAGGTCATTATTTTCAATTTAAACTAAAAAAAAAAATCTATCTGACGAAATATCTTTTGTCTAGACGTCATAGATTTTTTGCGTTTTGGCCTCTTTTTTTCAGTCTGTCTGGTGTATACTAGGGTGGCTCGTTTTTGGACTTTTCTCTCTGATCAAATTCTAATACCCGCCAAAAGTGTCGGTCCCCTAAGGGTAACTCACGTGCAAAATATCACTCCGATCGGAGTTTATCTTCTGTCTCCACTTTGAGCCTCAAAATTGCGGTTTTTGGAAAAAAGGACTTTAAAAAAAAAAATAAATAAAAAATTTAAGTTTTTTTATTAAAATAATGAAAAAATTTTTTTTGTATAATATTTGATCATAAATACTTAAATATAAAATTTAAAGATTTTACGGTATCATTAACCCGTTCAAACTTGATACCAAAAAAATGGCATGATTTTGGGGGCGTTCTCAAAACACCTTTTTTCAAAATTTGAAAATTTTATTAAAAAAAAATTTTAAATATACCATTTTTTCTTTCTGAATTCATTAAGAACACCTTGGAGAAGAAAAATGTGAAATATGGCGGATATCCGTCTAGCCACTTTTTGGGAATCGCGGGGGGAAGTAAGCGGATTTCAAGGAAATGTTGGTTTTATCAATAATTTGGATTAATAAAATCTTATAAATTTCATTTTTGAGCAAATTAACTATTTTTTGGTGTCGTGGCATTCTATTAGATAACTTTAAGTCTGTCATGAAATCTTACCGATCTAGGACGTCTTTAACCCACATTGGCTGGGGGTCAAAAATGACCCCCGCAAGAAATTTGAAGTTTAGAGCTAAAATTTTGTGCTATAAACAAGTACAAAACGGCTTTTGTGTATTTTACCTCAACTATTATTTCGTATTAATATATTATCTTTAAAAAAATCGTTAACCCTTCTTGGTAGGGGGTCAAAAATGACCCATTCAATAAAAAATAAAAACTTTGTTGATATCAAAAAATTCAAGCACTATGCCGAAAAGTTTTTGCCGGGATCATTTTTGACCCCTGGCCAATGTGGGTTAAAGATATCTTAAGCAGGTGAAATTTTAGGGCTGATTTAAAGTTATATAATAGACTGCCACAAATTAATTTTCTATAAAAAATATATACTTTTTATTGAATGGGTCATTTTTGACCCCCTACCAAGAAGGGTTAACGATTTTTTTTAAAGATAATTTATTAATACAAAATAATAGTTAGAGAAGAAAACACAAAAGCCGTTTTATACTGTTAATAGCACAAAATTTAAGCTCTAAACTTCAAATTTCCTGCTGGGGTCATTTTTAACCCCCAGCCAATGTGGGTTAAAGACGTCCTAGATAGGTAAGATTTCATGACTGACTTAAAGTTATCTAAAAGAATGCCACGACACCAAAAAACAGTTAATTTGCCCAAAAATGAAATTTATAAGATTTTATTAATCCAAATTATTGATAAAACCAACATTTCCTTGAAATCCGCTAACTTCCCCCCGCGATTCCCAAAAAGTGGCTCGACGGATATCCGCCATATTTCACATTTTTCTTCTCCAAGGTGTTCTTAATGAATTCAGAAAGAAAAAATGGTATATTTAAAATTTTTTTTTAATAAAATTTTCAAATTTTGAAAAAAGGTGTTTTGAGAACGCCCCCAAAATCATGCCATTTTTTAGGTATCAAGTTTGAACGTGTTAATGATGCCGTAAAATCTTTAAATTTTATATTTAAGTATTTATGATAAAATATTACCCAAAAAAATTTTTTTCATTATTTTAATAAAAAAACTTAAATTTTTTATTTTTTTTTTTTAAAAAGTCCTTTTTTCCAAAAACCCCAATTTTGAGGCTCAAAGTGGAGACAGAAGATAAACTCCGATCGGAGTGATATTTTGCACGTGAGTTACCCTTAGGGGACCGACACTTTTGGCGGGTATTAGAATTTGATCAGAGAGAAAAGTCCAAAAACGAGCCATCCTAGTGTATACTAACGTCAAAGTTATTTGTTAAATTTTTTTTATACTCCTCTTTTATTTTTTTAGCATGTGATGATAATAATTCCCCTTTATTTAAATAAAACAAAAAGAACAATCTAAATTTAAATAAAAAAGAAAAAAAAAATCATGACTAATAAATGAAACTTATAACATTTGGAATGTATCGAAATATATTTAAACAAAATTTTAAAATTGCTTAAGTAAGAGAAATTCTGGTTTAAAATCTCAAGAGATTTTACAAACTTTTTTCGTGTTAGACAATTTTTTTAGGCCACAATATGTTATGTTTTATTAAATATTTTTTTTTAAACATTTTTACCCTCCACTTTGTGGTAGTTTGTCATCCCGTTTGTAACTCTTTGAAATATTGGCTCAATTATAATACATTCTAGCGATGTTCGTCTGTCTGTTGAAATGGCGATCACGGCCAAACTATTGCCGATCACGTTAAGTATTGAATTTGAGCAATATCGGTTCAGCGGTTCAAAAGTTATAAACGAAAATGTACGGACACCTCGAAAATTTTTGGTACATTTCACAACCTTAAAATACAAAATGCTTTAATTCGGCTGTTGGTTTTTTTTTCACCCAAAAAATTTTATTTTTTGAATTTCTTTCGCGGAATATTTTTTCACCATAATTTTTCTTTTTTTCAAATTTTTTCTTTTTTTAATTTGTTTACCCTCCAACCACAGTATTTACTCACTTTGTCATTCCGTGTGTAACGCATCAAAATATCGGTCTAGGACCCCATAAAGTTGATCAGTGATCGATTGTAAGACATTCTGGCGATTTCCGCGTGTCCGTCTCTAAAAGACACGATACAGCCCAAAATGAAAGAGCTATCCTCCTAAAGTTTGGCACAAACACGTCTCATGGTCATAGCTGGTTAAGTTGGGAGATGGACAAAATCGGACTAAGGGGGAAAAATTCCCCCTAGAACTAAGCCAACCTCCTTTTTATTTTTTTAAACTTGTTTTTTCTCAAATTGTTTTTGACATCAATTTTTTCTCACAATTTTTTTTATATCCTCCACTCCAGTGATAGGGGCATTGTGACATGCATCCGTTCGGATTGGAATAAGTGGTTTACTCGTAAAACGAAAAGCGAATATTTTTTTTCGTAATGAAACCACTTTTATGCAATTAAATTCGACTTTGGTTTTTATACCCTCCACTTACACATAGAGGGTATATATAAGTTTGTCATTCCGTTTCTAACTCATCGAAATATCGATCTGGGACCACATAAAGTATATATTCATGATGGCCGATCGATTTTAAGACATACTAGCGATGTCCGTCTGTCTGTCTGTCTGTCTGTGGAAAATGCTATCACGGACAAAATATTGCACAGAGATGACTGAAACTTAACATATTTATTGGAAGTTCTCCCGAGAAGTTTGGTATTGCATTTGAGCGAAATCGGTTCAGCGGTATAAAAGTTATGAACGAAAATGTAACCACACCTCAAAAATTTCAGTACATTCAACATAACCTAAAAATACAAAATGCTTTAATTCGGCTTCTGGTTTACATATGTGAACATAATTGAACACCAAATGGTATTTAAACAAGTACGAACATATTTTTTGACAAAAAAAGAAAAAATCGCGGTTTTTTTTTTACCAAAATTTTTTTTCGCGGAAATTTTTTTTTTCAAAAAAATTTTTTTTTTCAAAAAAAATTTTTTTTTCAAAAGTAATTTCCTTTTAAATAAAGTTTTTTGCAATAATCTTTTAGAAATAGTGGAGGATATCACTACATTCGGCAAGGCCGAATTTAACTTTTTTACTTGTTTTAACTTGTTTATTCTCAAATTGTTTTTGACATACATTTTTTCTCAAATTTACCCTCCACTTTAGTGATAGGGGCATGTCACAGCCTCAATTCCGTTCGGATTGGAATAAATGGTTTACTCGTAAAACGAAAAGCGAATATTTTTTTCGGAATGAAACCACTTTTATGCAATTCAAATCCACTTTGGTTTTTGAAAGAGATTTTTTTCCAAAAAAAAATAATATTCGTTTTGCGTTTTACGAGTAAACCACTTATTCCACTTATGCCCCAAAAGTTTGTCATTCCGTTTGTAACACCTCGAAATATTGGTCTAGGACCCCATAAAGTATATATATTCATGATCCTCGATCGATTTTAAGATGATCCAGCGATGTGTGTCCGTCTGTCCGTCCGTCTGTCTGTCTGTTGAAAACACGCTATCTTTTGAAAGACTTTACGGAGGCTGCTGAAGTTTGGCATATATGTTGGGCATTTACCTGGTCAGGTTGGTATTGCAATCCAGTGAAATCGGTCCAGTAGTTCAAAAGTTATAAGCAAAAGACTGAATTTCGGCAAAGGTTTTTCGTGAATTTATGAGATAAAAAACACGATAACTTTCGAAAGACAATTCTGAGGATGCCTTGGCATATACATTTGTCGTTTCCCTGGCCTGATTGCTATTGAATTTCAGCCAAATCGGTCTAGTGGTTCAAAAGTTTTAAGTTTTAAGCAAATTATTCAAAACCGTGAATTTCAGATTAGTTTCACCTTAAATTCACTTGTTGAGAAACCGTTAAACAACTTTTAAAAACATTGGTAAGCCACAAAATTACCTTACAAAGAATTTTTGTTACTCAAAAATATTTTTACACAAAAAAAAAAAAAAAAAGAAAAAAATACACTCGAAAAAAATTTACACTCAAAAAAAAATTTAGTAAATTTTTTTTTTTTTTCAAAAATTACTAAAAAAAAAGTTTTTTTACACAAAATAAAATATTTCTAATCAAAAATGTTATTTTTTCACGTTAGAAAATTTACTTAAAAAGGGCATTGTGGAGGGGACTTATAGATTCGGCCAAGTCGAATTTAACTTTTCTAATTCTTTTTAAATAATGTTTTATACACTGTGGAGGGTATCCATACATTCGGGTAGGCCAAATTTAAAATTTTTAATTATTTTTGTTGTGTTTATGCTTTTCGTTTCTTTTATGTTATTTTATTTTCTGTTCTTTTAATTTTGTTTTACTATTGTTCCCAATATAGTTTTTTCTAGTGGTAATAAATCTTAAAAATTGCATCATACAATTTTTCATTCAATTCCAATTCATATCATAATTTGATTGGTATTTATTTATTTATAATTTTTTTTTACTATTAACTATCAAAGTATATTGACATTGAAATTTTAGTTTAAAAAAAAAAAAATATTTTTTTTTTTCAAAGATTAAAAATAGCATGAGTAATATGTATATTAAATAGTAAAAGGAATTTTGTATAAATTTTTAACAGTAACGGAAACTTAAAATTAAAGAAAACGAAAGTTTAAGATTTTCCACCGAGAAAACACTTAATGAAGTATATTGTTAGATTTATGCGAAAAGGTGCTAACTCCATTTTAATACATTTTTTCAGGAGAGACAAATGTTCATAAATTGATTTATTATGATACTTTCCCTTAAAAAAAATACAATTTAATCATTATTTGTATTGTTTTCATGTACACGCCCATAAAAGGGGCGTGCCAAAAAAAGATTTTCCTAATCTCCTTATCCCAAGTGCAAGAGTTTAAACTATTTCCGGTTTAAAAATGTTTAATTTGCTTAGAAAAGTAAAAAAAAAACACGCCCACAAAAGGGGGTGGGCCGAAAGTGACTTTTCCTAACTCCTTGGTCCAACCAAGTGCAGTTTATGGAACTGTTTTTGGCATTTCTGGCTTAAAAATTTTTAATTTATTTACAAAAAAAAAAAAAATTACAAAAGTACAAAAAATCACGCCCACAAAAGGGGGCGTACCAAAAATTTTTATTTCTAACCCCTTGATGCAACCAAGTGCAGGATTTGTAACTGTTTTGTGCAAACAAATTTTTAATTTTTCAACATATTTTGCAAAATATTTACTGGGTTATTTAAAACTCCTCGCTAACCTAATTATTTAAATTTTTTTGGTATCATTTTACTAAGATATTTAATAAATTTAAATAAAATATATAGTGTAGAATATTTTTTTTAACCACTTTGCACTTAAAATTTTTTTATACTTTAACCAGACTATTTTTTGTATATTTTGTTTTTATTATACCCGACATAATTTTATTGCCCTAATTTTCAATTTTAGATCTCGACAACAGAAAACCTTTGGATTTTTTTCATAGGTTTAAATAAAAAAAAATTAAATTTTTTTTTATAATCTACGGCATAAAACAAAAGTAATTATCTTATCAGTTGTATTCTTTACAATCTTATCAAAGAAAACAAAGTGAATTATCAGCACAGAAAAATATCTAAATCTGTTTTTTTAATAAACACCCTGTATTTTAATAGGTTTTTAATTATAAAATAAATAAAAAACATTTTAATAAAACCATAAAAAAACACAAAATAATTATATGTATTATAAATTGTACTAAAATGCATATAAATATTAAATACGTGGGTTAGGCACATAATTTTGGATAATAATGAAATGGCAACGGACAAGTTAAAACAAGTAGAAAATTTAAATTCGACTTGGCCGAATCTATGAATACCCTCCACAATGCCCTTTTTAAGTGATAGTAAATTTTCTAACGTGAAAAAAGTAAAATTTTTGATTAGAAATATTTTATTTTGTGAAAAAACACTTTTTTTAAATAATTTTTGAAAAAAAAAAAATAATTGACTAATTTTTTTTTTGAGTGTAAAATTTTTTTTGAGTGTAAAATTTTTTTCCAATGTAGTTTTTTTTTTTAAAGTGCAAAAATATTTTTGAGTGACAAAAATACGTTGTAAAATATTTATGTGACTTACCAATGTTTTTAAAACATGCTTAACGGGTTTTCAACACGTGAATTTAAGGTGAAACTAATCTGAAATTCACGGTTTTGCTTATAACTTTTGAACCACTGGACCGATTTGAATGAAATTCAACACGAACCAGGCCAAGGGCCCGACAAATATATATAACAAGCTTCAGCATCCTCAGTTAGCGTGTTTTTATACCCTCCAACTACAGTATGGGGGTATACTCACTTTGTCATTCCGTGTGTTACGCATCAAAATATCGGTCTAGAACCCCATATGATCGATTCTAAGACATTCTAGCGATGTCCGTCCGTCCGTCTGTAGTTAACACGATGCAGTCCAAAATAAAAGAGCTAGACTTATGTTCCTAGGCAGGTTAAGTTCGTAAATGAGCAAAATCGGACCAGGGGGAAAAGTTCCCCCTTGAAGAACTAAACCAACCTCTGAAAAATACCATTATTTTACATTATTTTTTGTGTTTTTGTTTAACAAATGCAACATTTTTATGCTACAAGAAGTTCAAATTCCTGCATTTGGACCCAGAGGATTAGAAAATGTTGTTTTTTCGGTCCGCCCCTCCTTTTGTGGGCGTGGATTAAACAAAATTGTTTAAATAATGATAAACTTGTATTTCTTTAGTGCAAAAAGCGTAAGAATGAATTTTTAAACATATATTTCGAGAGGAAATTTGTCATCCCTCCAATTACCAACCCCCCCCCCCCCAAAAAAAACGCCCCTGCATTTTTTTTTGTAGGTTGGAGTCACTGTTGCCAGATTTGACGATTTCTCTGCACTTTGACGATTTTTACCCCCCAAAATAGCAAAATGACGATTTGACGATTTTTGCCCAAAAAATGACGATTGTTAAAAATAACAAAAACCTGTCAATTTCGTCTACTTTTAAAATTTTTTTAATGAAACTTTAGTATTTAGTGAATATTTTTTGCTTATTGTTAGGTAAAAAAAGTATCCACCAATATTTTTGTACAAAAAGGGACAAAGGGAACAAGTGAGAGTCACATTCTCTTTTTCCATCCAAAAGGTAAAAAAATTATAGGGAGTTTTTTGGCGGAGGACACCTTTCTTTTCGTGATAAATGTTAACAAATTGATTTATTTTGATATTTACGCAATTTTATCATTATTATTTTTTTTATGGAAGTGTCCACAGAAAAGGGCGGACGGAAAAAATACATTTTCTAATTAATTTGACCCAACTGCATGGCCTTTTCTTTCATAAAAATATTTCATATGTTTAAGAAGTTGAACAAAGAATATAAAGGTGGAAATTTCGGAGGTAGGTTCAGTTTTACCAAGGGTAACTTTGTTCTTGTTTTCAAACTGAACCATCCAATGGCCATAAGATATATTTGAGCCAAACTGCCTTGATTTAGCTCTTTTGGTTTGGACTGCATCATGTCTTCAATAGACGGACGGACATCGCTTGAATGAATCTTTAATCAATGATAACTATACCTTTTTTGACGATTTCTGCAAATGGAATGACGATTTTGACGATTTTGTTTTATAAAAATCGCATATTTTTGACGATTTTGTACCCATCAATTCTGGCAACCCTGGTTGGAGGGTATAAAAGATTTGTTTTTATTTCGTAAATTCACGAAAAACCCTTGCCGAAATTCAGTATTTTGCTCATAACTTTTGAACCACTGGACCGATTTTGCTGGATTGTAAAACCAATCTGACCAGATAAATGCCCAACATATATGCTAAATTTCAGGAGCCTCTGTAAAGTCTTTCAAAAGTTAGCGTGTTTTCAATAGACAGACGGACGGACATCGCTAGATTCTCTTAAAATCGATCGAGGATCATGATTATATACACTTTATGGGGTCCTAGACCAATATTTCGAGGTGTTGCAAACGGAATGACAAACTTTTATATACCCCCTATCACTAGAGTGGAGGGTATAAAAACAATTTGTATGGAAATAAAATTAAAAGCTGATTTTAAATTTATTTTATTTTTCTTTGGTAAGGCTGAATATTTTTCAATAAAAAATTTTCTCAAAATTTTACTTTCGTCTACTTATTTTGATCAATCATTTATATTTTCTTGGAAACATCCTTCTTGTCAAATATTTTTTGTCTACTTTTTAATATACATTTTTTTCGTTTCTCAGGATTATTAATTTTAATTGAATATTTTAATACAAAACACGCTTTACTTTGTTGTGATTCTTTTTTTTTTTGAAAATAAGTAACACGTGTTCGTATTAAATAATTAATCTGTGTAATCATTTACGTACATCGTATTGTATAAAAAAATTAATGTCGTTTTGGAAACTTGCGATAAGTGTGCTCGAAAAAATAGCAGAAGTAGCTACTTTTTGAGTTTTATAGTTTGGGGCTTAAATTTTGAACGGTCATCGCCAAAACAGAGAAGGTTACTTTCGTTAAAAATTTCAATGGGTCGGCATTTTTTAAAAGAATTAAGCAAAATCCAGTTAAAAAATTTTAACTATTTTAGTACTTTTTACCAAAAAGTACTATTTATGGTACTTTTTACCAAAGAAGTACTGTTTTTGGTACTTTTTACAAAAAAAATACTATTTTTGTACTTTTTTTTAAATAAACTATTTTGGTACTTTTTTAAATGTACTACATATTTTAATACTTTTTTTAATGTACTATTTTGGCACGTTTTTTAAATGTACTATTTTGGTACTTTTTGGAATTGTGATATTTCGGTACTTTTTTTAAAATGTACTATTTTGGTACTGTTTTTTAAGTATTATTTTAGTACTTTTTTAAAATGTACTATTTTGGTACTGTTTTAAAATGTACTATTTTGGTACTTCTTTAAAATGTACTATTTTTTTACTTTTTTTAAATTTACTATTTTGGTACTTTTTTTAAAATGTACTATTTTGGTACTTTTTTTAAATGTACTATCTTGGTACTTTTTTTTAAATTTACTATTTTAGTACTTTTTTAAAATGTACTATTTTGGCACTTTTTTAAAATGTACAGTTTTGGTACTTTTTTTTAATGTACTTTTTAAGTACTTTTTTAAAATTTAATATTTTATTACTTTTTTAAAATGTACTATTTTGGTATTTTTTTTAAAATTTGCTATATTAGTACTTTTTTAAAATGTACTGTTTTGGCACTTTTTTAAAATGTACTGTTTTGGCACTTTTTTAAAATGTACTATTTTGGTACTTTTTTTTTAAATGTTATACTTTGGTACTATTTTAAAATGTACTCTTTTGGTACTTTTTTAAAATTTACTATTTTGGTACTTTTTTTAAAATGTACTATTTTGGAACTTTTTTAAAATGTACCTGTTTGGTACTTTTTTTAAAATGTACTCGTTTGGTACTTTTTTAAAATGTACTATTTTGGAACA
Source organism: Pegoplata infirma (assembly GCA_963921195.1). Lineage (NCBI taxonomy): Eukaryota > Metazoa > Arthropoda > Insecta > Diptera > Anthomyiidae > Pegoplata > Pegoplata infirma. The sequence goes on from OY992540.1 coordinate 203,789,800, forward strand.
TTTTTAAAATATACTATTTCGGTACTTTTTTTAAATGTACTATTTTGGTTCTTTTTTAAAATTTACTATTTTGGTACTTTTTTAAAATGTACTCTTTTGGTACTTTTTTTAAAGGTACTATTTTGTTACTTTTTTAAAATGTACTATTTTGGTACTTTTTTAAAATGTAATATTTTGGTACTTTTTTAAAATTTACTATAATAGTACTTTTTTAAAATGTACTATTTTGGCACTTTTTTAAAATGTACTCGTTTGGTACTTTTTTTTAAATGTTCTACTTTGGTACTATTTTAAAATGTACTCTTTTGGAACTTTTTTAAAATGTATTATTTTGGTACTTTTTAAAATGTACAATTTTGGTACTTTTTGAAATGTACTATTTTGGTACTTTTTCTTTAAAGGTACTATTTTAGTACTTTTTTAAAATGTACTATTTTGGTATATTTTTAAAATGTACTATTTTGGTACTTTTTTTTACAATGTACTATTTTGGAACATATTTTTTAATGTACTCTTCTGGTATTTTTTGTAAAATGTACTATTTTGGTACTTTTTTAAAATGTACTATTGGTACTTTTTAAAATGTACAATTTTGGTACTACCCGAGTAAAAATTTTTATACGATGCAATACATAATGATATATAACACAATATATATTTATACGCAATTTAATCCGAATAATGGTGGATGTTTTTGCATTAAAAAAGATCAACTTGTATAAAATATGATTTGATTTCATCCGAGTTTTGACCAGACATTGACATATATTAGTGGATCTAATTAGATCTAATTGAATAAAAACATGTAAAATCCTGGTGTTTTTTGGTTTGGGTTGAGACACACCACAGGTCAACGATACATTCACCAAACATATAATTTTCTTAAACAAAAAAATGTTCGGGTACGCTTCGAACCAGATAGGTGATATACATAACCCTAACAAGGAAATGTTTAGGAACATTTTAAAAAGTTTCTCATACTTTGCCTTAAAAACTTATAAAATTGTTGGTTAAATGGAAACATATAGTGTTATATATGGAACAGAATAGGATATATATAATTTTATATTAAATTATACAGAAAAACAAATTTTGTATTGACCCTCATATAATTTTATATAATTATATCAACCGTACACCTTTTAATCCGAATCATGATTCAATTATATATAACTACATATGACTGCATTTAAAAAATTTTGAAAATATCTCACGCGATGTATAATCATATATGATTTATTATGTTTGCATCTGGTTATATATTGTTATATATGTTTATTTTTACTCGGGTATTTAAAATGTACTATTTGTTATATTCTTTTGATTTAAAAGTACTATTTTTATATTATTGAAGAATTTTTTACTTATTTTAGATTGGTTTTCGTAATATTCAAACTCGATTTTATAAAGAATCAATTTATATTGTGAGGCCCCAATGAATCAATTTATATTGTGAGGCACCCATGCAAAAATTATAAAATTGATGTAAATTTGCTCAAAAAATTTTCTTACGATTTTATAAAAGGAAGATATAATTATTTTTTAATGTAAATAACCGTTCAACCCTTTTTTGGTGATTTTTATCTAAAAAAAAATTCAAATACTTAAAATTTATTCATCTGCTGCTATTTTTTCCCCCACCACTGTTCACATATTTCTTTATTAATTTGTTACAAATTTGTTAAAATTATAATCATTGTTGATATTTATTACAAACTACCACATTGTCGTTGGTTTTTTTTATATATTTTATTAATAAAATAATTTATTACCACCCTCTCACTTGAAAAGGGCACAACTATAATAAAAAATTCCAACACACGAGTAAATCATAAAAATAATTTAATAAACAAATATATAAATGATGATTTGAATAATTTATTACAATTACAAAGTAATTTAAGAGGGATTTGGTAGTTAAACACGTAAAAGAATTTAATAAGAAAAATATTATTTTATTACGCATGTATCTTTAAAACAAAAGAACAAGTTATGGTGTAGAATTTTGTAGACAAAAATATTTAATTAAAAACAAAAAATTTCTATATTTTTTACTTTTTTAAAGTTTTTTTTTATACTTAATCAAACGAACTGAAATGTCAGCCTAAAAGTAGGCAACGAATTATGTAAATAACAGCCACCAAAAAGCTCGCTATAGCAATTTTATGCACTTGACCCAAACTGCAGTAAGCTAAAAGTTATACAGAAATTTCTAAAAAAAAAATTTGCGGTCCTTTTTTAATTTCGGTTATTTTTTGGTATATTTTTTTATTTTCAGGGAGTGTCCCACATTAAGTTCACTTTAGCCAAAAATTTATATCCGGCTTTGGCCATAGTTGGGTAATACTTCAATTTTAAATTTTGAGTACTTGAACATATTTGTAAAACAAATTTTTCATTCGAAAATTTTATAATTTCCCTAATTTTCGATATTTGCCATCGGTTGGGTCAAATATTTTAAATTTGACCATATGTTTGGTCCTTTTCCCTTATTTCAGTCGGACATTAAGTAAATTAAATAATGAAAATCTAAAACTATCTTACTCAGAATATAATTGTATGGTTTGTCAGGTTCATTATCCTTAAAGTATACTATAAAAAATATTAAATAGGAATCCTTCAAACCAGTAATAGTTTTCTATAATATTATTTAAATTTTCCATAAAAATAAATTTTATATTCAAGTTTATAAATAAACACTTCTATTTAAAAATGTATACCTAATATGCTTAAAAGTATGCCATGATTTATTTTGTGCCACCTAAAAGCTCACCATAGAATATTTATACTCTTGACAACTTGAAGTAGGCACTATTTTCTTTCTTAGTTTGTCAAAGGTTTTTGTACATAAGAAACAGGTACTTAACTTTATTTAAGATAATTTAAAAAGAGAGCTTAAACATTTTGCAAAAATTATAATCGGACAAGAAAAAATTATTTAAATAAATTAAAAAATTAAAAAACATATTTTTAAAAAAAATATTAAAAAAAATCTAAAAAGAATAAAGACTGCCTCAAGCTCTATGAAAAAGTCAAGGAAAAGAAATTTCGAGATTTTTTTTTTTTTAATTTCTTGAACATAGTATAAAACAAGTATAAAAGTTAAATTCGACTTGGCCGAATCTATGAATACCCTCCACAATGCCCTTTTTAAAGGATAGTAAATTTGTTAATGTAAAAAAAATTAACAATTTTGATTAGAAATATTTTATTTTGAGTAAAAAACTTTTTTTGTTGTCATTTTTGTAAAAAAAAAAATAATTTACTAATTTTTTTTGGGTGTAAAATTTTTTTCGAGTGTAAATTTTTTTTTTTATTGTAAAAATATTTCTGAGTGACAAAAATACTCTGAAAAGTAATTTTGTGGCTTATAATTGTTTTTAAAGCTTGTTTTTTTTTTAAAACTCAGATTTCTCAACACGTGAATTTTAGGTGAAACCAATCTGAAATTCAGGGTTTTGCTTATATCTTTTGAACCACCGCACAGTGCCACATTTGGCCAATCTAGCACGACAAAAATCAAAAAAAAAAGTTCCCCGATTTTCATGATATGTTTGTATGTATTATAGAACATTCCTAATAGCACGGAAATAATCATATAAGATCGATAATTCTGTTCGTTACTAACAGGTGGGTGCATAAAGTTGGATCTTGTAAAATCCTGTAACTAGTGTACATTATTTCCCATAAATTAAGTCGAGTTTAAACTGTTGTAACTTTTGAACAAAAAGAGATATTTATCCACTCTTTTTTGGTAATTTTAAAGGATATTTAAATGCTTTAAGTCATATCTTTTGTTTTTTTGTTAAACAAAGTTTTCTATTTTTTATTAAATTTTTAACAAAATACAAATTTTTGAAAAGAAAATTATATATTTATTTTTTTTTGATGGAATAGAACTTTTGTGTTTGGTCCGTATTGGTCGCCGGACTTTTTCAGATATATTGACCAATATCCATAGTACTTATTTCAACGGCTAACTTTTGCGACCGTCTGCGACGCCGACTACAGTGGGGCGATATGTAAACCTTGTTTTTACTTATTTTTTAAAGATATTTTAAAAAAGTGGGCGTGGCAGTTGTCTGACCGCCCCCTTTTTTTGTGATAATATTTCTACAGTCATTGAGAGTATATATACCAAATTTAAAGAAATTATAACCAAAATTACAAATTTTAAAAAAAGTGGGCGTGGCCCTTAACCGACCTCCCACATTTTTCATAATGTTATTTTCGAAGTCAAAACGAACATTTATACCGAATTTTAAGTCAATATAATTAAAATTGGATTTTTGTCGTCCTAGATTGGCCAAATGTGGCACTGTGCACCGGATCGATTTGGCTGAGATTTAAAACAAACCGGGACAGAAGAACGACAAATATATGTGCCACACTTCAGCATTCTCAGAATTGTCGTTCGAAAGTTACCGTGTGTTTTATCTCGTAAATTCATGAAAAACCCTTGCCGAAATTCAGTCTTCTGCTCATAACTTTTGAACCACTGGACCGATTTCGCTGGATTGCAATACCAACCTGACCAGGAAATGCCCAACATATATGCCAAACTTCAGGAGCCTCCGTAAAGTCGTTCAAAAGTTAGCGTGTCGTCTTAAAATCGATCGAGGATCATGAATATATATACTTTATGGGGCCCTAGACCAATATTTCGAGGTGTTACAAACGGAATTACAAACTTATATATACCCTCTAGAGTGGAGGGTATAAAAAAATATTTATACACAAAAATTGTGAAAAGAAAATTAAAGACTGCCTCAAGCTCTATGATAGCGTCAAGGAAAATAATTTTTTTAATTTCTTAATCGTATAAAAAAACTTTTTTAAATCTGTACTATTTTGGTACTTTTTTAAAATGTTCTATTTTGGTACTTTTTTTAAATGTACTTTTGGTAACTTTTTAAAATGTACTTTTTGGAACTTTTTTGTAATGTTGTACTTTTTTAAATGTACTATTTTGATAATTTTTAAAATGTACTATTTTTTGTTACATTCTTTTGATTTAAAAGTTATATTTTGGTCCTTTTTTTGGTACCTAAAAAAAATTGGTGCATCTTTAAAATAAATATCCTGGTATTTTTTAGTGTCCGAACGAATATTCGGCTTCGTTTTCGGCCAAAAAAGCACTATTCGGCTAGTATTCAACTTCGGCAACTTTTTTGGCCGAATATGGCCGAATACCGAATAATTGTATAAAATTTGTAATCACGTGTTGAAAAACACACTAAACACACTTCGATTAACATTAGTTAACCACTAAAAAATATTATATTAAGTGTTTTTGCAGTTAAAACAAGATTTTACACTCAAAAAAAATTTCCGATCGAAAAAAATTACACTCAAAAAAATTTTTATATACAAAAATTTCTAAAAAAAGTTTGTTGCTTAAAATAAATCGTTCTAGACAACAATTTTATACATTTGTGTATTCCGCCAAGTCGAGTTTTACTTTTTTCTTGTTTTACTACATAAATACTTTTTTTTGTAATATTCGGCTTCGGTTTCGGCCGAATAGCAAAAATGTGGCCGAATATTCGGTCGGACACTAAAAATATTACACGGAGATGACTGAAACTTAACATATTTATTGGAAGTTCTCCCGAGAAGTTTGGTATTGCATTTGAGCGATATCAGTTCAGCGGTTCAAAAGTTATGAACGAAAATGTAAGCACACCTCAAAAATTTCATTCATTCAACATAACCTAAAAATACAAAATGCTTTAATTCGGCTTCTGGTTGACATATGTGAACATAATTGAACACCAAATGGTATTTAAACAAGTACAAACATATTTTTTGACAAAAAAAGAAAAAAAATCGCAGATTTTTTTTTACCAAATTTTTTTTTCGCTGAAATTTTTCAATTTTTTTTTTTTTTTCAAAAGTAATTTCCTTTTAAATAAAGTTTTTTGCAATATTTTTTTTGAAATTGTGGAGGGTATCACTACATTCGGCAAGGCCGAATGTAACTTTTTTACGTGTTTTTTTTTTTTTTTTTTTGGGCCAAAATTGAACCATATTGGAACCCGATTTTTTGACGAAACCTAAAATTTGTTGAAGTCCTTCGAGTTTTTTTTTTTTTCAATTTTTCAATAAAGTTATATAATGAATTTCATCATATATTTATTTTTTAGTTAATTTTTTTTTGTTTTTTTAAATTTTTAAAAAACATTTTTTTAAACATACATACTAATAAATTTGTTTAAATGTTTAATTTTTTTGAAATTTATTTTTCACTTCTTTCCCAATTGAATTTGTTTTTATTTATTTATTTTATTTATTTCTTTTTTTTTTTTTGCAAAAAAATTTTCAATTTTATTTTCTAGGTCTAGGTCATTTAAAAATCCACCACATAATACATAAAATTTGTTTTTATTACAAAATTTCTGAAAATTCAAAGAAACATCGAACTAACCGCTCTTTTTTATTTGCTCGTTAACCTCCAAAAGTTTCTTACAAAAATTTTCGCATTTTTATTTGAAATTGAAAAAAAAAAGAAAATCTATTTTTTTTTTGTAATTAAATTTTTATACGCAATTTTTGGTTGTTTTTCTTTATTTTTTTTTCTCTCAAAAACACAAACGTCTAAAAATAATAACAAATATATAGCCTCAATTGAAAAAAAAAATAAGAATTTGGCAAAAATGCAACATTTTATAAATAATATTTTTAATACTATATAAATTATGTTGTTTTCGCTTTTTTTTTTGTTGTTAAAAAAAAAAAACATTGTTTTGAAAAAAAAAAAGTAAAAGTGAAATATTAATTCTTTCAGATTTTTGACAAAATGTCTTTCAATATTTTATAATATATTTTATGGTTTAATATATATTTTTGTTTTTATATTTGTATACCCTCTGTCACTAGAGTGGAGATTGTCATTCCGTTTGTAATACCTCGAAACATCGATCTAGGACCTCGTAACGTATAAATATATTGATCGATCCTCGATCGAGTTTAAGTCGATCTAGCGATGTCTGTCTGTTGAAAACACTCTTAACTTTCGTAAGACTAATCCGAGGCGGCTGAAGCTTAACCAATATATTGGTCATTCTTCCGGTCAGGTTACTATAGCAATGGGGGGGGGCGTGCTAGCCTATGAAACATGGGGTCGTGGGTTCGATTCCCATTAAAACCCTTGGTCGATTTCGCTACAACGAGACGACGGTCATTGTTACCAGTTCTCGGTTAGGTTAAAATCAAATTATTATTATATTATTATTACTATAGCAATTCAGCTAAATCGCTTTAGTAAGAAGTTTTGAGCACAACCGTAAATTGATCATTGGGTTTTTAACGAATTCACGTGTTAAAAAACAACAAACACACGCTTTGGATGACATTAGTTTGCCATAAAAATATTTACAAGTGATTTTTCACCCAAAAAAAAAAATTTTGTACTCAAAAAAAATTTTACACTCAAAAAATTTTTACACTCAAAAAATTTTTACACTCGAAAAAAAATTTCACTTAATATCTTTTTCTTTTTACAAAAATTACCAAAAACAGTTTTTTTTATTAAAAATAAAACTTTTCTATTCAGATTTTTTGAAAAATTTTATTTTTTTTACATTAAAAAATTTAAAATCACAAAAAAAAATGCTTTTGACCTTGTAAAGTGTATTCATGGATTCGGTTGAGCCAACTTTAACTCTTTTACTTGTTTAATTCTTATTTGAATTTATATTATATTTTTTTTAATATTTTGTTGATTTTCTCCCCCACTTTATTTTTTTAATAATATTTTATAGCAAATTTGTGTTTTTATTAGACTTGGGTGTGTTTTTATTTGTTTATTTTGTTTTTACCCACCTTTGTTTTGTTTTATGCATAAAATATTAAATTTTAATATTATAATCGATTGTAAAAGGATACTGCTGATGATTATTAAGGTAATTTATGTTAGAAGAAGGTTAAGCCAGGGCTGCGATATATTCTTAATTTATAAAAATAATCAGAAAACTGTAATTTTTTTTACTTAATTCTCGAAAATTGCACAATTGAATTAAAATACAAGTAAAAAAAGTTAAATTCGGCCTTGCCGAATGTAGTGATACCCTCCACAATTTCAAAAAGATTATTGCAAAAAACTTTTTTTAAAAGGAAATTACTTTTGAAAAAATAAAAAATTTGAAAAAAAAATTTCCGCAAAAAAAATGTTGGTAAAAAAAAATCCGCGATTTTTTTCTTTTTTTGTCAAAAAATATGTTCATACTTGTTTAAATACCATTTTGTGTTCAATTATGTTCACATATATCAACCAGCAGCCGAATTAAAACATTTTGTATTTTTAGGTTATGTTGAATATACTAAAATTTTTGAGGTGTCCTTACATTTTCGTTCATAACTTTTGAACCGCTAAACCGATATCGCTCAAATGCAATACCAAACTTTTCGGGAGAACTTCCAATAATTGTGTTAAGTTTCAGTCATATCCGTGTAGTATTTTGGTCGTGATCACCGTTTCCACAGACAGACAGACGGACATCGCTAGAATGTCTTAAAATCAATCGGGGATCATGAATATATATACTTTATGGGGTCCCAGACCGATATTTCGATGAGTTACAAACGGAATGACAAACTTATATATACCTTCTATCACTAAGTGGAGGGTATAAAAACACAAATTAAAAAAAAAATTATGTATCTCAAAATTTCCACAATCAAAAATATTAAGACATTTTTTTAATACAAAATTTAAATTTCAAAAATATCTTATTTTGCCTTAGAGATATTTAACGGTAAAGTTTTTATGTATTATAGCGCCCACAAACCCCGACAACTATCGCCCAATCGCCATATGCTCCACGCTCTCAAGGGTTATGGAGTTAACTTCCATTTTGTGAACTAGAGTCAAATGGCCTGTTGAGCGATCGTCAGTATGGTTTCCGTAAGGGCCGTTCAACAGGTGATCTAATGGCGTTTCTCTCTGAGCAGTGGAGCAGATCCATTCACCGCCTTGGTGAAAGTAAGGTTATCGCTCTGGACATTTCTAAGGCGTTTGATCGAGTTTGGCATTTGGGGTAGGTGATAATTTTGCTCGTTTTATTGCAAGCTTTCTAAGTGAACGTTCTATCCGTGTTGTTGTAGATGGGTTCTCCTCTAGGAACTTCATTCTAAACGCAGGTGTACCACAGGGTTCTGTTCTTTCTCCATCCCTTTTTTTAGTTTTTATCAACGACATACTGAATCTTACTGTAAACCCTATTTATTCTTTTGCGGATGACAGCAATATCTGTCACTCTTATTCTTTTGACCATAGACCGGGTCAGTCCGAAGTTAGACTTATGAGGCAGCATATGGATAACTCTCTTAACCTTGACCTGTCGGGGTCTGGAGAATAGGGTCGATTTTAATGCACGGAAGACTCATGCTGTACTCTAACACACAATCGTATTCGTGGTGCGGAAATTTCTAAAGGGCACTTATACTTATAGGGGACGATCGAATATCTAATTCCATCAACTCCCTAGAGCATCGTAGGAGTGTGGGTGTGTATATTTATTCAATCGATACTTTCAGGGAGAGTGTTCTGCTGAGATAGGTGAACTCATTCCGGACAGACGTGTATTTGGTCGTAATACGCGCCTCTCAAACAGAGCTCACCCGTTGGCCATGGATTGGTCAGCTGAGCGCACAACTCCCTATAGGGAAAATTCTTTCTTTGGCCGAACAATTCGTATGTGGAACAGACTTCCCTCTTATGTCTTTCCCGACACTTTTAACATCTTCAAATTCAAGTCAAATATTAACAAATTCTACTCCCTCTTTCCTCCTTCCCATACCTATATTTCCTGATTTCAACACAATGCAATGCATGTATAGGGGGCATCCCCTGAGTGTTGGTCAATTAAAAAAAAAAAAATTCTACCCTTATGCTTTTTAACATTTTTGAGACAATTTGCTAGATTTTGAGATATTTTTTCTAAAGAATAAGTATCATTTTCTGAGACACTTCTTTGTAAGAAAAGGTGAAGGATTCTAAAACATTTTCTGAGACATTTTTCCTTAAAAAATAGAAAAAGTATCAGATTCTCGGACATTTTTCCTATAGAAAAAATTTTTGACTCTGAGACATTTTTCATTAAGTAAAAGTCTCATATTTTGAGACATTTTTCCTATAGAAAAGGCATCTTGTGCTGAGACATTTTCTAAGAAATTTTTTTCTATAGAAAAATTCGCAGATTTTGAGTAATTTTTTCTACGGAAAAAGTCTCAGATTCTGATAAATTTTTCTGGGGAAAAATTCTCAAATATTTTTTTTAAAGAAAATTTTCAGATTTTTCCTTTAGAAACACAAAAAAAAAATATTGGCTAAACATTTTTAATTAAATCTATTGATCAACAAAATTTAAATGAATCAGTTAATGTTTTGATTAAAATTTTTGTTATTTTCTTTAACTGTCGAATTACAAATTTTCATCATTCCAGATTTTTTTTCGCTTTAATTTATTTGAATACATTAATTCAAAAATATACAAAATAATCGGTTTTTACTTTTTTTTTTTTACTTGTTGGCAACATATTGGAAAGCAAATAAGATGAATTTTTTCATAATTTTGTCATAAGCTTAAAATTCATTCTTTAAATCAATCATTATTTTGATTGACTATAAATAAAAGATTTAGCAAATTTGTGATCAAAATCGAACAAATTGTTTGATTGAAAAAATATTCAATTAATCACCTACAATTTGATGATTGTTGTTATTGTTGGCAACATATTGGAAAGCAAAAAATAAACATTTCTTCATAATTTTGTTATAAGCTTACAATTACTTCGTCATATCAATTATTATTTTGACAAGTAAAAAAATTTATTAAATTTGTGATTAAAATCGAAAAACGTTTGATTGAAAAAATATTCAATTAATCACCTATTAATTTGGTGATTGATATAACAATTTTCTTTATTGGAGGAGTTTCAATCAAAAAATTTATTGAATCTGCGTTTTTCATGATTGAAACTCGTTTTTAATTCTTTCTGTGCTCGACACAGTATTTTTAAACGAGTATCGTTTCAAATTGGGTTAAACTTGAAAATTCTTTTTCAATATTTTAAATTCATCCGCTTTAAACAGCTTCAAACTGTTCTTGGAATTTTTAATCATTTAGTTGTTACATTTACTTAAAATCTTAGCTTATCTTATTTATTTAAACAATTATTGTCATTAATATAATTCCACTTTAAACTAATTTTAAACTAGTTTAATCCCATTTTTTTGACGTGACATACAAAATTTTACTGATAACATCTAATAGTTTTCTAGGGTATACTTCCCCTACTCTTTAGACAATTTTTTTTTTCAACTTTTTTTGTTGTTTTTTTTTTGCATATACAAGTGGCGCCACATTTGACAAATTTAGTAAATATAAAATGAAATAAAATATACAAAATACCAGAACAAAGGATAAAATAGAAAGAGGTGTTATATACACATGACTGACTGAATGGCTGGCTGACTGACTGAGTGACACAGAGCAACACAGACGTCCGGAAGGAAGAACTACGGACTAGTTGCAATATAATGGCTTGGAAAATGTATACCACCTTTCCATGGTATATGGTTGGTAAGGTACTTACTGCCACCACCACCCACCATTAGCAAATGAACACATTCTGGTGTGTTGACAAAAACGTATTTCAATATTAACGAGCAATTTTTTTTTTTTTTTTTTGGAAAACCACTCATCTCTATCCATTAAGAAATTTTAAATTCGGCCAAGTCGAATTTAGCTACACCTTTTATAATGTACAAAATTTGAGTGCGAATATATTATGTGAGTGATAAAAGAAAAAAAAAAGAAAAAAAATCAATTCTATATTAATTAATAGACAAGCTCGAGGCCACAGTTGTTTTTTAAAAAATTAATATTTTTTAAAAAACAACTGTGGCCTCGAGCTTGTCTATTAATTAATATAGAAAAAAAAAATAAATAAATAAAATGAATAAGGTATTAAAAAATTATTTAAGAAAGCAATTTAAATGTTTTTGCTACAAAAACAATTTGATTATTTTTTTTTTTGTTAAAAAAAAAAGTTTTTTATGACTAAAAAAAAATCTTGCTTGAAAAAAATTGTTGCAAGTTGCAGAAACCCTTTGTTTAATATTATTTTAACTTACTAAGGCTTATTCACAAAAGTTCCAACTTTTGAAAAACAGTCCTACATTTTCTTTTATAACTTTTTAACCACTCGACCGATTTCGCTGAAATTTAATACCAATTTAAACCGAACCATGTTAAGTATTTGCCCCAAGCGGCAGCAACCTCCTACTTGTCTTTCGAAAGTAAATCTGATTTGCACAGACAAACAGAAGGACGAAACTTGCTAGACTGCCTAAAAACCAATCGATACCTGGTGTTACAAACAGAATGACAAACTTTTATCTATCTACTTTTCACCACTAATTGAAGTGTATACAAATGGGGGAGGATTATTAAAAATATAAAAAAAAAGAAACCGAGAAAGACAAATACAATAAAATAAACCACCAGCTAGCATGTATGAGTATTTTCAAATCCAAACTGAAAAAAAAGCATATAACAACAGAAAGTGTCATAAGACTTTGACGTCTCCTATAACAATAGAAACAACAAATAGAATTTAACTAACAAGCCAAGTGTAAACAAAACATATAATGGCTTTAAAGAAATTTAAGTAAAGAAATTTAAGAACAAAATTTTAAAGCGCAAAACAATATTTTTTTTTCTAACGTTTTTAAAAAAGGTGTACTGTGCTTCGAAAATAAACTGACACTCGATCTGATAGAATTTTTTAAACTCTCAATTTCTAGATTTATTTTTTAAGAGTTCCCAGAATCTGAGAATTTTTCTTTACCATACAAGTTGTCAGTATCTGAAAATTTTTTTATACGAAAAAAATGTTTTAGAATTTTTAAATTTTTCTCTACGCAAAAATGTTAAATCTTAGAATTTCTCTATACAGAAATATGTCTCAAAATCTGAAATTTTTTTTAAAATGTCTCAAAATCTGAGAATTTTTCTATACATCTTAGAATGGAACTTTGTTTCTATTCAAAAAAAGGTCTCAGATTCTAGAAGTACCTGACTGTCCCAGAATCTGAAAACTTTTCTATACGGAAAAATGTCTCAGAATTTCTTTATGAAACAATGTATGAAAATCTGAGAATTTTTCTATATGGAAAAATGTCTCAGAATCTGAGAATTTTTCTATATGGAAAAATGTCTCAGAATCTGAGAATTTTTCTATATGGCAAAATGTGTCAGAATCTGAGAATTTTTCTTTACGGAAAAATGTCTCAGAATCTGAGAATTTTTGTATATGAAAAAATGTTTCAGAATTTTTCTATGTTAGGAAAATGTCTCAGAATCTGAGGATTTAACGACATGGAAAAATGTCTCAGAATGTGAAAATTTTTCTTTATGGAAAAATATCTCAGAATCAGAGAAATTTTTCTGTATGGAAAAATGTCTTAGCAACTAAGAATTTTTCTAAATGGAAAATCTGAGAATTTTTCTATATGGAAAAATGTATCAGAATCTGAGAATTTTTCTATATGGCAAAATGTCTCAAAATCTGAGAATTTTTCTATATGGAAAAATGTTTCAGAATTTTTCTATGTTAGGAAAATGTCTCAGAATCTGAGGATTTATCTGCATGGAAAAATGTCTCAGAATGTGAAAATTTTTCTATATGGAAAAATATCTCCATAAATAATCAGAGAAATTTTTCTGTATGGAAAAATGTCTCAGAATCTGAGAATTTTCTATTCGGAAAAGTGAATCACAATCTGAGAATTTTTCTATATGAAAAAATGTCTCAGGATCTGATAATTTTTCTATATGAAAAAATGTCTCAGAATCTGAGATCTTTTTAACTGAAAACGTCTAATAGTGTGTTTACATTGGAATTCTAATCTAGTAAAGTGCGATTTTAATCTACTTTGAAATCTGCACCGTTTACATTGGCATTTTTTACATTTGAGAAGATTAGGATTGGCATTTAAAATAACAAGTTGGTAATAAATGTGTGTGACTGCGTCAAAAGACAGCGACGGTAATTAGTCGCCGTTTCATTAACAAGGACAGTGACGGCGTTTACAATTAACAATGTCGGCCGCATAAACATACTTTGCGGCGTCATCAAAATGGCAGGCTTTGTGTCAGTGTTTTTCAGTGTTGGAAAATGAAAATAACAGAAATACAGAGTTGTATCAAACGTTGCCGATTTGCGTTTGCCGATTAGAGTCTAAACTACTAGATTGAAAAAAATAAATTTGTATGTGCAATCTAATAGATTGAAACTAGATTGGAGCCACAACCTACTTTAAGCTAGATTAGAAAACCACTGTAAACGCACTATAAGAATGATAATTTATCTAAACGAAAAAATTCCTTTAATAGAGCTTTTAATTTCAATAGATCTTCGAATTTTAATAGATTTTCGAATTTCATAAAATCTTCGTATTTCGGTTAATCTTCTAATTTAAATAGTTGTTCGAATTTAAATTGATCTTCGAATTTCAATAGATTTTCGAATTTCAATATATCTTTGAATTTCAATAGATTTTCGAGTTAAAATTGATCTTCGAATTTAAATTGATTTTCAAATTTAAATTTATCTTCAAATTTTAATTGATCTTCAAATTTAAATTGATTTTCGAATTTAAATTGATTTTCGAATTCAAAATAATTTTTTAATTATATTTTATATAATTATACCCTACACCACTCTGTGGTACAGTGTATAATGAGTTTGTGCTGATGTTTGTAACTACCCGAATTATTGGTCTTAGACCTACCTTCAACTATACCGATCGATTCAGAATTACTTTTTAAGTCGATTTAGCGATGTCCGTCCGTCCGTCCGTCTGTCCATCTATCGGTTTAAGCACGATACAGGTCGCAATTTTTAATCAATTGACCTGAAATTTGAAACTAAAGCATCTTTTAAACCAAGGACGAAGCCTATTGAAATTGGAGAAAATCGGTCCATGTTTAGACCTAGCCTCCATACAATCGCCCCCTTTGGATTCGGCTTAAATTACTCTTATAACCGTGTTATAGTAGATATCGCTTCGATATTTAGCAGGTAATTTTGTATGCACAAACCACCATTCCAAATTTCAAAGGAATCGGGTCAGTCCTTCTGGTAGTCCCCATACAAACCGCCCTCCCGATATTCACATAATTCCCTCAAATTTCATAAAAATGGAAATATTTGATAAAAATTTTATTTTTAGATGTTAAACGTGTACTTTAGTAACCTTCTAAAATCGGAATATGAGTGGACCATTTTTGGACTAGTCCCCCATATAAAAATTTCGACCGATATTCAGTTAAATCGGTCTATTGACAAAAAATAAACTAATTCCACTAAAATTTGATCTGAGTGTGTTTTCTACACTAAATAAAGATCTAACAAAAGACAGTTTCAATCGGTCCAAGTTTAGACTTGGGATCCATTTATCGGAAAGGACTGGTGTAGGGTATCATATGGTCGGTCTTGACCGACTTTAACTTTCTTACTTGTTAGAGTTTAAATTGATTATTCTTCGAATTTCAATTGATCTGTTTTGAATTTAAACTGATCTTTCTAGAATTTTAATTGATTATATTCTCAATTGATCTTTCTCGACTTTCAAGTGACCGTTTAAAAACTTCAAATAACGATCTTCAAATTTCAATTGACCTTTTTTGAATTTGAACTGGTTTTTTTAATAGTTTTAATTGAATACACAGAAGGAATAAAAAACGAATTTAAATCACGAAAATTGCAGTTTCAATCAATTTTTTGATTGAAACTCTTCCGATAAAGAAAATTGTTATACCAATCACCAAATTAATAGGTGATTAATAAAATATTTTTTCAATTAAACATTTTTCGAATTTGATCACAAATTTGATAAATTTTTTATTTGAAGTCAATCAATTTAATGATTGATTTAACGAATGAATTGTAAGCTTATGACAAAATTATGCAGAAATGCTCAGTTTTGGCTTTCCAACTTGTTGCAAACAAAAAACAGTGAAACTCGATTATTTTGCATATTTGTTTTCAATTATGTATTGAAAAAAATTAAAGCGAAAAAAGATCTGGTATGCTGAAAAATTTTAATTCGACAGTAAAAGAAAATAACAAACTTTTAATCAAAACAATGATTGATTCATTTAAATTTGGTTGATCAATAGATTTAATTGAAAATTTTAGGCCAATAATTTTTTGTGTGTACCCCCATTCCGCGGACGGAAGGATAAAGACTTGATCAAGATTTTAGTTAAATATAAAAAGTGCAAATATTTTTTAATTAATTTAAATAAAAAAATTAATCAATATTAATTATTTTTATAATTTTAATATTGATAAATATTTTAATTGAATCAATTAAACAAATTTGCTATATTAAAATATTAATTAAATTAATTAAAATAATTAAAATAATTACTGAAACAATTAAAAAGTTAATTAAATCAATTAAAAAATAATAATTTCATATTTTTTTTATTTAAATAAAAAATTTATTGCCTTTTTTCGTGTAGGAATTATATATTAAATAAAATCCAATAATTTTTATATTTGCAAAAGATCTCAGAATTTGAAATTTTTTTGAAATTTAACACAAAATCTGTTTTGTTGAATTCCGAAAATTTATTTTATGCAAATATTTACCCAACATATATGTTCCTTACTACTTAACGAATTAAAAAACTTAATTGAATTAAAAAAATATTAAATTTCTTTATAAATTTGTCATATTCTCAACGCGTTGACATGTTTTATAGTTCATAGGAATCGCTTAACTAGGGAGCGGCCCAATATTCGTTTAACAAGGACAAGGTTATTAAAACTCTTAAGAGACATTTTTCAATTGTCATTATTCTTGAAATACAATATTTACTAAAAACGTGTGTCATTTGCAAACATATGCTATTAAATTATTCGAAAGTCATTAAAATATATAAATAACAATTTTGTTAACAAAACAAAAAAAATAAATATCCTTAACAATCCTAGCAAAAGAAAAATCAATAGCATTTACGTTTCATTATTTGCACACGTAATGTAAAAAAACTATACATTAAATGACAATTTTTTTTCGCTAAGTAACCCAGCAAAAACATTTTTTGAATAAATGTTTTTCGAAAGAGGGTAGGGATTATTACGTTTAAAATAGATACAAATTGTTATTTTTTTTTTCAAAATGTGCTGAAAAATATGTCTGATAAAATTTTTTGTTGAACAAATAAAGCTGTTTAATTAATTTTTTAATTGACTTAGTTAAAAAATAATCAAATATTGGAATTTTTAATTGATTTATTTAAAAAAAAAAATCAATATTGGAATTTTTAATGATTATTTAAAATTAAAAGAAATGTGAAAAAAATATTGAGAGCAATTTTGATTATATTTTTATATGAATCAATTAAAAATTTTGTTGATTTAATTAAAAAAATTGTCAATTCAACTAAAAAAAATATTGATTCAATTAAAAAAAAATAATATTGATTCAATTAAAAAATAATTAATTCGATTTAAAAGGTTTTTGATTCGATTAGAGTATTATTCTAGCACGAGGCCTAAAAATTCTATTTATGATATTCTCATATTATTGTTTAAATATTCCCTATAATCTATTATAGATTATTTATTGCTTAAATAAATAATCTATTATAAGAAAATAAAAAAATATTTTTTTGGGCCTCGAGCTACAATATTATAGGAAATTATTTAGCTCGAGGCCCAAAAATTCTATGTATAATATTCTCATAATATATTATTTATTGCTTAAATAAATAATCTATTATAAGAATATAATAAAAATAATTTTTGGGCCTCGAGCTGGAATAATACTCTAATCGAATATATATAAAAAGTCCGAATAAAAAATTTTTTATTGTTATTTGATTAAAATTAATCAATTTAATAAAAAGTTACTTGATTCAAATAAAAAATCATTGATTTAATAAAAAAAAATTAATTGATTCAATTTAAAAATTTATTTTTTTTAACAAATTTCAATCGCGACGCGTAGTTTCTTCGGAAAGTTTCCAGTTTTTTTCATGTTTAAAAATGTATTCTACCAACAAACTCTGTTTTTTTTACTTTTTCTGCTAGTTATTCTAGAAATAATAATACCTAAAAAACTGAAATTCTTCAAATTATATTTTGAAAATTTATTCATGGGGTTTTCTAGCAACAACAAATTCTTATGCATACATATGATCTCATTGATTTTCTAATAAAGCCTTATAATGTAATTTTATATTTTTTTTTGTTCAAACACATTCCTTTAGTCCTTTAAATAATTTGTTTAACATTTTGCCAGGAAAATATATGACAAGTGAGTTAGTAATTTATTTTTACATGTTCTGCATATTTGCATATAGATATATATTATTTCTGTTGTTGTCAGTCATATTGTTTTTCATTTTTTTTAAATAGACAAAGGCGTCATATGAATTTTTACAGTAGAACTTTTTACAAAAGGACTGAAAAAAAAAATATTTTCAACAAGTCATCATCCTGTAAGCTGATTTAAGCTTTAGGTAATTCACTGCAATTTTTTATTTTTTTTTTTTGTAAAATTTGCATATAAAGTATTAAATAAACAATTTTGTTTGTATTCATTTAAATACTGATTGTCCTGAAATTCTAGTTAAAAAAAATTAAATTAAAAAATTTGCTGACGTGAACACAAAGACATTTAAATATTTTCACTGATTTATATCAACAAAACTGTTGTTAAATTAGGAAAAGTCTTTGGGAGCGAAAGGGAAGGATTGGTATCAATTTGTTGTGTTGATCCTGATTCCAAATCTACTATCCAAAATTTTCCAATGTGCTATAGAACAGTTCTTCATAATTTTGTTATAAGCTTACAATTCATTTGTTAAATCAATCATTATTTTATTTGATTACAAATAAAAAATTGATCAAATTTGTTATCAAAATCGAAAAAATGTTTGAAAAAATATTCAATCACCTATAATTTTGATGGTTGTAATAACAGTTTTCTTTATCGGAAGATTTTTATTAAAAAAAATTATTGAAACCACGTTTTTCGTGATTGAAATTTGTTTTCAATTCTTTCTGTGTTGAAAAATATGGAAAATCCTGCAGATATTGAAGTTTAGTTTAGATGTTGCATTTTTTTCTTTTTTGTCTTAAAAGATACAACGAAAAAAAATGTATTTTCGGGCTTTATATATAAGTATATTCAATTAGAGTATTATTCTAGTTCGAGGCCCAAAAATTATATTTATGATATTCTCATAATTGATTGTTTATTTATTGCTTTAGTAACTTTTTTTCAAGCAGTAAATAAATAATCTCTTATGAGAATATCATAAATATAATTTTTGGGCCTCGAACTAAAATAATACTCAAATCGAATATTTTAATTTAGAATTATTTTTTGTTTAAAGTATTTTTACAAAATATTTTGTCTGAAACTATTGAAATTTATGTAACTTACATTGATCTTTTTTTGAATTTCGATATTTTAAATTTGTCCAACATTTAAAACTCAATTTGAAATTAGAAAATTCCATTTAAAATACTTAATTTTAAATTCTCAAATGGCCAGTTTTTAAGTGGAGAAAGATTAATTTGAATTCGAGAATAATCAATTAAAATTCTGAAAAGATCAGTTTAAATTCAAAAGAGATCAATTGAAATTCGAAGAAGATCAATTGAAATTCCAAGATCATTTGAAATTTGAAGAATAATCAATTAAAATAAAATCAATTGAAATTAAAAAATCACTTAAAATTCGAAGATCTATTAAAATTCGATGATTAATACAAATTCAAAGATCCATTGAAATTCGAAGATCAATTTAAATGCAATCTAGTTTAAATTCGAAAATCAATTGAAATTCGAAGATCAATTTTAATTCAAATACAAATTTAAATTCGAAGATCAACTGAAATTCGAAGATCAATTAAAATTCGAAGATCAATTAAAATTCAAAGATTATTTAATATTCAAAGATTATTAAATATACGAATATCTATTGAAATTTGAAGATCTATTGAAATTTGAAGATCTATTGAAATTTGAAGATCTATTGAAAAGATTTATGAAGATTCGAAGATCTATTGAAATTCGAAAATCTTTTAAAATTTCAAGATCGACTCAAATTCGAAGATCTATTTAGTTAAATTAGATGGTTAATTTAAATTCGAAGATAAATTAAAATTCAAATCAATTTTTATAATATGAATTAAAATTCGAAAAAGATCAACTGAAATTCCGGTGACAAGACATAATCCCCACGGACATTACCCCCATAACGGAAATGGGGATTATGACCGAATTCATCACGGACATAACCCCCATAATAGTTGTGGGGACTATGACCGTTTCTAAAACGGTTATAATCCCAATGGGGATTATGTCCGTTTCCTGTTGGGATTACGACCGAAAATTATTCGGTCATAATCCCCATTCATATTATGGGGACTAACAAGGGAAGTCTCCCTGGTGTCACCCTCCAATCGTCATTAAATTTGGATATGTTGTTAAGAACAAAAAAAATTCGACACGTATTTTTTTTTAGCGGCCTAAACTCATTTTTAGGGTGGGTCGATTTGTATGGGGGGAAATTGACCTTTTTCAGTTTTTTACGATTTACGCATATTTAAACAAAATGAATATAGGCATATGTGGTATCAGATTAAAGGTATTAAAAATACCTATCTCGTGGTGCTAACAACGGGCCAAAGAAATTGATATTTTTTGACTTATTAACAAAAATGTCGTAAAATTTTGTTATTTTACTAAATATGACAAAAAGTTGTGCATGTTTGGACACGTTTTTACTACATGTAGATAGGTTTTCTAAAGACCTTTCATTTGGTATGTAACATGACTAGGTTTCTTTGCAGAATATAGGAGACAAACGAAAAAAACTGAAAAAAGGCCTTTTCTTCCCCCCTCCTTTTCACCCCCTAAATATGAATTTGGGCCGCTAAAAAAATACGTGTCCCTTTATTTTTTCTGTTCTAAAAAATAAAACCAATTCCATAAAGATCCGTGGGTGACACTAGGGAGACTTCCCTTGTAAATCCAAAGAAATTTCGGTCATAGTCCCCGTTTTTTGCGGAGAGGGTGGGTTTAATGCATGGAGTTTGTAATCCCTAAGCCCGGCCGAAGGCCGGCTACGCAGAAAAACTTTTAAGACAAAAAAAAATAGAATATTTGGTATTATGACCAACTAGTATAGTGGACATAATCCCTGTAATGGGGATTATGGCCATTTGTTATGTGGTCATTATCCCCATAAACCTGGGAATTATGTCCGTTTTTTATTGGGATTATGTCCAAATTATTTTCGGTCATAGTCCCCACTACCATTATGGTGATTACAGTGTTGCCACCGGTCAATTAAAAAATTATTCAGTAGTTTGTCCGAAATTATCCAAAATCCCAAAAATTATCCAAAAACAGATTTTTCAAAAACGATTTTTTAACGAAACAAAAGTTTTTTTTTTAATTTTATTTGAAGAATACATAAAATAAGTATTAGTTTGTCCAAAATTATCCAAAATTCCAAAAATTATACAAAAAAATATCAAAAACGAAGTGTTTTTTATACCCTCCAACCACAGTATGGGGGTATACTCACTTTGTCATTCCGTTTGTAACGCATCGAAATATCGGTCGGGGACCCCATAAAGTATATATATTTTTGAACCATGATCGATTCTAAGACATTCTGTGAATGTCCGTCAGTCCGTCCATCTGTCTGTAGATGGCACGATGCATAAAAGAGCTATCAGGTTAGCAAAAGTTAGGTCGATTCTGAGAGTAGGGGTGAAAATAGAGGCTAAATTAGAAGACCCGTATTGCGGCGTTTGTTTATATTAGTTCGATTTTTTTTAATCGACCTTTGAACTTTGCAGTTTTTTTTTTGGTTTTTTTGTTTTTTTTTTCAATCAAATTGTTAACCAGGTCTCTAGCAACAATTTGGCTTTTACAGATTAAAAAAATATCAATCAGTCGACGAGTTATAGCCAAAAAACCATAAAAACAATATGCTGAAAATCGGCATTTGACTGCAAAGTTCGAAGGTCGATTAAAAAATAATCTAACTAACATAAACAAGCGCCGCGATACGGGTCTTCTAATTTAGCCTCTATTTTCACCCCTCACTCTGAGAATAGACCTAACTTTTGCTAACCTGAATTTGTTCGACAGAGTTACTCTTTTGTGGCTCAAAATTTGTACCCCCATTTCTTTCAATGCCTTCTTTTGTAAAAAGAATTGAAGCAACAGTATTTGAAGATAATTTATTTCGTAAATCGGTTTTTGTTTTCTTTAAAAAAAATATATATTTTGTCCATGTAAAACTTTAAATTCTAAATGATAAAATTATCCATAAATTATCCAAAAATGTAATTATCCAAAGAGTATCCAAAAAATTTTAAATTATCCATTTTTTGGATAATTATCCAAGAAGTGGCAACACTGGGTGATTATGACCGAAATGAATTTGGTCATAATCCCCATAACGGAAATGGGGATTATGTCCGTGGGGATTATGTCATGTCACCTGAAATTCCAGAATAATCCTTTAAAACGATCAATTAAAACCCGAAATTTTGGAGAATAAATTGTGTTAATATTTTTTCAAATTTCAAAAAGAAATTTTTCCAAAATTCAATTTTATGCTTTCGAATTTTAATTGATCTCTTTTTGAATTTTAGTAGCCTTTTGGAGAAAATTAATCGAAATTCAAATGGAATTCGGAAAGAAATTCCAAATTTGAAAAGTATTAATTAAAATTTGAGTAAGGTCTTGATCATACTCTCGTTTTCTATTTATTTCGTATCAATATTTTGAATTCAAATGAGATCAATTGAAATTTGGAGAAGATTAATTGAAATTCGAAGATCAATTAAAATTTGAAGAAGAATAATAAAAATTCCTAAAATATCACTGAAAATTCTTAAAATACCAATTAAAATTATAAAAAATCAACTGAAATTACAACAGATTGAAAATCGAATTAACTAACATTCTAACAGAGCCATTGAAAATGGAAAATTTTTAAAATTAATTGTTTTAATATTTTTCGAAATTCCGTTGATCTTTTTAAAATTTTAATTGACCTTTTTCGAATTTCAATTGATTTTTTTAGAATTTTAATAAATTATTTTTTAAATTTCAACTGATTTTTTCAAAACTTAAATGTATAAATTTAAATTGATCTGTTTGATGTTCGAAATTTGAACTTCATTTCACTTAAAAATTTAATATTCTACTTCAAATTTGAAAAATCTATTTAAAATTCGAAAACTCCATTTGAAATTCAAAATCATCAAAAATTTTAAAAATATCAATTGAAATTTGAAAAATATCAATTGAAATTTAAAAAATATCAAGCGAGATTTGAAAAAGATCAATTAAAATTCTAAAAAGATCAAATAAAATTTGAAAAATATCACTTGAAATTTGAAAAATATCAACCGAAATTCGAAAAAGATCAAGTGAAATTAAAAAAAAAAAAAGATCAATTGAAATTCGAAAAACATCAATTGAAATTCGAAGAAGATCAATTAAAATTCGAAGAAGATCAATTAAAATTCGAAAAAAATCAATTGAAATTCGGAAAAAAATCAATTGAAATTTGAAAAAGATCAATTGAAATTCAAAAAAGATTAATTGAAATTCGATAAAGTTGTTAAGCATACGATCATTATTCATTCGATTCACATCAAAAAATGTTCATACGCATTTTACGAAAAATACGTTAAATTTCTGAACACGATTTGTTGAAAAGAAAAAACAAAAGCATAAATTTTCTACGATCACAAAAACACTTACACGAGATGATAATGTTCTTTTTATTTGTTTGTGAGATAACAAAGTGAAAGAGAGAGAGTATTTTTTTAAATTTATTATATTTGTTATAACAAGAAGACTCGATTTACGCGAAAGGGCGATTATAATTCGTAGAAATTCGTCGAAGTCTGTTATAAAGACAAACAGACATCGCTATATAGTCTAAGAATCGATTAAGAATTATAAATTTATACTTTTTGGGATCCTCCATCGATATTTCGATGTGTTACACACGTATTCACAAATTTTTTAGTAAAGGGTTTAAAAACTCATTTCGCGATTTGCTAGAATTTCGGCATTTATGAGCATTATGAATAAATTTAGCTAATGGTCGTATTTTTGTCGGGGCAATCGAAGAGGTTTTCAAATCTTAAACTTTTGTAGTTGACCATACTTTCGGCGGCCAATTAGTAAAATTATGACATAAATTTGGCTTCAACTTTTAATTTAAGCGCCATAAAAAAATTTTGGACATTATAAACGTTTAACAAAATGCTTTCAAATACAATTAATAATATCCAAAATGCTTTTAAATACAAATTTCTAACTAAAGTCTTTGGGCCGAACAGAAACCAAACAGTTATATTTCTTTCAATTTCTACAGTTCACTCAATTTCTTATTTTTTTACCCCGTAAATCAAATCTCAACTGTATTAAGTAATTTCTACATGTGTATGTGTACCGCCGACTATTCGTATTGGAAAAACTTTCGCTTTTCTTTCGTCATTCATAAACTCTCATTAACTAAAGAATGAACCGAACACTTTTCGCCGATTGTTGTTAGCACTTTGTGTGCTACTATAATATACAAACATTAACGAAACAACGAAAAACTTATCACAAAAAAGATAAGATGTCTTCGGACAGCGGCTATGTGTTCTTTTCGGCTGTTTTGATTCCAATACATACGCAGACACTGGGCATGCAATAATAAACATGTGTGGTTTTTTGAAAAACAGAGATGCCAGACTTTTTAACGATTTTTTTGTGAATGGAATTTGAAAAAAAAAAAAATCTTAAATAAATTGAACTGTTTTGAAATTTAAATGAACTAGTACAATATTAAACAAGTTTAATATAAAAATGAACTTAATAATAAAATTAACTAGTTCAATGTTAAAATGAACTAGTTTAATATTAAAACTAGTAAGAAAATTAGAGTCAGTCAAGACCGACCATATAATACCCTACACCAGAGTTTCCCGGAAAATGGGTCCCATGGACCGATTAGATCTATATGTTTTCAAATCTTTAATAAGCGTAAAAAACACTCACAAATCAAATTTGAGTGAAATAGGCTTCTATTTGTTGACAATAAACCGCTTTAACTGAATATCGGGCGAAATTTTCACAAGGGGCCTGAGTCCAAAACTGGTCCGATGATTATCAGGTTTGATAAGGTTATTTAAGTATGCGTTTAACATACACAAACAAAATTTTAATTAAATATTTTCTATTTTCATGAAATTTGAGACATTTATGTGAAAATCGGGAAGGTGGTTTGTATGGGGGCTACAAGAAGAACTGGTCCGAAATTCGGAATGGTGATTTGTGAAGACAAAACATGTTTACCTTCCAAATTTCAAAAAGATACCTATTATAATACGGTTATTAGAGTCATTTGAGCCAAAACTAAGGAGGATCTTTGTATGGGGGCTAGGTCTAAATATGGACCGATTTTTTTCCAATTTCAATAGGCTTCGTCCTTGGGCCAAGAGAGGCTTAAGTTTCAAATTTCAAGTCAATTGATTAAAAATTGCGACCTGTATCGTGTTTACGGACATCGCTAAATCGACTCAAAAAGTGATTCTGAGTCGATCGGTATACTTAAAGGTGGGTCTAGGACCAATATTTCGGGTAGTTACAAACATCAGCACAAACTCATTATACCCTGTACCACAGTGTGGTGTAGGGTATAATGAACTAGTTCAATATTAAAATGAACTAGATCAGTATTAAAATGAACTAGATCAATATTAAAATGAACTATTTCAATATTAAAATGAACTAGATCAGTATTAAAATGAACTAGATCAATATTAAAATGAACTATTTCAATATTAAAATGAACTAGATCCATATTAAACTGAACTAGTTCAATATTAAACTGAACTAGTTCAATATTAAAATGAACTAGTTCAATATTAAAATGAACTAGTTCAATATTAAAAGGAACTAGTTCAATATTAAAATGAACTAGTTCAATATTAAAATGAACAAGTTCAATATTAAAATGAACTAGTTCAATATTAAAATTAACTAGTTCAATATTAAAATGAACTAGTTCAATATTAAAATGAACTAGTTCAATATTAAAATGAACTAGTTCAATATTAAAATGAACTAGTTCAATATTAAAATGAACTAGTTCAATATTAAAATGAACTAGTTCAATATTAAAATGAACTAGTTCAATATTAAAATGAACTAGTTCAATATTAAAATGAACTAGTTCAATATTTAAATGAACTCGTTCAATATTTAAATGAACTAGTTCAATATTAAAATGAAACAGTTCAATATTAAAATGAAACAGTTCAATACTAAAATGAACTATTTTAAAATATTAAGATTTTGTGATTAATTTATACTAAACAATTTGGAATTTTAATTAAATTAAACAATTTGGAATTTTAATTAATATCAAAACTAGTCCATAAAAATAAAAACTTTGAAAAAATGTTGAGTAACATCTATTTTACAGCTCAATTTTAAAATTAAAATTAATAATTTTAAAATTAAAATCAACAATTTTAAAATTTAAATTGACAATTTTGAAATTAAAATAAAATTTACAAATTTTTATTAAAAAAATAGTATTTGAAAGTATTTTAAACAAATGATTTTGATTGCCAGAATCTTTGTGCTCTAAAATTTTTTTTTTTTTTTTTGAAAATCTGGCAACCCTTTTTTTTATTTATTTAAATAATTGTATTACTGATAGTATTTTTTTTTTTCTTCTCCTGTATTTTATGGATAATGTGTTAGTGTAGAAAAGAACGCATTTTATTTAATTTGTTTGAAATACTTTTGTGTATTTTCTCATCGTCATATATATATATTTTTACTCACTCATACACGATTCGAAGTGGGAAAAAACAAAAACAATTTCTATTTTTTTCCTACAATTTCAGTACATTTGTGCACTTATGAGAGTCAACATGTTGTTTTGAAATCAAATTGAAATTATAAAATCAAACTCCAGAGAAATTTTTAAAATAAAACTACCAAGAACAACAGTTTTAAACAATTAATTAAAACAAGTACAATTTTTAAATAAAAACATTTAAATAATTCAAAATTAAAACATTATTTTAAAACATTTCCTGGAGAAACCATAAGAAAAATTTAAATAAATTGTAAAAATTTATAAAATAAAAAAAAAAAATACCAAAAAATTTATAAAACAAGTGAGAACTGTATGACATAAATTGTATGAAAATAATACAACAATAAACAAGAATAAATATAAATAAAAACAAATTTAAAAAAATAAATTTATAAATTTCAAAAAATTCTTTATACTATGACATGTATATTTTTTTCAACATATATATTTAAAATTATTTAAAAAACGAACACAACTTTCAAGCAAATATTCATAAATCTGTCAAAAGAGAATTTGTACAAAATATACTAAAGAAAACGAAAGAAAATTCCAAAAATAATTTAGAAATAAAGAAAAATTCTGCTATAAAAAATTAAAAAAAAAAAATTGTAAAAAAAATAAAAATATAAAATATAAATTTTTTATTAAAAATAAACAGAATTAATAAAATTTTTGAAAATGTTAATATTAAAACAGAAAAAATGTTTTACAGAAATATCTTAAAACAAATGAGAAATTAAAAAAAAAAATCTAATTTGTGTTTTCTAAAAGTTTGTAAATGAATTTGACAAAAACTCTATTAGTATATCAATGCTCAATCCACAAACGGCCTTACCAAAAGAATAAATAGTCATTTTTTTAATAGTTTTATGTTGGTTGTTTGACGATCGTGATCTTTTTAAGAGATTTCAAATTCTTTTTTTTCTAATTCTCATTGAGGGTAGTTTTGAATATGTATGAATATTTTTGTTTGAAGCGATTTTTCATTTATATTCCCTTTTCTACTTGTAGTATAAGGTTTTACATTTGCTAAATACTCTTGACAATGGAATCTGACAAATTTCGAAATACGTCTTGCAAAAATTACCAACACAGATAAATTTAAAACCGAAAAATAATTTTTTTTTGAAAATTATTCTATGAGAATATCACAGTTTTAATTAGTAAAGGAAATTATGACCTCGAGCTAGAATAAACCTTCCCAAAATATAATAAAACAATTTTTATTTTTAAATGAAAATTAATCAGAATTGTGGCATCATTTGCTAATAACTAGGGATGAGATTTTCATGCACTAAAAAATCGAAAATATGCGCTAAAAAAATCCAAAATATGCACTAAAAAACCTCAAAATATGCACTTAAAAATAAAATGTGTGCATAAAAATCTTGTTTTCATAGGAAAAACTTCTTAAAAAGCAAAAAAGTAACGCCGGGTTTAAATAGCGTTTAAAACTTTATATAAGCAAGATTTTTTAGAATTTACGACAATCTATAGAAAAAATTTTAAAGAAAAAAAATTATTTTTTTTATTTTCGAAATAAATTTTTAAAATTTAAAATTAGTTTTTGAAACATATAAATTTCAATTTGTGTAAAATATGCAAAAATATGCACTTAAAAGTTGGAAATATGCACAAAATATGCATTTAAAATCAAAATATGCATTTTCACCAAAATATGCATTTAAAACCAAAATAAGCAAAAACAAATCGATGCCATTTTAACGCAAATTTCTTGATTCGGAAAGATAATTGGTCGATATCGTTTTTAGACTATCGACAAAAAGCATGTATTTGCATGGAAATCTCCTCCCTACCAATAACAATTCCAAATTGAATAAAAGTTTGTCATACCGTTTGTAACACATCGAAATATAGGTCTGGGACCCTTTAATCTAAATCTAAAATCCCTAATGATGATTCTCAATGAAATATTGGAAGAGAATAAAGAAAAAAAATATTCATTACTACTACTATTTAAATAAAGATTTTTCTAGCTCGAGGCCAGTGTTTTTTTATGTTTTAATACATCTTTTTTTATTCTCTTCCAATATTTTGGACCTTCATTGAGGGTCATCATCAGGGAGTAAAAGTGAATTTTTGCAACTCAAAAATAATATTCTTCCTTCTTCGTCATTAACTCTTGTACAAGATTTAATGACGAGAAAGGAAAAATATTATTTCTATGTTTTTGTGTTTTAAAAATTTACTTTTAATCCCTGATGATGATTCTCAATGAAATATTGGAAGAGAATAAAGAAAAATGTATTGAAAAACTAGTAAAAAAGTTAAATTCGGCCTTGCCGAATGTAGTGATACAATTTCTAAAAAGATTATTGCAAAAATCTGAATTTAAAAGGAAATAACTTTAAAAAAAAAAAAAATTTTGGAAAAAAATTTCCGCGAAAAAAAATCTTTTTTTGGAAAAAAATTTCCGCGAAAAAAAAAAAAAATTTTTTTGGAAAAAAATTTCCGCGAAAAAAAAAAAAATTTTTTGGAAAAAAATTTCCGCGAAAAAAAAAATCGCCATTCCTTTTTTTTTTTTTTTTTTGTCAAAAAAATATGTTTGTACTTGTTTAAATACCATTTGGTGTTCAATTATGTTCACATATGTCAACCAGCAGCTGAATTAAAGCATTTGGTATTTTTAGGTTATGTTGAATGTGTTAAAATTTTTGAGGTGTCCTTACATTTTCAATCATAACTTTTCAACCGCTGAACCGATATCGATCTAATGCAATACCAAACTTCTCGGGAGAACTTTCAATAAATATGTTAAGTTTCAGTCATATCCGTGTAGTATTTTGTCATTCCGTTTGTAACTCATCGAAATATCGGTCTAAGACCCAATAAAGTATATATATATCGATGGTCCCCGATTGATTTTAAGACATTCTAGCGATGTCCGTCTGTCTGTCTGTGGAAATGGTGATCACGGCCAAAATATTACACGGAGATGACTGAAACTTAACATATTTATTGGAAGTTCTCCCGAAAAGTTTGGTATTGCATTTGAGCGATATTGACTTAGCGGTTCAAAAGTTATGATTAAAAATGTAAGGACACCTCCAAAATTTTTGTACATTCAACATAACCTAAAAATACCAAATGCTTTAATTCGGCTGCTGGTTGACATATGTAAACATAATTGAACACCAAATGGTATTAAAACAAGTACAAACATATTTTTGGACAAAAAAAGAAAGAAAACGCGGATTTTTTTTACCAATTTTTTTGTTCGCGGAAATTTTTTTCCATTTTTTTTTTTTTTCAAAAGTAATTTCCTTTTAAATAAAGATTTTTGCAATAATCTTTTACAAATTATGGAGGCTATCAATACATTCGGTAAGGGCGAATTTAACTTTTTTACTTGTTTAAATATACGGTACGTATTATTAATTTGTATTCATGATTAATTAAGCATACGTACAGTATACTGAAGTAAGGATGATAAAATAAACAAAATCATCATAAAATTAATACTATTCGTTTTTTAAATAGTTTATATTTGAAACATATGTTTGTCAACAAAATGCTTATTCGTCTCATTTTCTAAATTAATTTATGCTGAATTTTCTAAAAAAAATTCTAAATCCTAAATTTTCTAAATTTTTTGGTATATAATATAATAAATGACATTTAAAAAAGTGCTTTAAAAATTATTTAAATTTTCAAAAACTAATTTAAAAAAATATAAATTTTAGATTTCTGTATTATAAAAAGTTTTTCAAAACTTAAAAGCCATGTGACTTATATAAAAAAATCTATAAATTTGTTAAACAATAAAAATAATGAAAAAAAGTGAAAATTACTTTAAGAAAAAAGTAAAACAAAATTAACATAAAAACTGCTAAAAAACAAAAATCTTAACGTGATTTAAGCCAATTAACAAAACAATATCATAAAAAAAAGACTATTTTTAACTTAACTGGAATAAATTCAACAACAAAAATAAATATCATAAAAAGAAAAGAAGAATTAAAAAAACACCCGATGGCAACATTAGCAATAGAACAAAATAACGCCCACACCACATTAGCAGCTACGGATGCGACAACCAATAGCAACAGCCTGGCCAGTAGTAAACCCATTAAAATTCCCCTAAATAACGCGGAACGTTTTTCAACACAATTATCTACTGGATCCGCAGACAGTGCCTGTGTCGTCGTCGTTCAAGCTAAAAATGTTGGTAACAAAAAACACAATTCCTCCTCTTCGGCTTCTTTGACCACTAATCACAATAACAGCAACAAAAAAGATTCTATACCATCCTTTAATGTACGCAGTGCCTCATTGAGTTTACATGGAACTCAACATCCAAAATCTCAATTACAAAAATTGAAGCAACCGGCTTATCGTCAACTATTGTCTCAAGATAGTGGCATCGATAATGATCGTGATTCGACTGTGGGTTCACAACAACAATTGAAATCGGCTCAATGTTCCTCATCAAGTAGTGAGTCCATCGGAGCTAATTCTTCAAGTGATCTATCACAATCTAAATACTCAGAAGATAATTTAGAATCAGAATCCTCATCAGGTTATTCAGGTAGTACATATAGTTTTGGTGCCAATCGTAGAATTAAATATAAATCATGTAATAGTTCTACAACTTTGGGTTGTTTGGCCTTAGAAGATCGTATTGATGAAGTCGAGGATCTTCATGATGATGATGAAGACGATGATGAACTTAATCAATCACCCGCCTTGGGTGAAGAGGATGATGATGATGATGGGGAAGTTGAAGATCCTGAAGATAGTGGTTTACAAATGTCTATAAATCCTCATCAAAAAAATGATGAATTACCAACCGCTATTGGATCTTTAAAACCTGAAAAATTAACCCAACATCCTAAAAACTCTACTACATCGGCCCCGGATATTAAAAAATTACCGGCCGCTAATATAAAATCGAAACTTTCATCAAATTCTAACAATCACAACCACAGCTCCATCCCCATCACCACAACAATCACCTCCTCGACTCAATCCTCACAAAATCAACAAGTTTTAGCCACCGATGGCAATTATTATTTTCCTTTACTCAATATCTCGGATGATCCTACCATCAATCCTAAACTTATTAACAAAAAAGATGGCCTCCAGGATTGCATGTATTATTTGGATGAATTTGGCAGTCCCAAGTTAAGAGAAAAATATGCCCGCAAACAACAACAAAAAGAGGCAAAACAACAAATTAAGGCCAAGAAAAAGGCCGAAGAAATTACTAATCATAACATCCTAATTAATACTTCGACAACTACGTCCAAGAAACGTCAATGTACATTAACTTCCCAAGAATGTCAAGGAATTGAAGTTCCACAAATTAAATCCAAAAATTTATTAGAAACTCACTGTGATACTAAAGAAAATAGTCATTTAAGTTATGCTAAGAAGCCAACAGCTGATAGTTGTAAGATCCATGGAGGAGGAGGAGGAGTAGCAGTGGAAAATGCTGAAATTGCTACGGAAGATGATGAAGAGCAAAATAAACAAATGCGTAAAGCCTCGACAACACCATCATGTGTTAGTTGGATTAAAGTCATGCAAAAATTTAAAAATATATTAGGTAAAATATTTTTTTTTTGATTTTAGATAATTATTTAAAGCTAAAATTTCAAATTACAAAATTTAGGAACATTTTCAGTGCTTTTTACCAACATTTATTTATGAGTGTAATAACCAATGTTAATGGGCAATTTTTAATAACATTTTTTTATGAGTGTGAAAACTATATAGCAGTTTGTCTCTCTCTTAAAGAATAATGGAATTCATACTCTGCCAATTATCATGTTTTCGATTTTTTTTAGCATCAAAAGTTAATTCCATACTAAACATTTTTGGCTTTTCGCAACATGTTGCTAAAAATTATTTTCTCAGACTCAAAGAAATGTTTCTATAAAAAATTTTATTGCTTTAAAATTCCGAACTTTAATTTTTTTTAGGATCTTGATATTTAAACTTCTTTAATTTGTTGCTGGCAACATGTTGCTAGAGAAAAGTAAGATTTTCCTATTGTTTTGTATAAAAAAAAATTAATTTCTTAGTTTTTAACATCAATAGTCAAATAGATTATAACACTGTGCAACAAGAAAAATGAGCCTCAATGGCTTCAACGCCATATGAAAGTTGACCATCAAATGGACAAAACCACCAAAGGTTTTTGCAAAGTCAGTTCGGATTTCTTTTTTATAGCCCACTGAAATTTTTATTTTTTTATCAAAGGCGCTTGGAAAACGTCAAAAATACTATAATATGAACACATCTGAGCTTCAAAATATGATTTGATGTCTTCAGTGAAATTTTATGGCGGTTCTTTTCTTAGAGCTTTTTAACCCTCTAACTGCCATTTTAAGGGGTCATTTTAGTCCTTTTTCAAAAACTAAACACAGAAGTCTAATAAAACGTCCATATAGAGGGTTAAAATGTTCTACAAATATTTTCCTCATAAAATTTCACTAGGGGGTGTAAAATGTTCAAAGTCTGTGCGACATGTGCAAAATGCTTAAAAAGGGTCAAGTATTAACAATAAATGTGAGTTCCTTTTTTACCAAAGCAGTGTTAACAAATATCGACAAAAAACAGTGCAAATATACTTTTGAGCTTAAAATAATGTTCTGACGTGTTTTATAAAATTTTATGATGATTCTATTCTTGATCAAATTAACCCTCTAGCTCCCTTTTTAAGGGGTCCTTTTTGTCCTTTTTTAAAATAAATACAAAAAAGCATATAAAAAAGGCAGTTAAAGGGTTAAAATGTTTTACAAATATTTCCTGCTTCAAATTTTACTAGGGCACTAAGACAGAAAGTTCGTCCAGCATAAAGAAAATGCTTAAAAATTTTAAAGTATTCGATTTTTTTTTTATTTTTTTTTTGGGCCGAAATATAAAAAAAAATTTTATAAATATAAAATTGTTTTGCTTAAGTGCAAAAAGCGTATAACAAAAATTATTTTGGTTTTATTGGCCAAAAACGTCTCGGTAAATTTGGTTGTTACAGTTTAAAAGCAGTACTGCTCCATTAAAATAACTCCAAACCATCAATACCAATAGCATACAGCATTGAAACAAACGAAAACTACGATGTGTTAAAATCAATGGCCCTTACCACAAGAAAACAAAAAGTCTATTTTAACAAAAGTTTTATTTTAAATTTCAAATTTTCAATACAGTTTTTGAATGTAAAACAGCACCATTTATTATTTTTTTAATAAAATATAGATATTAGTGCAGTTTGATTCAGAATCAAAAAATGAGAGTGATGATAACCTATTTTTCAGCTGCTATCATTATCGAAAAGACCTCGAACCATATAATAGAAAATCTTTTGTTTTGTTACATGTAAAAAAAAATATTAAATAATTATTTTATTATTCAATTTTATTAAATTTAAATTAAAAAAATTAATCACCTAGCTGTAGAAAATGTAAAAAAAGTATAATTTTAAAGTATTAAAATTTGTGTAGAATATAAAAAAAATTGTATGTGAAAATTTTACAAATTTACTTTTTTCAGCATTTTACATAGTCCTAATGTATTTTTTTGGCTTTGACGACCCCCAGTAAAATTTGATGCAGAAAATATTTGTAGAACATTTTAACCCTCTAACTGCCTTTTTATAAACTTTTTTATTTCTTTTAAAAAAAGACAAAAATGACCCCTTAAAGCGGGTGGTAGAGTGTTAATTTTGTCAAAGAAAAGAAACATCATAAAATTTTAAAACACACATCAGAACATAATTTTTAGCTCAAAAGTATATTTGCACTGTTTTTTGTCGATATTTGTTAACACTGCTTTGGTAAAAAAAAGTAACAAACATTGATTGTTTATACTTGACCCTTTTTAAGCATTTTGCGCATATCGCACAAACTTTGACCATTTGACAACCCCTAGTAAAATTTTACGAGGAAAATATTTGTAGAACATTTTAACCCTCTAAATGGACCTTTTATTAGACTTCTTTGTTTAGTTGTTGAAAAAGGACTAAAATGACCCCTTAAAATGGCAGTTAGAGGGTTAAAATGTTCTAAGAAAAGAACCGGCATACAATTTCACTGAAGACATCAAACCATATTTTTAAGCTCAGATGTGTTTTTATTATAGTATTTTTGACATTTTCCAAACGCCTTTGATAAAAAAATGAAAACTTCAGTGGGCTATAAAAAAGAAATCCGAACTGACTTTGCAAAACCGTTTGGTGATTTTGTCTATTGGATGGTCTACTTTCATATGGCGTTGAATGCATTGAGGCTCAAAGCGATGACCCAAAATTTGTTGCACAGTGTAATAAATGTTTCCAGCAACATGTTGCTAAAACGAGTTAATCTTTAATTTGATGCTGGTAATATGTTGCTACAAAAAAGTAAAATTCTGTTATTTTTTGTGCTAAAAAAACAAGTTTCTTAAGTTTTTGACATCAATAGTCAAATAAAATTATAAAAATGTTTCCAGCAACACGTTGCTAAAACGAATTTTTTAGCATAAAAATAAAGCAAAATTTACAAATATTACCCTATGATTTAACTCAAATTAACATTTTCTCAAAATTTAGGAGAATTATAGATCCTTTTTAGTAAAATTTTTTATGAGTGTGTGGCAACAATGTTATAGGATAATTTTTACTTTTTTTAATGAGTGTAAAAACAATATAAAGAATGATCGGTTACATTCTCCGCCATTTAAATATTCAAAACTTCTTTTACTTCTTTTACATTAGAGGATGTTTATATTAAAACTTCATCCATTTAAAATTGTTGTCATCGAATTACGTTTATATTTAAATTTTATAAATTTTTCGTTGAATTACGTCTATATTTAAAATTTTATAAATTTTTCGTTGGCAATATGTTGCTTCATGCAGAAAAGTAAGATTCTATAATTTTTTGCATTAAAAAAAATAAATTTTTATAAAAAAGTTCCCAGCAACATGTTGCACAACAAGATAATCTTTAATTTGATGCAGGAAACATGTTGCTACAGAAAAGAAAGATTCTCTTATTGTTCTGTATTAGAAAAAAATAAAATTTCTTAGTTTTTGTCAACAAAATTCAAATAGATTAAAACAAATGTTCCCAGCAACATGTTGCTAAAACGAGTTTTTATTTCTCAGGTTCAAAGAATTATTTCTATAGAACCATTTACGACTTATTTTTAGAAATTTAAAATACAGAAATTCAAATTTTCGACATTCAACTACTTTTATATTTAAATTTCTTAAATATTTCGTTGGCAACATGTAGCTACAGAAAAGTATGATTTAATTTTTTTGTACAAAAAAAACAAAAATGTTAATTTTTGACATTATTAGTCAATTAGATTATAATAAAAGTTCCCAGCAACATTTTGCAACGATTTGAATTTTAATTTGATTTTGGCAACATGTTGCTACAACAAAGTAAGATTCTCTCACTTTTGTGTTAAAAAAAATAAAAAAAAAAACTTCTTAAGTTTTTGACATCAATAGTCAAATAGATTATTTTAAAAGTTCCTAGCAACATGTTGCTAAAAATATAACAAAATTTACAAATATTAAAAAGCAACACATGTTGATATAATAAAACAAGATATTTGGATTTGGCGAAAATTAAATTGAAAACATTAACTTTTTTTCATAAGCCACACATTTCTAAGATTCAAAGAAATATTTATATAGAACCATTTCGGCCTTTTTTTAGTTTTAAAATTTAGAATTTTAAATGTTGGCCTTCTAAAATTTGTTTTTATACCCTCCAACCACAGTATGGGGGTATACTCACTTTGTCATTCCGTTTGTAACGCATTAAAATATCGATCGGGGACCCCATAAAGTATATATTTTATTGATCTATGATCGATTCTAAGTCGTTCTATGAATGTCCGTCCGTCCGTCTGTATAAAGCACGATTCAGTCCAAAATAAAAGAGCTAGACTCCTGAAAATTGTCAAGAATATGTCTAATGTTCATAGGCCGGTTAAGTTAGGAAATGGGCAAAATCGGGCCAGGGGGAAAACAGTTCCCCCTTAACAAACTAAGAAAACCTCTTAAAATACACTATTTTTACGTGTTTTTTTTGCCATTTTTGTTAAACAAATGAAACCTTTTTGTGTCAGAAGGAGTTAAAATTCCTTAACTTAGACCCAGGGGCTGGAAAATTTAGTTTTTTTCACGCCCCCCTTTTGTGGGCGTGAATTTAAAAAAATCATTAAAATAATGAGAAAATGGTATAATAAAATTGCCAAAAGCATAATAAATAAATTAGTTAATATTTATCGCGATCCCCCACCACCGCCACCGAGCCCCCCGTCTCCAAAAAAAAAAAAACGCCTCTGGATTTTTTTTATATGTTCTAACATGTTGGAGGGTATCAAAGATTCGGCACAGCCGAATTTAACACTCTCACTTGCTTTTTTTCAATTGGTTTCTGGCAACATGTTACTAAAGGAAATTATATTTGCTGATACAAACCCATTTTTGTGTTTGACACTAATTGTCAAATAGTTTGTAATAAATGTTGCCATCAACATGTTGCTAAAAATGTCAAATAATCAGAGCATGTTTTCTTTAAAATTTTTGAAGTTTTTATTAATTTTTTTAACATAAAAAATATAACAAAATTTACAAATACTTTAAATGTTGCTAGCAACATGTTAAAAAAGTCTTTGAGTTCTATGATTTGTGTGCTTATAACAAAATGGCATTTATTAACTCAATTTGATTCGATTCACGTTTTCTATTGACAAATTTTAACCTTTGCCAAAATATTTTGACATTAAACAACATAAAACTTTAAAGATCTTGGTTCTTTAATTTTGAGTAAAAAAATTAAATGATGCAAACAACATGTTGCTAAAAAATCATGTTTTTTTTTAGTTCTAATTGGTAGTAAAAAATTATTGTAATTTTAGGGATTAATTTATTATGTTTTTAATATGTTGCTGTCAACATGTTGCTATAGGAAATAATATTCTCGAGAATACATACATTTTTCTATTGAAGAAAACTTCTCATTTCTATTATTGACAAAAAAACAAATTAATTTATAAATAATGTTGCTATCAACATTTTGCTAACAAAAAAACAACGGATTTTAAGATGTTTATATAAAAAATGTTTCCAAATATTTTGTGGACATCAAATAATAACAAAATTCATTACACATTAAATGTTGCTAGCAAACAAATTATTGAAAATATAAAAAAATAATCAAAAATCTTAAAATTTATGAACACACAAAAAAAAATTCTGTACATATATAAAATGTTGCTAGAAATTGTTGGTGATATAAAATCTTTGTAATATCAAAAAATAAAAAGTCTACACAGAAAAAAAAATATTTGCCAATGAACGAAATTCATAATATTTATGAACAAATATATAAAAAAGTATAAACTTTTTCATTACGTTTTTGAAGTTTTTCATAGTATTTATGAAAAAATGTTAAATAGTTCTTAAATTTCACATATTATGATTTATTCTAAATACTATGAAAAAGATTATAAGTATTATGAAAAAGTTAATTAATTTTATGAATTTGTTCATAAATACTATGAAAGTTCATTGGAATTTTTTTTTTTGTGTATGAACCTTTTAAAATTAGTTGATATTTTAAACTCTTGTCGATAACTTTTAGATCATTGATTTTGATTATATATATTTTTAGTGTATATTCAATCTAAATCCAAAAATGTACTAAATATATTTTTTCTTTTTCTTCTATTTTTAGGTAAGTTTCGAAACAATTTGTTAATCTTGATTTTATTTTCGAGTTTTTGATGATAAGAACTTTTGAGGTAAGGTGTTTTTGATAAACTATAATAAAAAAATCAAATCAAATCGAGGTAAGCAGCTAAAATTAAATATTACGAATTGATAAAGCTTAAGAGGCTTTAAAACATGATATGAATTTTTCAAAGTTTGTAGACTTTAAGGTGTATGGATAGATTGCAAATTTGACAAATTGTCAAAATTTCGTCAATACTTTATGAACTGTATAATAAAAATAAGTTTTTATGATACAGAAATTTATATTTCTGATTAATCTAAATTGTTTTATAGCAAATTCAAATAAATCAAATTAATGCTAAATCATTATTGATAATTTTTCAAGCACCGCTACTTAAAAGAAATATAAAGACTTAGGACCTATTCACACTTGAGGTGAAATCTCGTTCAAACGAGATTTTGATCATATGGAACTGTATCATATTATAAAATCTTCTCGTTCGAAGGAGATTTTACATCAGGTGTCAATGGGGTATTATTTTGAATCTATCATACTTCCATGTAGGGACCCTGTCTAACGCGATTTGTTTTACTTTGTCATTTCGATCTTCTTTCATAAGATTTCTCTCCTCGCCTCCTAATAAATCTTTTGTTTCAATAAATCAAAAATCATTTTAAAAACGCATGCTAATTCTAAACTTTGTACCCGTGTTTTCAATTATCACATATGAAAAAAAAAAATTAACTTAACACCATGTAAATTTCAACAAAAAAAAAAAACATATATAAACTATTTTTACTATTTTTAATCATTATTCATACAGACATATTTCTGTTTATAAAATTTATAATAATGTAAACAATTC
The DNA here is from genome assembly GCA_963921195.1 of Pegoplata infirma. Taxonomy (NCBI): domain Eukaryota; kingdom Metazoa; phylum Arthropoda; class Insecta; order Diptera; family Anthomyiidae; genus Pegoplata; species Pegoplata infirma. Next base: position 203,829,323 of record OY992540.1, read on the forward strand.
ATACAACAAGAAAAGAACAAAGGAATAATACATACATTTTAACAAATAATTAACTTTTGACGATAAGACCATAACAAAAGGCATACAATACTGCAAGTACTTTGAATGATATTGTTACAACAATTTGCAAAAATAATAATTTCGAAGAAAGCTAAAAATATAGGCTGTAAATTTCCTGTGTTAACTTTTAAGAATATTGAACTTTTTCTCTATATATAGTTGATTTTGAAATATGTTGCAGTAACATGGGGAAAAGTTTAAAAAAGTTTATTTGTAGCTAGCAACATGTTGCAGAAAATTTTAAACTTTCAGCAACATTTTTATATAAAAATTAATCATTATCATTTACATCCAAAATCACGAGGGCAATCGTAGTGCAACATAATTTTTAGTAAATCTTGCTAGCAACATGTGTCTGGTAAAAATAACAGATTTAGGACATGATTTCATTATACATGTTTTTATAATCTCCACTTTTTAAATGTTGGCAACATGTTGCTAAGAAAATATTTTGGTGTTTTTTTTTTGGAAACTAAAAAAAAAATTAATTAAAAAATTTTTATACATTTTACAAAAAGGCAAATAAATTTATAAAAAATTGTTTATGCAACATGTTGCTTTGCACGTTTTGTTATAATGTTTACAAAATATTTAAAAAAAATCAAGACTCCTTGTGTTTGTGAACGATAAAAAAACATTAAAAATTTATAATATTGCCAGCAGCATGTATATTTTTTTATATATTTTACACAAAGACAACATGTTGCTTTAAATATTTCATTAAAAAGCTGTAAATAATATTTTTTGGAGAGAAATAAGACTTTTTTGCACATGTGAACATTAAATAACATTAAATTTGTAAATATATAAAATGTTGCCAGCAACATGTTGCTCAAATATTTCATTCCAGTTAAAAAAAGTAAAATGTTGCCAAAAATTTAAGATAAATTTATTATAACAAAGAAATGTTTAAAAGATAAAATGAAAATGTTGCCTATAATATGTTGCCTACAATATGTTGCTAAAAAAGATTCCGTACAAATTTGTTATATGTTGAAGATTTTAAACTTATTTTGTGTTCTGAGAGAAGACTTCTTACATTTGTGAACAATAAAAAAAAAACTTTAAAAATAAAAAAAAAAAAAATAAATGTGTTAGCAAGATGTTGCTGTAAACATTTTATCATAAATTTTTCTTAAATATGTGAAATGTTGTCAACAATTTAAGATAAATAAATTATAACAAAAATTTTGTTTGTGAAAAACATTTGTGTTTGCAATCATATGTGAACAATAAATAACATTAAAGTTGCATTTATTTGAAATGTTGCCAGCAACATTATGCTCAAATATAACAATCATTCCAGTTTAAAAAATATAAGAATATTTTTATATATTACAAAAAAAAAAAAACAGTTTAAAAAATTATGTTAGCAACATGTTGCTGTAAACCTTTTATTATAATGTTGTTAAGCTTATTTTTATGTGAAATGTTGCCAACAATATAAGATAAATGTATATTATAACATTTTTTTTTGTTATTAACAATTTCCAAACAATAAAATGCAAATGTTGCCAGCAATTTGTTGCTTATTATAACAAGCATTTTTTTATATTTACAATTTTCAAAACAAAACAAAAATGTTGCCAGAAATTTGTTGCTTATTATAACATTTTTTTTTTATATTAAAAATTTCCAAACTTCCAAAAAAAATTGTCAAATTCTAAAGATTTTTTTATATTTTGCAAATTTTAAACTTGTTTTTGTGTTTTTAAACGACCAAATTTCTCAAATCATTTGAATTCTTATACTTAAAAAATTTAAGAAAATTTTTTTTTGCCTTATTTTTATACCCTACACCACACTGTGGTACAGGGTATAATGAGTTTGTGCTGATGTTTGTAACTACCCGAAATATTGGTCCACTAGACCCACTTTTAAGTATACCGATCGACTTAGAATCACTTTTTGAGTCGAATTAGCGATGTCCGTCTGTCCATGTAAATGGTGTAAACGCAATTCTTAATCAATTGACTTGAAATTTGAAACTTAAGCCTCTTTTGGCCCAAGGACAAAGCCTATTGAAATTGGTCCATATTTAGACCTAGCCTCCATACAAAGGTCCTCTTTAGTTTTGGCTCAAATGACTCTAATAGCCGCATTTTAATAGGTATCTTTTCGAAATTTGGCAGGTAATCATGTTTTATCCACATAAATCACCATTCCGAATCGGACCAGTTCTTCTTGTAGCCCCCATACAAACCACCTTCCCGATTTTCACATAAATCTCTCAAATTTCATGAAAATAGAAAATATTTAATTAAAATTCAGTTTGTGTATGTTACACGCGTACTTTAATAACCTTATCAAATCTGATTATCATCGGACCATTTTTGGACTTAGGTCCCATATGGAAATTTCGCCCGATATTCAGTTGAAGCGATTTATTGTCAACAAAAAGAAGCCTATTCCACTCAAATTTGATTAGTGAGTGCTTTTTACACTTATTAAAGATTTGACAAAATATAGATCTTATCAGTCCATGTTTGAACTTGAGACCCATTTTCTGGGAAACTCTGGTGTAGGGTATTATATGGTCGGTCTTGACCGACTATAATTTTCTTACTTGTTTTTTTTGTAATTGTTTTTTCAACATATTGAAAAATATTAAGAATTTTGTCAGCAACATGTTGCTGGAAAATAAAAACAAAGGAAATGTTGCTAGAAATATGCAGAGAAGTTTTCCACATTTAATAATTAAATTTAAAATTTTTCTAGAAATATCAGTCTTAAAAATGTTAATTTATTTTAAATATTACAAATTATTTAAGTTGTTGTTGTCAGCTTAAAAATAATATTCACAGTTTAAAAGAAACTTTTTTCTGACATAATTTTTTTTTTTTTAATTAATAATAATTGTTTTTTATTATATTGAAAAATATTAAAAATTTTGTCAGCAACATGTTGCCAGAAAATAAAAAACAAAAAAAAAATTGTTACGAATTTATTTCCGCATTTCTGCAAATTTCAAATGTTTCCAGAAATATAAAGCTTTGAAATTTTTTTCTCAAGAAATTTGTTAATTTAAAAAAATATTGTCAGCAACATGTTTCTAGCAAAAAAAAAATGTTGCTAGAAACATGCAGAAAAATTTTCCACATTTAATGATCACCAAATTTAAAATATTTCTACAAATGTCAAGCTAAAAAATTTTAATTTTTTTCAAATAATTCAAATTATTTGAATTGTTGCCAGCTTAAAAATAAAATTCATAGTTTCCAAGAAAAAATTTTCTCCCATAAATGTTTGTTTTTTGTAAATTAATAATAATTGATTTTTATTGTATTGAAAAAAAATATTAAAAATGTTGTCAGCAACATGTTGCTGGAAAATAAAAAACAAAAAAATGTTGCTAGAAATATGTAGAAAATATTTCCGCTTTTATGACAATCAAATTTTTCCGGAAATTTAAAGCTTAAAAATTTTAAATTTTTTTCTCAAAAAATTTGTTAATTTAAAAAATATTGTCAGCAACATGTTTCTAGCAAAAAATGTTGCTAGAAACATGCAGAAAATTTTTCCATACTTAATGATAACCAAATTTAAAATGTTTCTAGAAATGTCTAGCTTTAAAATTTGAATTTTTCAAATAATTCAAATTATTTGAATTGTTGTCAGCTTAAAAATAAAACTCACAGTATCCAAGAGATTTTTTTCTGCCAAAAATTTTTGTTTTTTGTAAATTAATAATAATTGTTTTTTATTGTATTGAAAAAAATATTAAAAATGTTGTCAGCAACATGTTGCTAGAAAATTAAATTTTTTTTTCTCAAAAAATTTATTTCTGAGCTTTAAGTTGCAAAAAAATTTTAATTCACATCTTGTAAAGCATTAAGAAATATAAAGCGTTTGTTTTTAAACATCAAAATACTTAATTTTAAATTTGACTTCATCGTTTTCCTGTTAAAATTGTATATATACAAATATGTTTTTTTTTTTTTCTTAAAAAAAAACAAAATGATAAAGAATATATTTTAGCTATTGTTGTTGTTATATTGCAAAAAATAGCTTTTTTCTTATCAAGTATTAAACAAAATTTTTAAATTTTATTGTATTAATTATCATAAATTAACGTGATTTTGCAAAAAAATATTAGTGTGTAAATAAATTCCTTTTATGTTTTTTTTTTTGTTGTGATTTATTAAAGAGATTTTGTTTTAATCTTTAATTTTTTTTTTTCATGTTAAAAAGAAATTTTGATATTTTTTTTTCTTTATTTTAACCTCAACCTTGGTAATCAGCTAAAAAAATAATTATTTAGAAAAAAAAAATGTGCTAAAAATTTATTTTTTTATTTTTTGACGTCAAAAAAAATATTTGTTTTTACTTGACATATTAATGGGTGTGTCTTTTTTAATTTAACAACAAAATTAAAGAACAAAAAAAATATTTAAAAATCTTTCCCTTGTGTACGTATCTTAGCTCTTTTTTAATATAATCCTAAAACTATGCTTTAAATTTTGCAATAAATTTTATTTGTTCATTGATGGTTTTCAATTTATATACTAAAAATACTTATTTTTTTTTTTTGGTTTGGATTTAGCTTGATAAGCATGAATTATTCTTAAAATTTATGTCTTTCATAAAATATTTTTTATTAAAAAAAAAACACGCGCCTTTTTTATATATGATCTTCATTCTCACCTTATTATCAGTACATTTTTATAAAAATATGTTAATCAAATAAAAATAAAACTATATTTTAGGTAAATATTTAATTGTACACCTAAAGATTTGAAAATACACGAGTTTAAATTTTTTTATAAAGTCATGTGTTTCAAAAGAAACAAAAAAATTAACGCAAATAAAATAACAAACAGAAATAACAAATAAATGCCAAAAATAACATAAATTAAAATTTAATTAAAACCGGATTTCAAAGATTTTTTTTATGAATTTAAAAATAAACATCAATATTATGTTAATCTAGATTTTTTTATTAATAAAATGAAAAAGAAATCCTTAAAATTCTAAAAATTAAAAATGCTAAATGTTTGTTTAGAAAAAATTAGTTAAAACAACATTTGAGGTAAGGGTAATATTGTTTAGACACATTTAGACGGTATAACATTTAAGATTTTCAAGATTTTCAAAACTTGAAAAAATATATATTTTTTAATGTTTAGAAACATAATGTTGATAAACTTTTCGTAATCTTAAGTTCAATTTTTTAAAATAATAGTGAATTAAAGTTTTTCAATGGTTAGCAACATGTTTATAGTTAAATAATACAATTTGCTTTTTGGTTTCTTTGCAACTTAATGTTTCTAGCAACATATTTTATTTTTTAAACAATGTAGGTTTTTTCTATGTTGCCAGCAACATTGTTATTAAATAATACAATTCTCGAATTTATTTCGTCACAAAAAGAACATAAACTAATGATGTTATTATCATTAAGATTTTCAACCTGGCAACTTGTTGCTAAACTTTTAATTTTTTTTTATTTGAAAGAATTTTTTTACAAAAAATTAAAAAACTTTTATTAGATTTTTGAATATAAAGTGACATAAAACTTAAATTATTTAAAATGTGTCCAGCAACATTAATGATGTTGTTATCATTAAGATTGAGCTGGCAACTTGTTGCCAAACTTTTATTTTTTTTTTAATTGTAAAGAATTTTTTTTACAAAAAATTAAAAACTTTTATTAGATTTTTAAATATAAAGTGACATATAAAGTTAAATTATTTAAAATGTGGCCAGCAACATGTTGTTTACAAAATTTTATTTTATGTAGATGTTAATGTAGCAACATTTTTCAAAGAGTGGAATTTGATGAAACAGGAATTCTAGACAAATATTTAGCAACAACAAATTGAACAACATTTTAAATTTTAAAGTAGTTTTATGAAATTGTAGCTAAAATTAAATATTTTGATAATTTTGATCTGTTTTAGAATTTGTGCAACATTCCTATTTTTGATAATGCAAAATATATTTTGTGATTTCTTTCTTAAACTATATTTAAAAAAAAATCTATATTGTTGCAATATTTAAATTTTTTGGAAAAATTTCAAATATTTAGCAGAAATTTCTATTTTTTAACAACATTTTTTTATTTGTAGTAACATTTTAAATTTTAGCAATATTTTTTATTATACGCAACGTTTTATATTTTAGTAACATTGTATATTTTAGCAACATTTTATATTTAAGTTTCATTTTATATTTTAGCAACATTTTATATTTTAGCAATAATTCATATTTTAGCAACTTTTCATATTTTAGCAACACTTCATATTTTAGCAACATTTTATATTTTAGCAACATTTCATATTTTAGCAACATTTCATATTTTAGCAACATTTCATATTTTAGCAACATTTCATATTTTAGCAACATTTCATATTTTAGCAACATTCCATATTTTATTAAAATTTCATATTTTAGCAACATTTAATATTTAAGCAACATTTCTAAATTTTAGCAACATTTCATATATAACTTAACATTTCTTACTTTTAAAACTTTTTTATTTTTACACACAAAAAAAAAAAATATTTGCCAATGAGCATCTTTCATAGTATTTATGTATGAACAAATTCATAAAATTTTAATAACTTTTTCATAATTCTTTTAAACTTTTTTATAGTATTTATGAATAAATCATAATATGTGGAATTTAAGAAATATTTATCATACTATTATTAAAAAAATATAAATACTATGAAAAAGTTCAAAAATTTAATGAAAAAGTTCATTATTTTTATGTATTTGTTCATAATTACAATGAATTTCGTTCATTTGTAATTTTTTTTCTGCGTCAACATTTTTATAAAAATTTCCTTTTGAATAATGCGAAAAAGACTTAAAAGAAATTTTATATTTAACAGATTGTTCAGCTGTAATCATTTACAAATATGTTATTTTTTGAAACAACATTTAATGTTTTTTAGCAACATTTTTTTTTTTCAACAACATTTTACTTATTGAAAAGTTTAGATGCAAAGGTTTTTCTTATTGTAACAAAATTTTACATTTTAGATAGCGCAAGATTTTGAGAAATTTTATATTCAACAGAATGTTTGGGTGTAGACTTTAAGGAACATTTTATATTATATATATATATATATTCCCGTCGTTCCTATAAGGAGCATAGGGCCTCAACAAATGTTCTCCATTCGGATCTATCCATCGCAATAGTTTTTACTTCATTCCACGTTCTTTGCATTTTTCTGGCTTCGTTTTGGATTTGCCTCCGCCATGTGTGAGCTGGTCGACCCTGTCTGCGGCTTCCCTGCGGGTTCCATTCAATAGCATTTCTAGCGATATTTGATGGTTCTTTGCGGATGGTGTGTCCAATCCAATTCCACTTTCTTCTCCGAATTTCTGTAGATATTGGTGTTTGGTGTGTTTCGTTCCACAGGTTTTGATTTGAAATGGTCTGTGGCCAAAAAATTCTTAGAATTCTGCGAAGACACCTATTTACGAACACTTGAAGTGATTGGATGTCCTTAACACTTTATATTCGTAGCAACATTTAATGCCTTTAGCAATATTTGCAGTATCAAATTTTAATTTTTTTTAACAACATTTTTACAAAACAAACAAAATGTTTAGATGTGGATGTTTAGGAACATTATATGTAGCAACATTTAATGTATTTAAGCAACATTTCTTGCTGTCTTTTTTTTTGTTTTTAACAAAATTTTTACAGATTAGATAAAAAAGATTTTGAGACTTTATTTGTTAAACAAAATGTTTTGGTGTGGACGTTTAGAAGTTTTTTGGCAGTATATAAAATTTCAGAAAAAAAAATTTTTTAATGGATTTTTCAAAATGTTTGCTTAAAAAATAAATCTTAATAAATGTGTTTAGATAAGATAGGTTAGGTTGTAAGTGGCTGCTGACGTTTTACGTCAACACACGTAAAACGTCTTATCTTTAGATAAGATACACTTTAAAATTTTATAATTCTGTTTTTGAAGCAACATTATATATTTATAGCAACATTTTATATTTTTAGCAACATTTTATATTTTTAGCAACATTTTATATATTTAGCAACATTTTATATTTTGTTAGCAACATTTTATGTTTTTAGAAACATTTTATACATTTTATACATTTAGAAACATTTTATATATTTAGCAACATTTTATATTTTTAGCAACATTTTATATTTGTAGCAACATTGTATTTATATTTTCAGCAACATTTTATATTTTTAGCAACATTTTATACATTTAGCAACATTTTATATTTTGTTTGCAACATTTTATTTTTTAAGCAACATTTTTATTATTTTAGCAGCATTTTAGTTTTAGTTTTGAGGTCTAAAAATAATTTTAGTTTTAGCAACATTTTGCAGTTGTAAAACATTTTATATTTAAAGCAACAAATAATATTGTTAAAGCATTGCTTCTACCAACATTTCTAGCAACTTTTAACAGCATTTTACAATTCTAGAACATTTAAACATAGTTTTTACTATTATTATCAATGAAAAGTTTAGAATCTTATTATTATTACTTAAATATTTATTCAAAATATTGCTGAAATCATGTATATAAATGAATTTTAGGTTAAAAATAATTCTTATTAAATGTTTGGATACATTTTGTAATTTTATAATTCTGTTTTTAAAACTTTTTATATTTTTAGCAGCAAGCAAAATTTAATATTATAGCAACATTATATATTTAAAGCAACATTTTATATTTTATGCAGCATTTTATATATTTAGCAACATTTTATATATTTAGCAACATTTTATGTATTTAGCAACATTTTCTATAATAAGCAACATTTTATGTTTTTATCAACATTTTTATTATTTTAAGAACATTTTATATTTTTAGCAACATTTTTATATTTTAGAAACATTTTTATTTTTTTAGCAACATTTTATTTTAAGAACATTTTACCTCTTGAAAGTTTAGATGCTGAGGCTTAAAATCAATTTTAGTTTTAGCAACATTTTACAGTTGAGGCCAAATTTTATCTTAAAAGCAACAAATTATATTGTTATTTTAATTTTGAATGAATTTTTCAAAATTTTAGGTGTAGAAATTAATTTTTTTTTTGTTTAAGCTTCATTTTGCAGTTGTAGCAACATTTTATCTTGAAAACAACAAATTAAAATTTTTAAAGCAACCTTTTAAACATTTAGCAACATTTTATATATTTAGCAACATTTTTATTATTTTGGCAACATTTTACATTTAAGAACATTTTACTTTTTGAAAGTTAAGATGCTGAAGTTTAAGAACCATTTTGGTTTTAGCAACATTTTGCAGTAGTAGCATCATTTTATTTTAAAGGTACAAAATTATATTGTTAACGCTTTGTATCAACATGTTTAGCAACTTTTAACAGCATTTTTTATTTCTAAAACATTTAAATCAAGTTCAACTGTTATTAAGCACGAAAATTTGTCTGAAGCTTCTTTATTTGTCATTATTTTAATATCCCAAACATTGCTGTCAACATGTATCTAACTTAACAATATCATCACATGCTGTTAGCAACATTTTTATTCACTGCTAATTATAGTAGTTGAAAAACAGTACTAATACATTTTCAACAAAACGTAAAGACAAAAACATTGTCTTAACCACTCGGTTTTTTTAGAAATATTAAACTGTGAAAAGAAAGGAAAAGTCGTCATGTCACATGAATAAAAAAAGAAGAAATTAAAAAATAAAAAAAACAACCACATTGTTTATACAATTTTAAATGAATATTTAACAAGAAAATCTATTTTAAAAAATGACGGAAAAGAAATTTATGTACTACTGCAGAGCAGGGTAATGATTATATGTTAATGACAATAGTGACAACGATGATAATGATAATTCGCATATACTGTCACGCGACTGGTACTATAATTTTTTTTTTATATATTTTTTTATATAAAGTACTTAAATAATAATAAAAAAAAAAAAGACAAAAGAAATTATTTAAAAATAATTAACCAAAAAAAAGCGAGATTATTTAACAGAACTGATAACAAAGATGAATATTTTAAAACGGAATCATCAGCAGATGTAAACAATAGAACAAAGCACATAATATAGCCTGACAAAATAGATCACACACTTTTTCAAATTTAGTTTTTGCTTAAATGTAATAGAAATACTATATAGTTTTTTAATGATTTAGAGATGTTTTAAACATTGTAAAAGTGCTAAAAATATGTTATTATGTTTAGAAACATGTTTAGCAACATTATTATAAAGAAGTTTAACTAAATATGTTTAGCAACATGTTTATAAACAAGTTGAAAACATTATTTTTATAAACAATTTGAAATAAATATAAATGTATAATTTTAAAGTTAAAGTTAAAATATGATCTCAGCAACAATGTTTCCTAAAAATACAATCACACGTTGCTAAATTGGTTTCCAGACATTTATTTAAAAAAAAAATAGTAAATGAAGCAAAAAAGAAGCTAACAACCGATCATTGTGGAGAAAGTTGATGTTAAATAAACTAAGCAATGCTAAATCTAGCTAAATAAGTTCATTGCCAACATTATTAAGCACTATTTAAATATCAAACGTTTTCTAGCATTATTTAAAAACTCTTTAATATTTCCCCCCTTAAATTTGTTTAAAATTTCTAAATTTGTCTACGCTTTATTATTTGTTTATACAAATAAATTTAAGAAATTTGAAATAAAATTAATTTTAAAGGTAAATTTTTATTTGTTCACCAAAAAAAAAATAACAAAAATGTCTGTGTAAACATTTAAAAGAATATTGTCGGAAATTATGATGCGTTTAGCAATGAAATGATGTGATTTTTGGCGTTAAAATTTAATTATCAAACAATTTATTATAATAATGTTGATAAATAAATTTAAATTGAGGGAGAAAAATACAATTTAAAGAAATTTTTGATAAATTAGAATTGTGTTTATTTAATAAGGGAAAGATGCTAAACATAATAGACAAATTTGAGATTTTCTTATAATTTCTTATAAACTATCAGTTTCCTTTCAGTTTTGCAAAATATAACATGTTGCTAGTAAATGTTTCACGTGTTATATAAAATGTTGCTAGCAATTGTTTCTTGAACTTTTAGTAGAAAATTGTCGATTTAGGTTTAAAACTTACTAGGCAAGCTTATGAAATCATGATCTAGCTTTCTCAGACTTTTTCTATAGAAAAATTCTCAGAGTTCCTATTGAAAAATTCTCAAAGTTTTCCTATAGAAAAATTCTCAAGAGTTTTCCTACGGAAAAATTTAAACATTCCGAGAACTTTTTTTTAGTAAAGTTTTGTAATTCTTTGTTAATTTTTCTTATCAAAAAATTCTCAGATTATTAACTTTTCTCTTTCAAACACCAATAAAATTCTTTATCTATATTTAGGGCAAGAGTCTTAAAAATAAATACAGACAAAATAAATATTTATAATTTCTTTATAATTAAAAACAATTAACAAATTTTGTAATAATATTTACAAGTGCTAAAAAATATTTGAAAATACATTTAATAAGTGTAAATTAATTATTTACACGCTTTTTAAATATTTAAAGCCAATAGGAAAAGACACTTGGCTACTAGATTTTAAAAAAAATTAACCCTTTAAGAAACTTGAAATATTCTTTAGACTCATAGAAATAATAGGAAATAGAAAAATTTGTGCTTTAAAAGATTTTGAGTCGAAAACTTTAATTATTTTCAAAATATTTTTTTGAAAAAAGAAAAAAAAAAATGAGTAAAAGATTTAACAATTGCAGAGAAGAATCTTAAGAAAAACTTTCATTGATAACATAAGTTAACTTGATTTAAATGTTCTAGAAATTAAAAATGCTGCTGAAAGTTGCTAGAAATGTTGATATAAGCAATGCTTTAACAAAATAATTTGTTGCTTTAAAGATAAAATGTTGCTACAACTGTAAAATGTTGCTAAAACTAAAATTGTTTTTTAATCTCAGCATCTAAACTTTCCAAAAGTTAATGTTTTTAAAAAATTAAATGTTTCTAAAATAATAAAAATGTTGCTAAAAACATAAAATGTTGCTAAAACCATAAAGTGTTGGTGACAAAATACAAAATGTTGCTAAATATATCAAATGTTGCTAAATATATAAAATGTTGCTAAAAAAATATATAACGTTGCTAAACACATAAAATGCTGCTAAAAAGATAAAATGTTGGTAAAAACTTAAAATGTTGCTAAGACTATAAAATGTTGCTAAGACTATAAAATGTTGCTAAATATATAAAATGTTGCTTAAAATATAAAATGTTGCTTGAAGAACAGAATTAAAAAATGTATTCAAACAGTTATGAAGATTCATTTTTTAAACTAAAATTACGAAAAACTCAATAAAATTTAAATGTTTTGGATATTTAAATAATGACAGAATATATTCTTGAGAAAAGTGTTCATGGATAATAAAAGTTAAACTTGATTTAAATGTTCTAGAATTGTAAAATGCTTTAAAAGTTGCTAGAAATGTTGGTAAAAGCAATGTTTTAATAAAATAATTTCTTGCTTTTTAAATCTCAGCATCTAAACTTTCAAAAAGTAACATGTGCTTAAAAAATTAAATGTTTCAAAAATAATAAAAAAGTTGATAAAAACATAAAATGTTGCTAAAAAAACATAAAATGTTGCTAAAAACATGAAATGCTGCTGAAACATAAAATGCTGCTAGAAATATAAAATGTTGCTAAGACTATAAAATGTTGCTAAGACTATAAAATGTTGCATAAAATATAAAATTATGCTATAAAATATAATGTTGCTACAATATAAAATGTGGCTTAAAAACAGAATTAATAAATGTATTCAAACATTTATGAAGATTCATTTTTTTTAACTAAAATTACGAAAACTCAATAAAATTTAAATATATGTTGCCAGCAATATTTTGGATATTTAAATAATGACAGAAAATATTCTTAAGAAAAAAAAATGTTGCTAAAAAATATAAAATGTTGCTAAAAATATAAAATGTTGCTAAAAATTTTAAATGTTGCTAAGACTATAAAATGTTTCTAAGACTATAAAATGTTGCTTAAAAAATGTTCTTAAAATATAAAATGTTGCTATAAAATATATAATGTTGCTACAATATAAAATGTGGCTTAACGAACAGAATTAAAAAATGTATTCAAACATTTATGAAGACTCATTTTTTAAACTAAAATTACAAAAAACTCAATAAAATTTAAATGTTTTGGATTTTTAAATAATGACAGAATATATTCTTGAGAAAAATGTTCATGGATAATAAAAGTTAAACTTGATTTAAATGTTCTAGAATTGTAAAATGCTTTAAAAGTTGCTAGAAATGTTGGTAAAAGCAATGTTTTGATAAAATAATTTCTTGCTTGAAAGATAAAATTTTCTAAAACTAAAATCAGCATCTAAACTTTCAAAAAGTAAAATTTTCTTAAAAAATAAAATGTTGCTAAAATAATTAAAATGTTGCTCAAACCATCAAATGTTGCTAATATAATGAAAATGTTTCCAAAAATACAAAATGTTGCTAAATATATCAAATGTTGCTAAATGTATAAAATGTTGCTAAAAACATAAAATGTTGCTAGATATATAAAATTTTGCTCAAATATATGAAATGTTGCTCAAATATATAAAATGTTGCCAAAAATATAAAATGTTGCTAAAACTATAAAATTTTGCTTAAAACCTAAAATGTTGCTAAAAAATATATAATGTTGCTACAATATAAAATGTGGCTTAAAAAACAGAATTAAAAAATATATCGAAACATTTATTAAGACTCATTTTTTAAGCTAAAATTAAAGGGTTAACATTCTTTTTTTTAGTCGATAACACCGCCTAGATTAAAAATAAATTATATTTACTTAATTACTACAACTTTTGTTGTTTTTTTTTTTCATTCTTCACGATCGTTTTATTTTTTTATTTATTTTATTTTTTTTTGCAATAATTTGATCATGTGATTGACAATGATGGAATATTTGCAATCATTATTAAAAAATTAAATATTTACAATCAATTTTTTTGTGTATTCAAAACGAAAAAAATAATAATTAACACTTCTTTATCAGTTTCTCTAACTAAACACCAAAGTATTGAAATACAAAATACGAAAACGTGAGTGATAATTATTTAAATTTTTATGTTTTATTTGCTTTTGCTACAAAAGAAACGACAAATTATGATAGATTTGTTATATATTTTTTGGTATTTTAAATGTGCTGTATTTAAATAGCAAACAAATTTTAAATATTTACAGTCTACGTCAAAAGTATACGTAAACGTGGTTAAATATTATAAAAAAAAATGTGTTGACTTTTTTTTTTTGAGATAAATATTTTTTTTGATACATTTTCTGATCTAACGATCTATACGATATTGACTATCGATATTGACTTGTTTGTGTTTTTGTTTTTTAAATAAATATTTATTTTGTTTTTTATTTGTTTTCTAAAAATAAATTTATTTTTATATTACTTTTTTTTTATTTGTTTTCATTTTATTTGACATTGTCATTTGATTTTGAATTTAAATTTTTTTTTTATTTTAGCCATCACACTTATCATGATGTGTATTTTTAAATTTATTGAAATATTGAAAAAAAAAAAAATTATTTACCTATAAATTAATGATTGTTACGATTTTTATTTTATGCATTTTCTCTTTAAGATTATTTTTTTTTTTATTTATGAAATTATAAAAATTATAGCATTTTAATTGCTTTTTACATTGTTGATTTAAATATTTCAAGCTTAAGTGCTAAATTTTAATTAATGTATGTATATTTACCTCATCATTAATAATGATTTTTTTTTGTATTATTTTGATTTAGATATTTTACCTTTTGCAAAATTATTTTATAATTTGTCAAGGTTTTTTGAATTGTAGATTTTTCTTTAAGAAACCTAATGAATGGAAAACTAGGGGATGTATTCGTCTTATAAGCAAACAGTTTTGTTAAAAAACAATATTTAACAACAATTTTTCCATATTTTTGTACGTTTCTTAGAGACCCCTAGCGTAGATTAATGTAACTAAATCTCAAAATGTTTCAAATTATATAATTGATATTTTTCAAATTACAATTGATCTATTTCGAATTATAGTTGATCTTTTTCGAATTAAAATTGATCTTATTGAAATTACAATTGATATTTTTCGAATTACAGTTAATCTTTTTCGAATTACAACTGATATTTTTCGAATTACAATTTATCTATTTCGAATTACAATTGATCTTTTTCGAATTACCGTAGATCTTTTTCGAATTACAATTGATCTTTTTTGAATTACAATTGATATTTTTCGAATTACAAATTATCTTTTTCGAATTACAATTGATCTTTATCGAATTACAATAGATCTTTTTCAAATTACAATTGATCTATTTCGAATTGCAGTTAATCTTTTTCGAATTACAATTGATCTTATTCAAATTACTATTGATCTTTTTTGAATTACAATTGATATTTTTCGAATTACAATTGATCTATTTCGAATAACAAATTGATCTTTATTGAATTACAATAGATCTTTTATAGATCTTTTTATACCCTCCACTTACAAGGGAGGTCTTTTTGGGAATAGGGTTGCCAGCAGAGCTTCGAAGAATGAAATCCTTTTCGAATGAATTCTCAAAAAAATCCATTCCGTTTTCATAGTCAGTGAATGCATTCGATTTCATGAATCAACATTGAATGCAGTCCTTGGAATTCATTCGATCGAATGGAAAAAAATGAATGCATTCGATTTCTTGTTTATTCGATTTAGAAAAATCGAATGCATTTGATTTTTTATCATTCCACTGCGAATGCAATCGATTTTTTTAAATAGATAGACCAAAAAAGTAAGCCAAATTTTGGTCCATATTATCGCCGACTCTCTTTACATACGAGACCCTAATGGGCTCTAATTTTGAATCCAAAAAATTGGTGTTCCCAAAAATTTTAAAAATGCACATATTAACTGCCTACACGACAAAAAGTGTAAAGAGTGTTGGCGATACTATGGACAAAAAATTGGCTCCGTTTTTTAAGTTTTTTATGCAATGAATGAATAAGCAATTCGATTTTTCAAATTGAATGAAAACAAAATCGATTGCATTCGCATGTGAATGCATTCGATTTTTAAAAGTCGAATAAAAACAAGTAAAAAAGTTAAATTCGGCCTTGCCGAATGTAGTGATACCCTCCACAATTCCAAAAAGATTATTGCAAAAAACTTTATTTAAAAGGAAATAACTTTTAAAAAAAAAAAATTTTGAAAAAAAATTCCGCGAAAAAAAAATTTTGGTAAAAAAAAATCCGCGTTTTTTTTCTTTTTTTGTCAAAAAATATGTTTGTACTTGTTTAAATACCATTTGGTGTTTAATTATGTTCACCTATGTCAACCAGAAGCCGAATTAAAGCATTTTGCATTTTGTATTTTTAGGTTATGTTAAATGTACTGAAATTTTTGAGGTGTGCTTACATTTTCGTTCATAACTTTTGAACCGCTGAACCGATATCGCTCAAATGCAATACAAAACTTCTCGGGAGAACTTCCAATAAATATGTTAAGTTTCAGTCATCTCTGTGCAATATTTTGTCCGTGAGAGCATTTTCCACAGACAGACAGACAGACAGACGGACAGACGGACATCGCTAGAATGTCTTAAAATCGATCGGGCATCATGAATATATATACTTTATGGGGTCCCAGACCGATATTTCGATGAGTTACAAACGGAATGACAATCTTATATATACCCTCTATCACTAAGTGGAGGGTATAAAAATCGAATCCATTCAATTTTTGAAAGTCGAATGAAAAAAACATCGAATGCATTCGATATTTATAAATCGAATGAGTCTAAAGTGAATTCATTCAATTCGCTAAAATGTGATTGGAGAATGCAATCACTAAATTTTCATTCAGAATGCCAAATCGAATTAAGGAATGAAATCCTTCGAAGCTCTGGTTGCCAGATTCTGGAAGTCAAATAACTGGATAATGGCAAATTTTAATAACCGTCTCTATTGGCCACGGCAAAATGTGCCTTTTTTTAAGCATTTCCATTACTTTTTCGAGATCTCGAAATGTTGATGTTTAGCTCTCCATTGGTTTGAGAATTGTTTGCGTGTATTTTTCTTTTCAAGAGGGCGACAACAACTGACCCCCACTTGCAGATTTGACCCTTCAGACTTATTTATGTGGGGTTATTTGAAAAGAAAAAGTAGCCCAACAATTCTCAAATCATCGACGAGCTCAAGGAAAAGATTCGTGCCGAAATTAACGCTAAACTGCCCGATGTGCTCGAAAAAGTTGTAAAGAAAAGTAGCGAAAATGCAGCAAAAAGAGCACATTTTGCCGTATCCAAAAAATGGCATTTATGTTTTAATTATGACTAATATTTTATTCAAAAAGTAGTCTAAAAAATGGTAAAATATTTAATAAAAAAAATAATTGTTAAGATTAAAGAAATCCTTTTTTAACTGGGCAAATTATTTTTTAGCTGGAAACTGGATTCCAGGTCATCTGGCAACCCTATATGGAAATGAGGGGAGAATAATAAGAGTTAAGGTCTGAACAGAACAAGCCCGCCACGACTTTTTCCATACGATTTGACAGTTAAAACCGTGACCGGCACGACAAAAAATTAAAACTTATTTTATTTTATCTCCGGGTTCTCTCAATCTCCCTCCCTCTCACACTCCAGGGTTGCCGCATTTCCACAACAATTTTTTATTTTTTCATTCACAATGGTAACAAACGTACAGTAGTGCCAACTTAATCACATTCACTATGTGATAAGCGATTTTTTTCCGTAAAATTACTCTAATTTTATTAAAAGTTGACACCACTGAACAAACAAATGACATTTTTCGCCGTCGCCGTCCCCGTATTTTAAACTAAATAAGATTAATCCGAAAATAAATCCACTTATTGAAAAACACAGCAAATATTATCGTAATGATTAGTAAACAAATATGACCTCGAGCTAGATTTATCTTTCTCAAAATTAAATTTATAGGTCGAATAATAATTAATTTTTATAAATTCAATGAAATATTTTTATGCTAGAAGAAGTTTAAAGTGGTATTGCACCTGGACTCGAGTGATTTTAAAATGTGGTTTTTCCCCCGCCCCATTTTGGGGGCGTGGATATTAAAAATGTATTTAAATAATTATAAAATTGTATTACTTAGAGCAAAAAGCATCATAATGAATTTGTTAACATTTATCGCTAGGGGAAAGGTGCCCCCAACGTCCCTGCTTTAGCCCACCCCACAAAAAAAAGCTGTATTTTTTTTTATTTTTTAAAGTTTTCAATTTTTAAAGTTTCAAATTCTGCATAGGGGATTAAAAAATTACGTTTTTTTCGACCCGCCCTCTTTTGGGGGCGTGAATAAAAAATTTAATATAAATGATGATAAAATTGTTATTATTAAGTGCAAAAATCATAAATCAATTTGATGTTTACAAAAAAAATTTAGGGTAAAGTTGCCCCCCAAAGTCTACCCCATAACCCGACCCTACTGGAAAAATCTTCACTAAATGGTTAATGTCTATGCTAAGTTTGAAAAAACTAATGTGTTCTTTCAAATGTTGCCCCTTCCAATTTTTTCTATATAACTACGCCTCTATATGACTTTATATGTATATTTTATCATTGATCGAAGGCGGCAACTACCTTAACATGAGTAAAATTTAATTGAAACAAAAAAAAAATAAAACGAATTTGATGCCAATTAAAAATCGGAAGAAAATTTTGAAGAAAAAAAAAAAACTGTGTAAAATGTCTCGTGGTATCTATCGAACATTTGCTTTGATTTTACAATGTGACAACCAACAATTTTTTTTTTATTCGATTTTAGAATTTTATATAAAAAAAAAAAAAAATAAATAAAAAGCAAACGAATGCATTTTTTAAACTCTTGAGGGTCTAATGTAAAATTTTTGGCTAATATTGAACTAGTTTCATACAAACGCTAAAGCAATTAACCTCTCTTTTGTAAAAATAAAACAAAAAAATTTTGAAAAAAAAGATAAAAAATTTTGAAAAATTAAAAAGTACAAAAAACGCGTGAATATTAAACGGAAAAACAAATTAACCAAAAAAATACAAAAGAAATTATTAAATTCAAATAAAAAGTTTTGAAAAACAAATTAAAGTTTTTGAAAAAAATTATTTAAAAAAAAATACTCAATTAAATTTAAAACTAAAAAAAATAAAGTTTGTGTAATTAAAAACACTTATCACGTAATATTGAAATTTTGTTTTTGTGTTTTTAAACAAAATTTTCAATACTTTTTTTTAACCTTCGCTAAAAAGTTTTTTATAAAACCGCCAAAGTGAATCAATCAACAGGACGCCCGCGTAAAATTATAAAAATTATACGTAAAAAAAAGAAAAATGATAGTGCTGGAGAATCGGCCACAGATACAGAACGTAAAAATTCCTTTTGTTCATTACGTTCCTTTCCACACAATGATTCGGATACGAATCTAACAGATTCAGCGACGGCGGCGGCGGAACCGTCGTCCACATTTAACCGTTCGGTTTCTTGTAATAATGTTAGACGTGTAGTTACGAAAAGAATAATTAGACGTAGTAGTTTAAATAAAAGTAATAGTAAAATTGATATTGAAAATTCAGCATCAGCAATAAAAACAGAAAAAATAACAAAACCACCACCGCCAGTAGTTCAAAAACCAAAATTCAGCACTTCATCGACCTCGTCATCTGCTTCTTCCTCCTCTTCGTCAGCATCGTCGTCGTCAACAACAGCATCAACGACAACAGCAAGTTCATCTTCGTCATCTATGTCAACAAAAACGACAACCACCACAACAACTACAACTTCAAGTTCAAAAAATTCAAAAAATGTTAAAGTGTTAACGCGTACGAGTAGTAGCGCTAAAAAATATGTCGATCCAAGTAAAGTTTTGGGGGTTTTTCCAAAAATTTTATTTTTTTAGTATGCTCAAAAAAAAAATTCATAAAAATTTCAATGAAAAATTTTAAGATTCAAACTTAAAACTGTTAAATTTAAAATAAAATTTTGAAAAAAGGAAATTTAAATCAAAATTTAATAATTCAAAATTAAATTAAAAAAAAAATCAAAAACTCAATTCAAAAATTTTTCAGTTGTAAATTTTATATTTTAATTCAGAATTTAATATTTCAATGCAATATTTAGAAAAATACTAAATTTTAATTCAAATTTGAATATTTAAAATTAAAATTTGATGTTTCAATTGAAAAATTTAATATTTTCAATGAAAATTTTTCATTTAGAACTAAATATTTTAATTCAAAATGTTATCTTTCAATTTAAAATTAAATGTTTTCAATATATTGAAAATATTTTAAATCGTTGTTGTATTAACAAACAATTTAATTGTATTGGCAAATTACGTTATTGAATAAAAACTCAATTATTTTCTTTCAGTTCAAAATCGAATGTTTTTAATCAAAACATAATATTTTAATTCAAATTTTTAAATTCGAAATTGAATCTTTTAATTCAAAATTGAAAATATCCATTCAAAATTTTTTTTTTTTTGCATACTGGATTTTAAAATATTGATCAGCAAATGTTTTTTTTTTCTAGAAATGAGAGAGATCTGATCCGAAGTAGAGATCTGATAATATCTTTGGATCTAGTTATAATAACTGTAACTCATCAGATCTATTTCATTCGAGATTTGTCCTCAGTTTCGGTGTCTGATCAGATACAAAATTTTTTTAGGGTTTTTTTTTTTGGGTTGGGGTCAGAAGGGATCATTGGGGTACACTTTTCTCCTCACATTAAATTCATTTATTATGCTTTTTAAAGTAATCAGTTTATCATTATTTAAATACATTTTTTATATCCACGCCCACAAAAGAGGGCTAATCAAAATAAACGATATTTTCTAATCCCCTGGGGGGGTACAAGTGCAGGTTGTCGAACTTCTTTTTGACAAAAAAAATGTTTTATTTGCTCAATAAACGTTTAAAAAATGGAGTTTTTAGTATACTCAAAATAATTCTACAGTAAAAGGTTTAGTAAGTTATTTTGTACCAAAATCTACCAATAATTTACTAATTTTAGTATCTTCAAAGTACTAAAATTTTTAATTTTTACTGGTTTTCAATAATTTTAGTAAACAATTTTGGTATTGGTTACCAATTTCTGCACTAGGTCCTTTTGGACTAAAATTTAGTTAAATTTTTAGTATTGAATACCCACGTTTTTTTTTGGGTGTAGTTGGTTTAGTTCTTCAAGGGGGAAGTTATTTCCCCCTTGTTCGATTTTCCCTATCTCCGAACTTAACCAGCCTATGACCATAAGATATATTTGTGACCAATTTCAGGAGCCTAGCTCTCTTATTTTGGACTGTATCGTGTGCTTCACAGACGGACATCGCTCGAATGTCTTAGAATCGATCACTGATCAATAATATATATATGGGGCATTCCATGTCAAATCGGACACTTTGAAAATTTTTTTTTAGATTTTCCCAATTTGTTAACCGTTTTTTGTACCCTACTTAGGGATTGGAGATAGGGCGTAGGTATGTTTTAAAAAAAAGTTGTAGGGTAAAAATAAATGGGGGTCGTTCTCACTAATGACCCCTTTCGGACGCACCATTGGACCGGTAGAATCTGATTAAATAAAGCAAATTTACAAAAAATAAAAAAAATTGTATGAGGACCGCCTTAAGAGTTAAAGATAGAGGGTAGGTGTGTTCATTGAAAATGTTTGGACTAAAAAAATATTATAGGTCGGTCATACATTTTGTTGCTCTAAGGGCACTATTAGAGCAGTTAGAGCGCTTGGAGCAAATTTTAAAAAATTTCGTTTTGTGTGGGAGCCCCCTTAGAAATTGGAGATAGGGTATTAGTTTGTTCCGAAGAAATGTTAAGACGTAAAAATTAATGGGGGTCGGTCTTATAAATGACCCCTCTATGACGCGCCATTGGAGCAGTAGAAATGATTTTAAGATTGGAAAATTACAATAAATTTTTTTCAAAAAATTTTAAAAAATAGTAATAATGGTTATCCCACGATCCTCCTGGGCAAAAAAATTGTAGAATTGATAGAAGTTTTACACAAAAAAATTTCAAAAAATCGAAGAGTACAAACATTTTAAAAAATGAGATTTAAATTATAAAACTTAAAAATCGCATACTAAAGCGCTTTTAAGAATTTTTTTGGGATCTTTTTTTAAAAAGTACGTAAAAAAACAAAAATTTAAAAAAAAAAATTAAATTTGGACCATTATTGAAGAAGTTATGAGTAAAAGAAGTTTGAGTAAAGGAACAAAGTACCAATTGTTAAAAATTCGATATCTTTTGAACGGGTCATCAAAAAAATCCGAAAATTTACCACGAAGGAGTTTTCGAAGGGTACTAAAAACTGTAAACAAATTGGGAAAATCTAAAAAAAAAATTTTTCAAAGTGTCCGATTTGACATGGAATGCCCCATATACATTATGGGGTCCCCGACCGATATTTCGATGCGTTACACATGGAATGACAAAGTGAATATACCCCCATACTGTGGTAGGGTATAAAAATGACACTCTAATGTCTGGGGTGATTTTTTGCGGACTGGGAAGTGCAGGCTTGAAATAATTAGCGGGAAAAAAGACACTGTTGAGTTTGGGTCATAAAAATGTTTTATTTGTTTGACAAAAGTACAAAAAACTACTACAGTTTTTTCCCCCTGTTCCGATTTTGTCCATTTCCAAAACTTTAGGATTCTAGCTCTTTTATTTTAGACTGTATCGTGTGTCTTTCACAAACAGACGGACGGATATCGCTAGAATTTTTATGTAGCTTAAACTTAGTGTCGATAAAACCGTGTTTTATAAATTACCGAAGGTAGTGTGTTACCTACATTTTAACTTTATTTAACCAAAAACTTGGTTAAATATCGCAGTGCTTTTTTGAGGATGCACCTCATTGAAATCAATCGACTCAAAAATATAACTGAGTTGATAAAGCCGTTTCTTACATTTTTAAAATGATCTCTGGAGAATTTAAACATTTTTCTAATTTAATCATTTCTATCTAAAAAAAAATCCAAAACTTTGACAACTACTGTCAATTTAATCTTAAAAAAATTTACCATATTCCGCCGTCACATGTTTTTCTTTAGTTTATTTTTTTGTCAAAAAAAAAAAAAACATTGACGTAAAATTTTTTTAAAAAAATATATAATTTTAAAAATAACAATGCCTAACCTCCTCCCTGTCTCTTTTGTTTAGATTTTTTTAGCCAAAAAAAAAATAAACATCTTTATCTAAAATGTTTATGCCAAATTTAATTATAAAACGATTTTTTAACGAAAATTAAAATAAACGTTTGCAAATAGAAACAAAAAAAAAGTTTCAAAATCTTTAAAGAAATGCATCAAATTAAAAAAGTTTCCTTTTCCTTTATTTTTCTTTTTAAATAATTGATTTCATAGAAAACACCTGTCTTTCTTTAAAAAAATAATCACAATAATAACAACAAAATGTTATTTTTAAATTAAGAAATAAGTGAAAAGTGTTGATTTTTTCAATATCAACCTCCTCATAATATCAATACTTTTTTGTGAGGTATTCAAGAATTTTTTAAAAAAATGTAAAGAATTTATATATTTTTTTTCTATATGATTTACGGGGCTGTTTTTTTTTTTAATTGACAGTGACTAAAAAAAACAACACAAATTATAAAATTAAATTTTAAAACAATTGAAAGCTCAAATTTGTAATACATTTGCAGTTTTTGACCGAATAGTTGGCCACAAACGGGTGTTTAACAGTATTTTAAACAAATTTAGTATTTTTAATGAAAAATATTTTTTATGGGAGAAAATCGCTTAACACATTGGCAATGCCAATAAGTTGACATTACTGTACGTGTGGTTACCATTGTGAATGAATAAATACAGATTTTTGTTAAAATATGGCAACTCTGAAGTGAGAGAGAGAAACCGTGATGAAAATAAAACAAATTTTAATTTTTTTAAGTGTCTGTCACCAGTTATCACTGTCATATCGTACAGTGCCGTTATTGCTGTAAACAATCACGGCACAACACTTTTGATACGATTTGATAGTTAAAAATCTTGAGCGGCAGAACAAAAAAAAATAATTTAATTTAATCACGGTTTCTCTTAACCCTTAACCCACTGGAATCGAAATACGAGTTATTTTGTTATCATAATTTTGGTTCTAGCATGAATTTGGGCTGAAAAACACGAATCTAAAGTCCGTTTGTCAAAAAAGTTTCATTTGAAAGCTCCAGGTGAGAAAAATGAAAGACCGTCTGTAGACGGTGTTAGTGGGCTAGATGAAAAAATAAAACATAATCTGTGTAATTCGATTTCGACAAATTCATTTTTATTCAAAGTAAAAATTTAAATACATTGACTAAAACAGGTAAATACTAATATGGAATAATTCATTCGTTTTGGTGATACTTTTTAAAACAGATTTTTGCTTTGGAGTAACACAAAAGTACGTTACATTCGAAGCAAAATGTGTGTATTTCTCATTCCTATATGGCAAAAAAAATATTAAACAAGTCTGAACTCGAGAATCTTTAAGAAATCGCAGTTAAGGATTTTGTGATAGTTAAACTGTTTGCAACATGGACTAACGCGTTTTATCCTCGTCGCTGAAGGCACATGTGGTATAGCTATGGACCAGCCGGACTACTCATGCTACACCACCCCTAACCTACTACTGACCCTCCCTTTATAAAATTGCTAACATCTTCATACAATTTTTCCAAATGTCCTCAAGGACAAGTCAGCAGTTAGTCATCGTTGTCTTAAAGCATTGGTAAAGCACTGCTGACCAACTTCTGACTTTTTCTTTGGGATATTTGGAAAAATTATATGAAGATGCCAGCAATTTCTAAAAGGGAGTGTCAGCAGTATGTCAGGTTGGATTTTGTTTGGCCGACAGTTAACACGACTTCTTAGAACCACTCAAATCAGAAAATGATAAATTTTGTCGAATCTCACACTTTCCAAAGGTTAAGTTTTTACCTATTCCATTACTGGTGGTTGGTCCTGAGTTGAATGATGGACAACCAACGGATCGTTTTTAAACAAAAGCACAGGGTTCTTTTGCAATGCTCTAGCGAAATTCATATATCTTTTGATCATTATCTGAAGTTTGGATTTTTACAGCGTTGAGTCTCCGACAAAAAAGGAATGCGTTTGTTGTAATTTGGGGAATATGGAAAACAATCCTGGTTGCATAACCTTTGTGTGGATTTGGTGTCCATTGCGACCCATATAAGAGTTTATTAGACCTTTTATTATTTGTGGACAATCAATATCGTCACTCGATTTTTTATACGATTGTAACGATCAACTTTTGATAATTGAACTGGATCTCTGAGATAGTTGAACTGGATCTCTAAGTCGCAACTTTTCTGATTTTAAAAATGGGATCATGTCCAGCAATACCCTTTTTTAACCTTTTTATATTCCTCGTTTATCGATAAATATTTCTTTTTATGTTCAAATTTGTTTTTTGGCATACTGTGTGGTATGTGTCGTAATCCATATTCGCTCCAGTGCATCAATATTTGAGTAACGTAAAATCGATACAAAAATTAATATTCCAATGTATCGACAAAATCCGTGATCAACTTTGAATTGTGTGTTCAAGTTTTCTGTAATTTTATATCGATTCGTTCCAAAGCTCTTAACCTATAATAATGACAAGTTAACTGCGTTCACAAACGTTGTGGAATCCATTGGTTGCAAAAAATCGGCTATCATTGCATTATCTTCAGGTTCGAACTAATCGCAGCAGTAATCTGGATCATCGGTGCTATCATTAAAGCTTTTGTATTCATCCTCAGTTAAATTTTGAATGCATCAAATCAGCAATTTATTTGTCACTCATTGAAGATAGTTTGAAGTTTTTTTGCTTATGGCAGTCATGATTTCTTCCGCTTCTTTCGAGGTTAAGCTGAAAAAAAAACATCCCCAATGCCCGTCTTTAGAACACCTGAATTAATCGTATTTATTGTTGGCTAAGGTATTTTTGAAGCTTTAAGAATAGCTTCAAAAATACCTTAGTCAACAATAAATACGATTAATTCAGGTCTTCCAAAGACGGGCATTGGGGATATTTTTTTTCAGCTTAACCACTAAGACCGTCTACAGACGGCCTTTACAAAACACTCGATTTAAACAAAAATATTTGTCCCCAAATTAATTTGACAATAAATTATCAAAGAGAAATCTTAAGCAATATACTAAAAAAATTCCCGAGACGATTGAGCTTTTGAAAAGTTATTTTTTTTAAACTTTAATTTGCACGAAAATCTTAAATAATTTTCGCACATGTTTTCACAAAAATCTTCGCAGAAATATCTATATATATCATAAATAATTCTCAGATTACGTTCAAACTGGCACCATTTGATAAAAGGCTCTAACATAAAATAAGTCTCTTTGGCGGTTAAAGCTTGAACAATTTTAAGTTTGATAAAAATGCATTTTAGTGATGACCTTCTGTAGACGGTCTTAGTTGGTTATCTCTCTCACACACTACAATGTTGCCACATTTTAACAAATAATCTCTAAAAAGCACACACACACAAAAAAATTGTTTTCCAATGTACGATTTTCATAGTTTTTATGAACAAATTCATACAAGTTATTAACTTTTTCATAGTACTTATAAACATTTTCATAATATTTCTTAAATTTCATATATTATGATTTTTTCATAAATACTATGAAAAAGTTTATAAGAATTATGAAAAAGTCAATAAATTGTATGAATTTGTTCATAAATACTATGAAAGTCATTTTTTTTTTTGTGTGCATACAGTAAAGAAAATTTAATAGCATTGACAAACTGTTAAACGAAACTTTTCATAAAAATCCGTTTTTTTTTATTAAAAATTCACACCACTGAACACACAAAGGAAAATTTTGCCACAAACTCATGCAGACACGACACTTATGACAGGTGTCAAAAAAGTAATTTTGAACAATATGGTTAATTTTTTCATTTTGTTCTACTTTTTGTGTTAGAATGATTAATATAACGCGCTATAAGAAAAATAGATGTCAGATTGGTTTTTATTGTTTCAGTAAAAAGTGCTGCCATGTTTAGTAAAGTCTGTTTGCAGAAGACACGACACAGTCCAAAATAAAAGAGCTAGACTCCTGAAGATTCACAGGATTATGTCTTATTGTCATAGGCTGGTTAATTTCGGAGATGGGTAAAATCGGACCGGAAGGAAAAAATTCCCCCGGAAAGAACAAAACCAATCTCTAAACAAGTAAAAAAGTTAAATTCGGCTTTGCCGAACGTACACTCAAAGAAAAAGCTTCTTCATATTGATGAAAAGTAACATCAATATGATGAAATGTTACATCATTTTTCGTCCAATGTAACTTGTCATCAATATGATGAAGCGGTGTCATCAATAACATTTTTTATTTGAAAAATAAGAAAAAAAAGTAAAAAAATTTTTTTTTGTTGTTATATTTGATTTTATTTAATTTATTTTTATTAACTTACAATTGTTTGTTATTTTCTAATTTTTAAAAACTTACATCTTTTTTTCGTATCCACCAAGATTAGAACGCCGGACCTCTTGTTTGTTGGGCTTAGCTTCTACCCACTTGCCTACAGAGCTTCAACAAATAATAACAACTAAAAGCCGTTTTGTTTGTTGTGTGCTAATAATAACGCTTAAAGTTTTTGTGTAACTATGCTTTGCTAAAAGCAGTGAGAGGGAAAGAGAGGGATATTGTACATTCATAAAATGTTTGAGTCTTTACAAATTCCCATAAACAATCGTTATAAACATGTATATATACATACACTCAGAAAATAATGTAAGTTACTACATGTTAGTTATTTGTATATTTTACAGTAGTTAGTTGTTTTCAACTACAAAGTCAGTTGTTTTTGTATGAAAAATATCAAACAACTATTTCTGTTAGTTATTTTAAATCGTTTTTTTGAACTAATAAAAAAGTACTGTGATGTAGTAACAGTTATTTAAAGTAGTTAATTTTATTTATTTTATCTCTGAAAAGTTTTAAAGTTTTTTTTCCAAAAAAAAAAAATTTTGTTATTTTTATTTTTCACAACTTTTTTTAAAAAAAAAAAACTTGGAAAAAATTTGGTCTTCAATTTTTTTTTTTCTGAAAAATGTTTTGAAAAAAAAAAATTATATATTGATTTTTTTATTTTTACTACATGTTAGTTATTTTGACTACAAATGTAAGTAGTTTTTACTACATAAGTCAGTTGTTTTTTTTGTCAGTTAAAATAACTAACATTGTTAGTTGATTTAACTGAAAAAGTAGTTGACCCCAAAACAACTTACAAAGTAGTTATTTTAACTGACATTTTCAGTTGATATTACTAACATAATTTTTTAAGTGTATTATACATTGTATATAACGAAAAATGTTGAGTCTTCACATTTACATTTTAGAAAACGTTATGTAACTAAGTAGTGGTGCGAGATTTTTATCTATAGTTGGCTGAACTAGCTAAGGCGTCGATAATAAACACTGCAACTTGGGGACCGTGGGTTCAAGTACCAGCCGGGGCGGGATTTTTTTTTTATTTTTTTTTTTTTTGTTTTTTTTTTTATTTTCTTATATTTTTTAATATATTTATTTAATATTTTTATTTATTTGAATATTAATTTAATTATTTACAAAAAAGCATTTGAAAGGCACATTGATGACACTTTTTGAAGACATGATGAAATGTGTCATCACTTGTTTTTTCAATTTGTATGACATGTTTCATCACATTGAAGAAAACCCTCATCAATATGATGAAATTTGTCATCAAAATTGATGACAGCAAGTGATGAAACCGTATCATCAATATGATGAAGCATTTTTCTTTGAGTGTAGTGATACCCTCCACAATTTCTAAAAGATTATTGCAAAAACTTTATTTAAAAGGAAATTACTTTTGAAAAAAAAAATTTCCGCAAAAAAAAATTTGTTAAAAAAAATCCGCGATTTTTTTCTTTTTTTGTCCAAAAATATGTTTGTACTTGTTTAAATACCATTTGGTGTTCAAATATGTTCACATATGTCAACAAGAAGCCGAATTAAAGCATTTTGTATTTTTAGGTTATGTTGAATGTACTGAAATTTTTGAGGTTTGCTTACATTTTCGTTCATAACTTTTGAACCGCTGAACCGATATCGCTCAAACTTTCAATAAATATGTTAAGTTTCAGTCACCTCTGTGCAATATTTTGTCCGTGACAGCATTTTCCACAGACAGACAGACAGACGACTGACATCGCTAGAATGTCTTAAAATCGATCGGGCATCATGAATATATACACTTTATGGGGTCCCAGATCGATATTTCGATGAGTTACAAACGGAATGACAAACTTGTATATACCCTCAATCACTAAGTGCAGGGTATAAAAAGTATGTCTTATAATTAAGTTTTTTTTTAATATATTTTGTTTCGGTATAACGGTTAAAAGTACCTGTCAACGATTATAACACTTATTACTTGTTTCTTTTGGTAAGGCCCTCATACTTGTTAATCTGTTTTCAAATCTATATCTTTTAAAATAATTTTTTTAGGCCAAACCCCTTAAAAATATTTTAAAGCGCATTTTATAATTTTTTTTTATTTATAAACAATATATTTTAATAAATGTATTGTTTTTGTTGAGAGAAAAAAATAACAAACAACCAAATCGTTACTATGATAAGATTTTAAATAAAATTAACTCTACAATTTCATTATGTTTCTCATTTTGTTTTTACGTCTTATCTTAAAAACACCTGAAACATAATATGCATTTTTTTCAACAAAACACTTATCTATTCCATTTGTTTTTCAAAAAAAAATTAAAAATAATTTCGGTTGGACACAAAGAAAACAATTATTATTGGAAATTGATGGTTTTTAGTTTAGTTATAATCCTTTTAAAAAATTGTAAACAATTTTTAAATTTTTTTACGCGTTATAAAACATTTGCTGATCAACGTATTTTATACACAAAATAATGGGTTTATTTAAAATTCATTTAATTGTAAATTTTCTATCAGGTATGAAGCAATTAATTGGTAAATTAAATGATCTATGGCCAGAACATAGTGTGGCACTTTCCATTCCAAAGGAAATTGATAAAACAAAAGAAAAAGTTGAAGGTGTGGAAGAAGTTGAAGGTAAATTTTTTGTTGGTGTTAATTTGTGTTTAATTTATAAGCTGAGACTTACGTTAAATTAAGTTTAAACTTAATTCAAAACCCAAAAAATCGACCTAAGAGAACGAACAGATCTAGCACAACACTTTTCATACGATTTGACAGTTAAAAACTGTGACCGGTACAGGAAAAAAAAAAACTAAAATCAATTTTATTTCCATCACTGATTCTTTCCAGTGTTTTAGCCAGTGTTGCCAGATATCAAGTTTTTTTTCACAAAAAAAAAGTTAAAAAAAATGTATGGTAATACTGGTTGCAGAATAAAAACAAATGTGTAATATTTTCATTCACAATAGCAACAATGATGCCATCTGAATAACATAAACAATGTGTTAAGTGGTTTTTTCAATAAAATTAAGATTTTTCAATAAATCAATAGATCATTTGACAATTGTCTATTCAAGGTCATTGTTTCAGGCTTATTTTCTCTTACAACGACAATCTTCTTGCTCAGTTCAGTCTTAGCTAAACAAGCAAAACACGGTGGGGTTTTGCCTTTGTTACCAAAAATATGTGTTTGTTTTTGATGGAAAAAAACGCTTAACACATTGATAATGTTATTAATTTGGCATCATTGTGTCCATTGTGAATATAAATACTGTACTACAGTGACCTTAGTGAGAGAAAGGGAAGGGAAATTTATAGAAACAGTGTTGGAAATATATTATAATTATTTGACGTGCGCACATATTTCCCGAGTTACATAAAAAAACAGCATTTAGTCGGTATTATTTGCCTTGCGGGCATATATCCCGAGTTACAACAAAAAAAGTTTTTTTTTTGGTAAATTTAAATTTCAACTAAGAAAAAAAAACATATTTTGTCTAAAACGGGTATAAATTGAATAAAAAAAAAATTATGTAGATATTTTGTTTTTAAAATACGGAAATTAGGCTATTGATTAAATCTCAAAAGATTATTAAAAATCCCATTAATATTTGATTTAAAACTTTCCACATCTAACCTCTCAAAAGTTCTTTTCAATTTTCATAATATTTAGTTATTTTTATATATTTTATATCACATTTCTAATTTCTTTTATTTTCTTTAATTTTTCCTCTTATCAGGCAGAGATGGTTCAAAAATCACCACAGTTGTTGCCACCCCTGGCCAAGGTACCGATCGTGTACAAGAAGTTTCCTACACAGATACAAAGGTGATTGGCAATGGCAGTTTTGGTGTTGTCTTTCAGGCAAAATTATGCGATACCGGTGAACTGGTAGCCATTAAAAAAGTTTTACAAGACAGACGATTTAAGGTGAGTAAAATGGAGTTTTGAAATTAATTAAAAAAATTATGCTAAGAAAATATGACAAACTTGCAATCTAACAAAATTAATTTAGTAGAACTACTAATTTATTGTTAGTTACTCAAAAAAAGTGAAAACAAGCCAAAAAAAGAAAAGAAGTCAAAAACTACACCATTTACAGATGTAATTCGAAAAATATCAATTGTAATTCAAAGATTCTACTTATAGTTCAAAGATTCCACTTGTAATTCGAAGATTGTAATTGTTATTCGTAAAAGATCAATTGTAATTCGAAAAAAATCAATTGTAATTCCAAAAAGATCAATTCTTATTTGAAAAAAATCAATTGAAATTCAAAGATTCCAATCGTAATTCAATAAAGATCAGTGGAAATTCAGTTGATATTTTTTGAACTACAATTGAATAAAAATTAAAAAATGTTTGTTAAAATGCGGCAACACTGGAGTATCAGAGAAATGCAAAATGAAAGCACCCGAAAAGAAAAAAAGTTTCGTATGGAAAGTGTCGTGCCGTGTTTGTTGTGTTCATACGCACAAAATAAATCACGGCACGATACTTTTCATACTGTTAAGACAGTTTAAAACCGTAACTTTCACGTCAAAAAATTTAAATTTATCTCTGGTTTCTCACTCTTTTTCACACTTTACAGTTGCCATATCATAACAAACAATCGGTATTGTTTTCATTCACAATAGTCATACACAGATACTTTTCATACTGTTCGACAGTTAAAAACCGTAACTGTCACGTCAAAAAATTTAAATTTATCTCTGGTTTCCATAGTATCACAGAGTTGCATCTGATGGGTGCAAGTATTAGTGACAGCACACGGTGTAACTTTTGACGTTTCATACAAAACGTAAACAAACATCATAAATACATGCACAAAAGCTCACACGTACAGGCACACGTATACTAGGCAGCGATGATCATTCTGTACTAAAAACCATACCACCATATTGGAAAGTACGCAATTAGCACCAGTGTTTGCATACTAGTCTGTACTGTGCTGGTTTCTCACTCTTTTTCACACTTTAGAGTTGCCTTATCATAACAAACAATTGGTTTTGTTTTCATTCACAATAGTCATACACACGTACAGTGATACCAACTATGTCATAAAGTTAGAATGAGTTCAGCGATTTTTTTCCATTAAATTAATACACACAAATGAGAGTATAAACAGATCAAAATGGTTGCTGGTGTCAGAGAAAATAGGCCCAAAACAATGACGAGGGTAGGCGAAAAAATCATTTGTTTGTTCAGTGATGCTAATATGGGAAAAATCGCTAAACACATTGCCAATGTCATTAAGTTGGCACTACTGGGCGTGTACTATTGTGAATGAAAAAATACAGATTTGTTGTTAAAATGCTGCAACACGAGTGTAAAAGAAAGGGAAAATAAGAGAACACGAAGAGAAAGTAAAATAAGTTTAACCCCCTCATTTTTTAAAACGCAACGCGTCGCGTTTTCAAAACTTCTGTGTAATTTGTTTTGTAACAATACATTTTTTGCCGTGTCAGTCACGGTTTTTAACTGTCAAATCATATGGAAAAATTCGCTTCGGGCTTTTTCGGTTCGTACTCTGTCTCTCACACAGTGTGAGTCACACTCCAGTGTTGCCATATTATAAAAAACAGCCGGTATAGTTTTCATTCACAATGGACATACACACGTACAGTGATGCCAACTTTATGACATTGACAATGGCTTAAGCGATTTTTTCCATTAAGTTGCGCTTTTTTTTTTTTTTAATAACTAAACACAAATGACTGTTTTTTACGCCGTCGTTCAATGTCACTGTTTTGAGCCTATTTTCTCTGACAGCGGCAAACGTACTAGCTCTGAGTGTTTCTTCACAATACAGCAGCAGACAGCAAAAGTTGTTGCCGCAACAACAAAATACATGTAAAAATTTTGCTGTCTGCTGCTTGCTACTGTATTGTGAAGAAACACTGAGAGTGTAAAATTGTCAAAAACTTTTTGTTAAAAGTTTTCATAATGCAATCAGTGACATTGAAAATGGCAAAATTATGTGACAATTGTTATAGGTTGAATACATGACACATTAACATAAGCGTAGCTAGACTATTATTCTGGGGTGGGCAAAAGCCCCCCCCCCTTCCCAAAAAAAAAAAAATATTAAAACTAAAAAACATATAACAAGAAATTTGGGAAATGTGTTTTAATATTTCTTTTTTTTTAATTTTACAAAAAAAAAAAATCATAAAAATTGGTACGAAAAAATTTATGAAAAAAATATGTAAATTTGGTTCAAAACTTTGATTTCTTTTGCAAAAATTTCTGGATATATTTAATGGATTTTGGACTTTAACCCCAGGATATTTATTGCAAAATTCGGATACTTATAAGGATGTAACCATAAAAAGGACATCTTGAACTTCCTTATAATGTCCTGATTATATCCTTGATCGCACTGAATCCGGATTTCTTATTAAATTTGAAAAAAAAAAATATGAATATCTTGAATTTGAAAAAAAAAAATATGAATATCTTATACATAAAATTTTCAAATATTAAAAAATTTGTCGGTTTTGAGGGCTTGTTCCATAAAAAATGAAAATACCTATATCTCGAGAATGCGTGTTTAGGAGGCCAAAATAATTTAGAAAATGTACCCTGGAACTGCAAAAAAGTTGATTTTTGTAGTGTAATTAGTATATTAAAATCAATTTATAATGGAAAGAGTTAATAAAACGTTACATTTCACTTTTTTAATTTGAATATTTAAAACTTCTAAATTTGAAAATCGTTCCTAAAGCATTGCACTTCGTAACCAGAACTAATAGGAAGGCTTATTGCTACTTGTAAAAGTTTGAATAAATATTCCTGACAATTTTCGATTTAAGCATATCAAAGTTTAAATAATTAAAAAAAGGAAAATTGTCTGGGGTGGGCTAAATGCAAATATGTCTGGGGTGGGCTAAATCGAGTCCAGGGTGGGCATTGCCCACCCCAGCCCCCCCGTTTCTACGCCTATGCACATTAATGACAAATTTGAGTGATATCACATCTTGTAACATATGAAATGACAAAATCATATGACAATTTTTATGTTTTGTTATGAATAAATTTTTCGCAAATCTTGACACTTATAAAATGACAAGATTTTGTGACATTTACACTTGTTATACATATTCTTAAAATATTTATCATTTTGAATATTTTTATAATTTTTTTAATTATTTATTTTTCTTTTCTTCTCTCCTTTTTTCTAGAATCGTGAATTGCAAATTATGCGTAAATTGGAACATTGTAATATTGTGAAACTTTTATATTTTTTCTATTCGAGTGGTGAAAAGGTAAGTTTCTCCACAATTTTATTTACTTTAACATAAGATCTTCTCTCCTCCTTCCCCCCTTTTCAC
The DNA here is from genome assembly GCA_963921195.1 of Pegoplata infirma. NCBI lineage: Eukaryota > Metazoa > Arthropoda > Insecta > Diptera > Anthomyiidae > Pegoplata > Pegoplata infirma. The sequence goes on from OY992540.1 coordinate 203,864,187, forward strand.
TAATGTACTAAAATAATAAGAAGGGCATGCTTTTTACGTAAATATGATCATAATATTAGTAAAAATATAAATTATGGGAATTTTATTTCTCATATCCTAACATTTCCTATTTAAACCAAACTAAAATGTTTGTGTTCCTTTAATTTTTTTTTTCCAAAATTTCATTTTTAATTTCTTTTGTTTTCTTAGTTTATTTTATTTTTAATAATTTATTTTTCTTATATGTTTAACCAAAAAAAAAAATAAAAATTAAAAAAAAAAATGTTACCGTTCTATTGTGATCCATCATCATTTATCAACTTTAATATAAATGTATAAAAAAAATGTGATGATATTGTCTCTCTAATAAAATTGTGTTGAAATAACAAAATATTCCAAAAATTTTAATCAAACAAAAATTGTATGACAAATTTCCAAAAATTGAAAAATATTTCGTTAAATTCACTACAATATACAAACTAAAAGTTAGCTGAATTTCCCATAGATGTTGGGATATTTGCTTCGGTTCTTAAACCACAGGTACCTATAAAGCCATCATCAATTCAGAAAAATTTAAAAACATTCATCCAAAAAAAAAAAAAATAACTTCAAATTCAATACAATAAAAAAACGTTCATTATATTTCCTGCTCAACATAAAAATACAAACAACAACTCCAAAAAAAAATCAGTATGCTAAGCAGCATATACATTTGTAAATGGCTTTTTTTGAAAATCAACTTAAAATTTTTCATATCAAAACAATTCATTAATAGGATGGGGTCGTTTGTCAAATTTTCTTTCCAAAAAGTTATCCACCCAGATAGGCAATACCGATGTAATTTATTTTTTTTTTAATCGGATAATAATTTTTTCTTCCTCATAATCGGCTTAACATTATGAAATTTCATATAAAAATACAAAAGAGTGTCAAAAAAAACTTTTATGTAAGCTTGCCAGAGCAGCGAGCCGAAGTTGAGTTTCAGATTTCCAAAAAAAATTTACGTCAGAAATTCCCATCTAGGTGAACATTTTTCCCGGCAATACCATTTCGAAGAAAATGTAGCAAAACGCCCCACCCTATTCATTAACAAATAAAATTAAACTAAAAAAATATTAAAATTCCAAAATTTGTTTAAGAAAATCGCATGCTAGTTTTGTTTTTTTCTTTGATTTAAAATAAAATTTTAAGCATGCGATTTAGTTAAATATTTTTACAATACAAACACTAAAACAAAAATTACCAGTACACCAAATTTTTTTTAGAAACGCCAAATTTTTCAAAGGATCCAATGTATTAACTCTGAAACATCATACTTATTTTTGTTAGGTAAAACGTCGGCGATTCGACGAAGTATTATCTTCCACGGTTTAAAAACTCTGGTCAGTTTCTCTATGGCGCACGCCTTCTGCAAGCATTTTGTAATTGTTGCAAAAACAAAATACATGCAAATTCGTGGCAGTCGAATGACGTTCATCATACAGAAACTGGGCTTTTATTGTAAAAAAATCTACTTTGTTTTTATATAAGATGAGAATAAGTTCGTATGACCACTTTTCAGAAATTTCGTCACAACCACTTCCAAATAAAATGGCGGCAGTAAACTTTAATTCCACAAAAACTTGCACATTTTTTGACTGAATCAATCTTTCAAATCGCACGGCTTTGAAAATAAACCAGATCCAAAGATAAAAGCATGAAAAGTTGCGATTTGTTGAAAAAAATTATCTATGATTTCCCAAAAACTATATATATTTGCTTTGTTTTTATTAAAATTGCATTAAAAAATACTTTCTTTGGCTAGAAATATTTCTTAATGAATAGCAGTGAAATTGAAGAATATTTTAAAACTGCATTATCATCAAACTGCCGAACTAACGCTTCAATGTGGCTTAAATTACAAATACTTTCTAAGAGTATCCACATAAAAAAAAATTGTATTGTAGGCTCATTTTCAATTAAACCATTGTTGTATTAACAAACAATTTAATTGCATTGACAAATAAAATAATTGATATTTTATTAAACAACACATTTTGTCAATAAATTATTATTTTTTTAATTTAAAACGAGCAAACAACACATTTTTTTCTGTGTGAATAGAGCCACCACAGTATGGTTTCAAAACAATGAAGGTAGACGGAGACTGCCTAAATTGTCCTTTGTGGTTTCAGTGCTATTTTTAATAAAATTTAGTTGGCACCACTGCACGTTTGTTTTCCATTGTGAATGAAAACTGCAGATTCTTGTGAAAACGTTGCAAAACCGGAGTGAGAGGGAGAGCGAATATGAACATATCAAGCACAGTACAGGGGAGAGTAGCCGTTGTCAGAAAATTAAGGCCCAAAACGAAGACGGCAAAGCAAAAAATGTCGTTTGTTTGTTTAGTGGTTCTAATGTTTTTTTTTTTAAACTCGCGTAATTTTAAATGGGGAAAATCGCTAAATATATTGTCAATGTCATTAAGTTGGCACTACTGTACGCATGCTACACTATTGTGAATGAAAAAATAAAGATTTTCTTCGAAAATGTGACAGCCATGAAGAAATTAAAATAAGTTTTAAGGTTTTGCTGAGGCGGGTACGGTTTTTAACTGACTCCAGAAAAAGTCGAAGACTTCGGTTTATTAGAAACAAACAGGACAAAAAAATATATTTACAGTGTTACCGGATTTAAAAAAAAAATATTATCAGTCACAATAGAAAACACAGTGATGCCAACTTAATGACATTGACATCTGTTTAGAGATTTTTCATTAAAAAATACGGTTTTTGCCGCCATTGTTTCGGTTGCATTTTTTATCAACGGAAATCTCCCACTGCGCTGTGCTTCTTCTGTTCAGACTCTAACCGACAAACTGTCAGTGCCTGATGTGGTTTGATCTCTATTTTTTTAATATTTTTTTTTATGCAAATTTTAATGTTTTTAGAAAAATAAGCATGTGATTTATATTTTAAAAAGCAAGCACTACAATAGCTTTGAATAAAATTTGAAAAATATCAATTGTAAATTCTAAGTTCTAATAAAAATTAAAAGATTTCCATGGAAAAGCAGTAATTGAAATTCTAAAATAGAAAATAAAGATAGAATTTTATAAAAATAAGTTAAAATTTAAAAAATATTAATTGAAATTCGAAAAATATCTGTAGAAAAACGATAAAGACCGTAAAAATTCCTTTGAAATTCTGTAAAGTCTTAAAATTTGAAAATAATCAACTGAAATTTAATTTATTTATTGTAATTAAAAAAATATACTGAAAAAAATAAATTGAAAAAGATACATAAATTGAAATTCGAGAAAAAAAAAATTAAATTAATTAAATTTTCAAAAAATCAATTGACTGTCAAAAAAAAAATCAAAATCAAAAAAAATTGAAAATATCAATTTAAATAGAAAATATCAGTTAAAATTTGTCAAAAATAAATTGAAGTTCGAAAGATCAAATAATCTTTTTCGAATTTTTAATTTATTTTTTCGAATATCAATTATTTTTTTCGAATTTAATTTTTCGAATTTTAATTGATTCTTTTCGTATTTCGATTGATTCTTTTCGTATTTCAATTGCTTTTTTAGGATTTTTTTTTAATTTCAGTGAATCGTTTTTAAATTTTAACTGATTTTAACTTAATGTATTATATTTCGAATTTAAATTTTCTATTTCCAATTCATATTTTTCGGATTTAAAATTTTTTTTTGGAATTAAGTTTTTTAAATAATAAGTAACGTTTTCCGAATATTATTTGATTTTTTACATATTAACAGTGTGTCGATAAAGTAGATTTAGTAGTTTCTGGAATTTTCGCAGTCAGAATTTACTTTTTTTAGCTGAAGCTGTTAAAAATAAGTTAACTTATGTCGATAATGCAGATTTTTATATATTTTCCAAGTTTTTAGAATGTTTTAAAATTGAATTTAAGTGACAATGTGTCGGTAAAACAGGTTTTTAACCATACAACACATTATTTATTACTAAAATAAATAATTGTAAATCTTTAAAAGTACGCAGAAAATTGTTTAAATTGGATTAAAAATAACAAAATCCTTAAAAACGTGTTACTAAAGCTATATAAATAATAACAAGTAAAAAAGTTAAATTCGGCCTTGCCGAATGTAGTGATACCCTCCACAATTTCTAAAAGATTATTGCAAAAAACTTTATTTAAAAGGAAATTACATTTGAAAAAAAAAAATTTTTGAAAAAAAAATTTCCGCGAAAAAAAATAATTGGTAAAAAAATCCGCGATTTTTTTCTTTTTTTATCAAAAAAATATGTTCGTACTTGTTTAAATACCACTTAGTGTTCAATTATGTTGACATATGTCAACCAGCAACCGAATTAAAGCATTTTGTATTTTTAGGTCATGTTGAATGTACTAAAATTTTTTAGGTGTCCTTACATTTTCGTTCATAACTTTAGAACCGCTGAACCGATATCGCTCAAATGCAATACCAAACTTCTCGGGAGAACTTCCAATAAATATGTTAAGTTTCAGTCATCTCCGTGTAATATTTTGGACGTGATCACAATTTCCACAGACAGACGGACATCGCTAGAATGTCTTAAAATCGATCGGGGATCCCAGACCGATATTTCGATGAGTTACAAACGGAATGAAAAACTTATATATACCCTCTATCACTAGAGTGGAGGGTATAAAAAAGTATATTGTATTTGTGTCGCAGTTTAAATAATAAAATATGTCGGTAAAGCAGATTTATTATTTTCCATAATTAAAGAATTTCAGAAAGATTGTTGGTAAAGTTGTTATATTTTCAAATCATTTGCTTACTATTTGCAAGAATTTTCTAATTTTTGAAACATAAAAAATGTTATTGTTACGCCATTAGTTCGTATGTCGGTAAAGCAGATTTTGCAATGCTTTAATATATTTTGAAATTTTTATATAAAACTTTCTTACAAAAAGAATAAATTAAAAAGAAAATCAACATTATGCCGGTGTAAAGAACTACTATAAATATCGCTATTCTATAAATCGTGACATAGATAATGCAGTTTCTATCATATAAATTCTCTCTCAATTATACATAATTTTCTTACATAAAGTGTAATGCCAGGCCACCTTATGGTTGTTTGTGGACGTGTAAAGGAAATTAATCGAAACTTGATAATTAAATTTTCCAAATCCTTTAATATCAAAATTTAAGATATTTCAGATCTGCTTTATCATTCAGCTATGTAAAACGTAATACAGGCGATATCGAACTGAATTCCTTGTATTGGATTGACATCAATGTAATTTATATTGGAGTACAGAATATCGATCGTTGGCAATGATGTTGCCTTTAATGAATTAATTGTTGCCAATATCAGTCCAATACAAAAGTGCCATTTCGGCTTTACTGAAACTTTAAAAAAACTAGCTCCGATTCAGCAAAAACTGTTTCATAAATAATTATAAAAAAATTTATAAAAACTGCTTTATCGATGCACTGTCTTATTTGAAAAAAATAGAATTGGTATGACAATTTATTAAAAATGAAAATATTTGAAAATAGCACTGCTTATTTATAAAAAAATCTAAAACCTCGATTACAAATAAAATTTTAACAATATACATGATCTGCTTTATCGACACAATAATTTTTTGAGCTGTAGTAAGTAGAACAGCTGTTTATTAAACTAGTTTAATATTTTTAGCATAAATTTTATGGCTTTTTTTTAAATTGCTGATTTTTAGTATACAAATATTTTGAATAGTATGGCATTAGTTTTTTTTACAAAATCTGCTTTATCGACACGTTACTTTTTGGACTGTAGAAGAAAAGTATGGCATTTTATTATATCAATTTAATGGAAAATTTATTTTTAAAAATCGCTGATAAAGTATAGAATTTTTTTAATGCTTTAGCAATAAAATTAAACAAAAAAAAAACAGTTTTATCGACACATAGTAATTTTGTACGCTATGCCAGATTTACATTTTATATTTATTAGATTTAAAGGCATCACTGCTTTAACATAAAATTTCTAAATATTAGATGATTGATATTAAAAAAAAAATATACAAAATCTGCTTTACCGACTCACTGTGTTTTATAAATAGTTTAAAATTTTTTTTGTTTAAATATTTAAAAAAATAATAATGTGTTTATACAATTCAAAATCTTTTTCAGTCTCACAATTTCGTTCACAAAATCGTATGCTAGTTTTGTATATTGATAAATTCAAAACATTTTAATAGCATGCGATTTAATTATAACTAAATAAATTAAATATAAAATAAAAAAATCAATAAATTCTTGTTGTATTTATTAATGTAAATTTTTAATTTTTTTCTGTTTACTTTTCACAATTTTTTTTTTGTTTTTTATTCTCGTAATAATTTGAAGTGAAATTTTATAGTAAAAATATAAACTTATTAAATGTTCTTTTAAAAATTATTTTCTTCTAGCGTGATGAAGTGTTTTTGAATTTAGTACTCGAATATATACCAGAAACCGTTTATAAAGTGGCACGTCAATATGCTAAAACTAAGCAAACAATACCCATTAACTTTATAAGGGTAAGTAACACTGTGCTACACCAAAAAAATGCAGGGGTTCTCATATGAAAATTCGGGTTGGTTGGAGTCCATAGAGTACTGATATACTCATAGTTTTTCTGGATCACTTCGTTAAGCACGTTTTTTATTGGCAAATGTGTCGAAAAACGGCAATTCTTAAATTACAAATTTAAAAAATTATTACTTTGTTAGTTTGCAACCGATTTTCGATTTTATAGATTTTTTTGAAAGGTATAAGTCTTATCTTTTAAACAAAACAAAAATATTAAAAATCGATCAAGAGTTGGCTGAGCTACGATCGTTTAAGTTAAAAAAAATCCAATTTTTTTAAAAATTTGTCATGTTCTTTATACTCTAAGTTGAAAGTGCATCATTAAACATTTTTTTTTTTATTTTTGTATAAAAGTATGGTAAAGTAGCTTTCCAAAACACCAAAAAACATAACAATCGGTTAAAAAATGAATGAGTTATGCTAAGTTTTGTGATAGGACATTTTTAATTTTTTTCAGAAATGCTTGTAATTCAGGTATTATTCATAATTCTTATTGCTAGTAGTAATTTTATGTGCCTATCACGGTGCCCTGGATAGGATTTAAATAAAATTTTGGTGTTACTCCAATTTTTAAGTGGATTATGTTTTTAGACGATAAAAGAAAGAAAATGAGTCAAAAAAGAAAAAAAAGTACTAGGCGCTTTTTTTTTGGCGGGCAAAAAGAAGAATTTCAAAAAAACAAAAAAGAATTTATTCTTTCAAATGCATTAAAATTTGTTTATACGAATGTAAATTCATCACATATTTACTTAAGTGCGTATGATACTTGCTTGTTTCAAGTTACTTGTTGCTGCATTTATTAGGGTTTTTCTATAAAAATTTCGATAACTTAAACCAAAAATTTTGAATTTATCGAAATTCCCATAGAAAAACCCTAATAAATGCAGCAACAAGTAACTTGAAACAAGCAAGTATCATAAAGGCATTATCAGTGAGATTTAAATATATATGCAACATATTTTTCCAGATATGAGACTTAAAAGAAAAATTTCACTATTAATTAAAACTAAATGAAATATGTCCTTGTAAATTATTTAAAAATGTAATTTCTTAAAATTTTTCAGTATACTACTCAGACGGACAGCAAAACACAAACTTGCCTCACTTCAGACATTAGTGAGTTATATCATTTTAAAAGAATTTATGCTTTTTGTTAAAAATGTTTTTTTCAAAACTAAAAAAAATCTGAAAACGGTAGTAAAAGCCATTGCAAAATGTGTTTGCAATGCCTAAGGAAGAGTAAAACAATATAAATAGTTTGAAAAGAGATGCAGAAAGTGGTTGGGACTATTTGTTTATTGTCAATCTTATGGATGCACTAAATATCCTTTTTTAATATTGTTTATTTCGCCAAAAATTCTTTGTAAATTTTGTTTGTATTGTTAGGGTAACTTCCTCCCTTCAAAATCAGGAAACAGGATCAGTATTAAATGTGAAGTAACCCCTAGAGTTAAAGTTTTCATAAATAGAAGATAAAATTTTATTTAGTCTCACTTAATAGTGAAATTATTCTTTTAAGTCTCATATCTGAAAAAATATGTCACATATGTATTTAAATCTCACTAATAAGTGAATATGGGATGAATTTACATCCGTATAAACAAATTTTAATGCATTTGAAAGAATAAATTCTTTTTTGTTTTTTTGAAATTCTTCTTTTTGCCCGCCAAAAAAAAGCGCCTAGTACTTTTTTTTCTTTTTGGACTCATTTTCATTCTTTTATCGTCTTAAAACATAATCCACTTAAAAATTGGAGTAACACCAAAATTTTGTTTAAATCCTCTCCAGGGCACCGTGCTATGCATATAAACAAGAGATGGTAACATAATTAGATTTGTGCGTGATTGACACATGATCACAAGTGAGCGTGATTGAAAATCAATTTTACTCACGTCGTTGTGAGTGAATGTCAGTGGAATAAAAAAGTGTGAGTGAAATAAAAAAAAAATTCAGAACCCGTTCTGAAATTTTCCATTTTTTAAAAAAGTCAATTTATAAAAAATCCGGCCACATTTGTTTTTTTTTGTAAATTTTTTTTTAAAGATTAGATGTTTGTCTAAGAGATGGTCACGTGAGTGAATTTTAACTTTCATAATAATTTTTCTTCTAGCACTCACTCACAATCACGTGTGTAAATTTAATACAACTCACACTCACGTACGCCGATGCAAGAGTCACTCACGCTAAAGTTGACTCACACTCACGATATTCTTATTTATACTAAAAATAATTTCAAAAATCTTTCAAAATTTTCAGCAAATTCTAAAATTTTACATTTGTTTTGATTTTTTCGGTACGAAATCTGAAGTTAAGCAAAATTTTACATTTTTTTTGTTGCTTTTTTTTGGAATGAAAGGAAATATGAAGAGAAAATAAATCACGCAAACTCACGCAAAAAAATCAACTCACGCTCACTCTTTCACGCAATAATCTTTCTCACACTCACTCACAATCACGTGATTAAAATTGAATTCAGTCACACTCACGCTCTTATCTGCTCATGTTCCCATCTCTAGTTTGTCTATTCACACAAAAAAATTGTAATGTGTTTTTTTCGTTATTTTCGAGAAATCGCATTTGAATTTTGAATTTCATGACAATTTGGTAATTTGCTTGTTTCAACGAAGCGTGTGACTAATGCAAATATTTAGTAGTCATTCACTTCGTTGAAACAAGAAAATACAAGCAAATTACAAAATTGTTATGAAAATTAATATTCAAATGCGATTTTCTGAATTTTTTCAGAACTAGTTCTGAAATTTTTGCATTTTTAAAAAAAGTCAATTAATCAAAAACCCGCCCACTTTTTTTTAAGCTTAGATGTTTGTCTATCCACACAAATAAATTCAGACATATGTTTTTTTCAGAAAATCGCATTTGAATATTAATTTTCATAACAATTTTGTAATTTGCTTGTATTTTCTTGTTTCAACGTAGCGAATGACTATTTAATATTTGCATTAGTCATACGCTACGTTGAACCAAGCAAATTACCAAATTGTCATGAAATTCGAAATTCAAATGCGATTTCTCGAAAATAACGAAAAAAACACATTACAATTTTTTTGTGTGGATAGACAAACTAGAGATGGGAACATGAGCAGATAAGAGCTTGAGTGTGACTGAATTCAATTTTACTCACGTGATTGTGAGTGAGTGTGAGAAAGATTATTGCGTGAAAGAGTGAGCGTGAGTTTGCGTGATTTATTTTCTCTTCATATTTCCTTTCATTCCAAAAAAAGCAACAAAAAAAATGTAAAATTTAGCTTAACTTCAGATTTCGTCCCGAAAAAATCAAAACAAATGTATAATTTTAGACTTTGCTGAAAATTTTGAAAGATTTTTGAAATTATTTTTAGTATAAATAAGAATATCGTGAGTGTGAGTCAACGTTAGCGTGAGTGACTCTTGCATCGGCGTACGTGAGTGTGAGTTGTATTAAATTTACACACGTGATTGTGAGTGAGTGTTAGAAGAAAAATTATTATGAAAGTTAAAATTCACTCACGTGACCATCTCTTAGACAAACATCTAATCTTTAAAGAAAATTTACACAAAAAAACAAATGTGGCCGGATTTTTTATAAATTGACTTTTTTAAAAAAATGGAAAATTTCAGAACGGGTTCTGAAATTTTTTTTATTTCACTCACACTTTTTTATTCCACTGACACTCACTTACAACGACGTGAGTAAAATTGATTTTCAATCACGCTCACTTGTGATCATGTGTCAATCACGCACAAATCTAATTATGTTACCATCTCTTGTTTATATGCATAGGCACATAAAATTACTACTAGCAATAAGATTTATGAATAATACCTGAATTACAAGCATTTCTGAAAAAAATTAAAAATGTCCTATCACGAAACTTAGCATAACTCATTCATTTTTTAACCGATTGTTATGTTTTTTGGTGTTTTGGAAAGCTACTTTACTATGCTTTTATACAAAAATTAAAAAAAAAATGTTTAATGATGCACTTTCAACTTAGAGTATAAAGAACATTACAAATTTTTCAAAAAATTGGATTTTTTTTAACTTAAACGATCGTAGCTCAGCCAATTCTTGATCGATTTTTAATATTTTTGTTTTGTTTAAAAGGTAAGACTTATACCTTTCAAAAAAATCTATAAAATCGAAAATCGGTTGCAAACTAACAAAGAAATAATTTTTTAAAGTTGTAATTTAAGAATTGCCGTTTTTCAACACATTTGCCAATAAAAAACGTACTTAACGAAGTGATCCAGAAAAACTATGAGTATATCAGTACTCTATGGACTCCAACCAACCCGAATTTTCATATGAGAACCCCTGCATATTTTATTTTTGCTCATTTGTAGCACAGTGTAATTAAAAAAAAATAGTTTTATTTTACAAAATCTTTAAATTTTAAATAATTTTTAAATTTTTCCTTCATTTTATTTGCAGCTTTACATGTATCAGTTATTCAGAAGTTTGGCTTACATACATTCATTGGGTATTTGTCATCGTGATATTAAACCACAAAATCTTTTATTGGATCCAGAGACCGCTGTTTTGAAACTATGCGATTTTGGTAGTGCTAAACAATTGTTGCATGGCGAACCAAATGTATCATATATTTGTTCACGATATTATCGTGCACCCGAATTGATATTTGGCGCTATTAATTATACCACAAAAATTGGTAAGTTTTAAAAAAGAAATGTTTTAAATTAGAAAATTTAAGTATGAACAAGTACGGCATGATAGACGGTTTGCCTAAAGCAATGAAGATGGATGGCGACTGCAGAAATTGGCATTTATATTAAGAAAGCGTAATTTATGGAAAAAATCGTTAAACACATTATCAAAGGGATTTGGTTAGCATCACTGTTTGTTTGATTGGCATTGTGAATGAAAAAATAAATTTTTTTGGGGGAAAATGTAGCAACTCTGGAGTGCGAGAAAGATAGGGAGATTGAGAGAAAGAGTATAGATAGATCGGGGGACGGTTGCCGTTGTTAGAAAGTATAGGCCAACAAAAAATTTATGAAAAATAATCGCTAATCAAATAGTCTATGTGAATAAGTTGGCATCACTGTACGTTTGTTACACCCTCACTGTTGCCAAGTTGGAGGTTTTCCCGCTAAATCTAGCGCTTTTTGTTTGGATTTAGCGGGGAAAAATTGGGTTTAGCGGGAACGGTGCTTTAGCGGGAAAATCTAGCGCTTTTTATTTGGATTTAGTGGGACAAATTTAGAGGTTTTTTCCAATTTTTCAATCGAAAACGCCAAGTTTGTCTAATTTTAGCGCTTTTTTTGAAATTTAGCGGGAGAATTTTGTATTTTCCCGCTAAAATTTTTTCGACCGTTTCTTGCGCATTTTTAATGAAAAGTAAATTTTCGTAGAAAAAATAATTTGGAGGTTTTTTTTAAAATTTTTCTTTTTTGTCAATCAAAAATGCCAAGTTTTTCGGTTTTCAACGCTTTTTTTTGTAATTTAGCGGGAAATTTTTAAATTTTCCCCGCTAAATTAATTTTTGGCGGTTTCTAGCGCTTTTTTCTTGAAATTTAGAGGTTTTTGGTTAAAAATAGTTGGCAACAGTGTACACCCTTGTGAATGAAAAAATAATAATTTGTTGTGAAAATGCTACACCCAGGAGGGTAAGAGAAAGAAGAATAAGGATTCGGAGAGAAATTAAAATAAATTTGAATTTTTGGTCGTGGCAGTTACGGGTTTTAACTGTCAAATCGTATGGAAAAAGTCGTGCCGAAGTTGTTTTGTTCACACTCTGATACAACTTTTTCCATACGACTTGACAGTTAAAACCCGTGACCGGCACGTCAAAAAATTTGAATTTATTTTCTCTCCGGGATCTCTCCCTTTCTCCCGAACTCCAGCGTTGCAGCATTTTTAAAACAAATTTTTATTTTTTTATTCACAATGGTGTAACAAAAGTACAGTAATGCCAACTCAATCGCATTGACTATGTGCTTAGCATTTTATTTCCAAAGTTAGCACCACTGAACAAACAAATTACATTTTTTGCCGTAGCCGTTTTGGACCTAATTTCTTTGACAACGGCACCGTCCCTTGGGCTGTGCTTGTTCTGTTCCTACACTAATTCAGAAATTTTAAGATTTGAGAGAAAAGCTCAGAAAATCTTTTGTTAATTTTTAGGTTGTCTTTGATTATTTTTCTAATGTTTGTTTCTTTTTATTTCCTCTTATTTTTTTCCTTAGATGTGTGGAGCGCCGGTTGTGTATTAGCTGAATTACTTTTGGGTCAACCTATATTCCCTGGTGATTCTGGTGTCGATCAATTGGTTGAAGTTATTAAAGTCTTGGGCACACCCACACGAGAACAAATTCGTGAAATGAATCCCAATTATACGGAATTCAAATTTCCACAAATTAAAAGTCATCCATGGCAAAAAGTAAGTACATTTCTCTTCCTATACCTTTTTCTTTTCCTATTTATTAAATTCTCTTCATTTGTAATAAATTTTTATCATGGCTTTTAAAAGAGATATTATTAATTACTCTTATTCTCTTTAAGACTATGCTCTTTTATCATTACATCTTATTTGTAATAGATTAATAAACTCTATTTTAAATTAGTCTGTTTCTAATAAAAAGTCAACTATTTACAGTCACTACTTGAACGTTCCCAATTTCCAAATGTCCTTAACCAGAAACAACGTTTTAGAGTAAGCTTCTTCTACTACTTGTGTATACACTGCAAAAGAAAAGTTCCCTTCAGAGATATAAACAGAGAGAGACCGCACAAAAAAAGGGAGCTTTCAATTAAAAAACGGAGCTTTCAATTTCAACAAATATTTCAAAACACTTTTTTCAATAATTTTACTGTTATTTTCTTACAATTCTAACAAAATTGCCTTTTTCCTTTACCATACTTTCCTCTTTTTACTCTTGTAATTGAAATCATTTCCTTTTAACTGGTTTTGTCAATAATTTACTGGATTTTATAGAATGCAAATTCATTTGAATATGTAAAAAAATTTAAAAAAAATTGTTGTAATTGTGTTGTATTGTTTTATGCGTGTTCCCTACGTTTGGCCTTTTTGAAAGTGCTATAAATATGCTTTAGTAAAATGCTTTGGATATTCCAAAAAATGTTTGCATGTTTATAAGAAAACTGTATAAGAATTCAAACAGATTTATCCCAGTCGAAAAAACATCCTGTGGACTTGCTGCTCTCCCTGCCTGAGACCTGACATTTTCATAACTTTTTTTTTTCAAATTTTAGTACCCATAAGTCAGCAGTAGTGACATTTATGACCATTCAGTGACATTCATATTGATAACATACTTCCCCCCCAATTTTAAGATTTAATTATAAAAATATTAATTGAAATTCATTTTTTTTTTAATTAAAGATTTCAGTTAAATTTAAAAATTCCATTTATATTTTCAAAAAATCTAAAAGGCTCAATTGAAATTCCTATCAAATTTAAATTCGAGAAAAATCAGTTGAAATGTGAGAAAAATCCATTGAAATACGAATGATTCAAAAAGCTCAACTGAAATTTCAATTAAATTCAGAAAAATCCATTGAAATTCGAATAATTCTATGTGAAATTCAAACATTTTTATAAGGAAATGTACTGGTGGTTACTGTGTATTTCGATTTGAAAAGAAAAACCTTTCGAATCGAATGACGAATACATACAAAATATTGGTCTTACAAGTTTTCGAATTCAAACGGTTTTTTTCCGAATCGAAATCAGCAGTAACCCCCCTGAAATTTTTCAAATTCAAATTGATTGATTTTTCGAATTTAAAAACTCTAAATTCAGTTCGAAAAAATAGTTTTCACAATTTGGCAGATCTTTTTTCGAAGTTTACCTGATTTTGTTCGAATTTCAATTAATCTTTTTCTAAATTCAAATAATTGTTTTGTTCCACTGATATTTTTCAAATATAAATTGAGATTTTGAGAAAATCTAACGCAATTTTTCAATTTCAAATGATCTTTTTAAAATTGATCAGATACTTTTCGAATACGATTAATTTCCTATCCATGTAATATAGATATCTTGTAAATATTTGATTGAAACGAAAAAAAAATTCAAATGTTTATACTAATTTTAAGTTCATTTATATTCCCCACATTATTCCAACACTTGGTATTTTTTGTTCTCATATAATTTTAGGTTTTCCGTATACGCACTCCACCAGAAGCTATAAATTTGGTATCACAATTATTGGAATATACACCAAGTGCACGTATAACACCATTGAAAGCATGTGCCCATCCATTCTTCGATGAATTACGTCAAGAAGGTAATATAGCATTACCAAATGGTCGTGAAATGCCGCCATTATTTAATTTTACTGAACATGGTAAGTTTAAGGAAGGAGAAACCTTTTTTTTTATAATTTTGGAATTGGATATTAAATTGTCTTTTTTGTGTTTTTGTCCTTTAAAGAACTAACAATACAACCAAGTTTAGTACCACAATTGTTGCCAAAACATTTGCAAAATAGCGCACATCGTACTGCTGGCGCTGGTGGTGAGGGAGGTGCAGCTGCTGCCACAGCTGCTTCATCATCAACAAATGCCACAAGTGCTGCTGCTGCTACGGCCAATAATACTGCGCCGGGTGCTGCAGTGCAAGCAGCTGCAGGTTAGTTATCATTTTTTATAATATTTTTCTAGTATTTCTTTGTTTTTCGTTTAAGAAAATGGCATGCTTTAATTTTTTATTATTAAATTAATTTGTAAAATATTTTAATTTTAATATTTGTAATGGTTTGGTAATGGTAAACGGTTTATTAGTTTAAAATAAATGTGTAGGCCTCAAAAAAAAGTAATAAAAGTCTTAAGACAGAACCATAATTAGTCTGGGAATCGACATTTACAAACTCAAGGATTCGGGATTTTAAAATTTTCAAGAAGAGATTTACATCTATCGTTTTAAATAGTTTTTGAAATGTCTGCCAATTACAGATCATGGGTTCAAACCGTGGGGTTGCAATCTGTTAATAATTTTCACATATAGAGTTCAATTGACTACACTGCTCGACACCAAAAATCTCTCAGTGAAATGTCTAACCAGTCTTTATTGATTTTGGTCTCCTGATTTCAAATCTGCTTTCCAAATTTTTTAAGCACATACCGTTTTTAAGATATTTGTTGTTAAAAAGTCAAAAAACAAGTATTTTAGCACTTTTGGGGACCTCCTGATTCTATAACTGAAATCAAAATTTTTTTACGTCAGCACACGTAGACTCTGAGGTCCATTGTGACACCACGGGACTGTAATAGGTTTCCCAACTTGTCTCTGCCGTTAAACGAATTTGAGCTTCTTTTGAAACTCCTAAGGTATTGAATTTTGACAAATCAGAAAGATCGTGCAGCTCCCTAGATCCCAGTGAAGCAAGTCTCTGACCAGAAAGTGCCAGACAATGGCAGATAAAGTGTTGGATAATTTCCAACTCCTCTTCATCCATACAACTCCGACAAAAGTCATTTGACGGCACATTTAACCGCTTTGCGTGATTCCCTATAAATCTCTCCTCTTGGAAGCGATATCAGCTCACTTGTGCTCCTCTGATTAAGAGAAGGCCAAATCTGTCGTATTGTCTCACACGTCAATCCATTTGTCCATCTCCGATTAGTCTCCGTCGCGTAACATAGCAGTAGTTTCTAGAGGCATACCATATAGATGTTGACTGCGGTTGTAGATTGCCAGCATCTCTACCTTGTAAACACTGCAATGATCTGGCAATCTTCGAGCCAGGCTCAATCCAAGCTCTTTCGAATAAACTCCAAAGCCCATTTCCTCATGCAGCCTCCATCTGTATTAAATTGTATGGTGGCTCCAATACCCGGAATGCTCCTCATCCAAGACTCCCTGAATGGTATCATAGTGGTAAAGTTGCGCTCACAAAGGCTTGTAGAGGGACCGCAGTCCACATTTTGTGGTATTGTTATCTTCTTCAAGACCGCGCTATGGCCACAAGCGCTGTTCCTCCATTGCAGTGTACTATTAAGTCGAATTGCCGACGTAGCCGCATACTGTCTACCCAATATGTCCACCGCATACTGCCAACCCAATATATCAGGTGAAAGAGGATTTCTAATGCAGCCGTAGGTGTAGTACGAAGAGCACCAGGGATGCACATTGACGCCATTCTCGGTACCTTCGTGATAAAGACACAGTTCGCTTTTGTTACTAAAGCAGGCCACCGGACAATGATTCCATACTGCAAAATTGGACGCACCACTGCTGTATAGATCCAATGAATGACTTTAGGGCTAAAACCTAATCGTTCCTCAATATTCCTCAACTTCCTATCTAGAAATACCCCAATACTTGGCTCCATCTGAGAAGGTGATTTCAGTGCCGTACGGAGAAATAGGATCAAAAGCAGGAATCTTAATTTCCTTGTAAAAAGCTCTGTTTTACTTGGGTTAACTCTTAGACCACAGCCTCTTGTCCATTTAGACAGATCTTTCAGAGAACCCTGAAGAATGCCCCTCAATGTTGGCAGATTCTTCCCCTTTACCGCTAACGCGACATCTTCAGCATATGCGACAACATGACAAACACGTGCTTCTAGAGATATCAGCATTGAATTCAGTGCAAGGTTCCAAAGAAGCGGCGAAAGACCACCTCCCTGTGGTGTGCCCCTAATAACAAATCGAGATATGACAGATGCTCCCAATTCAGACGTTATATGTCTATTGGCAAGTAGGTTTTCCATCATTAAAACGATCCCACGCTTTACTCTCTCAGACCAGATAATGCCACATTTATTGAGTCTGGGATGACATTATTAAAAGCCCCCTATATATCAAGAAAGTCCACCATAGTGTACTCCTTTACCAAAAGCGATCTCTCGATGGTACCGACGAGCTCATAAAGAGCTCTTTCCGTTGATCTACCTTCCCAAGTAAAAATGTGAAGGATCAGTACTGATCCGAAAAATGGATCGCTAAGATTAGATCAGTTTTAATCGGACGGATACAATTTTATCCGAAAAATGGGTTTATCTAATTATATAAACCCATTTTTCGGATAACATTGTATCCGTCCGATTAAAACTCGCTAAGATTAGATCAGTTTTAATCGGACGGATACAATTTTATCCGAAAAATGGGTTTATCTAATTATATAAACCCATTTTTCGGATAACATTGTATCCGTCCGATTAAAACTGATCTAATCTTAGCGATCCATTTTTCGGATCAGTACTGATCTTTCAAATTTCGGATCAGTACTGATCCGAGTAAGATCTTTTAAATCCCGGATAAGACGTGATATATAAAAATATATCTTAACATTTTTACTCGGGTTTGTTGTGTTCATGTTTCACTGTTGCCAACTATTTTTAACCAAAAACCTCTAAATTTCACGAAAAAAGCGCTAGAAACCGCCAAAAATTAATTTAGCGGGGAAAATTTAAAATGTTCCCGCTAAATTACAAAAAAAAAAAGCGCTGAAAACCGAAAAACTTGTCATTTTTGATTGACAAAAAAGAAAAATTAAAAAAAAAACCTCCAAATTATTTTTTCTACAAACATTTACTTTTCATTAAAAACGCGCAAAATTCTCCCGCTAAATTACAAAAAAAAAGCGCTAAAATTCGACAAACTTGGCGTTTTCGATTGAAAAAAAAAAAGAAAAATTGGAAAAAAACTCTAAATTTGTCCCACTAAATCCAAATAAAAAGCGCTAGATTTTCCCGCTAAAGCACCGTTCCCGCTAAAACCAATTTTCCCCCGCTAAATCCAAAAAAAAGCGCTAGATTTAGCGGGAAAACCTCCAACTTGGCAACAGTGTCATGTTGCCTTGTCGAAAGCAACCTCGGGTCAAGCACTCCACGCAAATGCGAGTCTATCATTCATTCTATTGTCTTTAGCAAAAAAGAAGACAGACTAATTGGTCTGAAATCCTTTGGAGCTGTGTGGAAATTTTTCCCAGCCTTCTGGATAAAGACGACTCCATTTTAAAGGAATACACGACCAGTTAATGCATGTTGTGTATAGATCATACAGCAGGGATGGAAAATCGGAATTTTGAAATGGTACTGGAGCTCTTCGGTACGACAAACGACGTTCGTGTGCGACGAATAAGGTATAATTCAATATAAAACTTCTTAAATTGAGGACATCCTTATTCATTTATTTATTTTTTAGAGAAAACTTCAATAAAGGTTGGCTAAAAACAAAAATTTCATTTATTTAAAGCTTATGAAACATTTTTCCAATGAAAATCGGTCGATTTTCGGATTTTTTTTTTTTTTTTAGATTTGGTTGAAAATGTATGAAATCGTCTGGTATACACCATTTACAGGTAATTCGAAGATTCTACTTGTAATTCGAAGATTCCATTTGTAATTCGAAGATTCCATTTGTAATTCGAAAATTCTACTTGTAATTCGAAGATTCTATTTGTAATTCGAAGATTCTATTTGTAATTCGAAGAATTCATTTGTAATTCGAAGATTCCAATTGTAATTCGTAAAATATCAATGGAAATTCAGTTGATAGTTTTCGATTTACAATTGGAATCTTCGAATTACAAATGGAATCTTTGAATTACAAATAGAATCTTCGAATTACAAGTGTAATCTTCGAATTACAAATGGAATCTTCGAATTACATGTAGAATTTTCGAATTACAAATAGAATCTTCGAATTACAAGTAGAATCTTCGAATTACAATTGATCTTTTACGAATGACATCTGTAAATGGTGTAGAAAAGGTACAAAGTCAGTCGCGGGGGTTCTACGGTATTTTTGAGAGTTAAAAAGTACTGAAAAAAGTACTAAAGTACTAACATTTTCATACCTGTCATACTACCAAGGGATTATACACTCAGGTCCGGGGGTTTTATAGGGCCTGAAGCTTTCAATCTTTTTTATGAAATTAGTAAAAACGAAGCAAGATGGCTTGAATTAAAAAAAAAAAAATTATTATTCTTTCACACTTTTCTCAATTCAAACCATATATAATGGATCGCTAACATTTATCGCGAGAGTGAAAGTCTGCCTCCGAACATCCCCCTCAAAAAAACTGACCCTGGAAGAATATAAAAGATTTGGCACTGCCAAATTCAACGCTCTATTTGTTGAATTTCAATTGATTTTCTTGGAAATTCTGTTGATATTTTTTCCAATTTTAAATGAACCTATTTCAAATGGGATTTGTTTTTCTAATTGAACACACAAAATTTTTTTTTCCATGAACGATTTTCATGGTATGTATTTATGAACAAATTCATACAATTTATTACTTTTTAATAATATTTGTAAACTTTTTCATAGTATTTATGAAAAATGTTAAAAATTCTTAAATTTTACATATTATGATTGTTCATAAATACTATGAAAAAGTTTATAAATATTATGAAAAAGTAATAAATTGTATGAATTTGTGCATAAATATTATGAAAATCGTTCATGGAAAAAAAAATTTTTGTGTGAAAATATTAATTTGCAAAAGTTAATGTTAAAAAAATAATTCTTTAAAGGCTTTTCTTATATTTTTTATCGCATGCTTTAGATTTTTGTATATGTTTATCTATTATTTTTTTTTTTTAATAATATTTTTTTAATTGTTTTGTTAATGGTTTTTTGTGTAGCTTTTTTTGTATATTGTTAATTTTTTTGTTTTTGTTTACACACAAAAAATTTGTTTTCTATGAACGATTTTCATAGTATTTATGAACAAATTCATACAATTTATTAACTTTTTCATAATATTTATAAACTTTTTCATAGTATTTATAAATAAATCATAATATGTGAAATTTAAGAATTTTTAACATTTTTCATAAATACTATGAAAAAGTTTATAAGTATTATGAAAAAGTTAATAAATTGTATGAATTTGTTCATAAATACTATGAAAATCGTTCATGAAAAAAAAAATTTTGTGTGTATTATTTTGCTATTTAAAAAATCCTTAAATGTTTTTATTTCTATATTTTTTTGTATCTTTTTTTTTCTCTTAATTTCTTGCAGATTCATAGTGGCATAAAATTTATATAAAACAAAAAAATTTAAATAGTTCTCTATACTTTTTTCATACGTTATTATAACCCATATAATAATTATTATTTATATATAAAAAAAAAAATAAAACAAACAACAAAATAAATACAATTAATTTTTAAAATCAATTATATATATAAAAAAAGAAAACAAAATCAAAAAAAAATCAACATCTTTTACCTTAATTTTTTAGTTTTATTATTTTGGTCTTGTAATTTTTTCCCCCTCTAAATTTTTTTTGTTTGTGTAACAATTTTTTTTTTTATAAATTAAAAAATTTAAGTTTTATTCAAAGTTTTTTTTTATACACATGCAATTTTTTTATTATTTTGATGGTGTATAAATTTAAAAAAGATAAATATTGGAAAAAATCTTCTACAAATAAAAAAAAATACTTAAAATTTACAAAAAAATTAATTTGTTTTGTTAAATTATTAAAAAAATCCTAAAATTATAAACAAAATTTATAATACTAAAAATTTTTTCTATAACAATTACAAATGTTGTTGTAAAAAGATCAATTGAGATTCGAAGATTTTACTTGTAATTCGAAGATTCTACTTGAAATTCGAAGATTTTACTTGTTATTCGAATATTTCATGGAACTTTTATAAAGTGGTTCTTTTATAAAGTGGTACTTATATAAAGTGGTACTTTTATAAAATAGTGCTTTTATAAAATGGTACTTTTACAAAAATGGCTCTTTTGTAAATGGTACTTTTATAAAATGATACTTTTATAAAATTGTGCATCTATAAAATGGTATTTTTATTAAGTGGTACATTTATAAAATGGTACTTTTAAAAACGGTACTTTTATAAAATTGTACTTCTATAAAATAGTACTTTTTTAAACGGTACTTTAATCAACGGTACTCTTAAAAATTGTATTTTTATAAAATGATACTTTTGTAAAATGGTACTTTTCTAAAATGGTACTTTTATAAAATGATACTTTTATAAAATGGTACTTTTACTAAAATGGTATTTTAAAAAAATGGTACTTTTGTAAAATGTTACATCTATAAAATTGTACTTCTACAAAATGGTACTTTTATAAAGTGTTACTTTAATAAAATGGTACTTTTATAAAATGGTGCTTTTATAAAATGGAACTTTTTATAAAATTGTATTTAAAAAAATGGTACTTTTGTAAAATGTTACATCTATTAAATTGTACTTCTATAAAATGATACTTTTATAAAGTGTTACTTTTATAAAGTGCGACTTTTATAAAATGGTACTTTTATAAAAAGGATACTTTAATAAAATGATACTTTTATTTTTCCTATAGACAAAGTTTCATAATCTAAGACATTTCTAAAATAGAAAAAGTCTCAGAACCTGAGACATTTTTCCTATAGAAAAATTCTTAGACGGTATTTATACACAGCCTTTTTTTGCTTGCAATAAAGTCTTGCAACTTTTTTTTTGTAGGCAAACGGTGGTGAAAAGAAAACGGGGTAGAAAAAAAATCACGAATTCTGTTTTCCTTCTTCTATGCTTCTCACCCCCGTTTGCCTACAAAAAAAAGTTGCAAGACTTTATTGCAAGCAAAAAAAGGCTGTGTATAAATACCCTCTTAGAATCTAAGACATTTTTCTTATAGAAAAAGTCTCAGAATCTGAGACATTTTTCTTATAGAAAAAGTCTCAGAATCTGAGACATTTTTCTTATAGAAAAAGTCTCAGAATCTGAGACATTTTTCTTATAGAAAAAGTCTCAGAATCTGAGACATTTTTCTTATAGAAAAAGTCTCAGAATCTGAGACATTTTTCTTATAGAAAAAGTCTCAGAATCTGAGACATTTTTCTTATAGAAAAAGTCTCAGAATCTGAGACATTTTTCTTATAGAAAAAGTCTCAGAATCTGAGACATTTTTCTTATAGAAAAAGTCTCAGAATCTGAGACATTTTTCTTATAGAAAAAGTCTCAGAATCTGAGACATTTTTCCTATAGAAATATTCTCAGAGCAATTTTTTATTTTAAAATGGTTCTTTCGAAAATTCCGAAAAGATTCCAAAGAATAACAAATGGAATCTTGGAAATACAAAAGGAACCTTCGATTTACAAGTAAAATCTTCAAATTAAAATTGATCTTTTTCGAACTACATCTGTAAATGGTTAATTTTACATTAAAAAAAATAAAATGTTAAAATGTTTAACATTAAATTCTAGGCGAAAAGTTAAAAAAAAAATTAAAATGAGATTAAATTTAAAATTAACAAAAATTTACGAAAATTTTAATTTAATGTAAATTAAAATTATTTTAAATATTTTCTTTTGTTTTAAGCTAATAGAAAATATTTTTTTTTAAATATTGATCTTTTGAAAGACAAGTATTTGTTTTTTTCTTCCTAAGATTTATTTTTTATATTTTTAAATTAGTCTCATTTTTATTTTTTAAAAATTTTTACGAAAAAAAAGTTTCATTTATTTCTTTTTTTATTCAAATTTAATCTTATTTTTAGTTTAATATAATTTTTTTCAAAAAAAAACTTTAGTTTTTTTTTCTATCTAAACTTTATGTATAAAAAAAATATTTTGTTGTTAAAAAAAAACTCCCCTATAAAGAAAAAATGCTTTAAATTTAGTTTAAATTCTTAAAACAAATACAAAAACAAAAAAATTATAAAAAATCTTAAAAAAAGAAAATCAATAAATAAAAAATTATAATTTAATATTAAAAAAAACTCTTTGGTTTGTGTTTTAGTTATTTTTAATTTCTTTAGTAGTTTTTGAATACCTGCTCATTATAATTATTTTGTGGTTTTGGTTTTTCTTTCCTAAAAAAGGGTTTTGTTGTTTTTTCTAATTTTTAATTTTTTTTTTTTTACAAAAGTAGTATTTCCCTTTTAAGTCCCCCATTTTTTTAATATATTTTTATTTGTGGCTTTTTTTATTCAGGCATGTTTATCAATGTTTGAACTACTAATTTTATATCGTAGTAAATTTCGCATTCTAAATTTTAATATTATTTTTGCTGTAAAATATTTAATTTTTAAAAAAAGGAGCATGCGGTGAAAATTATATTGTACAAAATACCTATTTTTAAATTTAGTTTTTGATTACTTGAGTCTTTAAAGTATAAAAAGAAAATTAAAAGTCAGAAAAACTCCCAAAGTCTTAAAAGGAAACCTAAAATCAACACCATTTTTAGATTAAATTCGCAAGGATAAAGTCGAATTTGAAAACTCCATTTAAAAGACAAAGATTCTATTGGATATTTAAGAAAATCATTTAAAATTTTCAATTACATAATTAAATTTGGTAGTGCGGTTAATTTTGCAAGACTAATCCGACACGCGTTTTGATCTCTGTCAATAGAATATTGTCAAGACTCTTTTACAAAATAATCCGACACGTGTTTTGATCTGTGTCAATAGATCATTGTCAAGACTCTTTTACAACCTTTGCTACTAACGATTGTCAATTGTCTAAGTCTTGCAAAATGACCCAACCATCTATAAAACTACCAAATTGTGTCTTGAAAATTGTTACTTTGACAATATTATCGCAATGATTAGTAAAAAAATGTGACATCGAGCTAGAGAAATGTTTAATTTGTTTAACAAAAGTACAAAAAACAAGTGAAATTTTAAATTCGGTTGTGCCGAATCTTTAAAATGTAGGCTAGGTTAGCTTGTAAGTGGCTGCTGACGTTTTACGTCCGCACACATAGACTCTGAGGTCCGTCGTGATACTACGGGACTTTAATAGGTTCCCTTACTAGCCCCTGTCGTTAAACCAATTTAAGCTCCCTATGAAACTCGTAAGATATTGAATTTTGACATCCCACAAATCAAAAAAATCGCGCAGCTACCTAGATTCCAGTGAAGCAAGTCTCTTACCACAAAGTACCGGGCAATGACCGATATAGTGTTCGATAGTTTCCAACTCCTCATCATCAATTCAACTCCGGCAAGTCATTTAACGGCACATTTAACCGCTTTCCTAAGGCAACCACCGTCGAAACCTCTCTTGGAAGCAATATCAGCTCACTTGTGCGCTTCCGACTAAGAGAAGCCCAAATCTATCGTGTAGTCTCACACATCCATACATTTGCCCATCTCTAATAAGTCCCCGTCGCGGAAAAAAGCCGTAGATTTTGCAAGTTTCTAGAGGCATACCAACACATTCCAACTCTGTTGGAACTTGTAAGGTAGTTCCGAGTCTTTCAAGCTCATCGGCTCTGCAATTCCCTGGAATGTCTCTGTGCCCTGGGACCCATATGAATCGTACATTAAAAAAATTATGACGGCAGATTCCACTACAAAAGACAGTTAAAAAAACTACATGTGTTGTTGTTTAGGCGTCCACTACATTTTACGGTAAAATCAACCAAAAATTGTATTTAACTATTGATTAACAACTACAAAAAACGGTAAAAACATCTTAAAAAATACAGTAGTTTTTACTGATACTCAAATTGTCGGAATTTTTTATTAACAAAAAAAACTTCTAGACGTAAATGGTTAAAATTGTTTGGTAATAATTCCTGCTGCATCTGACATTTCCAACTCGTTCAACACATCCGTTTTTTTCAAATTTTTTTTTAGACTAAAAACTACATAAAACAACTGTTACTACAATGTAGTAATTTTATGTATTTATTTTTTAAAACGACTACAAAAAATTGTTTTGAGATTTTTCATACAAAAACAACTGAAATTGTAGGTGAAAACAACTGCTACTTACTACACAAATGACCGTCATGTAGTAATTACAATAATTTTCTAAATGTGTGTCAAACTGCTTGGTCATCTTATTTAAAGATGTGTGGCAGTTAAGGGCAGATCTTGGTTTCAGAAGCATTGACTTCAGCGACTTGACCGCGGCTTGACTTTCAGAATAGATGTTGACTGCGGTTGTAGACAAGGCATTGCAGCTCAACCAGTCAGCCACTTCCTTTATTGCCAGCATCTCTGCCTGGTAAACACTGCAATGATCTGGCAATCTTCGAGCTAGGCTCAATCCAAACTCTTCCGAATAGTCTCCAAAGCCCACTTTTTCGTGCAGCCTCGATCCATCTGTGTAAAAATTTATGGTTGCTCCACTACCCGGAATGTCCCCCATCCAAGACTCCCTGGATGGTATCATAGTGGTAAAGTGGCGCTCAAAAAGGGTCAAAGAGGGAGCACAGTCCACATTTTGTGGTTTTGTTATCATCTTCAAGATCGCGTTATATCCACAAGCGCTGCTCTTCCATTACAGTGTGCTATTCAGTCAAATTGCCGACGTAGCCGCATATTGCCTACCCAATATATATAATGGTATCAGGTGAAGGAGGATTTCAAATGCAGCCGTGGGTGTAGTACGAAGAACACCAGTGATGCACATCGACGCCATTATCTGCACCTTCGTGATAAAGTCTCAGTTTCCTTTTGTCTCTAAAACAGGCTACCAGGCAATGATTTTATACAGCAGAATTGGACGCACCACTGCTGTATAACTTCAATGAACGACTTTAGGGCTAAAACCCCATCGTTTGTAATGGCCCTTTTACAGGAATATAAAGCAATCGTTGCTTTTCTCACCCGTTCCTTAATATTACGCCTGGAGTTCAACTTCCCATCTAGAAAAACTCCATCTGAGAAGATAATTTCAGTGCCGTCCAGAAAAATAGGATCAAAAGCAGGAATCTTATTTTTCCTTGTAAATTGACTTGGATTGACTCCTAGACCACAGCGTTTTGACCAATTAGACAGATATTTCAGAGAACCCTGAAGAATGTCCCTCAATGTTGGCAAGGACTTTCCCTTTACCGATATCGCGACATTATCAGCATATGCGGCAACATGACAACCACGTCGCGACGTGTTTCTAGAGAGAGCAGCATTGAGTTCAGTGCCAGGTTCCAAAAAAAGCGGCGAATGAACACCTCCCTGTGGTGTGCCCCTTTTGACAAATCGATATATGACAACGCCGCCAATTCAGATGTTATACGTCTATTGGCAAGTAGGTTTTCCACCATTAAAACGATCCCACGCTTTACTCCCAGACCAAACAATGCCACAATTATCGAGTCTGGCATGACATTATTAAAAGCACCCCCTATATTGAAAATGGCCACCATAGTGTACTCCTTTACCGACAGCGATCTCTCAATAGCTTCAACGAGCTCATAAAGAGCAGTTTCCGTTGATCTACCCTTGCTGTAAGCATGTTGCCTAGTCGAAAGCAACCTCGGGTCTATCACACTACGAAAATATGAGTCTATTGCTCGTTCCATTTTTTTTTTTTTAACAAAAAAGAAGACAAACTTATTTCTCTGAAATCCTTTGAAGCTGTGTGGGAAATTTTTCCCAACCTTTGGGATAAATATGACTCTGGTATCACTCCATTTTAAAGGAATATACGACCAGCTGATGCATGCTGTGTATCGATTATACAGCCAAGGGGCTATATAGTCCGACACTTGCTGCATCTCAGCCGGGATTATACCATCAGATCCAGGGGATTTATGGGGCCTGAAGCTTTTAATCGCCCAGATTAATGTTGACATATTTATTATTTCCGCAGCAATTTCAGATGCTTGGGCGTCAGAACGTTCCAAAGCTTGAAACGGCGTCATGGAATTGCCCAGAAAATGCGTGTATAAAAGGAGATCCAGCGACTCTCCACTGTAGGAAGACCACACCCCATTAGGATCTTTCAGGTATCCCAGGGTGTAAGGAGAAGAAGTCAGAACTTTGCTCAGCCTAGATGCCTCAGAAACGTTTTCTATTTTTTCACAGAAGTTTTTCCAAGAATCACATTTAGCAATTCTGATCATCTTCCCATAACTCTTAAGATGCAGACCAGAAGATTTAACCTTATTAAAGAGCTTTCTGCAGGAATCTCTGCTCGTCTGCAACTCATTTGATCACCAAGGTGGCTTTCCCCCTAGACTGTATAGAAGGGCAAGACGCATCCAGGGACTTATTACAAACATTTGTTAAATGGTCAACCAGACAGTCAATTTCGGCCAAACTATGCGGTCCAGATAAGGGAACTTCACCCAAAAGCAAAGAAAAAGTCTCCCTTTATTTCACCCAGTTTGTTCTCCTCAGATTTCTGGAGACTGTCTCCACCAGGCCACGCTCCCTGAGTAAAAACTCAATGTAGCCATGATCTGAGAAAGAATGTTCTTCCAAAACTCTTCAGTCACGTGAAAGTTTACATATCTGTGTAATATTTTGGCCGTGATCGCCATTTCAACAGTCAGACGGAGATATAAATATACCATCTACCACTAACAAGGAAGGTATCCCATAGCGAACACTCCGATTGTTCTGCAAGGCACATATGTTATAGAAGACAATCTAAGATTTACCTGTCATTAGGGGGTTTCTTAGGGGAAGTAAGAGGGGAAAATGGATTTTTTTTTTGGCGAAATTAGGCTTTTTTAAGATGGATACCTTCCTTGTAAGTGGAGGGTATAAAAAAGAAAAACAAATTAAAAAAATCTTTTGAATAAAATGCCATTTTTTTGGAAAACTAGGGAAATTTTGAAATTCTCGAAAGTTCAAAAAAGTTCTGTAAAAAATTCAAAAAAAACTTCAGAAAATTTAGAAAAAAAAAATAAAAAAATGGATAAATTCTGTTCTGTTCGTCTTTTTATGTTTTTGGATATAATTGACTACGTGCAGGATATCTAGAACCCTGTGGCCACTGCCGAATCCTAATAGGACAAAAAGTCTTCTAGAGTTGAGGGTGTACAAGCCTAAAAATAAGTAAATTTTCTAGGCAAGTCCATGGCGCTCAGACTTAAAATAGTCCATTGTACCGTACCATGAAAAGAAAGATTAAGTAAGGGTGATAAAAGGTTGAGAAGAAAAAGAAAGAAAAGTGCTTGTTCAGAATTGGTCACAAACTTGAGAAAATCAGACAAGGGAAATCCATGGACCGTGTCCATAGACAGAATATCAGAACCCAATATCCGCAGTCTAGCCCTTGAGAACGCTGGACAACAACAGACGTAATGTTCAGTTGTGTCATCATGCTCAAGACAAGCCACGCATGATGGGTCTGATAAGACACCTAATCTCGTCATATATGACGAGCACAGGCATTGTGTCCCGTAATTAAGCCAGTAAGTCTGCGACAGTGTATTCTACTGAGGCTGAGTAGATAGTTAGCCACTTTCTTGTCTGGCTTAATCACAAAACATTTGGTATTCTTGCATGCCAACTCATTTGACCATCTTTCCTTGAAAGTTTCTTCATATGAGAGTTGATCCAACGCATCAGCCATGTCAAGCCAATACCAATTTGAGGTTCCGGATTGTAAGGAATTGTATCAGAGCCAAGATTTGCCAAAGAGTCGGCAATCGCGTTTCCCCTATGACCCGGAACCCACAGAAGACTGACGCTATTCCCACATGAGACCTCATTGAGTCTGCGTCTACATTCCTGGACAATTTTGGATGAAGTGACTGGAGATTCAAGTGCAATGAGCGCAGCCTGGCTGTCACTGCAAATACTGATTCTCCTATTACTCCATCTGTTTCTAATTATCCAGGTCAAAAAAAAAGTCTTCTTACTTTTTGCAAACGAACGGTTAGCCTATACTTACAGGACACTATATAATTGGCCAAATGGCCGTGCGTATGGGAATTTCTGATAGGGACTATTGTAGAAGCTGTGGGGAAGTGGAGGAGGAGGAGTCAGTGAAGCACTTGCTATGCGAATGTCCGGGCCTAATGAGGAGCCGCCGTTAGCATTTGGGGCAAAGATTTTTCGATGACCTGGATTGCCTAAGCGGTGTCTCATTGACGTCTCTAGCGGAATACCTCAGGGAAACGGGGTGGTTTAAAAAGTAGAACTTTGTATCAAAGGGAGAGTAGGGAAATATGATTAAGGGAATCACAATTGGCCTTATGGCCTCCGAGTGAATTCGCCAAATGGCGAGCGCCCATCCAACCTAACCTAAAACTTGGCCACAGATTCCTCTGCCAAACAGTAGATAGAAATGAATCGGAAATGATGACTTCAAGGTTGGGTTTTTCTACCTGGACAGGGTAGGGCACCACAAAGACAAGTTTAGATTCTTAGCCTTACAAAAAAAAATATTTTATTATAACAAACTATTGCTTTTGGGACAATTTCAAACAAGAATAACCAATTCTGGAATATAAAGTGAAAGTTTCTAGGTTACCTCTAATTTCTTCTTCAACCTATTATTTAGAACAGAATTTTGCTGGGAAGACAGTAGGATTTAAATTAAAGCATGTTAAATTCTAAATCAAAATCCATTTTAAATTCAAAAAAGAAACTAGAAATTAAAAACAACATTTTTTCCATCTCCATTTTTTTTCTTCCATTCACCTGTTTATACAGTTTCACAAACTTCAGCGGGTAATTCAACAAATGCCTCAACATCGGGAACGTCCAGTAATAATAATGCAGCCTCCTCAAACAGTGGCAATGGTAATGCAGCATCACAACCAAACACCACAGCTACACAAGATACACAATCCAATAATGGAGGTGGAGCAGAGGCAGATAATGGAGCCACAAATACAGCAGCAGCAGTAGCTACAGCAACGGCCAGCACAGGTGGAACACAAACACAACAGTCAACGACGACATTGGGTTAGCGAGATAAAACTATTATAAAACAGCAGCAACATTTTTTCAGCAATTCCAAAAATGAGGATTGAAATGATGATCAAATGATGCTGCTCTATACAAATTTCAAAAAAACAAGATGACAAACAATTGCAATGAGGCAATTTTTCTTCTAATATATAATTTTTTTTTTTAATTGAGTAAAATAATTCGAAAAAATAAGAAACAAAAAAATTTATATATTGAAAAAAAAAAACAAAACAAATTATAAAAATTTATAATTAATTATATTAATAATAACAATAACATTAAAACTTTAAATAAAACAAAAAAAAAACTTAAGTAAGAAAACAAAAATAAACTTAAAACAAAAAAACGTTTAAGATGAAACCAGGAAAAATCTAAAAAAAATTAAATTTAGAAAAAAAACGTAAAAAACCAATCCCTACATGAAAACAAAAAATACATTATTTATATATAAAATTAATAAGGACAAAAAAATAAACGAGTAAGAAAAAATCTAATGAAAACAAAATTTAAAAATCTCAAATAGCATCTTAATCTTTTCTAAATAGACAATTTACACTGGTTTTCTAATCTAGTTTTAACTAGATTACAATTCTAATCTAAATGAATTCTAATAGATTTTCTATAAATAATTCAAATTTCCAATCAAGTAGTTTGATCTCTAATCGACTAATGTAATTTATTACAATTTTGTACAACTCTGTATTTTTATTCTTCACATTTTGCAATAATGAAACAAATCGGTCCAACTCTGTATTTTTATTATTTACATTTTCTAACACTGAAACACTTCAACACAAATCCAGTCGTTTTGATGACGACGCAAAATATGTTTAGACCGCTGACATTTTTATTTTCAAACACTATCACTTTCCTTAAGAATCATTTGACGTTTCATTACCGTCGCTATCTTTTGCCAAAGTCACAAAAAATTTATTACCAGCATGTTGTTTTAAATGTCAAACTTTATCTTCTCAATTGTCAAAAAAATTCAAGATTACAAAGTGGATTAAATCTCGTTTGAACTAGTTTACAAAACCAGTGTAAATTGTCTATAAATTTCATTTAAAAAAAATTCACTTTTAACAATAACAAAAAAAGGAAAAAAAAAATCTAGTAAAATCCAGAACTAAAGACTCTTTAAAACTATACTGGTACGATTTTAATAAAACTTTTTTTTTTTTAATAAAAAATTGTATATAATTACAAAATTAAGTATTTAGACTGGGTGCGCAAACTGTATAAACTTAACTAAAATTAAATATCAACTAAAATTAAATATCTTTTAAAATAAATTTTCAATTTATATTTAATTTAAGCATTTGTTTAATCAGTTTGCCTTCAGCTTTATTGCAGAAATAGGGGGACACTGGGTTTAACCCCTTATTTTGTAGAATTATGTAATGGTTTTCTTAATTTTTAAAAAGTACCTTAACCTTAAAAAGTAATTTAGAATTATTCTTAAAACAAAAAAACAATAAAGTTATTCAAATTATCCTTAAATATCTGGAGTACATAATTTAATATTAGATTTTAATAGTTTTCCCTGTATTTTTTATGAAAATACCTCAAAATACTTGCAAAAAGTTTAAATTTAAATGTTAAAAACATTGATAACGTTATGTAAATTGCATAGCTCTACTGCTCCCCCTAGCTATAACTCGGGATCGGTTAAAGATCCCCCCCCCCCACCCTTGCAAGAAATGCTAATAAATTCATTTATTATAAATTTGGAATCTAAAAATACAATTTTATAATTTTTTAACTAATCTTCTTCTATACATATGCGTTTTCTCAGAAATGCCTGAACCGATTTTGTTTCTGCAAGCTTTCCATAAAAGGTGACGTCAGTACCCATGTTTTTATGTATATACGGTATTTTTATGTGTAAGTTATATGCATTTTAATGCACTACCTGTTTAATGCGTGAACCAATTTTGTTTCTGCAAATTTCCCATGAAAGGTGACGTCAATACAAAGGTTTTTGTGTATATTTGGTCTTTGTATGTGTATTAGGGTAGCAGCTATTTTGCAAAACTTCGAATTTCAAGGAGTGCACCCCTAATTTTTTTTTACATTTGGCGTAAAAATGCTAAAAATTTCAGCCAAGTCGGACAACGTTAACACGAGGCGCATCGACGTCAAAGTCAAACACACGAAAATAGCCATGTTTTGATGAAAAACATTGAATAAATGGTGTTGTTTTTTTAATATATTGCTAAAAAGTGGTACACGAGTTGTTTTTAGTATAAGAAGATATATTAAAAATTTTTGGGTTTTCAAAAATTAACCCTTGTAAGCCTTTCGGGGTCAAAATGACCCAATTTTTACAAAATGACCCCTAAAACACGAAAGTCAGCCCCAATTTTCTAATTTTATTGAAATAAACCAATGGAAAACGATATTTACATTCTATTCTATTATAAATACTCAGATATGAAATACTGTCTTTCTAGGATGTCATTAACCCGTTTCATGGTAAGGCGAAAAATATGCATTATATTTTTCGTGGTTCTCAAAACTGATATTTTGATTTTTTAAAAATTTTCTTAAACAAAATTAAGAAAAATGCTGAAAAAACCACAGAATCTTATAAAATATATGTTAGCATATAAAATAAAATTTTTTGGGGGGATATCCCTCGAATAGTTTGGCGGGGGCATCGATTAAAACTCAGCGGATTTCGAGGAAAATGCCTTTTTTGCCCACAATTTACTCAATGTGGAAAAATTTGGTAAATATTTTAAAATTTCACAAAGTAAGGGCCATAAATTATTAAAAACAATGTTAGACTTTAACCCTAAACGTTTTAGGAAAATGGACCAATATTAACCCGGATTTTATTCGGGTCAAAGGTAAAATTTTGGAATATTTAGAGTTTTTTTAGAAAAAACTTCATGGTATTTGTAATGCATGAACCAATTTTGTTTCTGAATCCCTCCAGTAGAATTAACATCCAAGAGAAGGACATATTGTGAAATTGGACATTTTTAGAGTAAAAAGCAAGGGGTTCGCTAGTATTTTATATTCACTCCCACAATGGGGCGGACTGAAAATTTTTAATTTTCTAGATCTCTGGGTTCAAGTGCAAGACATTGAACTTTTTTTGGCATAAAATCATTTGTTAATAAAAATACAAACAAATTTGTAGAAAAAATTTTCAGAGGTTGGTTTAGTTCTTCAAGACAAAACTTTTTTACATCTGATCCAATATTACCCGTGCCAATATGTAGCGGTCTAGGTCTGATTTGAACTTTATAGTATCTTCCTCAGGAATGGAAATTCCGAATTTCGAAACGAGAGTACTTTTTAAACTCGACGGTGCTAAAAACATTTTATTTAATACTGCCAACTAACAAAACACGGTGAAAAGACATATTCGTAAGTCCATTTTAATCCACGAGATCGTAAAAATATGTTTCTTTATTAGATCTAGAGTAAATTGATCTATTTAGTAAATTTCAGTTAGTTCTTCAAGACAAAACTTTTTTGCATCTGATCCAATATTACCCGTGCCAATATGTAGCGATCTAGCTCTGGTTTAAACTTTATAGTATCTTCCTCAGGAATGGAAATAGAAATTCCGAATTTCGAAACGAGACTACTTTTTGAACTCGAAGGTACTAAAAACAGTTTATTTAATACTGCCAGCTAACAAAACACGGTGAAAAGTCATATTAGTAAGTCCATTTTAATCCACGAGTTCGTAACAATATGTTTCTTCATTAGATCTAGAGTAAATTGATCTATTTAGTAAATTTCAGAAAAAATTCTGAAATATCTGCACACAAAAAATAAATTAAAAGCTTTAAAGCAGTGGTCGGCAGAAAGAGAGTATATGAATGCATTGTTGTATGAAAATAAATATGCATGTGTTGGTGTATTTCATAAACAAAGCGACATCAACCAACTTGTTGTTGTATTTTTATGCTCTTTGTTGTCAGTTTTGTTGACATTCGTGTTATATGCGTGTAAATTGCCGATTGTGTTCGGGTTCTGAGTGCTATGGGTGCCGATCACTGCTTTAAAGCCTGTTTCCTGCGAAAATCGCCAGATTCCCGAAATTATTTTTGATTTTGATAAACAAAAATAAATGCAAACGTTTGGTATAGAAAAGGTACTAAATCGGTCGCGGAAGTACTAAGGATTTGGAAAGGGTACTAAAAAAAGTACTAAAGTACTGTCTTTTCCCATCCCATTTTTCTGTAGAAAAAAAATTTGCCAGATTTTAAAAGATATAAATCTTTTATTTTGAAAGTGAGGTAAGTGAAATTAAAAAAAAAAAAAAAAAATCCTGGATTTTTTCTATAGTATTTTTAACAAAAACCCGGTATTTTAGAAATTTAGACATTTTATTTTAATAAAAAGAGAATACGTAAAAATCGTGTTTTTTAAAAGTGGTTTCAAAATATTTATTTGATAATCTTTTCAGCAATCTTATATAAAAAAACCGGTATTTTTTAATAATGGTTACTAAGGATACTGATTTAGGACCCGTTTAATGCAACAAGTAATTAGCGTACAAATTATAAAAAATGGAGTAAAAAGTATGATTTAAAATAGTTAATAGATATTTTTTAAAGATCTTCAAATAAATAACCGGTATTTTCTTAAGAAAATTTTAACTTAATTTTAATATTAAAAGAAAAAATGTTAAAAAATTACAAAACAGCAAAAAAATCGTTTGAAAATTTATGAAAAAATTATACGTTCGTTAAAATCCCAGTATTTTTTATAAAATAATGCAATATAAACCATTATTAAGAGTAAACAAAATAAATGGATTGAAAAGCATAATAAGAGTCTTGAATTAAAATTGTCTGAAGACATTACTCAAAAACTGCAGGAAAATACAAAAATTTGCATGCATAAAAAGATGGCACACTAAGAAATACTGGTTTAGGAAATACTGGCGGTCAAGTTTTTAAAAGGGATACATAACCAATTTAAAATATTTATTTGATAATCTTTTTAAAAATCTTCAAAGAAAAAACCGGTATTTTTTTGAAAATTTTTATTTTTAAAATGATCAAAGATATAAATAATAAAGATGCAGAAATGGGGACAGTTCCTAAGGTTCGAATAGGTTTGTTCGAAAATACTGAATATGTCTTTCGAAAAATATGTATTTTTTTTTTGTTAAATGGCCTTAAAAATAAAATTTTAACGGATTATAGTGTTTTGCTTAAAAATCTAAAAATAATTATTTAAAAAATGGGATCAGTTCAAACCATTATTCTCATGTGTTCTCATGCGGTGGGTTTTAAAATTATAAAAATCAAATTTTTTCGATTTTGAATTCCCAG
The DNA here is from genome assembly GCA_963921195.1 of Pegoplata infirma. Classification (NCBI taxonomy): domain Eukaryota; kingdom Metazoa; phylum Arthropoda; class Insecta; order Diptera; family Anthomyiidae; genus Pegoplata; species Pegoplata infirma. The sequence continues at coordinate 203,899,619 of OY992540.1, forward strand.
TATTATAAACATTTTGCAAGAAGAAATAACGACACACTAAGAAATACTATTTTAAGACCAGTTTAGATTGACAAGCAAGTAGGGTTTAAATTTTAAAAGGTACAATATTTAATATTTGTTTGATGTTAGTGGAAAAAACAATATAAACCTTAATTGTAATATTATTTTAAATATTTGATTAGGTGTATAAAAAATTTACGAATTGGATTGTATAATAAGGGGTTTGATATATATATACGCTTTTGGATATTACCCAAAAACTTTAGGCCAAGTCAATTCAATGTTTCAAATAAAAATACTGGTTTAACCAAGGTTTAGAGTAACAAGAAATTGGTATTAAAATTTTTAAAAAGGGGTACAATCTAAAATGCAAGCGGTAGAAGGTGCGATGAACCTAACACTGAAGAAACGGTCGAACATATTCTTTGCCAATGTCCTGCTTTGGCCAGAACCCGACTGCACATTTTAGGCAGACATGACTTCGAGAGCTTGGAAACGGTTTCGAATGTCGACCTAAGGCAAATAGTACAATTCGCGATGAGGACAAATGCGTTCTATCAGCGTCGCTGAGGAATTATTGTGGTTTCGCTATGGACCATCCGGTCTATGTGAGGAGTCTTTGACTCCGCCACCTCTAACCTAACCTAACCTACAATCTAAAATATTTGTTTGATAATATTTTCAAAAATCTTTAAATAAATAACCAGTATTTTTTTTTTTATTTGAATTTTAACATAATTAAAATTTTTTACTTAACAACTTCGGACAAGTAAATTTACTATTTATCAAAAATAAATAATTGTCACACTAAGAAATACTGGTTTACCGGCTAACTTTTAAAAATCGGGTACACCCAATTTAAAATATGTGTTAATAAATCTTTAAAAAAAAAAAATAACCGATATTTTTTACAATTTTACAAAATCAATCAAATCATATGTTTAACTTTAAAAAATACCAGTATTTTTTTAAATGCAATATAAACCTAAATTTTAATATAATTTTAAATATTTGATTAAATGCATAAAAAAATTACAAATTGACTGGTATAATAAGAGCTTTGATACATATAAGCTCTTGGATATTACCCAACAACTTTAAGGAAATTCAATGTTTGAAATAAAGTTTTTCAAGAAGCGATTAATGAGAAACTAAAAAATACTGGTTTAATAACAGGTTAGCGTAAGAAGCAGTTTGCGTACAAATTTTAAAAGGTGGTACATATACAATTTAAAATATTTGTTTGATACTCTTTTTCAAAAATCTTTAAAGAAATAACCGGTATTTTTTTTAATTTTAATTTAAATCTATTACTTTACGACTTTGGGGCAAGCAAATTTAACTTTTATCAAGAAGAAAGAAATAATTAACCTAGAAATACTTGTTTTGGAACAGTTTATTGCAACAAGCAACTAGCGTCCAAATTTTAAAATATTTGTTAAAAATTCCAAAAATCCCTTTAAAAAAATAACCGGTATTTTTTTAGAATTTTACAAAATCAATGATGTGTTTAGCTTTATATTTTTATGTATTTTTCAACATAATTTTACTTGCTGCTTTTTCTACCAATAACAAAAATACTGGTATTTTTGTAGTTGTGGTATGCATGTTTATGTTTGAAACAATTTTCGTACAAAAAATACTAGTTTAGTGCAACAAGCCAACTAAAGTCCAAATTTTCAAAATGATGTACTCCCAATTTAAAATATTTGTTTGTTAATAATTTACAAAATCTTTAAAAAAATAACCAGTATTTTTTTACAAAAATAATTATATCACATGTTTTACTTTAAAAAATCACAGTATTTTTATAAAAACTAAGAAATACTGGTTTGATTGTAACAAGCAATTGCGTCCAAATTTAAAAACAATTTTTTTTTTTTTTTTCAATTAAATTATCTTTGCTGTTTTTATACCGATAACAAAAATACTGGTAATTTGGTAATTGTGGTATGTATGTTAATGTATTAAATTATATTGTAATTTATTCTAAGATTTATTAATATCGTTTTTCGCCTGCGTTCTGACTTGATAAACAAATTTTAAAGATTAAGAGTAATTTCTTTTAATAAAAAAAATCTCAGAATTTCAAAAACCAAAACTTAAAAATCGATTATAAGAAAACAAAAGAAAAAATAAAGGCCGGGACCGCAAAACAATTATAAAGTTTTACTGGGCTATTCATAATGAGTAAATTAAATCTAATGTAGGTTTATTTGACTGATATTGCATGAATAATTGTCAAATAAACGTACTTTAAGTACACTTTAAGTATTATGAATAACCCCCTTACTTTTTAAAACAATAAAAAATTCTGAAAATTTTACTTTCACAAAAATTCAAAAGTCTCAACATAGGCGACAATTGTATAGAAATTTTGAGTCTTTTTCATAAAAAAGTAACAAATCATTAAAACAAAAAATAACTAAAAAAAATATAGCAAAAAACCTTAAAAAAATCTTAAATTTAACAAAAAAAAAATAACGGTTTACAGTTTATTAATCCTTAAACGTAAAAAAAATCAAAAAATGAAATTAAGAAAAAATAAAACAAAAAATATATTATTAATAAAAAACAAAACAACATATGGCACCATTTTTATTGATAATTATAATATAAATAAAAAAAAATAAATTTAAAAACCGTAATGATTTGTCTGTATAACAAAAAAAAAAACTTTAAACTTTCTTCTTTAATTTTGGAAAAGAAAAACAAAATTATTTAGCAAATTTATGCTCTACAAAAAAATGATTATAAAAATACACTTATTGTCCTATAAAAAAACCTCTACTCCTCTTACAAAACATAAAAAACCCCCTAAGCCTACATTTATTAAGAAAAAAAGTAGCATAGCAGTTTAATTGTAATTTAATTTAATAAATATTATATATATTAAAAAAAATAAAAAAAAATTGAAAAAATAACATGTAGCTGCAATTCGAAAATAAAATAAATAATTAATAAAAAAGAAAAGAAACTACCACAAACATAATATTAAAGAAATGAAAAAAAACGCCTATAACAATTTAATTTAATTGCTAAATAAATTCTTTTTAGTAATAAAAAAAAAACCTATATTAAAAAAACATTATTTTTTGTTTTCTTTTTTATATAATTTAAAAAAAATATATAAGAAATTATAAGAAAGAATGGATTTTGTTAAAAAAAACACTATAATTTTAAAGAATTATTCAAATTTAAGAAAAAAATATAAAAATATCAATTTTTTAAAGTAATTAAAGAAAATACTGGTTTTTGGGATTTGTCAAAAACTTTAAATATTTTAAAATATTTCCTTTAAAATTTTCCTTAAAGAAAATACTGGTTTTAAAAAGTGATCAGCATTTTAAAGTTTGTGTACAATATTTCCAAGGAAACTAAAACTAGAAAATACTGGTTTTTAAGCTCATTAGTTTTGAAATATTTAAATAGAGTGTAGAAATAGCAAAACAATTCAGATTTATAGGAAATTAACTAGAAAATGCTGGTTACCAAAAATAGGTCAACTATATTTGCATTAATAAAGAAAAACCCGAGTAAAAATAAACATTTATAACAATATATAATTTGATACAAACATAATATATCATATAAGATTATATATCCCGTAGGATATTTTCTAAATTTTTAAATGCAATCATATGCAGTTATATATAATTTAATCATGATTCGGATTAAAATGTGTACGGTTGATATAATTATATAAAATTATATGAGGGTCAATACAAAATTTGTTTTTCTGTATAATTTAACATAAAATTATATATAGCTTTTTCTGTTCCATACAAAACTATATATATGTTTCCAATAAACTAAAAGTTTTCTAAGTTTTTTAGGCAAAGTATAAGCAACTTTTTAAAATGTTCCTAAACATTTCCTTGTCAGGGTTATGTATATCACCTATCTGGTTCGAAGCGTACCCAAACATTTTTTTTGTGTTGGAAAATTATATGTTTGGTGAATGTATCGTTGACCTGTGGTGTATCTCAACCCAAAAAACACCAGGATTTTATATGTTTTTATGCAATTAGATCTAATTAGATCCACCAATATATGTATGACAATGTCTGGTCAAAACTCGGATGAAATCAAATCATATTTTATACAAGTTGATCTTTTTTAATGCAAAAAGATCCACCATTATTCGGATCAAATTGCGTATAAATATATATTGTGTTACATATCATTATATATTGCATCATGTAAAAATTTTTACTCGGGAATATAAAAATACTGTTTAAGTTAAAGGGAAAATGCTAGAAAATACTGGTGAAGTAACAAAATTAGAATACCAATTTGTTTTATAAAAACTCTTTAAGATCCATATAAATACTGGTTTTAAAAAAATACTACAACATCTTGTTTGTTTAAAAAAATTAAAAAATACTGGTTTTGTACAATTTTTAGTTTAAGTGAAAACTATATGTTTAAATAAATACTGGTTAAAAAATGTGTCAACAATTGTTTAAAAAAATGAGTGTGCAGTACAACAGTATTTTGTACACACATTTAGGAATCTCTTCATTTGCATCTTGCAACATTTCCGCAGTTACCCAGTATATACCAGTTTTTTTTAAAAAAAGAGTACAATATTTTTTTTTGTTTTTGAAAAAAAAAAACAATAAACACTGGTTTTGTACAGTGTAACTGACAATTTTTATAAAATTGAAAACTGTCTGTTTAGATAAATACTAAAAAATGTGTCAACATTTTGTTTGGTAAAAAAAATGTGTGTGCAGAATACCAGTATTTTTTTCAAAAATTTAGGAATCTTCATTTGCAACTTTCAAGATTTACCCAGTATATTTATAGTGTAACATTAAAATACCGGTACAATATTTTGTTTGTTTTGGAGGAAAATACAACAAATACTGGTTTTGTACAGAGTAACAAAAATTTTTTAAAACAAGTGACAAGTATGTGTTTAAAAAAATATAAAAATACTGAAGTTAAAGGGAAAATGCTAGAAAATACTGGTGAAGTAACAAAATTAGGATACCTATTTGTTTAATAAAAACTCTTTAAGATCCATATAAATACTGGTTTAAAAAAATACTACATTTTGTTTGTTTAAAAAAAATGAAAAAATACTGGTTTTGTACAGTGTAACTGACAATTTTTAGTTTAAGTGAAAACTATATGTTTAAATAAATACTGGTTAAAAAATGTGTCAACAATTGTTTAAAAAATTATTGTGCAGCACAACAGTATTTTGTACAAACATTTTGGAATCTCTTCATTTGCATCCTGCAACATTTCCGCAGTTACCCAGTATATACCAGTTTTTTAAAAAAGAGTACAATATTTTTTTTTTGTTTTTGAAAAAAAAAACAATAAATACTGGTTTTGTACAGTGTAACTGACAATTTTTTTAAAATTGAAAACTATCTGTTAAGGTAAATACTAAAAAATGTGTCAACATTTTGTTTGGTAAAAAAATGTGTGTGCAGAATACCAGTATGTATTTTGTTTCAAAAATTTAGGAATTTTTTCATTTGTAACTTCCAAGATTTACCCAGTATATTTATAGTGTAACATTAAAATACCGGTACAATATTTTGTTTGTTTTGGAGGAAAATACAACAAATACTGGTTTTGTACAGAGTAACTAAAATTTTTTAAAACAAGTGACAAGTATGTGTTTAAAAAATACAAAAATACTGAAGTTAAAGGGAAAATGCTAGAAAATACTGGTGAAGTAACAAAATTAGAATACCTATTTGTTTAATAAAAACTCTATAAGATCCATATAAATACTGGTTTAAAAAAATACTACAACATTTTGTTTGTTTAAAAAAAATGAAAAAATACTGGTTTTGTACAGTGTAACTGACAATTTTTAGTTTAAGTGAAAACAATATGTTTAAATAAATACTGGCTAAAAAACGTGTCAACAATTTGTTTGTTTAAAAAAATTAGTGTGCAGTACAACAGTATTTTGTACAAACATTTTGGAATCTCTATCTTTCTATCATTTGCATCTTGCAACATTTCCGCAGTTACCCAGTATATACCAGTTTTTTAAAAAAGACTACAATATTTTTCATTGTTTTTGAAAAAAAAAACAATAAATACTGGTTTTGTACAGTGTAACTGACAATTTTTTTTTAAATTGAAAACTATCTGTTTAGTTAAATACTAAAAAATGTATCAACATTTTGTTTAGTAAAAAATGTGTGTGCAGAATACCAGTATTTTGTTTTAAAAATTTAGGAATCTTTTCATTTGTAACTTCCAAGATTTTCCCAGTTACCCAGTATATTTATAGTGTTATATTTAAATACCGGCAAAATATTTTGTTTGTTTTTGAGCAAAATACAAATAATGGTTTTGTACAGTTTAACTGACATTTTTAAAAAAAGTGACAAATGTGTGATAAACAAATAAAATACTGATTTAAAAAATATTTCATTATTTTGTTAGTTTAAAACAAAATACGTCATAAAATAAAATGTTTGTGCAGTAATTTGTAAAAGATTTTATGATTTTTTTTTATTTGCATTTTGCAAGGTATTTTAAAAAATACCGGGAAAATAATAAAAAATACTGGAAAAAAAATTTAAAAATTGTTCACCACTTTTTTTTTTTAAGAAAATATTAAAATAAAATGTGTGTTACACTTAAAAGATTTAAGGAATCTTTAAACAAATTTTGAAAAATTTTTGTAAAAGTCAAAAATATCTGTTTAAAAATTAAAATACTGGTTAAAAAAGTATTGCGCCACTTTGATTGCTGTTTTTTAGTATAATTATGTTTTTTAGCAGATTTTAGAAATCCCAGTATTTTTTTTTTAATTGAATTAAAATTGAAAAAACCCAGTATTTTTTTATTCTTTATAAATTAATAATTCTTTTAAAATTATAATGTTTTTATTAATATCTTTCTCTCTCCCTCTTTGTTAGATTTGATATATAAAAAATTATATTTGATTTAAATTTAAGTCAAATTATTTTATTTTATAAATTTCCTTTAGCTTTAAAAGAAATTTATAATTAATACATATATAATTTTATTTTTTAATTTTATATTTATTATTTAATAGAACAAGATAATAATTTTTAATTCAATATTAATATTCTTCTAACTTTCTTTTAAAAGAAACAAAATATTTTTAAAATTTTCTTCCTTTAATTTGCTTGTAAAAAAATTGTTTGTTTTAAACATTATTATTTTTTTTTATAAAGTATTTAGTTTATTTTTTTGCTTTTAAATTTATTTTTCTTCATTAAATATAAATAATTTAATAATACTAAAAAAAACAAATAACAAAAATACACAACATTTTTCTTAGCATTTTTTTATTTTTTTTTTTTTTGTTTTCTTACGCAGAAATTTCAGAAAAGAAAATGTTGTCAGGCAATGTCATAAAAAATGCTATTTATTATATTTAAAACAAAAAACAACACAACATTTAACAACAACAAACAAAAAATATATAAAAAAAAACAACAAAAAAGTAAACTTTACTTATGTTAGTTAATCGTAAAATGAGAGAAAAACCATCAATAAAAACAAATAAAAATTAAAAAAAAATATAAAAATTAGTTGTTTTATTTGAATTTACATATCGTCATATAAAATGAAAGTAAATGTACAATGCCCAAGACATTATTGAGCAAAGTCAAAGATAAAACTGGTTTTTAAAATATTTAACAGTTTGTATGCTAATTTAAACGTGTTTGATTACAGAAAATACTGGTTTTGGGGACTCTTAAATTGACCTTCATTTAAAAGTTTGTTTACATTTTATATTTTTACATATCAGATTCATAGGGAACCAGTACTAGAAAATACTGGTTTTCAAAATTTAAAATAAAAAGAAAATAATATGCGAACAGTCAATGAAAATACTGTTTTTCAAAATCATTGGTTTTTTAATATTTTAAAGTTTGCATACAAATTTAAACTATTTTTTTAACAAAAAACCTTTTATTATTTTAAATACTGGTTTTGGCAACTCTTACAAAATTCACTGTAAAAAAAATCCTTAACAAATATTCGTTTTTAAATCTAAATTTCAAATCAAGAGAAAACAACTTGAGCTTAGTTAAAAAAATACTGGTTTTTTAAAGTCAGTCCCAACAATTAAGTTTGTTTAAATTTTTTTATACAAATCAGATTCAAAGAGAACCAGCTAGAAAATACTGGTTTTCAACTGAGTTAAAATTAAAAGAAAACAATGGAAAATATTATTAAGCATAAGCAAAGATAATACTGGTTTTTAAAAATCTTTAATTTTAATATATTTAACAGTTTCTATGCAAATTTAAACGTTTTTTTAATGACAAATTTCAGATTCTAAATTTTTTAGTGTAATGACAGAAAATACTGGTTTTAGGGACACTTAAATAGACCAACATTAAAAAATTTTTTTACATTTTTAATTTATACATATCAGATTCATAGGGAACCAGTACTAGAAAATACTGGTTTTCAGAAGTTAAAATTAAAAGAAAATAATCTCCGAATAGTCAATGAAAATACTGTTTTTTCAAACCCATTAATTTTTTAATATTTTAAAGTTTGTATACAAATTTAACCCATTTATTTAACAACAAACGTTATATTTGTTTTTTTTTTAGAAAATACTGGTTTTGAAAATTCTTTCTGTGAATAACATTTTAAAGTTCATTAACAAATATTCTTTTTTACATATAAATTTCAGATTCGAAGAGAATCAGTTCTAGAAAATACTGCTTTGTTAAAAGAGAAAATAATCTGAGCTTCGTTAAAGAAAATACTGTATTTTTAAACTCATTACCAACATTTAGAAGTTTGTTTACATTTTTTATTTATACATATAAGATTCATAGGGAACCAGTACCAGAAAATACAGGTTTTCGAAATACTTGAAATTAAAATAAAAAAATCTATGCTTAGTTAACAAAAATACTGGTTTTTCAAACTTATACATTTTTTAATATTTAAAAGTTTGTTTACAAATTTAAGTCATTTTTTTAATAACAAAATTTTTATATAAAGTTTTTTATGAAAAATACTGGTTTTTACTGTGAATAACAGTTTAAAGTTCGTTAACAAATATTCTGTTTTTTAACGTAAATTTCAAATTCGAAGGGAATCAGTATTAGAAAATACTGCTTTGTTAAAAGACAAATTAAAAGAAAACAATCTGAGCTTAGTTAAAGAAAATACTGTTTTTTTTAACTCATTACCAACATTTGAAAATTTGTTTACATTTATTATTTATACATATCAGATTCATAGGGAACCAGTACTAGAAAATACAGGTTTTCGAAATACTTGAAATTTAAAGAAAAAATCTAGCTTAGTTAACCAAAAATACTGGTTTTTCAAACTTATACATTTTTTAATATTTAAAAGTTTGTATACAAATTTAAGACATTTTTTTAATAAAAAAAAAAATTATGTAAAGTTTTTTATGAAAAATACTGGTTTTGGAAACTCTTACAGAGAATAGCATTTCAAAATTTGTTAACAAATATTAGTTTTTATATGTAAATTTCAGATTCGAAGGGAACGGGAACTAGTATTAGAAAATACTGCTTTGTTAAAAGACAAATTAAGAGAAAACAATCTAAGCTTACTTAAAGAAAATACTAGCTTTTTAAACTAATTACCAACATTTAAAAGTTTGTTTACATATTTTGTTTATACATATCAGATTCAAATGGAACCAGTACTAGAAAATAGAAATAAAATAGTTCAAATTAAAAGCAAAAAATCTGAGCTTAGTTAATGAAAATACTGGTTTTTCAAACTTATACATGTTTTTAATATTTAAAAGTTTGTATACAAATTTAAACCTTTTTTTTAATAACAAACTTTTTATTTAATTTTTTTTTTTAAATATTGGTTTTGGAAATTTTTAATATTTTTTTTAATGTAAATTTTACATTCGAATGGGGAACTAATACTAGAAAGAACTGGTTTGTTAAAAGACAAAAGAGAAACAATCTGAGCGTAGTTAAAGAAAATACTGTTTTTTTTTTTAAACTCAGTACCAACATTTAAAGGTTTGTTTAATTTTTTGTATACATATCAGATTTAAAGGGAACCTACTAGAAAATACTGGTTTTAAAAAGAGTTGAAATCAAAAGAAAATTATCTGCGAATAGTCCCCAGGAAAATTTTTTGGAATAAATTCCTTGTTCAATAGATTCTTGAATACATTCTACGGTAATCACAACAAAATTTTCTATGTAAAATTATTTTTCAAAAAAACTTCTTGCTCTAAAATACGATTGCTTTCGGGACAATTTCAAACAAAAATCATTGATTCTGGAATGTTAAATAGAACCGGTTGCAGGGTAGTTTGATGGGTTCCGGAACCGATTATTTGAAACAGAAAATTTTGCTGCAAACAAACTTTATATTTAATTTTTTTTTTTTTGGAAATACTGGTTTTGGAAACTCTCACAGTGAATAACATTTTAAAGTTCATTTAAAAATAACCTTTTTTAATGCAAATTTGAGAATCGAATAGAACTAATACTAGAAAATACTGGTTTATTAAAAGACAAAAGAAAAACAATCTTAGCTTAGTTAAAGAAAATATTGGTTTTTTTAAACTAATTGTTTTTTTATAACAGACAATATATTTTTTTTTTTAGAAAATACTGGTTTTAGTAAATCTTCAAATGGCCAACATTTAAAAATCTGAGCTTAGTTAATAAAAATGGCCAACATTTGAATTTACTAAACCAGTATTAAAAAATACTGTTTTTCAAAAAAAGTTCAAAATAAAAGAAAATAATCTGAGCCTTGTTAAATAAACTACAGGATTTTTAAGCTGATTCACACGTTGACTACCAACATCTACTATTTCCCAGGGGATAGCAACTGTCAATTTTAAATAATTTTTTTTATGAAATTATTTAATCTCGGTAAGTAGTATCCCCAATACTGGGAAATAGTAGATAAGGATGGTCAAGGGTAGTTAACATGTAAATTGCCCTTTAAGGTTGATTTACAAGTTAACTACCCTTGACCACCCTCATCCACTATTTCCCAGTATTGGGGGATTACAATTGTAAAATTCAAATAATTTTTAATACAAAATTATTTAAATCCGGTAAATAGTATCCCCAATACTGGAAAATAGTAGATAAGGGTGGTCAAGGGTAGTTAACATGCAAATCAACCTTTAAACTCATTAATTTTTGAATATTCAAAAGTTTGTATACAAATTTAAAGCGGGATTCGCAATGTCGGATTCACAATGTCCGAGTACTATCTCTAAATATAGAGATGGCAGCATACAAAAATGTGTTCCCTAGTGCGAAAGAGAAAGAAATAAAATCCACTCTTTAGTACAAAGTACTTCCTCATTGTAAAAACCAGCTTAAGTTTTTTTTAATAACAAACTTCATTTTAAAAATATTTTAAGAAAATACCGGTTTTTGTAAATCTTAAAATGACCAACATTTTAAAGTTCGTTAGGCCCCTTAATTTAATAAAGTAAAATGCATGGGCGCCCCAGTAGACTAGTTGGTAGCGTGCTAACCTACGAGTATGGGTTCGATTACCACCAGAGGCCTTGGTCGGTTAGGTTAATTAAGTATGTGATTTGTAATTATATGTTAAAAATTCAATAAATAAATAAATAAAAGTAAAATTAACTTACATTATGGTAAGAAGAAGTGATCTGAAATGAAAAATTTTAGATTAATTATTTTTTAAGTTTTTTTTTAAAGAAAATACAGATTTTAAAAATTTTAAAAGTTCGTTTGCAAATTTTCTATATTTATGGCAAAGGGAAACAGTTCTAGAAAATACTGGTTTTGAAAATAGTTACAGTTAAATGAAAATTTATCTAAGCTTGATCTGTTATCTGGCTTTTAGAAATCATTAATTTTAATTTAAAATTTTTAAATATTTGATAGTTTGTATACAAATTTAAACCAATATCAGATTAAAAATCGTTAAAACTCATTTAAGAAATACTGGTTTTAAAAATTGATTAACATTTGTTGTAAATTTCCGATTCAAAGAAAACCAGTACTAGAAAATACTGGGTTTTTAAGAGTAAAAATTGAAAGAAAATAATCTGAGCTTAGTTAAAGAAAATACTGGTTTTTGAAAACTTTTTTTTATAACAAAATTTTACTTTCAACAAAGTTTGTTAATTTAATTGAAAAAAATACTGGTTTTGGAAACTCTTAAAGTGATCAACAGTTAAAAGTTCGTTTACGAATTTCCTTTTTATGTGAATTTCAGATTCAAAGGGAAGCAGGTTAAGGAAATACCGATTTTCAAAAGAAAAGGAAATTATCTGAGCTTACAAGTAAAGTCTCCCAAGTGTCACACGCCTATCTTTATGGAATTGATTTTATTTTGTAGAGCACGAAAAATTAAGAGGCACGTATTTTTTTTAGCGGCCCAAATTCATATTTAGGGGGTGAAAATGAGGGGGAAGAAACGGCAATTTTTCATCTGAGACATTTTTCGTACAGAAAAAATCTCAGATTCTGAGACATTTTTCGCACAGAAAAAATCTCAGAATCTGAGACATTTTTCGTATAGAAAAAATCTCAGATTCTGAGACATTTTTCGTATAGAAAAAATCTCAGATTCTGAGACATTTTTCGTATAGAAAAAATCTCAGATTCTGAGACATTTTTCGTATAGAAAAAATCTCAGATTCTGAGACATTTTTCGTATAGAAAAAATCTCAGATTCTGAGACATTTTTCGTACAGAAAAAATCTCAGATTCTGAGACATTTTTCGTACAGAAAAAATCTCAGATTCTGAGACATTTTTCGCACAGAAAAAATCTCAGAATCTGAGACATTTTTCGTATAGAAAAAATCTCAGATTCTGAGACATTTTTCGTATAGAAAAAATCTCAGATTCTGAGACATTTTTCGTATAGAAAAAATCTCAGATTCTGAGACATTTTGCGTATAGAAAAAATTTCAGATTCTGAGACATTTTTCGTATAGAAAAAATCTCAGATTCTGAGACATTTTTCGTATAGAAAAAATATCAGATTCTGAGACATTTTTCGTATAGAAAAAAATCTCAGATTCTGAGAGATTTTTCGTATAGAAAAATCTCAGATTCTGAGACATATTTTGTATAGAAAAAATCTCAGATTCTGAGACATTTTTCGTATAGAAAAAATCTCAGATTCTGAGACATTTTTCGTATAGAAAAAATCTCAGATTCTGAGACATTTTTTGTATAGAAAAAATCTCAGATTCTGAGACATTTTTCGTATAGAAAGTGTCAGAGTACGAGACATTTTTCGTATAGAAAAAGTCTTAGATAGAAGTCTTAGATAGAAATTAGAAAAATGTCTCAGAATCTGACGAAAAAGATTCCGATACCTTTTTCTAATAGAAAAAGTCTCAGATTCTGAGACCTTATTCTATAGAAAAATCTCAGATTCTGAGACCACGATTTGAAGCAATCCAAGGAGAGGTTAGGTTTTAATTGCACATAGACTCTGATGTCCATTGTGACACTACGGGCCTTGACTTTCCAAATTTCTTATACTTTATGCGAGATGTATCCTAATACTTGGGATATCAGTCGATTATACATTTCTAAAATAAAAAAACAATTTTAAATAAAAAAAATAATTTTATTCATTACAATTAAAAAAGATGAAAAAAATAATTAATTTTTTTTACAAAAAATAAGGTTTAAGCACATGAAACTTAAAATAAAAACGCATTTTAAATGAAAAGTTTTATTTTTTATAAAAAAAAAATTAAAATTATTGACGTCTTAAACCACCACGACCATAATATTTGGTTGTAGCTGAAGTTATCGGTAGTGGTTTTTGTGGTTGATTCGATGAATGTGGTCTTGAAGATGATGAGGGTGAAGTAGAATAATTACGAGATTCTGAGGAAGCAGATGGTCTACTACTAGAAGGTTGTGCCAATCTGGGATCACCTCTTTTGGCATATGCTGCTGATTTAGCTCTAGGATCATTTATGGAAAACATTGTACCATCAGCACTAGCTACACTTTGTATAATGGGTTGTTTTATTTGAGATCTACGTTGTGTCGTTGGTGAGTTACGTGATGGCATTGATGTGGTATAGTTATTTATGGCTTGAGGTTGAGGTGGTGCAGTTGCCAAAGCTGAGGGTAATTGTGAGCACTTATAAATATCTAACATACGCATTCTTAAAGCATACATATCCATTGCATTGGCGGCCGGTTCCTTAATCAATTCAGCAAAATCATGTATGGCCATTAATTGATTTTCATTTAAATCATGCAATATTTTCATAATGGGCAGTTCATCTGGATCACGTTGATTATTTTTTGTGGGCGATTGTGTTTCCAATGTTTGACAGCCCATATTACAAACACTTGGTTCAACTTGTACACCAATTTCATAACCTTTTGCTTTTCGTTTTGACAACTCTTCCACATCATCCGTTTGCGTCATGACATTACAGAAAAATGATGAAGTAGTTTCATCTACTTTTTCTCCTTGATCCTTTGATTCTGCATTCATTTTTTGTAATTTAGCTGGAATTTTAATGGTCTTTAATTTATTGTGTATAGCCAGGGCATCAAAACCTACAAGTTTTGCTATCTTAGCCGCATGAGGTGGTAAGGTAGCCAAACCCCATTCTTCCAAATTAAAACGTGTAGCATGTGAATTAAATTTATAGTTTACATTATTAACTGTATGTAGCGGTGAACGATTTTCATAGATTTGTTGATGTACATAAGAATGACTGGCGGGTAATTTACGGACAGTTGAGGTAAATTGAAATGTTGATAAAACTGGTGAGGAGTTTGTATCCGAAGACATATTTTTAAGATGGTTTATTAGAGCAGAGGCACGCATCATGGCTAAAAATATTTAAAAAAGTGTTAATTAAACAAGTAAAATAAGTAAAATTTGGACTTGCCAAAGATTTTGATAACCTCTGCAATGTAAAAAAGATTGTTGCAAAAAATGTTGTGAAAAAAAAGTTTGTTTAAAACATTTGTTGGGGAAAAAAATTTAATAAAAACAAGTAAGAAAATTATAGTCGGTCTACACCGACCATATGATACCCTACAACAGTGTTTTCCGGAAAATGGGTCCCCCAAGTCCAAACATGGACACATTGGATGTAACTTTTGTTAGATCTTTAATTAGTATAGAAAACACGCACAAACCAATTTTAAGAGAAATTGTCTTTTTTTGTTGCCAATTAACCGATTTAACAGAATATTGGGCAAAATTTTTATATGTTGACCAATTCCAAAAATGGTCCATTTATATTTAGATTTGATTAGGTTACCAAAGTACCCGTTGAACATCTACAAACAAAATTTTTATCAAATATTCCGTATTTTCATGAATATTGAGAGATTTATGTGAATTTCGGGTGGGTGGTTTGTATGGTGGCTACAAGAAGAACTTGGCCGATTTCGATACAATTTGGAACGACTGTTTGTGTATACAAAATACGATTACCTGCCAAATTTGGAAAGGATACCTATCATAATACGGTTATTAGAGTTATTCAAAGGGGACGTTTGTATGGGGGATAGGTCTAAACATGGAGCGATTTTTTCCAATTTGAATAGGCTTCTGCCTTGGGCCAAAAGAAGGCTAATTTTCAAATTTCAGGCAAATCGGTTGATAAGTGCGACCTATATAGGGTGCAGAAATTCACATGGACAGACGGACGGACATCGCTAAATAGACTTAAAAAGTGATGCTGGATAAAGTCTAAACTGGGAATTTTCGGTCGGCTAAATCTAAATCATTCTGGTACATATACCAATTTGATTTGGAAACGGAGTTGAAGAAATTTTTGATATAGCCGAAAATTGGCCATCATCGTTCGGATAAATCTGAATCGCTACAGAGCTCTGCAGAGTGGTGAGAGATGGGGGGTAGTTTTTGACATTTTCCCCTCGCGATAAATGTTTGCTATATTACAATTATATTGTTTTAACTATTTTTATTATATCCACGGCCACAAAAGAGGCGGAACAAATAAAAACGATATTTGAGGAAACTTTTTTCCCCCTGGTCCGATTTTGTACATTTATAAACTGAATCTTCCTATGACCATATGATCGTCTACAGACAGACGAACCGACATACATAGAATCATAAAATAGAATCTTAAATCGATCATGGATCAATAATATATACCTTAAGGGTCCCCCGACCAATATTTCGATGCGTTACATATGAAATGAAAGAGTATACCCCTACACTGTTTAAACCCGATTTTGCTATGATCTTTTTTAAATTGTTAAAAGTATCAAAATATTTGGCAAGACTGTATTTTTATTTCTAGATATATTTTTGTATTACTACCTCTTTCTCTTTTTTGTTTTTGTGTTAAAACTTCCTGGATTTCTTCGATTTCTACACAGTTTATAACAGGTGGTGGTGGTTCGACTACAAGTAAAAAATTTAAAATTGTTTAATAAAATAATCAAACTTTTAAAATTTAAATTTAAGAATATTTACCTTTCACTGCTGGGTTTATCAACATTTCAACATCATTATTGAAACCACGATCTAAATCTATTACATCCATAGTATGAAATTCTGATTTAACTTTAAGACCTTTTGAAGTTGTGGGATAATATTCCGTATTAATTTTATTCAAATTACCATAATTTGAAGTTGACGTTTGTCGATTAAAGGTTGGTGGTGGTGGTGATGGTGGTGATACACGACTACGTTTATTTCTTAAATAATTTGGACTAGGAGAACGATTGTCTCGACTTCTTTCTCTCTCCCTTTCACGGGATGGGGGTGGTGACCGTGAACGTGATCTTTTATGAGATTTTTTCTTAGATTTCTTTTGTTTCTTATTTTTTTTGCGTTCCCTTTCCCGACTTTCTAAATTTTCCAATTCTTTTAAACGGTCAGAATATTTTTCTTCTAAATCATCATTTCTGGCTTCCTCAATGCGTTCCGTAATTTTATCTCTTAGTAGATCATCAAAAAAGTGATCAGGTATATTTTCATCTTGTGATTTTGTATCACTATGTGTGGGTGTGACTTCACCGGATTCACACTGTTTTTCAATGGTTAAAAGATCTTCAAAGAAATCTTGAGGTAATGCAGAAGTATCCCTTGAGGGATGTTGTGGTGTTGAAGGAATAAGAGAAAATTCTGTTTTAACTCTTAAACGGGACATAGGAGCTACCGTTATCCTGGGAGTAGCAGTACCATCGATTGCATCTCTTACTATAGAAGATGTCATGGGAGGAGGTGGTGGAGCTTGTGTTTTCGTCTCAGTGGGTGGTGGCCTAACTTGGGTCTCTTCCATATCCATGGGCTCATCTAAACGGTCAAGTTCAGTTTTAATAGGAACATGAGGTATTCTTGGTGTTTCATTACCTGCAGCTTTTGGTGGGGCAGAGATTTCTGGTTCCGCAACTGGTTTTGAAATTGATGGACTTTCTTGAAGAGTCTTTGCAATGTCTGATATATCATTGTTTTCCATATCCGGGTCATTTTTAACATTTACTACAGTTGTTTCCGAAGATGCCAACATGGCTTCAAGTTGGGCTTCGGGAGTATCTAACATTGATTCAAATTCTTTCTGTAACATTTTCTCATGATTGTTTGTTGCAATCATTTCTTGATTTGGTTCCTGAGCTTGTTTTACACATCCTACTGGTTCAGATGTTACCTCTTTTGGTAGGGGTGGTTCCACAATAACTCTAAATGTTCCAATAGTTACATTAACTCCAGTAGGGTCAGCAAATAATTTCTTTCTACCTATAGGTTCACTATTATCAATACCTTTATTGATTAAATTATTCGTTTCACTTGTCAACTTCTGATTCTGCATTTCGGGAGTCTTTCCTAGTTCGAACTCTGCAGCACTGCCTGTTGGTAAGGTTTCTATGACGGGTTCAATTCCTTGGGCCTCGTCATTTTTTTCACCAAAACTTTCTTCCGCCTCTGTTTTAACTTCTGTTGTCATATTAGTATCATCTTCCACAATAGCATCAATCTGATTAACCTCAGTTTGAGTTGGCTCCTGTTCTTGTCCCTTATCTTGTTTATCAACAGATTTTTGTGCATTCTCACAATCTTGCAATGTTAGTCTTACGGGAGTAGTTTTTAAATTTTCCTCATCTTCCAATGGCTCTGTTTTTATTTCTTCACTCATTTTACTTTGTTTAGATTAAATAAATACCGAAAACTTTATTAAAATATCAAATTAAAAGTTTTTATTGAAATTGTCAAAAAATTACGGCGTTTTTTAGGTCACAGCTGATTTTTTTATTTGTAAATGGCCGTTATTACACCACATCAGGTTGCCACTTCCATTGAATTTTAAAAACAACGGGATTATTTTTGAAGAAAATTATTAGGGCTGGTAACTTATCAAAAGCTTATTATTAGGGGGTTTTCACGATGCCAGGCTTTTTATTGCGGTATTTAGAAAAATTGCAAAACGTCAAATGTAAACACACGTAAAAAAATCTTGAGCAAGCGCTTAAATTCAAGTTACTAAAGCTTTTTTTTTAAATATATTATGTGATAAACAGTAATATCTACACTCATAAAAATATATTAGTAGAAAAACGAGTATACCCATTGCCATTTATTTATTATTTGAAATACCTTCTAGCAGCGTTGCCAGGTACTTTTTTTTGTTTCTTTTTTTCAATAAATAAAAACTTTTTTCAATCACACATAAAAATTTTTCTTCAGTATAAAAAAAAATCTATAGACGGTAATTTAATAATTTAATTTCGTGGATTAAGCCAGATTAAGCAATTAAAAAATTCCCAAAAATCCCCCAAACGTAAATAAACGATTTTGGCAATGTTAATATAGATTTTACAGCCAATAAAAGCATGTTTTACTGAATTTCCCTCGTAATATTTTACTAAAGAGTGATTTTTACTAAATTATTTTTTTAAACCGTTGACTACATAAAATTTAGCTTGTGGTTTTAAATAAATACAATTTTGAATATCCCCAAAAAATCCCCAAAATAAATTTTGTAATCCCCATAAAAATCCCCAATCCTTAAATGAGATTTCTTGTCCTTTTGGCTCGCATGAAATCCCCAAGTCTGGCAGCCCTGCTTTCAAGAACAAAATTACACCATTTCCAGAGATGCAAAATAATCATTTTAAATTGTATTTTTTTTAACACAAAAAAAGTTTAAATGGTAAAAATTTTTTTTCACTATTTCCCTTCGAAATTGAAAAAAAGATTAAATTAAATTACTTCAACTTAATTTTATTTAATTCAAAACATAGCTTAAATACACCATTTCTAATTATATTTCTTAAAAAAAGTAATGTAATTTAAATTTTGATTTTCAGTATAAAAAAGCTGTTAGTGTCTCTTCACAATACTGCAGCAAACAGCAAAATTTCCACAAAATACAAAGTACATCTGAAAATTTTGCTGTCTGCTATAGTATTGTAAAGAGACAGACACTGTATATTGGAAATTCCAAAAATTATTTACACAATTTTCATTGAAAATTGTGAAACTAATAAATACGCCATACGTTTTCAATTAATTTTCGAATAATTTTGCTACACCATTACTAAATTTATTCCAAAAATTTATAAAATCACAAAACCTCCATAAAATCCATCTTAATTTACATAATTAATGAAAAAAATCGTTGAGAGCACCTTCCCATCCCGATAAATATAACAAATGTTTCATTTGTTTAACAAAAATGCAAAAAAAAAACATGTAAAAAAAGTGTATTTTTTCAGAGGTTGGTTCAGTTCTTCAAAGGGGGACTTTTTCCCCCCTGAGGCGATTTTGCCCATTTACGAACTTAACCTGCCTAGGACCATAAGACGTATTCATGCCAAATTGCAGGAGGCAAGCACTTTTATTTTGGACTATATCGTGCCATCTACAGACAGACGGATGGACATTCACAGAATGTCTTAGAATCATGGATCAATAATATATATACTTTATGGGGTCCCCGACCGATATTTCGATGCGTTACAAACGGAATGACAAAGTGAGTATACCCCCTTACTGTTGTTGGAGGGTATAATAAAGAAAAATGTTTTAAATAGATTTATTCTAGCTTGAGGTCATTATTTCCTTTACTAATTAAAACTATGATATTCTAATAGAATAATTTTCAAGAAAATTATTTTTCTGTTTTAAATTTATTTATGTTGGTCATTTTTGGTTAGTTGATGATCGTGATCTTACTACGATGCACATTGGGTTCAAATGGTACCAAAGTGGCGATTAATTGAAATTTATAAATGAAGTTTTTGTTATAAGTTTTGGTATGGGGTAAAAGTAGATAAAATTCTGCAACGCTAGTTATCAAAATCAATAAACTAAGTTGTTTACTTTTTTTTCGGTGAGCTGTCAAAGTTAGCAAATTATTGCAGTCTTTGAAAAAAGTAAAAAAAAATCAAATTTTTTACAATTCAAGCGATTATTAGTAGTATTAAATCTTTTAAAAGAAAATCTTTTATAATGGAACCTTAAACAACAGGTATTAAACTAAATTGCAAAATTTTTTTTGTTTATAAAAATTGGGTCTTAACTTTTTTAATAATTTTTTTAAAAAGGACCCGAAATTGGGATATTTTCCCCATTTAATGGGCTACACATATTAAGTTAGTAATAGTTGGATTTAGTTTTGCGGATTTTAAAAAAGTATAGGATATCAGCTTTTATTTAAAAGAAAAAAAAGTACAGACAATGCCCGGCCCTTTTTTTTTATTCCCGTTTTTGTGTAAAAAGTCTGGGTATCGTTTATTAAACAAGACCATAATATGTTTGTTTATACCCTTCAACTACGGAATGGGCATACACTCACTTTGTCATTCCGTATGTAACGCATCGAAATGTGGGTCTAGGACCCCATAAAGTGTATATTATTGATCACTGATCGATTCTAAGACATTCTGTGACTAACAGTGTGTCCGTCTGTCCGTCTGATGTTGAGCACACCATAAAGTATATAAAACAAGAGCTAGAATCCTGAAGTTTGTCACAAATATGTATAATGGTCATAGGCTGGTTAAGTTCTTGAACGAGCAAAATCGGACCAGGGGGGAAAAAGTTCCCCCTTGAAGAACTAAAACTACCCCAGAAAAATATTTTTTTTACAAGTTTTATTTGTATATTTGTTCAATAAATGAAACATTTTAATGCCATATGAAGTTCATCGACCTGAATTTGAACCAAGGGGGATCAGGAAAGCGAATTTTTTCGGTCCGCCCCTTTTTGGGGGCGTGTATAGAAAAAATAATTTAAATAATGATAAATTTTTATTAATTAGGTGCAAAAAATGACATATATTTTTTTGGCAACGTTTATCGCGAGGGGAAGGTGTCCCCCATAGTCTCCCGGTAAACCCCCCACCCCCTACGCCAAAAAAACGTCCCCTCCATTTGTTTTTTGTAGCTTTATTACATGTTCAAGGGTTTCGTGTTTTTTTCCAAAAACAAAAAAAACGACTAAAAGATTTAAAAAAAAACATTTTGTTAAATTTTTTTTTCTTAAATACTGTGTTTTTATGTATTTTTGATAATTCGTTAATAAAAAAACTACAACATTCCCAAAAATCACTTTTTTCAGATAAATTTGTACATTTATGAAATTTTGTGAAAAACAAAAATTGGATTTTAAATAAAATTTAAAATAATATAAATACATATTGTGCATTCTTTCTTTGATTACTTTGATAGCACATTATGTACACTTTAATTTCCATTATTTTTTATTAATTTATCGCTTTTCATTCCAAAGTTACAGCAAAAATTGTGAACTATAACCCTTTTTTCCGAAAAACAAAAAAACGCCTAACAGGTTAAAAAAAAAATTTTTTTCCAAATTTTTTTTTTCCAAAATGTGTATTTTTACGTGTTTATATTAGTTCATTAATAAAAAAATATGATATTCTAAAACTACTGCTTACCTGAATTAATCGCCATTTTGGGTACCATCGAACCCAATGTGCGATGGTATAATTTTCGTCTTCTAATTCCCAATGGGAGTAGAGTGGAATATGTATTAATATTTTAGTTTGATCATTAACGATTTGTCATTAAAAACCCTTTGCTACTTGTAGTATAGGGTTTTTATTTTTGTTAAATAATCTTGACAATGGGATCTGACAAATTCTGAAACACATATCGATTAAGTCTTGCAAAAAATTTCTGTAGAAAAATTGTCTCTCAGAAATTTTCTATTAAAAATTGTCTTTGAGAAATTTTTTATTGAAAAATTGTTTTTGAGAAAGTTTCTATAGAAAAATAATCTTTAAAAAATGTTCTATTAAAGAATTGTCTTTGAAAAATTTTCTATAGAATAATTGTCTTTGGGAATTGTCTTTGAGAATTTTTCTATGGAAAATTTCAGAAGTTTTCTATAGAAAAATTGTGTTTGAGAAAGTTTCAATAGAAAGATGGTCTTTCAGAAATTTTCTATAGAAAACCTGCCTTTCAGCAATTTTATATAGAAAAATTGTCTTTGAAAAAGTTTTTGTAGAAAAATTGTCTTTGAGAAATTTTCTATCGAAAAATTGCCTCTCAGAAATTTTCTATATATCATTAACAGGGAAACCAAAAATATGCAGTATCATGATTTTCCTGTGCATTTTATTGATAAACAGGTAAGGTATTTATCCGTTTCAGAAGTTTTTAAGAAGTCTGGCATCGATTTGTTATTTTAGCCTTAAGAGCATATTTTTTAGCCTTAAGAGCATATTTTTGCATATTTTAGGTTTAAGAGCATATTTTAGCATAAGAGCATATTTTTAGAGCATATTTTCAATTTTTAGAGCATTTTTCCACTTTTTAGAGCATATTTTTAAATTTTTAGAGCATTTTTTTTTAATTTTTAGAGCATTCTTTTCCATTTTTTTTTATGACAACATGTATTTTTAAATTTTTTTTCCAACAAGAATGTTTTTTTTTTCAACAATTACGGAATTGTGACGATTGATTCCCATTTGGTCTGGTCTTGCTTCATATCGTTATATGAAACTATGTTTTCTTTAGATTCAGCAACTTGGCAGAAAACATTAAGGAAAATATTTTTGTAGAGCATATTTAACCCTCTTACTATCGCATTTGGAGGGTCTATTCTCTAACAAATTGTAAAAAATACAACAAAAAAGGGGACATAATTTTTTTAAGAGCATATTTTTATTGTTTTTAGAGCATATTTTCCGTTTTTAAGGGCATTTTTTAAGCGCATAAAACTTATTTTTTAGAGCATATTTTTGGTTTCCCTGATCATTAAAAGTTTTTATTTGAAAAATTATCTTTAAAAAATTAGCTATTTAAGAATTGTCTTTGATAAATTTTCTGTAGAATAATTGTCTTTTGAAAATTTTCTATAGAAAAATTATCTACAAAAAATTTTCTATTAAAGAATTTTCTTTGAGAAATTTGCTTTAGAAAAATTGCCTTTAATAAATTTTCTGTAGAAAAATTGTCTTTGAGAAATTTTCTATAAAAAATTTTCTATAGAAAAATTGTCGTTCAATAATTTTCGATAGAAAATTTATCTTTCAGAAATTTTTTAGGAAAATTATCTTTCAGAAATTTTTTATAGAAAAATTGTCTTCCAAAAAAATTTTCTATAGAAAAATTGTCTTTCAGAAAGTTTTAATAGAAAAATTGCCTTTTAGAAATTTTCTATGAAAAAATTATCTTTGTGAAATTTTCTATAGAAAAAATATCTTTAAAAAATTTGCTTTAGAAAAATTGGTTTTAAAAAATTTTCTATGAAAGAATTTTCTGTAGAGTAATTGTCTTTCGGAAATTTTCTATAGAAAAATTATCTTTAAAAAGTTTTCTATTAAAGAATTATCTTTGAGAAATTTTTTATAGAAAAATTGTCTTTGAGAAATTTTTCATAGAAAAATTGTCTTTGAGAAATTTTCTGTAGAAAAATTGTCTTTGAGAAATTGTCTATAAAAAATTGTCTTTAAAAAATTTTCTACAGAAAAATTGTCGTCAAAAATTTTCTATAGAAAAATTATCTTTCAAAAATTTTCTATAGAAAAATTATCTTCCAGATATTTTCTATCTTTCAGAAAATTTCTATAGAAGAATTGTCCTTCAGAAAGTTTCTATGGAAAAATTGTCTTTCAGAAATTTTCTATAGAAGAATTTTCTTTGAGAAAATTTTTTTTAAGAAATTTTTTATAGAAGTATTTTCTCTCAGAAATTTTCTGTAGAAAAATTGTTTCTCAGAAATTTTCTATAGAAAAATTGTCTCGTAGAAATTTTCTATAAAAGAATTGTCTTTGAGAAATTTTTTATAGAAAATTGTCTGTTAAAAATTTTCTATAGAAAAATTGTCTTTGAGATAGTTTCTATAGAAAAATTTTCTTCCAGAAATTTTCTTTAGAAAATTTTTCTTCCAGAAATTTTCTATAGAAAAATTGTCTTTCAGAAATTTTCTATAGAAGAATTGTCTTTCAGAAAGTTTCTATAGAAAAATTGTCTATCAGAAATTTTCTATAGAAGAATTGTCTTTGAGAAATTTTCTATAGAAGAATTGACTTTGAGAAATTTTCTGTAGAAAAATTTAGTTGTCACTGATCATGCCAAGTATGTATTTTAAGCTTAATAATATTTATATTTTATTTTAAAATTGTTATTTTTATTAAAAAAAATTATTAAAAATAAATGTAATTAAGATTTATAATATTGAGTATTTTGTATGGAAGGGGATATATAAAACTATTAAATCAACCTAAAAAACATACGTTATTTGACCAATCAAACTGTACCATTTATTTAAATATAGTGTCTGAATAAACAAAATTAAATTTGAAATAATGCTTGTTTCGGGTAATATGCAAAGAAACTTTTCAAGTTGGATTTCTGTGAAAAATCTTAGGTAAATTCTACCCTAAAATTAAATAATTTCAAAATTGTTTTTTTTTTTTGGTGTGTAATTTTAATTTTTTTCTATGATAAGATGTTGATTTTTGTTCGACCTTTTTTATGTAATATATTTTTTCTATAATTTTAGAAAGGCAATTAAAATATTTTTGAATTAGATTGGAAACGGTGTCATAAAAAATGCGAAAAAAAATTATTAAATTAGGTTGGAAATGGTGTAAACAACTATTTTCTCCAAATCCATAAAAACTGAAAATGCAGTTGAAAATGGTGTAAATGATTTAAGTTAGTTTCAAAACACTCAAGGAAATGTTGTTGCAATTTTATTCACAAAATTTCACATGGGAACGATTTTATTACACTGTACAACAATTTCAAACTTTTTCCAAAATTACGGAGTTCTGACGTTTGATTCTAGTAGAGGAGACAAAAAAAAGATACAAGTGTGTTGGTGTTTTTCAAGATCACATCGGAATTTTATTTTATAGACGGTTAAAGTCTCCCAGCTTTGGCCTGTTCTTGTAACATATCGGTATATAAAACTTTGTTTTCTTTATATCTGAGATGTATGGTATGTTCAGCAACTTTGTAGAATATATTATGGCAAATATTTTTGTGAAACATATTAACCCTCAAACTCCCTCTCATAACCACTGTTGCCAACTTGGAGGTTTTTCCGCTAAATCTAGCGCTTTTTGTGTGGATTTAGCGGGGAAAAATTGGTTTAAGCGGGAAAATCTAGCGTTTTTTGTTTGGAACACGTATTCCTAAAACACTTAAAATCGCTAAGTGTGAATTCCACAAACAGTAAATTTGCGTGAAAAATGTAATTTGGAGGTTTTTTTCTAATTTTTTTCAATCAAAAACGACGGGTTTTAGCGCTTTTTTCGAAATTTAGCGGGAGAATTTTAAATTTCCACGCTAAATTTTTTTTTGCGGTTTCTAGCACTATTTTTGGTAAAAGGCAATTTGCGTGGAAAAAAATTTGGAGGTTTTTTTTTAATTTTTATTTTATTTTCAACCAAAAACGCCAAGTTTGTCAGTTTTTAGCGCTTTTTTTCGTAATTTAATGGAAAAATTTTAAATTTTCGCCGCTAAAGTTTTTTTGGCAGTTTCTAGTGCTTTTTTAGTGAAATACAGAGGTTTTTGATGAAAAATAATTGGCAACAGTGCTCATAACGGTAGTTTTTGGCTCTATTCTAACAAATCGTAAAAAACACCCCGAAAAAGGGAGAGGGCGGGGATAAAATTTTCTGCAAAAATGTTGCCCATAAAATTTTACTATCTATGTCAGAACACACCAGGACCCAAACCTTAACAAAAACACCAAAAAACAGTCAAAGAGCGAGCCAAAAATGTTAAGATCGCTCTTTTTAAAAATCCAGCGAGCCAACATTTTTTGGCTAGCTCGTTGGATAGAGCGCAAGCTGAGCGAGCGAGCTTTTGCCATCCGTGGTACAAATTACCAGTAAAGAAGTATTGTTGCCTTAAAATTCATTCAAAATGTGTTGGTCATTCTGGATGGTTTTCATGGATTCGGCCAAGTCTTTCTACCCTCACAAAAAAAATTTTAAACAAGTGAGAGTGTTAAATTCGGCTGTGCCGAATCTTTGATACCCTCCAACATGTTAAAGTTCATATAAAAAAATTTCAGAGGCGATTTTGGGGAGGGGTCTGTGGAGGTGCTGGGGGATACTTTCCCAACGCGATAAATGTTTACTTAATTATTAATTATTAGTGTCCGACCGAATATTCGGCTTCGGCTACGGCTTCGGCCAAAAAGCACTATTCGGCCACTATTCGGCTTCAGCCACATTTTTGGCCGAATATGGCCGAATACCGAAAAATTTTATAAAATTTGTACTTACGTGTTGAAAAACACGCTAAACACACTTTGAATCACATTAGTAAGCCACAAAAACATTTTATTATGTGCTTTTGAAGCTAAAACAAGATTTTACACTCAAAAAAATTTTTCGATCGTAAACAAATTACACTAAAAAATATTTTTATTTACAAAATTGCCTGAAAAAGTTTTTTTCTCAAAATAAATCGTTCTAGACAACATTTTTATACATTTGTGTATTCCGCCAAGTGGAGTTTCACTTTTTTTCTTGTTTTTACTACATAAATATTTTTTTTAATATTCGGCTTCGGTTTCGGCCGAATAGTGAAAATTTGGCCGAATATTCGGCTTCGGCTACGGCCAAAAAAGGTGTATTCGGTCGGACACTATTAATTATGCTTTTTGAACTTTAGTTATACCATTTTCTCATAATTTTTATGTTTTTTTAATCCACGCCCACAAAAGGGGGCGGGGCAAAAAAAAACAATATTTTGTAGCCCCCCGGGATCTAACTGTATGACTTTTAACTCCTTCTGACATAAAAAGGTTTCATTTGTTTAACAAAAATGCAAAAAAGCTGTAAAAAATTACGTTTTTATAGAGTTTTTTTAGTTCTATGAGACACATTCGTGACAATTTTCAGGAGTCTAGCTCTTTTATTTTGGACTGAATCGTGCTTTATACAGACGTACGGACGGACATTCATAGAATGACTTATAATCGATCATAGATCAATAATATATATACTTTATGGGGTCCCCGACCAATATTTCTATGCGTTACAAACGGAATGACACACTCAAAATATTTTGTAGGCAAAAACAAATGAAAAACACACTTAAAACCAGTGAATAAACAATTGAAAACCATCCCAGTAATTATTCGTTTGTTTTAACAAACATCAACATTTATTTTTTACTGTTGACAAAATTTTCTAAAATAAATAACATTAAACATTAAAAAATTACGTTTTTTTTACTCTTTTTTACCAACAAATTCGAAAAAAATAACCAACGAAAACATTAAAAATTAATGATAGTTCTGTTATTTTTACCAACAAATTTCAAAAAAATAACCTACGAAAACGATACCCTTGGACATATTGGGTAGGCAGTATGCAGCTTCGTCGGCAATTCGACTTAATAGCACGCTGCAATGGAGGAGCAGCGATTGTGGCCATAGCGCGATCTTGAAAAAGATAACAATACCACAAAATGTGGATTGTGCTACCTCTTTGAGCCTCTTTGAGCGCCACTTTACCACTATGATACCATCCAGGGAGTCTTGGATGGGGGATACTCCGGGAAGTGGAGCTACCATAAATTTTTACACAGATGGATCGAGGCTGCACGAACAAGTGGGCTTTGGGGTCTATTCGGAAGAGCTTGGATTGAGCCTGGCTCGTAGATTGCCAGATCATTGCAGTGTCTACCAGGCAGAGATGCTGGCAATAAAGGAAGTGGCTGACTGGTTGAGCTGCAATGTCTTGTCTACAACCGCAGTCAACATCTATACTGACAGTCAAGCCGCGGTCAAGTCCCTGGATTCAATGTTTCTGAAAACAAGATCTGCCCTTAACTGCCGCACTTCTTTAAATGAGATGGCCAAGCAGTTTAACATACGACTCATATGGGTCCCAGGGCACAGAGACATTCCAGGGAATTGCAAAGCCGATGAGCTTGCAAGACTAGGAACTACCTTACAGGTTCCAACAGAATTGGAATGTGTTGGTATGCCTCTAGAAACTTGCAAGCAAAACCTACGGCTTTGTTCTGCGACGGAGACTAATCAAAGATGGGCAAATGGATGGACGTGTGAGACAACACGACTGATTTGGCCTTCTCTTAATCAGGGGCGCACAAGTGAGCTGATATCGCTTCCAAGAGGAGAGATTTCGACGGTGGTTTCTATAATTACCGGACACTGTCTTATAGGGAAGCACGCAGAGCGGTTAAATGTGCCGTCGAATGACTTTTGCCGAAGTTGCATGGATGAAGAGGAGTTGGAAACTATCGAACACTTTATTTGCCATTGCCCGGCACTTTCTGGTCAGCGACTTGCTTCACTGGGATCTAGGGAGCTGTACGATCTTTCAGATTTGTCGGATGTCAAAATTCAACATCTAAGGAGTTTCATAAGAAGCTCAAACTGGTTTAACGACAGGGACTAGTAGGGAAACCTATTACGATCCCGTGGTATCACAATGGACCTCAGAGTCTACGTGTGTTGACGTAAAACGTCAGCAGCCACTTACAACCTAACAACCTAACCTAACCTACGAAAACAATAAAAATTAATGATTTCGTAGGTAATTTTTTACAATTTTTTATTGAAATATTTTTTTTTTAATTTTTTTATAAAATTTTGGGGATTCGATCCCGCAATCAACTACATTCTGGCCAGACACTCTACTCATCGTGCCAAAGTCACTTGATACAAACATCTTTTTATATTTCTATAAATAATTTTTTGATTTTTTTTTTCTACAAAAAAATAACTGACTTGTGTAGGTAAAAACTAATGATATTTCATTAAAAAATACCAACAATTTAAAAAAAAATTACTTACACAAATCATTAAAAATCAAAAGAATAATCAGTAGTTTTTACTTACAGAACAAAAATAAATGACTTTAAAAATTAAATGTTAATGAAAGTCTTTATTTTTTAGTGTGTTATTTTTGAAACAAAAGACTGAAGTAGTCATTAATAAAAACTGAACATCAAATAAATGTTTTTTCTTTTAAAAACGACTACACGGAAAACTTTTTAAATAAACTACAAACAGTTAATGACATAATTTTTTTAGTGAGTATACCCCCCATACTGTGGTTGGAGGGTTTAAAAATGAACAGGGGCTTTTTATGGAGGGGGGTCAGCGAGGACGTTGTAGGAAACCTTGCCTCCGGGATAAATAAAAATAAAATATTTTGTTATGATTTTTGCTTTTAAGAAATACAGTTTTTATTTTTTATATCCATGCCCACAAAAAAGTAACATTTTCTAGTCCCCTGGTTTCAAGTGCAGTACCTTTTTCTGACATAGAAAAGGTTTATTTGTTTGGCAAACGTACAAAAAATTACGTTTTCAAAGGTTGGTTTAGTTATTAAAGGGGAAATTTTCCCCCTGTTCTAATTTTTCCCTTTTACGAACATAATTAGCATATGACCAATTTCTTACGGAGTATTGAGAAATCCATTCAAAATCAGTAACGCTATTAAAAAGTTTACAGTTGTTAACCTTGAAGTAACGTACTTTTATTTCGATCTCGACCGACTTATTCCCTAACTTATTTTCTTATTATTTATGTTCTCAATTATTCTAATAATGGTAGTTGCACTTTATTGTCACCTTTTTTTGCTATACAAAAGATTAAGTTTTAATTAAAAATAGGTCTGTCAACACAAAAACAATAAAAAATCTTTTTTTTGATGACGCTGCATAAAAAATACTCTGATAAGCAACAAAAATATTAATGGAATTCACGTCAGCAATTTTGGTATTCCAAAAATGGGAAATAACAAAATTCGCAAGGTTCAAATATTTTCTTATAAAAAAAAGTGTAATAGTTTATGAAACATTTTTTTTTAAAGTTGCAATCTTACACTGTTGCAAGGGTACTAAGTTCTGAAGTGAATACCATTATTATGAATTTATAAACATTTGCATAATTAAATGTATAGTAGAAATAATATAACAAAGAAAGTAAACAAATAAAAATCAAAAGTTATGAAATAGTGTTTAATTAAATGCAAACTATGAATAACAACATAAACTGAGTAATATGTAAAATAGAAATTATGTTTAAAAATATTCACAAGACATTTTGAAATTTAGCAAATATTGTTGATAGACTTTAAAAAAAAATGAGATAGGAGAGTAGATTTTAGGCGGATAGCTCGAACATTATTATTGTTTAAATATGCTATTAATACTGAATTTTTACAAAATTTGAAAAATTTCTTCAATTTTTGTTTCACTAAAAATGAAAAAATGCCGATATCTTGAAAACTAAAAAAGACAGAAGAACAGGGGAAACATTTTTAAAGAAAGGCAACGAAGGAAAATATGGAATAGCCATTCTCTATCCATGTGTGGACCCAATGGGCCATTTCTTAAAATTTTTGTTCTACGACCTAGATAAAAAGTTGTAGGCAGATCACCAATTATGTCTAGAATATCCTTGTTCTAGAGTTGTGTCGTTCACGAACGAACTAGTTCAATTGAACTATTCACTTAACTGAGCGGTTTATCTAGTTCGTTCATTTCAGCTCTTTTAGGTCTTTTCGTTCAGTCAGCTCAATTGGTCATTACTTCATTTTGATCTTTCAGTTAGTTTTTTCTCCTCTTTTGGCACGCTTTCTCATCATTTATGTTTTTTTTTTTTTTAATTTTATATATTTATTTTTGTTTTGTTTTTATTCAACATTTTTGTATTTTTTTAACGAAAACCAAAACAACAGACATGATCGAAATGATTCGATCACGAACTGTTGAACGAAGACCAAAATTGACCGATTTGAACTAAATGAACGATCAACAGACATGATCAAAATGATTCATTCACAAACTGTTGAACGAAAAAGCCAAAAGAGCGATTGAACTAGATGAACGAACTAGGTCTTTCATCAGAAATGAACGAGAATGAGCGCTCACTCAATTGAACGACTAAGCACAAGTCTACCTTGTTCGATATGAAGCCATTTGAAGCAACCGCAAAAAAGTTCCGTCCTTAGGACCGAAAAATACAGTTGCAATTACACTCAAAAAATTATGTTAGTAAAATCAACTGAAAAAAATGTCAGTTAAAATAACTACTTTGTAAGTTGTTTTGGGGTCTTATATAGTAAAAATTACTAACATTTGTAGTGAAAACAACAAATATGTAGTAAAAATAAAATAAACAATATATAATTTTTTTTTCAAAAAATTTTTCAGAAAAAAAGATTGAAGGCCAAATTTTTTCCAAGTTTTTTTTTTGGAAAAAGCTTTGAAAATTTTTCAGAGATAAAAAAAAATAAAATTAACTACTTTAAATAACTGTTACTACATTACAGTAATTTTTTGTTAGTTATTCAAAAACACGACTAAAAATAACTAACAGAAATAGTTGTTTGATATTTTTCATACAAAAATAACTGACTTTGTAGTTGAAAACAACTACCTACTGTAAAATATACAAACAACTAACATGTAGTAACTTACATAATTTTCTGAGTGTAGATGAACATGTCTACAATCTTTTTGGGTCCCAAGGGCGGCACTTTTTTGAAGGTGCTTCAAATGGCTCCATATGGAACAAGGATATTCTATACATTATTGCCGATCTACCTACAACTTTTTGTCTAGGTCGTAGAATTTTTTTTTAAGAAATTGGCTGTCATGTGTTTTCCATCTATTAACGTGAAATTGCGACAGTATTTTTAGGTCCTAAGGACGTTACTTTTTTGTGGTTGCTTCAAATGGATCCATATGGAACAAGAATATTATAGACATAATTGCCGATCTACCCACGGTTTTTTGTCCAGGTAGTAGAAGGAAATCTTTTGAAAATTGGCTGTTAACTTCAAAAAGTAATGGCTTTTGGGGTCCTGAAAAATTTGGAAATCAAATAACTCAAAAAACTTTGATCTCAGGGCTTTTTCGAGTGGTTTCTTCAAATAGCCCCATATGAAACATGGATATTCCAGACAAAATTTCCGATCTACCCACGGCTTTTTGTTCAGTAGCCTGTCCCGAAAAATGAAATTTAAGGTAATAGCAAAAAACTATGCTCTTTCGAGAGCTGATTATGTGGAAAATAATCTAAACAAGTAGAAAAGTTAAATTCGACTTTGCCGAATCTATGAATACCCTCCACAATGCATTTTTTAAAGGGTAGTCCATTTTTTAACGTGAAAAAATTAACTATTTTGTTTAGAAATATTTTATTTTGAGTAAAAAATTATTTTTGTCATTTTTTTTAAAAAAAAAGAACTACTATTTTTTTTTTTTTTGAGTGTAAAATTTTTTTCGAGTGTAATGTTTTTTTTACTGTAAAAATATTTCTGAGTGAATGCACGTACGTATGTACACAAAATATTGTCATTTTTGTACAAAAAAAAACAACATTTTTTTTGTGTAAATTTTTTTTTGAGTGTAAAATTTTTTTGAGTGTAAAATTTTTTTTGAGTGTAATTTTTTTTTCGAGTGTAATTTTTAAGTTACCAATGCTTTTCAAACTAAAGAAGTTTAAAAAGCATTGCTTTAAAATTAAACAAGTTTGAAAAGCATTGTTTAGTTACCACCAATGCTTTTAAAACTTGTTAAAACACGTGGCATTTTAGATGAAACTAATCTGAAATTCAGGGTTTTGCTTATAACTTTTGAACCACTGGACCGATTGAGCTGAAATTTAATACCAAATAGGCCCGGGGAACGGCAAAGATACATGCCAAGCTTCAGTAGTCTCATTATTGTGTTTCGAAAGTTATCGTGTTTTTTATCTCGTAAATTCGCGAAACACCCTTGCCGAAATTTACTCTTTTGCTCATAACTTTTGAACCACTGGACCGATTTGGCTGGATTGCAATACCAACCTGACCAGGTAAATGACAAATATATATGCCAAACTTCAGTAGCCTCTGTAAAGTCTTTCAAAAGTTAGCGTGTTTTCTACGGACAGACAGACAGACAGACGGACGGACGGACGGACGGACATCGCTAGATCGACTTAAAATCGATCGAGGATCATAAATATATATACTTTATGGGGTCCTGGACCAATATTTCGAGGTGTTACAAACGGCATGACAAACTTATATATACCCTCTACACTCATAGAAATATCTTAGTAGAAAAATTAGTAAACCCATTGTAGATCAAGTTTTACAAAATAATGCCGTATTCAACAAAAATTAATGTTGATATCGTTGAATAATCAGTAAAGTTGAATCAACTTTTTACAACGCTTATACAGAATTCAATAGATAAATCAAAATAGAAAAAACAACCCTGTTCGTTCATTTTTTTTTTTTATTATTAACGAGTGACGAGTGAGTTGGTAGCAATGTGAATCGTGTTTATCTCTTATAAAATTATTTTATGTGTTTGTTTTTTATAAAAATATTTAATATTATAAAAATAAATAAAAATAGGATTGGATTTGTAAATATTTGGTAAGTAAAAAAATACATTGATTACTTTATGTATTCATACTATATTAAAACTTTTTTTTTTTTTTTTTTAAGGATTTTTTTGGTATCATCAGAAAACTGGAGAATGACTTATGAGTGCATAACATGAATAAACGAAGTGTGTGTGAAAATCTTTGTGAAAATCTTCAAATATTGCAGCTTAAAAAGCCGACGATAAAACAAAAATATTGTGATTTATGCTTAATAAAAGAATATTAACAAATAACAACAAGTTTTTTTTTATTAATAAAATTTCTTATATGTATTAACAAAAATATGAGTTGAATTTACAAAAAATAAGAGTTGATTTACAAAAAAACGAGTTGATCAACTTTTACAAAAACTGACAATAATTTTTATTGAAATCAACATAAATATTTGTAGGGTCAAAATCAACAATGATTTCTGTTGAATTTACAGCGATTTTCTTTGGGAATACAATGATTTTTGGTTGAGTGTATCACTAGAGTGGAGGGTATAAAAAGATTTTGCCTAGTAGTGTATTTAGTCAAAACAAGTAAGAGTGTTAAATTCGGCTGTGCCAAATCTGTTATACCCTCCAACATGCAAAAAAAAAATTGCAGGGGCGTTTTTTATGGGGGGGGGGTCGGTAGTGGTAATTGGGCGGGCAAATTGCTCCTCGAATATGTGTTTAAAAATTCATTCTTATGCTTTCTGCACTAAAGAAATACAAGATTATCAAAAATTTTTTTTATTCCACGCCCATAAAAGGGGGGCGGACCGAAAAAAGGACATTTTCTAATTCTCTGGGTCCAAATGCAGGACTTTGAACTTCTTTGGCCATAAAAATGTTGCATTTGTAAAACAAAAACACAAAAAATCATGTAAAAATATGGTATTTATCAGAGGTTGGTTTAGTTCTTCAAGGGGGAACTTTGTCCCAATTTATACAGGGCAATTTTAATTGCCGCAATTCTTAGTTTATAGGAGAGAGAGGTGAGAAGAATGGAAAGGGGAAAAAACTTGCTCGTACTTGCAATTCGTTTTGTTTTTTCATTCGCAACTCTCAATCTGTAGAGTATTTTCACATTTCTTTTTGGAATTGCCGAACAGAATTGCCAGTGTGTGAACATATACGGCAAGTTCAAAAGAGAAATATACAAATTGCCGCAATTAAAATTGCCTGTTGTGAATTGGGACTTTTTTCCCCCTAGTCCGATTTTGCTCATTTACGAACTTAACCTGCCTAGGAACATAATACATATTCGTGGCAAATTTCGGGAGTCTAAACAAAAAAAGTACATTTTCTAATTCTCTGGGTCCAAATGCAGGACTTTGAACTTCTTGGGCCATAAAAATGTTGCATTTGTAAAACAAAAACACAAAAAATCATGTAAAAATATGGTATTTATCAGAGGTTGGTTTAGTTCTTCAAGGGGGAACTTTTTCCCCCCTGGTCCGATTTTGCTCATTTACGAACTTAACCTGCCTAGGAACATAATACATATTCCTGCCAAATTTCGGGGGTCAAAACAAAAAATATTTTTTTTTTCTAACATAAAGTACTGCTCAAAATTATAGCGCACTTTTAATTATTTTTTTCAACTTATTGTTTCTATTTAAAATATCAAAAAAATTTGAGGTTTTTTCGTGTCAATTAAACATTTTTATTCAAATTTAATAATTTAAAGTCACAATTCAGTTTTAAATAACACAATAAAAATATCAGAGGTGGTTTAATAAAAAAGTCTTAAATATACTGTTCATAATTATAGCGCAATAAAAAAAATTAATTCATTAAATTAAAAGTTGACCAAAATTTAAACACAGCCTGATGAAATACTTGTTCCTTTAGCTTTCAAAATATATTTAATCCTATTTGAAATAGATTTGACGGATTTGGAGCAGTCATTTATGGTTGATTTAGACCAGATATCTTTCGTATCGCTGATCAATTCACTTTTATAGTTATTTGGTAGATTTAAGGGGCACGATCGGTAGTAGACCAACGGTTTTCAATTGGGTTAATGTCTGGTGACTGATTTAATATCTTTTGGCCAATAAAATTGGGGAAAATTGTTATTTCTGAACCAGTCCATTAAGAATTTCGCGTTATGACAGGGGGCATTATCACTTTAAATGCAGGCCCGGGTCGATTAAGACCCAAATATTTGATCAAAATATGAAGAAAATATTTCAGAAATTGAATCGATATATCTTCTAACAGTTGAAAGTCCTTCTTAAAAGAGTAATTAGCCGGTACCATGGGCTGTAAAACATTTGCATACGCAAACAAAACCACCACCACGTTGTGCGCTTGGCTGTAACCAATATGGTTGATCCTTATCCTGCATTGTACATCGAAAAAATTATGGATTTTAACCATTTATTACTTCATTATAAAAATTTATTCATGACGAATAACTGATTAGTTGATCTTTTTCATTTTTCAATGTACAATGCAAGATAAGGATCAATCATAATGGTTCCAGCTAAGCACACAACTTGGTGGTGGTTATGTTAGCGTATGCAAATGTTTTACAGCCCATGGTACCGCCTTATTACTGTTTTGAGAAGGACTTTTAAATGCTAGCAGCTATATCAACTCAATTTCCGAAGAATTTCTATCATATTTTGATCAAATATTTGGGTCTGAATCGACCCAGGCCTGCATTCAAAGTGACAATGCCCCCTGTCATAAGGCGAAATTCTCGATGGACTGGTTTGGAAACAACAATTTTCCCCAATTATTTTGGACAAAAGATATTAAAATAGTCATTAACCCAATTGAAAACATTGGATCTCCTACCGATCGTGCCCCTTAAACCTAGCAAATAACTATAAAAGTGAATTGATCAGCGCTATGAAGGATATCTAATCGAAAGCAACCATAAATGACTGCTCCAAATCGGTCAAATCGATTTCAAATAGGATTAAATGTATTTTTAAAAGCTAAAGGAACAAGTTTTTCATCAGGCTGTGTTTAAATTTTGATCATCTTTTCATTTAATGACTTAATTTTTTTTAGTGCGCTATAATTATGAACAGTCTATTTAAGATTTTTTTTTTATAAAACCACCTCTGATATTTTTATTTTGTTATTTAAAACTGAATTGTGACTTTAATTAAATAAATTTGAGTAAAAATGTTTAATTGACACAAAAAAACTTGACATTTTTTTGATATTTTGAATAGAAACAATAAGTTGTAAAAAATAATTTAAAGTGCGCTATAATTTTGAGCAGTACTTTACACTACGATTGTGAACTTTAACCGGTTGTAGGGAGGCAAAGACAGACTCCAATTATTTTTCCCATTATTTGCTCTTTAATACGCATCATTTGTTCGCTATTACCAAGCGAAATTCCAAAAAGAGGCCATTTTCGAGACAGGCTATTGTCCAGTTCGTAAAAGTAATGGCTTTTAAGGTCCTTCAAAATTTGAAAATCAAATAACTCAAAAAACTTTGATCTCAGGGCTTGCAGGTATACTGCGTTCAAGTTGTACGAGTAAAGGGCAACAAAAATGCGTTTAGTCTTTTTATCCTGTGTCCAAAAATTACCAAGATAGATTTAAAATTGCCCGAAATGTGAATTTTTCGTTGTCTTCTTTTGAAAATTTTCTCCGTTTTGCTTTATCTTGCTTAGTTTTCGAGATATCGGCATTTTTAGTGCAAAAAATTACGAAATTGTTCTAAAGTTTTGTAAAATTACACTTTCTTTACATAATATTTCGACTCATGATTTTTTCTTACAAATGGTGAAAAATTAAAACTTTTGATAAAGTATTAATAAAAATACCGGTCTATCCGGGTAGACCGCATTAGACCTAAAACAAAGATAATTGACATCTCAAGAACTCGCCCAAAGAGAATAATACCCTGTTCTCACTTACAGCTAAAAACGGTTTTTGAGAAAATATACAGGATATTCACTTCAGAAATGTTTAACCCTTGCAACAGTGCGAAATTGCAACATTGTTTTTATAAAAATGTTGAATCAACTTTTACTCTTTTATATTATCTTCTACATGATGCGTGTTTACAAGAAAATATTCGCAAATATATTGCAATTTTGACATTACGCAATTTTGCAAGACCAAAATTTCTGACGTGTATTCCATTATAGTGTTGCAAAAAATATGTTCTTAAAGTGCACAGAGTTGCATTGCAATTTTCTTTAGATCTTAAATTAAAATATGTTAATTATATTTACATAATAAAAAATAATGTAAATAAATATATTTTATTACCAATTTACAGCAACAATGTAATACGCCATTATTAAAAAAAATAAAAAAAAACAAAATTTTTTTAAGTTTTAAATAACCGATTTTAAATTTATAGCTGTCTTTATGTCTAGAAGTGATTAAAATATTTTGATTAAGTAGAGCTTAATAGACAAGAGCAAATATTTTCAATGTTCATTTGCAAAACGTATGTTTTGATGAACGGACGGCTCATAATTTAAAATTTAATTTAAATAAATTAAATTAAAATTCGGGCGCGTAACAATCAAATCAAAAAAAAAAAACAAATATCGTGCATAACTAAAATAATGTGAACATAAAAATCCCAAAAAAATCTAAATTTAAACTTAATTAAAGAAAAAAGTATAATAAAACAAACCAAAGAAATTATTTTAAATAACATATAAAAAATTAAACAAAATGGAGGTTTATACTTCAGATAGCAGTGATACGGATTCACGTGAACTAAAAACTTTGGATTATAGTCGTATGAACTTATATGATATCACATTAGAAGATGATCTTTACTCGGAAACAAAACAACGATTAAAATCACAAAAAGATATAGAAATTTTACTACTCAATCATAATCGTTTAAAGTTTTTGCCACTGACTATAAAAACTTTTACAAATTTACGTATATTGGATTTAAGCTCAAATTTTTTAACAGAACTACCAGAAGCCATAGCACAATTACCATTGGTTACTTTGGTAGCTAAAAATAATCAATTAACCAATCAATCATTGCCGAAATCATTTACTATGAAAAATCAACCATCGTCATTGAAAGAAATAAACTTAAGTGGAAATTTATTAACACACTTTCCCGAGCAAGTCATTGAATTGAGAAATTTGAAATATCTGTATGTGGGCGCTAATCAAATTACCGCAGTTAGTAAAGATATATGGAAAATGCAAAGGTTTGTTTGAGAAAATAGTCAGGGTATTTACTATAGAAATTTGTTACCAAGACAACTTTTCTATCAAAAATGTTGCCAAGACAACTTTTTCAATATAAAATGTTGTCAAGACAACTTTTCTATAGAAAATGTTGCCAAGACAACTTTTCTATAGAAAATGTTGCCAAGAAAACTTTTCTATAGAAAATGTTGCTAAGAAAACTTTTCTATAGAAAATGTAGCCAAGACAACTTTTCTGTAGAAAATGTTGCCAAGACAACTTTTCTATAGAAAATATTGCCAAGAAAACTTTTCTATAGAAAATGTTGCGAAGACAACTTTTCTATAGAAAATGTTGCGAAGACAACTTTTCTATAGAAAATGTTGCCACGAAAACTTTTCTATAGAAAATGTTGCCAAAACAACTTTTCTATAGAAAATGTTGCCAAAACAACTTTTCTATAGAAAATGTTGCCAAGACAACTTTTCTATAGAAAATGTTGCCAAGACAACTTTTCTATAGAAAATGTTGCCAAGACAACTTTTCTATAGAAATTGTTTCCAAGACAACTTTTCTATAGAAAATGTTGTCAAGACCACATTTCTATAGAAAATGTTGCCAAGACAACTTTTCTATAGAAAATGTTGCCAAGACAACTTTTCTATAGTAAATGTTGCCAAGACAACTTTTCTATAGAAAATGTTGCCAAGACAACTTTTCTATAGAAAATGTTGCCAAGACAACTTTTCTATAGAAAATGTTGCCAAGACAACTTTTCTATAGAAAATGTTGCCAAGACAACTTTTTTAAAAAAAATGTTGCCAAGACAACTTTTCTATAGAAAATGTTGAAAAGACAACTTTTCTAAAGAAAATGTTGCCAAGACAACTTTTCTAAAGAAAATGTTGCCAAGACAACTTTTCTAAAGAAAATGTTGCCAAGACAACTTTTCTAAAGAAAATGTTGCCAAGACAACTTTTCTAAAGAAAATGTTGCCAAGACCAACGACGGTAGTCGGCGTTGCCTTTATAAGGATACCAAAAAGTTGGATTTGAAATCCAAATTAGCAAATCCAAATCCACTTGGTGGCGCAAATCCAACATTTACTACACAAAATGTTGGCCTCTACATTTTGAGCATTTAGTACATTTATTTTATATTTAGTACATTTTTTGTTTTTAATACAAAAAATGGCATTATTAGGGGACAAAAAATAAAAATAAAACAATAAAATCGATATTTTCTTGTTTATTGTTAATTATTTTAATTTTATTTTTTTTAAATTAGCTGCTTTTATGAGAAAAATGTGAAAACTGAACGAAAATATAATTAACAAAAATTTAGTTAAAAATTATTATTTTTATTTTTTGATTTGCTCCCAATTTTCTTGAATTTTTTCCGACCTTATTTCAGTTGTAGCGGTGTTTTGTACCCTTCTGCCCAACATTTTGTGTAGTAAATGTTGGATTTGCGCCACCAAGTGGATTTGGATTTGCTAATTTGGATTTCAAATCCAACTTTTTGGTATCCTTATAAAGGCAACGCCGACTACCGTCGTTGGCCAAGACAACTTTTCTAAAGAAAATGTTGCCAAGACAACTTTTCTAAAGAAAATGTTGCCAAGACAACTTTTCTATAGAAAATGTTGCCAAGACAAATTTTCTATAGAAAATATTGCCAAGACAACTTTTCTATAGAAAATGTTGCCAAGACAACTTTTCTATAGAAAATGTTGCCAAGACAACTTTTCTATAGAAAATGTTGCCAAGACAACTTTTCTATAGAAAATGTTGCCAAGACAACTTTTCTATAGAAAATGTTGCCAAGACAACTTTTCTATAGAAAATGTTGCCAAGACAACTTTTCTATAGAAAATGTTGCCAAGACAACTTTTCTATAGAAAATGTTGCCAAGACAACTTTTCTATAGAAAATGTTGCCAAACAACTTTTCTATAGAAAATGTTGCCAAGACAACTTTTCTATAGAAAATGTTGCCAAGACAACTTTTCTATAGAAAATGTTGCCAAGACAACTTTTCTATAGAAAATGTTGCCAAGACAACTTTTCTATAGAAAATATTGCCAAGACAACTTTTCTATAGAAATTCCAAGACAACAAACTTGAGAAAGAAAAATGCTTTAACAACATAGAAATGTTTAATTTATATATTTTGTATGGGAACTAACGTGGATAGTTATCCACGCTTAAATTAAGCGTATACACGTTAAGTGATGAACACCAAATCGATTGTATTTCACGCGAAACGCAAAAATATATTATAACATTAATTTTTTTTAGTTAACGTATATACGCTTACCCGAAATTAAATTTTTCCAAAAACATTATCATAAATTTAAAATTTTGGCGATGTGGGCAAAAATATGACGCAGAATGGGTGTATTTTTATTTTGTCAAAAAAAATAAAAAATTTTGGTAAAAATAATTACGTGAATTACGTAACCGTGAGTGAAATTTAGTTTTAATCACGTGATTCATCGTGAAGGCGCGTTTTTAGAAAAAATAGTTTAGTGCGTGAATAATTTTTGTTTCGTGAGTTTGTGTGATTGTTTTGTGCTGTTTGAAACAAAAAACTTGCAAGCAGAAAGTATTTATCATATTGAATTTAGGGGTTAATTAATACAAAATTGTGATTTAAAAAAATTTTTATAATTTTATTTAGGAATTTAAATACTTTTTGTGTAAAAAATCGACAAAAGTAAAATAAAAATTCGGTTATTTTAATTTCGTGAGTCTTTGTGAGCGTGATAAAAATTTAAACTACTCACGAGAGCGTGAGCAGAAAAAAATTGTGTGCTTGAGCAATTTAATTCATGAGCGTTAGCGTGCGTGAGTCAAAATTCACTCATGCTCCCATCTCTAATAGAGAGTATGCTTGAGTTTATCATTTCGTTTGTAACACCTTGAAATATCGGTCTAGGACCCATAAATTATGTATATATTCATAATTCTCGATAGTTAATTTTTTTATGTTAGAAAAATTACTATCACTTAAATATGATTCGATTTGTTACAAACGGAATGATAAAATTTTTGATGGAGTGAATAAAAACAGTTATTATTAAATTTATAGATTTACGTAAATAAACCCATCTTTACGTACTTCAATACGACACTATATATATAATGTGTATACAAATACTGACAATTGATAATCTTTTTCATTAAGGGTCATCTATAATGTATATTCTCCGAAAACTCTTAATCTCTATATTTTTGCTCATTTTAGTTAAAAGATTATAAATTTTGCTTTGTTATTTTTCTTATACTTTTTATAAAAAAAAAAATAATAATGGCATTCACGTCAACAATTTTACTCATGCAAAATGCAAAATCGCAACATTGCATTTATTTCTGCGTCATTTTTTTAAAAATGTCACAACGATAAAACTATAGAATTTAGGTGCAATATTTATTTTGCTTGCCACGGTGCATTATGTCAAAGGAATGGCAAAAGTGCATATTTTTTTTAATAAAGGTAGCAATCCTGCACTTTTGCAGGGGTAAAAAAAAGTGAATACCATCAATAATTTATGTTTTGTTTTTCAATATAACAAAGATTTTATTATGTCCTGTAACTGGAACATGACTTTAATTGTTTTAATTTATTTAATTGCATTTTTTTAAAAAAGAAATGTTTACTTCTGATTAAATTCTAAGAAAACGTGCAATCTTTATTTTTAATATTTAAAGAATAATTTAAATTTAATCTTAAAAAATACAAGAAAAAAAATAAATGCGAATTGACCGAATCTATGAATACTAGGGTAAAGCAAATTGTCGTTTTTCGAATTTCAAAAAATATTTGACCTGTAGTAGAGATGGGCGCGTGAGTGGATTTTGACAGACACTCACTCACGCTTACGTAAAAATAATCGAATCACTCACGAAATTTTTTTTAAGACACGCTCACTCACTATTCACGTGAGCAAAAAGTTACTCACGCTTGAGCCTGACTCATGCCAAATTCAATCACGCTTACGCGTGACTCACGCAATATCTACTCACGCTTTAAAATTTTCTTACAAAACCTTCTAAAAAATTTTTTTTTGCAAGAAATGAAAAAAAAAAAACAAAAAAGGAAGTAAAATCCAGGGTTGACTATTATTACTACTAATAGTACCATATTTACTATTTATACAGCAACTTTATTTAAAATATTTAACTTGAAATACTTAAATATTTTACTAAAATCAAAAAATTTAATCACTCACGCAGATTTTTTTTTCAACTCACGTTCAGTCACAGTTACGTGATTGAAATAAAGGTCATTCATACTCACGCGTGATTCACGCTAATCTCGTGACCAGCGCCCATATCTAACCTGTAGGGCAATCAATATTTTTGGGTTCCTTTTTTGACTTGAAAATTGGAAAATTCTGGACAAAGTGAACAAACTTTTTTTTTGCTTTTAGCTTAAAAAAAATATAGTTTTAGTAGCCTTACGAATTTTTTTAAAAAAATTTTGATCTTCAAAAATACCTCATTCTTTTTTAAATAATTTTCAAATTGCATTAAGGCAAAAAAAATACGAGAATTAAAAATTTTTTCATCAAAAATTAAAAACATTTTTTTGTTTGCAAAAACAGAAACACTTTTTACAGAAAAAAAAAAGATTTTTGTGTAACGCATCGAAATATTGGTATTTCGATACCCTACCCCCCTTAATTTTGCTAGGTTCTTAACAAAGTGCATAAACGAAAAAATAGGGGGGAGCAGGGGTGGTATCATATGGCCCTCATCGGGGTCAGCGTTGTGCGTGAAGGGTTAAAAATCAACAAAAAGCCCCATAACGGCTCTAGAGTCGCATACCTAACCCCAATCTCCACTTTCTGAGGGGGCTCCCATACAAAAGTAATTTTATAAAAATGCTTCTACCGCTCTAACTCTCCCCTAAAGTGCACCTGGAAAAGTCAAATGTATTTCCGACCCCATTATTTTTTCAATTCCAACATTTTCTCAGAACCTACCAATCCTCTATCTTCAGCACTTAAGGGGTCCCCATTAATATTTTTTATAAATTTGTTTCATTTACCCAGCTCCTAGCGCCACTATGGTGCCTCCTAGAGAGATAAAAATTAAAACCGACCTCCAATAATTTTTTACCCCTCAACATTTTGTCCGAACATACCTAGACCCTATCTCCTTTCCTTAAGGGGTCTCCCATACAAAATGAAATTTTTATACAATATGCTTCTATAGCTCTAACTGTTCAAAGGGTGCGCCTAGAGAATTAAAATCTACGACCGACCCCCCATATATTTTTTTAGCCCCAACATTTTCTTATAATAAACCTACTGTCTATTTTTAACCCTTAAGCCGCATTCACAATGTCGGAGTACTCCAATCTGTGGAAAATTTTATACCTTTCCCTTTTGCACTTTCATATTTTTGAATTTGACTATCTTTTTTCAATTCACTCCAGAGTCAAACATGTTCTACTCTGGAGTTCCAATCTGGAGTTAACAGAGCCTATGTTAACCGTTAACAGAGAAAAAATACACCTCTGTGAAAGTGCCATCTCTATTAATGTCATTAAAAAAATATAAAAACAAAACAAATATAAATAATTTGTATGAAGTTTCAATAAAAAAATATTTAAAAAAATTAGTTTTTAATAAGTTAATTACGTACGCAAATTTTAATTGCGTGATTTTGTGAAATAGTAAGAAAGGTAAGTCAAATGACATATAGAATCTGACAAAACTCCAATCTACATTTTGCACAGTTAACATTTTAAACTTTGCCATGGATTGGAGTGACTCTTAGCTTAAAGCTACGTTCACAATGTCAGAGTCACTCCAATCCATGGCACAGATTGAAATGTTAACCGTGCATAATGTAGAGTGGAGTTCTGTCACATTGTTGTTGACATATTACTTACATTCTTTGCAATTTTGGGAAAATAT
This sequence comes from Pegoplata infirma, assembly GCA_963921195.1. Classification (NCBI taxonomy): domain Eukaryota; kingdom Metazoa; phylum Arthropoda; class Insecta; order Diptera; family Anthomyiidae; genus Pegoplata; species Pegoplata infirma. The sequence continues at coordinate 203,944,478 of OY992540.1, forward strand.
CCTTTTAAACTTTGGCCACATAATTCTAAAATTAAAATTTTTGTATTTTTTAATTTTTGTAACATTTTATTTTTAAATTAATACAATTTTTGTTTTGTTTATTATTTTTTTTATTACATTATTAGAGATGGCACTTTCGCAGAGGTGTATTTTTTCTCTGTTAACGGTTAACATAGGCTCTGTTAACTCCAGATTGGAACTCCAGAGTAGAACATGTTTGACTCTGGAGTGAATTGAAAAAAGATAGTCAAATTCAAAAATATGAAAGTGCAAAAGGGAAAGATATAAAATTTTCCACAGATTGGAGTACTCCAACATTGTGAATGCGGCTTTAAGGTGGTCCCCATACAAATTTTTTATTTTTATACCCTCCAACCACAGTATGGGGGTATACTCACTTTGTCATTCCGTTTGTAACGCATAAAAATATCGGTCGGGGACCCCATAAAGTATATATATTATTGATCTATGATCGATTCTAAGTCGTTCTATGAATGTCCGTCCGTCCGTCCGTCCGTCTGTATAAAACACGATTCAGTCCAAAATAAAAGAGCTAAACCCCTTAAAATTGGCAAGAATATGTCTAATGTTCATAGGCCGGTTAAGTTCGGAAATGTGCAAAATCGGGCCAGGGGGAAAAAAGTTTCCCCTTAACGAACTAAAAAAACCTCTTAAAAAACGACATTTTTACATCTTTTTTTGGCATTTTTTTTAAACAAATGAAACCGTTTTATGTCAGAAGGGGTTTTAAACTCCTGCACTTAGACCAAGGGGGCTGGAAAATTTTGTTTTTTTCTGCAAGCCCCCTTTTGTGGGCGTGGTTTTAAAAAATCATTAAAATAATGAGAAAATGGCATTACAAAAGCATGGAGGGTATCATAGATTCGGCATAGCCGAATTTAACACTATCACTTGTTTTTTATTAATTTTTTAAAAAAACATGTTTTTATAATTGGAAAATGTTAAAAATACAAAAATGTGTGTGGGGAGGGTATTGGACATGCAATACTTTTAATCAAAATTGTTAAATTTTTTTCACGTTAAAAGGACATTGTGTAGGGTATTCATGAATTCGGTAAAGTCGAATTTAACTTTTCTACTAGTTTGATATGATTTTATTATTATGGGTTATCGGTAATTTTTTCTGTGGGGAAAAATGTCTTAAAATCAACTTTTTCTTTAGAAAAAATGTGTCAGAGCCTTAGACCTTTTTTATACTAAAAATTTTTAAAATCTCAAACCTTTTTTATACGAAAAATGTCTCAGAATCTGAGACTTTTTCCATACGAAAAATTTCTCCGAATCTGAGACTTTCTATATGAAAAATTTCTCAGAATCTGAGACTTTTTTTATACGAAAAATTTCTCAGAATCTAAGACGTTTTCTACACGAAAAATGTTTCAGAATTTGAGACTTTTTCTGTACGAAAAATATCTTAGAATCGAAGACTTTTTCTATACGAAAAATGTCTCAGAATATGGGTGTTTTCATTACGAAAAATCTATTAGAATCTGAGACTTTTTCTATACGAAAAATGTCTCAGAGTCTGAGACTTTTTCTATACGAAAAATGTCTCAGAGTCTAAGATTTTTTCAATACGAAAAATGTCTCAGAATCTGAGAGTTTTTCTATACGAAAAATGTTTCAGAATCTGAGTCTTTTTCTTTACAAAAATTGTGGGGCCCCCGTAGGCTAGTTTGTAGCGTGCTAGCCTTTCAACGTGGGTTCGATTCCCACCAGAACCCTTGGTGCTACAACGAGACGACGGTCATTGTTACCAGTTCTCGGTTAGGCTGAATTTATTGTAAAATGAGTTGTAAATAAATAGAAAGAATAAATAAAAATATTTGATCATGTGATCAAAACTATTATTAAAATTAATTACAAAAAATGTCTCAGAATCCAAGACTTTTTCTATACGAAAAATGTCTCAGAATCTGAGACTTTTCTATACGAAAACTTGTCTCAGAATCTGAGACTTTTTCTATACGAAAAATGTCTCCGAATCTAAGACTTTTTCTATATGAAAAATGTGTCAGAATATAAGACTTTTTCTATACGAAAAATATCTCAGAATCTGAGTTTGTTAAAACCCTCTACCGAAACCCCTATTCAAAACCTTTTCTAAATTTTAGAGGGTATATAAGATTAGCCGAATTTAACTCTTTTTCATGTTTTAATGTTTTTGATATTTTTTTCTTTTTATTTTTTTTTTTTTACTTTTCTCACAGCCTTCAGGTCTTATCAATTGGCGGCAATTTAATCACCGAAGTACCCGAAGCAGTTGGTCTACTCAGTCATTTGCAGGCTTTGGTTTTATGTGATAATCTTATTGAAAATCTACCCACTAGCATAGCACGTTTGAAAAATCTGAAATCTTTGCTTTTGCATAAAAATCGTTTGAAACATTTACCCAAAGATATAGTGGCTTTAAAAAATTTAGCCGAGGTAATTTCAAAATAAATAAATATTTTTACTGCTCAGGAAATTTAAATACTTTTTTTCTTTTACAGTTAAGTCTACGTGATAATCCTTTGGTAGTACGTTTTGTTCAAGATATGGCATTAACTCCTCCTACGCTCTTGGAATTGGCCGCACGTATAGTTAAGACTACTGGAGTAGAGCTGGGACCTGGTGATTTACCACAAACAACTCTAGAATATTTGAGCTGTGCCAATTGCTGTGTCAATCCAAATTGCAAGGGTGTATTTTTTGATAATCGTGTTGAACATATTAAATTCGTTGATTTTTGTGGCAAATATCGTGTACCGCTATTGCAATATCTTTGCTCATCGAAATGCATTGAACATGAAGAACCACCAAGACCACAATCCAGCAGCAATGCCAGTGGTTTTATGATGCGGAAAGTTTTGTTGGGATAAGCGATATTAAAGGATCTGGATTTTTATTTACTAAAAACTAATGTACATATTTTTGTTGTGTCATAAATAAATTAAATAAAAAGTAAATCGTGTTCTATATGTGGAATTTTTTGATATATCCCCTAAAATTTCCATAGGTGTTTGTTTGACAATCTAGGGTAAAAGTAAAAAAAAATCCTAAGAAATCACCAGTACGCAAGCCAAGATATTTAGGTCAAAGGTTACAAAAATCGTTTTTATATACCGAGATATGCATCGTACTTAATTTTAGGCTACCACAAAACGTGTACACTATAAATAAAAAAAATGTGAAAGTGTATTTTTTAACTTGTTTTTGTGATTTTTTCATACTTTTTATAAAATTTAAAATAAAATCCCCATCCAAACCGAATACGAAAAAAAAGGAAAAAACAGAATAAAGTTGTAGAAAAGACGGGAAACACAGAGAAAACACAAAGGAATAATTTTTGGGAAAAATGTTTTGGAATCTAATCGCCAAATGGAATCTAATCAAAATGAAACACGAACGCCTAACATCGAGTGTCTATTTTTTTATATCAAGTTTTCTAGAAGATAGAGCTTTTCAATCGATATTATATCCTTTTTTCTGCATTATAATGATAAAATTATTGACTTTTAACGAGCACCTTACTTTCCCGTACAGAAAATTGTGAATAAAAAAAGTTAGACAACAATGTTAGGCCATTAGAATTAAAGAAAAAATGAAATAGTCTGAGAAATTTTTCTAAGAATCACAAATCTCTGAACCCTATACTTTTATAAGGAACAAAATCTCGGCATCTTTGAATTTTTCTATAGTAAAACTGTGAGAAAAAATCTAAGAATTTTCTGCACTAAAATTTTAAGAACACATTTATCAGAATCGAAGAATTTTTCCATGTGAAAAATGTCTTAGCATAACATCCTTTTTCTGTAGAAAAAATCTCTCAGAATCTAAGACGTTTGCTAAATAAAAAAATGTCTTACAATTTGAGACTTCTAATTTAAAAAAAAAAAAATATCGTCAAATCTGAAACTTTTTCTATAGGTGAAATGTGTCAGAATCTAATACTTTTTCTATAGAAGAATTTTTTAAAAGCTGAGTATATTTCTATAGGAAAAATTTATCAGAAAATATTTCAGAATCTTACAACTTTTTCTAGCGAAAAAATGTCTAATAAAATAATACTTTTTCTTGAGGAAAAATGTCTCAAAATCTAGGAAATTCCTTTAAAATACTTAATCATCCCAGGCAGAAAAACACAAACGGGCCAACGTTGGAATGAAGTTGGCGGCGACGGTACCAACGTTAGCGGCGACGGTACCAATCGATCGTGAATCATTAAGTATGTCATACTTATTTCAAGGTGATACAAACGGAATGACAAACATATCAATTCTTCTTTCTGAAACTTTTTCTATAGGTGAAATGTGTCAGAATCTAATACTTTTTCTATAGAAGAATTTTTTAAAAGCTGAGTATATTTCTATAGGAAAAATATATCAGAATCTTACGACTTTTTCTAGCAAAAAAATGTCTAACGGCCGTATTCAAAATGAAAAACGAGTGCCTAACATCGAGTGTCTATCTTTTTTAGATCAAGTTTTCTACTAGATGAAACTTTTCAATCGATGTTATTATTCTTTCATCTTTACTATAATGATAAAAAGATTGACTTCCATCGAGAGCCTCACTTTCCCTGATTAAAAATTGCGAATAAAAAAAGTTAGACACTCGATGTTAGACACTCGTTTTTCATATAGAATACGGCCGTAAGAAAATAATACTTTTTCTTTAGGAAAAATGACTCAAAATCTAGAAAATACAAACGGAATAACAAACTTATATCAATAAGTGGAGGGTATAAAAACCATGTTCATATTAATTCTCAATCGATTTAAAGTTTCCATATTAATTTTCAATCAATTTAAAGTCCATCCAGCTATTTCCGTCTGATATAATGGAATTGTAAGAGAAACAAGACCGTTTTTATTTTTTTGTTTGTTTTTAAAAATAACGGTTCTTTCTTGAACTAGGACTTGGTAACCCTTCTAAATTTTACCGTTAATTTATTAACACTAATTATTAAACGTTTTCCAACACTTAAAACTGTTATCAATAACATATGCTACTGTTAAACGAAAATGTCATGTTAACAGTAGAAGAAAAACAAGAAAAGGCAGTCAGCTGTTATAAAATTGTTCTGCAATTATAAAATTACAATTCATTTAATAATTGTAAATAATTAACTAAAAGTTATTGATTTAATTAATAAGAAACCATTAAATAAATGGTGATACAAATACCATACAAAAGTTAAGAAGGGTACGAAAATCCAAACTAGACCAAAGTACAAAATCCAAGCAGAGAAGAATAAATGACGTTATAAATTACACTGTTCAAAATAATTGAGGTAATTTTAAAATAATTTAATTTAAAGTTTTAAACAATGAAAAATAACAGAGCTTCTAAAGAATGAATTGTTACTTTATATCTCGATCTTTTAAACAATAATCATATATCGAACTATGGGTATTGACTCCATAAAATACATTTATTCGTGACTCTCGATCGATAACTCGATCTAGCGATGTCCGTCTGTTGAAAACTCACTAACTTTCGAAAGGCAGATATGATATGTATGTATATATTTGTCGTTCCCCGATCTGGTTTGTATTCAGCAAAATCAGTCCAGTGGTAAAATATTTGAGTTTTGATTGGTTTTACCCCGAATTCACGTGTTGAAAATAGGAACGACGACTGACATTAAACAGTTCAAAGTTTAGCTCCGTGTTCGGCAAGTTTTTAGACGATATGTATGAAAAGCTCTGGTTCAGAATTTTGTCTATAAAGACAGAAAAAATAAAAACGGACTTACTCCAAAATAAAACACAATTTTAAGTATCTTTATTTAAAATTGTATTTTAAGTAATGGACTATTTTAAGTCTGAGCGCCATGGACTTGGTTAAAGAATTTCCTTATTTTAGGCTTATACATCCCACCCTCAAATCAACAAGTATCTTTACAACTGCGGGGAATTTCAAAATTGTTTATCTGATGTATTACACAGTTTGATAAAAAGAAAAAAAAATCGTTAAACACGAACTGGATAATAAAAGTTTAAAACTAGGCACTAAATGAAGAAAAGCTGCATTTACAGTTTTTCATTTCGTGATCCTGTTTCCTTTTAAAAAGACTTCGAAGTTGTGAATATTGAATTTTTGCAAAATATTTTAAAATATTTAAAATATTTGTACAGGGTGGTCCAATAACAAGTATCTTTTTATAACATGCAATGAAATAAACAATACTCAATAGTTTTGGAACCTTATGGCTTTATTTGAAAGAGCAAATATTCCCATTATTTATGGCAAACGACTTCATTCATGCGGCTGCCTGGGTTAGCTCCGCAGTAGCTCATCCTCGGCACCCATTTTTCTAATGTTTCTGGTTCTATCTCACGAATGGCTTGAACGATATTCGTCGAAAGGGCCTAGAAAATATCTGGATTTCCCATGTTGCATGAATCTTTAACGAGACCCCTCAAAAAAAAGTTCTAAAGGTTTTAATCGGCAGCTCTGAAGTGATCAATTGTCACCGCGAATATGGCTAAAAACACGATTTCCGAACTAAGTGCGCAAAATATCGATTGTTTGATGGACTGTGGGACATATCCTTCTGAAAATAAATGTCATCCAAGTTGATATATACTATTACGGCCAACAAAAAGTCGGTAATTATGGCTCTGTAGCGCTCATCTTTGACGAAAATGGGGTTTTCAGCTGTATTTTTGAAAATATTGTGTAATGATCCTGATACTCAAATCTGTTGCTTCCTATATATGAATTGGATTCTTTACAATACCGTGCGAGTTTTACGATCCCAAGATGTAGCAATTTGTTTGTAAACATAACCTCATTTGAGTGCCTTATTTCGGTTAAAAACTTTTTTTCGAAAAACGTGCAGTTTGGCAGCGCAGTACTGTGCTACAACGCGATACAGCGGAGCAAGCCGAGGACGCATCAATGAAGTCGTTTGCCATAAAAACGGGAATGTTTGCTCTTTCATATAAAGCCATAACATTCCAAAAAAAGTTGAGCATTGATCATTTTATTGCATTTTTAAAAAGATAATTGTTATTGGACCACCCCTTACTTATCCCAGGATGTCACAAGTTATGGCAAATGAAAGAGGAGGATCTTCGCTATACTTCTGAATGAAGAGGTCAAATGGCGTAAAACTGCATTTACTGTTTTTCATTCCATGATCCTGTATCCTTTTAAGAGGACTTCAAAGTTTTAGAGGACTCGATTTTTTAAAATATTTTTTTTAATATTCTAGGATGTCACAAGTGATGACAAATGAAAGAAAAGGATCTTCACTAATTTTCCAATTTTATTATTTTGACATATCAGAAAAAAAGGAGGTAAGTAATGTCCTTTCTGAACCTATATCATCATATATAAAATATCATTTAAAATGTTTAACAAAATATTTTGATAAAGTTTTGAAAGGACATTATTCACATCCTTTTCCTGATATGACAAAATAAAAAGATGGAAAAATTAGCGAAGATTCTCCTTTTTTATTTTCCATCAAAATTGACATTATGAGACAAGTACAAATATTTAAAAATTATTTTACAAAATGCAACCCTTAAGAGCTGGTAACTCATCAAATGCTAATCAGTGATTAATACTAATCATTGATTAATTTTAAATAAATTTGACGTTTGCAAACATTGAATTGCACTAATCATTGATTACACCGCTCAACAAATCGAAGGTTTTTGACTCCGGTATGAAGTTTGATACAAAATTTTTAAAGATTTTGACTCGCTGATTCCAAATCTGTGCTATAAATTTTTCCATCACGTCTAGAATTTTAATTATTCGCGGTTGAAAATGTGAAAAACGCGATTATTGCATTTTTTGAAAGCCTGCACAGCAGGCACTGGGTGGAATAAAAATCTGGTATAAAGCGTTAGAGTAGAATTGAACTATGATCTCAAATATATGATCAAAAAAATTTGAAGTTGTTGCACTATTATTGGCCAAACATGTATTTTAAGAAAACACTGTGAAAAAATTAGAAAAAGTACCATTTTTAAAAGGCTCTAAAACAAAAACCAGATGATCAATCTTTACTGTGATGAGCTCAAAATTTAGGCAAAAGTTCATTCTTTCTTATAGACTTTTAAACCCATTAAAGATTTCTTCCGGTTTGTACGAAAAGTAACACAGAAAACTTAAATTTGTAAAACATTTATTTTTTTTAGTTTTTCTTTGAAAAATATCAAAAAAAAACTAAGGTATCTATCTACCTTATCTTTTTTACAAAAATTATAATTTTAACCAAACGCAATAATTAGAAAAAAATTGTTTTCTATGTTGGAGACCAAAGACAAATTATACTTTTGCGCTTTATACCAGATTTGTATTCCACTGAATGGCTGCTGTGCAGGCTTTCAAATAATGCAAAAATCGTAATTTTTCGCATTTTCAACCATGAATAACTAAAAATCTGGACGTTATAGAAAAATTTGAAGAACAGATTTGGAATCAGGAGATGAAAGTCTATTAAAATTGATCACCAGAATTCAAACCGGAAAATGAGTATTGAGCGGTGTTATGTTGTAATAATTTACCAGCCCTAAAACTTTCAAGTCCTTTTAAAAGGAACCAGGATCAAGAAATGAACAAATGTAAATGCAGTTTTACTCCATTTTATCTCTACATTCAGACGTATATAATCCGGTTTAATATTGGCTGTCGGACGGTGTTATAGAAGACGTTGCACAAAATTTAAAATCATATTAAATAATAAATTATTTAGAAGCTCTTTTACTTTAAAACAAAACAAACATTTTTTAAGTGTAATTTTTTTTTAAATTAATTAATTTTAATTTCCTTACTATCTTTTTTTCATATGATCAACAATATTCCCATATTTTATAGCTTATCTAAATATTTATTTTAATTTGTTTTTTTATGACGGTTCAACAATTACGTATGTAGGTTTATTTTACGTCTGTATTACACTTATCAGTCTCTCATTCTTACACACCATACCACTTCCCAATCTCTACAAAAATTTCCCCTTACAAATTGCTTACATTTTACCTCATTAACATATAAATTTAGTTGGTTGTAATAATAATTGATAATCAACAATATTAATTCATAAAATATTAAATATTCAATACCAAATAGAACAAATTGTGAAATTATTGATTATTAATTTTTAAGCTCAAACAAAGCAAAAAACAAAACAAAAAAAAACTTAATATTAAATGTCGTCTAGTCTAAAGTATGTTGGTTTAACAGTTTTAAGATCAACAGTCTTTAATACTAAAACAACGACCACTAAAACGGTGACGGCGGCTACAAGGAAAAGTTTACATTTATTAACTACTTCGACAATAAATGCAACAATAAAACGCAATTATCAGTGTTTAACAAATGATTCTATTGATCTAAACACCAACAACTATTGTGATAATCAATCCGCTGTCCAGAAGGATTCCTTATTAAAGTCATCGTTTACTTTAGAAAATCTAAGAACTTTAAGTTCATTTCATAAGTAAGTTTTTTTTTAATAAATACAAATTTAAAAAATTTATAATAAAAAACAACAAAAAAATTTCCTAATCTGCTTTCTTTTTATCTTATATTTTAGATATAAAACTATTATGGACGCTCCACCAGGTGTATTTAAGGGCTACGTAGATCGTTTTAATGGTGTTACAATTGATTCTACAGCAGAATTTAATCAAACTGATAACTTTTCTGAAAAATTACAAAGTATTTTATGGAATTTTTTTTCTTTATACGGTTTTTTAAATTTTTTTAAACTTTTTCAGAATCTTTGGATTATTGGAAAGAACAAAAACGTCGTGCTATTTGGTTTAATGTCAAAACTGAACATTCTGAATGGATACCATATCTAACTAAGGTAAAATATTTATTTAGATATAATAAAATACACCTGGCAATTTTAAGAGGTTTTTAAATTGTAAATCTATCAGCCTAACTACAAGTTCCCAAAACAATCGATAATGTCGACTTTTAAAATAGAATTTTAATAACCGATTTTAAATTTTGAGTCGTAGTAATCATTGTTTCTGGGTATTTATTTTTTATTTTCAAATTCTGGTTGGAAGTTTTTCTTCCGATTTTAAACGTCCGGGCAGATTTTTATTCTACTAGAGTCTAGTAGATTCTAAAATTTATTCTTATGCTTTTTGCACTAAAGAAATACAGGTTTATCATTATTTAAACAATTTCTTTAATCCACGCCCATAAAAGGGGGCGGACCTAAAAAACTATATTTTCTAATCCCCCGGGTCCAAATGCAGCACTTTGAACTTCTTGTAGCATAAAAATGTTGCATTTGTTAAACAAAAACATAAAAAATCATGTAAAAATATGGTGTTTTCAGAGGTTGGTTTAGTACTTCAAGGGGGAACTTTTTTCCCACTGATCCGATTTTGCTCATTTACGAACTTAACCTGCCTAGGAACATAAAACATATTCGTGCCAATTTTCTAAAATCTATTTTATTTTGGACTGCATTGTGTTAACTACGGACGGACGGAATGTCTTAGAATCGATCACTGATCATAATTATATATACTTTATGGGGTCCTAGACCGATATTTTGATGAGTTACACACGAATTGACAAAGTGAGTATACCCCTATACTGTAGTTGGAGGGTATAAAAACATCTCTGAAAAATTCAGAACAAATAGAAATACACATTAGAGGTATTTAGAGTCTTGTTGCCAACCCTGGCAATGTATCAAATGAGTACTTCTTTCAAAATCCCAGCAAAAAAAGAGCTTACCATTCACTACAAAATTCACCACAACTTATGAACCAGATGTAATTCTTCTTCAACTGAAACATTGATGAATTTAATATGGGCGTGACACACAAAGTATGTTCTTTTTTTTGCCACTTTTCAGTGGCGAAAGATTGACACTTAAGTATAACATGTATCACTAGTGTTTATTATGTACATAATATTAACATTTTTATCACAACTTCTGAAGTAGTGATCCGGATGTTAATATAACTTGTCCTTTTGGAAGCGCTTTTTTCATCACTTCTTTCGAAGTACATATTTCTTGGCATTTTGGGTGTGATTATGTCATTTTTATTTGGTGATTTAGAGCTTCTAAATTAAAAGTTCTTTTTTCACTTATTTTTGTAAGATAAGAGTATTTTTTTGTAATATTTACACTAAAAACACTGTTCGACATCAAAAACCTCCCAGTGAAATTTCTAACTGGTCCTTAAAGATTTTGGTCTCCTGCTTCCAAATCTACCGTCCAAATTTTTCTAGCACGTTCCGTTTTGAGACATTCGCTGTTAAAAAGTAAAAAAAAAAAAACAATATTTTATCACTTTTAGGGGTCCACTGTTACGTATTCTTACGTTGCTTTCACCAAATAGGACTTGATTTCATATAAAATGGACCTCCTGATTCCAAAACTGCAATCCAAATTTTTCAAGCATTTTCTGTTTTTGAGATATTCGCGTTTGAAAATTTTAGTGTGATTTATAATGAATATAAATGCGCAACAGTGGAGTTTGAGTTTTTCAAACGCCAATATTTCAAAAACATTACGCGATAGAAAAATTTGGATACCAGATTTGGAATAAAAATGTCTTATTTTTAGTAAATTGGATACTATTGCGTTTGAGCAACTTAAGAATACGTTACAGACGAGACCCAAATATTTCAATATTAAAACGCGAATATCTTAAAAACCTCACGTGATAGAAAAATCAATTTTATTGATAATCTAACGTATATACTTCGAATTAAAAAAAGGAGCAATTATAGAGATCATAAAACTATAAAAATTCACGGCGAATTGATTCACAAGTTTGTTTTGACCACAAGCCTATACCTCAATTTTCTAAAAAGCTTAAACAATCTTTAATAATGTGATGCAGCAACGTCCGCTTTAGTTCGTAAATGTATTTATTTAATTTAGGACCAACTTTTTTTGATATAAGATATGAAATTTAAAAAATTTACCAATAATCGATTTTCGTCTTTTCGATTTTTTAAGCTCTAAATAAAGAGAAATGAAATGCCATTACCAAATTTTGTCACCATTTTTGCAAAACCTAAATCTATTTGAAGCTGGACGTAGAAAAAATTGCATACTTCGTGTATCACCCTCATTCTAATTTTTTCAGTTGAAAAAGAAGTTCATATGTTGTGGTGATTTGATTCCAAAGAACATATGAAAAAGGTACTTCAAAATCAATAAGCAAAGAACTGGTGAAAGATGTTTTATTGTTATTTTGTAGCATTTTTGGAAGTGATTTTAAAAGTACTTCCTACGGAATATGAAATTCGGCACCTATCGCTACTTTGTATGTAGTGAAACTACTAATTCTTTTTGAACCACTTCGTTTATTTTTTGCTGGGACACGGAATGACAAAGTGAGTATACCCCTATACTGTAGTTGGAGGGTATGAAAACATCTCTGAAAAATTCAGAACAAATAGAAATACACCTTCATTTTTTTTAATGTAAAAAAATAAAATTGAGGCATGTTTTTTGACAAATAAATTTTAAGTTTAAATTTTAAAAATTCAGAACTTCTTCTTAAAATGTTCCACTTTTTATTTTTTTAATCGATAGCCCATACAAAAATCTATAAAAACTTTTATTTTAAAGACATCACTGTGTTTCATTAAATTTGCATAAATAACACTACAAAAAACACAAAATCGAATATACTTTCAAAATGAGGTAGTTAAGGTTTTTGTAATTTTTTGAAAATTTTTTGAGTTTATCGATTTGTTTCTGCTATAGTTCATTCAACAACATTTGTATACGTATTCTTATTTCGAAAAAATCGGATAAAAAACAAGTAAAAAAGTTAAATTCGGCCTTGCCGAATGTAGTGATACCCTCCACAATTTCAAAAAGATTATTGCAAAAAACTTTATTTAAAAGGAAATTACTTTTGAAAAAAAAAAATTTTTTGAAAAAAAAAATTTCCGCGAAAAAAAATTTTGGTAAAAAAAATCCGCGATTTTTTCCTTTTTTTGTCAAAAAATATGTTCGTACTTGTTTAAATACCATTTGGTGTTCATTTATGTTCATATATGACAACCAGAAGCCGAATTAAAGAATTTCGTATTTTTAGGTTATGTTGAATGTACTGAAATTTTTGAGGTGTGCTTACATTTTCGTTCATAACTTTTGAACCGCTGAACCGATATCGCTCAAATGCAATACCAAACTTCTCGGGAGAACTTCCAATAAATATGTTAAGTTTCAGTCATCTCAGTGCAATATTTTGTCCGCGACAGCATTTTCCACAGACGGACAGACGGACATCGCTAGAATGTCTTAAAATCGATCGGGCATCATGAATATATATACTTTATGGGGTCCCAGATCGATATTTCGATGAGTTACAAACAGAATGACAAACTTATATATACCCTCTATCACTAAGTGGAGGGTATAAAAATTAAGATTGTGAAATATCTCAAAAACTTGACGAGATAGAGCAATTTAAAGGCCAGATTCGGATTCAGCGCGCCAAAAACCTTTAAAAATATGACCTTTTATGATAATTTTTTTTTGTCTAACAATAAGTTATCTGAACGGCGATTTCCTGCAAAATCTTAATTTTCTTTTTTTGAAAAATTATCACAACTCTGTCAATTGTTATCCGATTTTTTCAGGATAAAGCTTATCGTATTCAAAATTAAATTTTCTTTAAAACTACGATTATAAATATAAAGGTTGTTAAACGAACTATAGCAGAAAAAAATCGATAAACTCGAAAAATTTTAAAAAAATAACAGAAAAATTAGATTTTATAGAAAAAATCAATAGATATCTTTCTTATATGTGTAGACCAATTCAAACACATGGAAAGCCCTATTCTTCTTCTATCCAAAACAGTTTAAAAATTTAAAATCGGTTGAAAATTTTCTGAATTACACAAGGTTTAGTGAGAAAAGTCTCAAAAAAACGTTTTTTGACAATAACTCTAAAATTTGAGGGTTTCTGGCAAGTTTAATAGGCATTTTTGTGATCTACTCGACAAAACCAACAACCTATACTATCCCAGCCAGAAATTGCCAACCGTACCAAAACAAAAGTACTGGCAAAGCAATTTATTTTTTGTATAGCAAGCTCTTTTTAGTAAAGTACTTGGTTTCACCGAATTAAGTACTTTGCTAGTACTTTTTTACCAAACTAAAGGCGGTTTATTTATTTGAAATATTTTTTTTTAATAATTTAATTAAATTTTACAATTTTATTTGAAAACACTTAATTATGTTATAAAGTTATGACAATGGTGTCATTATCAAATTTAGTATAAATACATTTTGATTCTACTATGTAGATACTGATTTCAATGTTATTTTTATCAAATTTGTTTAACATTGTAGAGTCCTATTTCTCTTGATGGTAGTGTAAATTAAAAAAAATCGCTACATTCAATAAAAATATTGCCTTTCAAAAATATATCATCACATTTGTGTTTAGACAGCTTTCTATTTAAAATTTCAGTAACTTTAGGGGCATGTCACAGACTCAATTCCGTTCGGAATTGAAAAAAGTGTTTTACTCGTAAATCGCAAAACGAATATTATATTTTTCGGAATGAAATCACTTTCAAAAATCAAAGTGGAATTGAATTTCATAAAAGTGGGTTCATTCCGAAAAAAATATTTAGGGGCATGTCACAGACTCAATTCCGTTCGGAAGTGGAATAAGTGGTTTACTTGTAAAACGCAAAACATATTTTTTTTTTGAATGAAACCACTTTTATGCAATTCAATTCCACTTTGATTTTTAAAAGTGATTTCATTCCGAAAAAAATTATATGCATTTTGCGTTTTACGAGCAAACCACTTTTTTTTTCAAATCCGATCGGAATTGAGTCTGTGACATGCCCCTTACATTGCGTTTTACGAGCAAACCACTTAATCCACTTCCAGACGGAATTGAGTCTGTGACATGCCCCTTAATTACATTCTCATTGTCGAGTAAACATACGTTATCTGGATGAATTGGTTTTATTTTAAAACCATTAATGTTTACGAAAGAAAATACAACTCTCGATTCCGAGCTTTCTTTTATATTCCTAGAGAGTATTTGGAACTTATATTAAGAGGATGTAGCAATAAATTATCGAATTTCATCATTTTTTGACGTTTTTGCGAAATTAGCCCCTAAATTTGTCTTTGATAAAAAAACTTGCTTTCACCATCATGTTGAATTTTATCATCATGTTGTATATGGCAGCACCATTTTTCGAGATAATTTAAGGATCCATCTTTAAGTAAATAATGTGGTAACCTTACAGAATATACTGACCAAAAATTATTTTTTTGGACAAATTTTTCGTCAGTTATTTGTTTAAGGTTACCACATTATATAGTTAAAGATGGACCTTTAAGTCATCTTGTAAAATGATTCTGCCATAAAAAAAAGTTTTTCGCGATTTTTAAGACGATGGTCTATATCACATATGTAGATGTTTTTTGTTCACTATTCGTAGTGTTAGGGATGCCTTTATGATCCACTAAATGCAAGTTTTTTTTATCAAATACCAATTTAGAGGTTTATTTCGCGAGAACCTCGTAAAATGAAGAAATTCGCGAATTTAAGGGCTTAAGATGAAAAGCTTTAAACCAAATTTGCATAAGAAACATTGCTACAAGTCAAGAAAACTGTACCATGCATCGAAAAACGGAGTACGCCATTCGACTCAGCATGTCTCAAATAGATGGAAATGTTGGTCATACCTCTTATTTTCTATAATAGTGGTCACTTTTGTCATGCTGTAATTAATATATAATTTATTTAAAATAGAAAAATTAAAAAAAAAGATTTCTAATGTACAAATTATTAAATAAAAAAAATATTTTATTAAATACATTTTTAATTTTGTAATGGATTGTTTTAGTTAAAAAGCAATTTTAAAAACTCTCGGATAGTACTTTTTAAAGTACAGGGAAAGCGCTTTTAAAAGTACTTTGCCACTACTAAATGGTGTTATCATTTAGCATCTTAGCAAGTACTAAAAACCCAAATAAAAGGTACTTTGCCAGTATTAATACTACCTTATTAGGTACTTTGCCAGATCTGGCCCGTATGTATTTTTCTGCCTGGGATGTCACATCAGAAGTATTTTTTCACTGTAGCACAGTGTAATCAAATAAAGATGTTCAGGCAAAAAAAATATGAAATATTAACTATACACTCAAAAAATTTCATGCATAAAAATACGAAGTATTATTTCGTAAAATTTTTTTCGTACATATTACGAAATTTTTGTACATATTACAAAATTTTTGTAATTTTACGAAAACTTAGAATTTCGTAAAAATACAAATTTCGTTTATATTACGAAGTACATTTCGTAGCCAAAAAAATACGAAATACTTCGTATCTTAACGAAATATTTCGTAATTTAACAAAATATTTTTCGGAAAAAAAAAATCACAAAATCAAGGGTTTGATTTATTTATCTGAATTATTAGATTTAACAATTAAAAAAATGGAATAACAAAAATTTGTTCCTTCTCTTTTTAATTTTTGTTTACGGTTTCTAATTTTAAATTATTTTCAGCATAAAATCATAGTCAAATCACCGAAGATATATTTTTCAATGCAGTCTGTTAGGTGTTTTGACATTAGTGAGAAGTTATACGGGCATGTCACCGAGTCAATTCCGTTTAGAAATGGAATTGAATGTTTGCTCGGGAAACTATTTTTTTCGTAAAGAAACCACTTTAAATTACAGTGAATATTTGGAAGTGTTTTGATTTGATTTACAAAAAAAAAAACTTACATAAAAAAAAACGTAATATGAAAATATTTTGTATGTTTACGAAATATTTCGTAATTATACAAAATATTTCGTATTTATACAAAATATTTCGTAACTTTACGAAATATTTTCGTTAAACTAAACATAATTCGTATTTACAAAAATAAAACTTCGTAATATGCACAAAAATATTTTGTATTTTTACGAAATATTTCGTAATTATACAAAATATTTCGTAGTTATACAAAATATTTCGTAACTTTACGAAATATTTTCGTAAAAATAAACATAATTCGTATTTACAAAAAAAAACTTCGTAATATGTACGAAAATATTTAGTATTTTTACGAAATATTTCGTAGTTATACTAAATATTTCGTAAATTTACGAAATATTTTCGTATTTATTTCGTAAATATCACTAAAAAAACTTCGTAATATTTACGAAATGCCATAGGTAAATATTACGAAATATTTCGTTCCGGCAAAACCACGAAATATTTCGTACAATGTACGAAGTATTTCGTTCATTTTACCTATGAAATTTTTTGAGTGTATACACACAAGGCTCACTTTTTGATAAAACCTATATTTTGTTATTTACAAGTGTCCTAAGCAGTGTTGAAAATACTGCCTAGATTTTCAGCAAAAACACATAATTTGTACTGTTTTGTCAGCATAAACATTATCAAAACAAAACAGCAGTCAAGAACTGAGCTGTTAAAAATTGTCAATTTTCTTCAGCAGCAGTACAGTAAAAGTTTTTTTTTTAATTGACAAACTTGCCAGCACACAGTTCAGCTTCAGTTTAAAAAAACAAAAAACAGCACACACGACTGAATTGTCTGGTTACTGCGCTGCACAAGTTATGTTTGTTGTACGGGACTTGCAGCATGGAAAATAAAAATTGAACTCGACTCGTCAGCATGAAATTTTTTTTATTTGGCTGCTGAAAATTAAATGAACGCACTTATAAGTAGATATTTCTTTGTACAAGTAATGGCATGTTGTATTATATAATTAAGAATAATGTTTCAAACGTAAAGATAATGCTTTAACAAAAATGTTAAGAAATTTTTCTAATGTTTTGAAAATTTTTTAAATTTAACAAAAAATTATTTAAAAAAAGTTTTAAAATTTTCTAAGTTCTAAGTAAGTTTTAACGGTTAAAAGTTTCATTAAAAATGCTTAAAAAAAATTTTAGGTTCCAAAATTTTTTGGAAAATATTTGAAGTAAACAAATAAAAAAAAAAATTAAGTGCCAAAATTTTTATTTGAAAATTTTTTTAAAACACAAATTTTTTTTTTACTTTATTAAGAAAATTTTTTGAAAATTTGGTTTGAAGTTAAGTGTTTTATTAACAGATCCAAAATTCCAAGTTTCATAAAATTTTTTAAAATAAGTGTCAGACACAATTGATTTTTACTAACTAACGAAAACTAATATGATGAAAACAAAAAGTTAAATATGGGCTGAAACGCGTTAACGGTCACACCAAAAAACCGATTTAGATATAATTATGCCAAAATTTTAGAATAAATAAGTGCAAATAAAAATGTTTTTCTTGAAATATTTTTAGAGTTATAGAGATGGGAAGTTTTCATTTTTTTACAAAGATCATATTTGGTTGAATTTTTATTGACACTTTGATGCGATAAAAATTTATTTTTAAAAAACGAATTTTAAAGTATTTTTGACGACCTTTTCACTGGCATTGGTGGTTTTTTAAAAAAATAAACATTTTAACTTAAATTTCAAGGTCAAATTATTAAAAAAAAATTTATCTTATAAGCGTCTATTTTGAGATTTTTTTTTAAAAGCCTGACGTTTTTTTCATTTAAAAACATTTTTAAAAAATGGATCGAGTGTTCCTTATTGCGAAAATATTTTTTTATTTGTTTTTATACACGCGGTATTCGTACTTTTTGAGTGTTATTTTATACAAAACAATTATTTTTAAATGTAAAAACTCAGTTAAAATAATATCAAAATAGGCGCTTTATAAGATACATTTTTTTAATAATTTGACCTTGAATTTTAAGGTCAAATTTATATTTTTTTAAAAAACCAACAATGCCATTGAAAAGGTCGACAAAAATCCTTTAAAATTCGTTTTTTAAAATAAATTTTTATCGCATCAAAGTGTCAATAAAAATTCAACCAAATGATCTGTGCATAAAAATGAAATGATCGGTGCATAAAAATGAAAACTTTCCATCTCTGTAACTCTAAAAATATTTCAAATTTTTTTTTTATTTGAACTTTAGAATACCTACTGTACTATTATTTTAGACTTGAAGTTTATTTTTTTATAATTTTTTCAACTACGCATTAATTTATTTATTTATTTAATATAAAAAATATTGATTTTTTACTGATATAAATTAATTGAATTAAAAAGATTTTTTCTTTTTAAATGAACCTTGCATTTTTTTATTTATTGAACCTTTTTTCTTCTTATGCATACAAGAAGTTCTCTCGTTACAATGTACGAGTTTATTTTCGTTTATATTTATTTGCTTGTCAGCAGCTCACCACTTTTTGAATTGTAACTTGCAGTGGATTTCTCAAAACAACGTTTGTGCTGTTTGTGTGCTGCCTAATTTTTTTACTGTTGCTGGTTTGTCAGTATTTGTTTTTTTTTTAAATCAACCACCATCAGCACAACACAAAAAAGTTCAGCAGCAAAAAAGTGACTGGACTGTTTTGTTTTGTTAGAAATGTAAACTGGACTGGTGGGTTGCAGTATTTTTTTAAAATTATTGACAACTTGACTGGAAGTGAAAATTAAAAATGTGTAATGAATTTCAGTTTTTTAATCACTGGTCCTAAGGGTAAATAATTTGCCATAGATATCCCATTAAAATCTATATGTTTTTTTTTGTAGTGGAACAGTTGGTGTGGAATATCTCATATATGAACTCAACTTTAATGAGTTCTTACAATCCAATTTTTGAATTTCAATTGGTCTTTCCAGAATTTTAATTAAAATTTTCTAAATTTCTATTGAAATAACCAATAGTTTCTGAATTTTCATTAATAATAGGTTTTTTCTTTTTCAGATGAACTTTGAATTTCATCATGCTAAAACTGGTCTCGTTGTGCTCAATCGTTGGTTGCCAGAAGATGAATATCCAAATTTACCCGTTTACTCGCATACCATGTTGGGTGTTGGTGGCCTAGTGGTCAATGATAAAAATGAAGTTTTAGTTGTATCGGAACGTTTTTCTCTAATACCAAATAGTTGGAAATTACCCGGTGGTTATGCAGAACCACGAGAAAATATCATAGATGCCGCTATACGTGAAGTACGTGAAGAAACTGGTGTTGAATGTGTATTCAATACTGTTATTAGTATACGTCATGCCCATGGTGGACCTTTTGGTTGTTCCGATATTTACTGTGTAGTGGCTTTAACACCCACAACTTTGGACCTGACGCGATGTGAGCGAGAAATAGCTAAA
Organism: Pegoplata infirma; assembly: GCA_963921195.1. Classification (NCBI taxonomy): domain Eukaryota; kingdom Metazoa; phylum Arthropoda; class Insecta; order Diptera; family Anthomyiidae; genus Pegoplata; species Pegoplata infirma. The sequence goes on from OY992540.1 coordinate 203,964,657, forward strand.
CTACAATGGATGCCATGCGATGAATATCTACAACATCCCAATGTACATGAAACAAATCGTCATTTCTTAAGATGTTTTTTAGATTATCAAAAACGTGGTATACGTTTTACCTGTGAAATGGGTCAACATCAAGTTTTAAAAAAAGAATATTGTTTGTATTTCATGAAACCCATAGAAGAGGAGGCGGATAAAGGAAAATCAAAAGAATTAGGAAAACTTTAATATGAAAATAATAGAACATAAATTAATGTTTTTAATTAACTTGTAGCATAATTTTAAACAAAAATTACAATTAATTAAATATAGGACCTTAACAAAAAGAAAATTAAATATTTTTAAAGTCGACATTTATTTTGAATTCGAACGAACGTACTTAATTTGTTAGGAAATTAGAATAAGTCGACTTTAAAATTATTTTATTTTCTTTTGGTTGGTAACATATTTTTAATAAATTGTCATTTAAGTTAAGAATAATTGTTTAACTGTAAAAAGTTAAACTTTTAAATGTTGATAAGGTTAATTTTTAGTAAACAATTTTATCTTTTAACTGTTAGCCATAATGTTTTTATTATTAATAAAAAAAAATTAACTTGTTTTAAATAAAATAAAATTTATTATTTAATATTCCGTTAATTTCTTGAAACTCTCTTTAAAATCTTACTTTTAATGTTTGTTTATTTAGATTTTCACATTTCCTGTTTATTTTATGGCTATAGAAATTTTTAATTGCTCTACTACTTAAGTGTTTGCTTTTATGTCCTTTTGTTAACGGTTTTTACTTCTACTTTTTAAGCACTTTAAATGTATTCATGTGTGTATTTTAGAGAATGAAGGAATGTATTCTTTTTGAAAGGAAATCAGTCGAAAGGCAATTATAATTATCAGAGATTCAGATTTAATACAAAACTTTAATCAATAAAATTTTTCCTAGGACGAAGATAAGCTAAAATTTCAAGCTTCGGTTAAATTTTTTGATAATTTCGGCCTGTTGTTTTATACCGTTTACATGGACAGATATCTTTAAATCGACTAAAAAGGGAATATAATTCGATCGGTGTTCTTGAAGGTAGCAAACTCGTCATACGCTGTACCACATATGTAACAAGTAAGCAAATAATAGTCGGTCAGGATCGGCCATCGAATACCCTACACCTGTGTTTGCCGAAAATGAATCTATGTTTGGTTTGATCTTTAATTAGTGTAGAAAACACTCACGACCAAGATTTAAGTAAAATTAAAGTGAATACCGGACGTAATTTATATATGGGGTCTTACAAGGGAGTAGTTAAGAGGGCACCCACCGATTGTCTTGAAACTAATAAGAGATACCCGTTTTTTTTAGCTGGAAAACCCGGCTTTTTCCCATTTTTTTTGAGGATTTTTAACATATCTTCAAAATATGCTATGTTATAAAACTGCAGATAGCAAATTTTAAATATTCGCCCCTCGATATGAACATTTTATACAGATCGGAAGGTTTTTTGAAATTCGTCTTTAAGTTTTTATAGTTAAAAATTTATAAACTTTGGTGTAGTTTACATGGAGTTGTTTGTAATACAGCCGCCAAAATCATATTTAATAATCTCTATTAAAATAAGGCTAACCCGTATTTTTGAGTTTGTGGAAATTCCTGCTACCAAAGTAAATGTAAAACAAGTAAAAAAGTTAAATTCGGCCTTGCCGAATATAGTGATACCCTCCACAATTTCAAAAACATTATTGCAAAAAAACTTTATTTAAAAGGAAATTACTTTTGAAAAAAAAAAAAAAAAATTTTAACAAAAAAAATTCCGCGAAAAAAAATTTTGGTAAAAAAAAAAATCCGCGATTTTTATCTTTTTTTGTCAAAAAATATGTTCGTACTTGTTTAAATACCATTTGGTGTTCAATTATGTTCACATATGTCAACCAGAAGCCGAATTAAAGCATTTTGTATTTTTAGGTTATGTTGAATGTACTGAAATTTTAGAGGTGTGCTTACATTTTCGTTCATAACTTTGCAACCGCTGAACCAATATCGCTCAAATGCAATACCATATTTCTCGGGAGAACTTCCAATAAATATGTTAAGTTTCAGTCATCTCTTTGCAATATTTTGTCCGTGATAGCATTTTCCACAGACAGACAGACGGACATCGCTAGAATGTCTTAAAATCGATCGGGCATCATGAATATATATACTTTATGGGGTCCCAGACCGATATTTCGATGAGTTACAAACGGAATGACAAACTTATATATACCCTCTATCACTAAGTGGAGGGTATAAAAAATCTACAAATACCCACAATTTTAATCAAGCATCTTCTATTTTCAGTTATTATAAGAGATTTATGTGAATATATCGGGAGGTTGGTTTTTAAGGGGACTAAAAGTTAAAGAGGTCCGACTTTTATATGGGGCTATGTATTAATTTTTACCATTTTTTTCAACTTCAAGCCAACATATGGGGGCTTGAAACGAATGGGAGGGGGAGGGAATGAAGATATATGTTTTCATTGGAGTATATTTAAAAAAAAAGTTACCAATTCACCGGGTATTAAAATAGTATCAGACAGAAAAGTAAAAAACGACCTTAAGGAAACTGTACCGCGTACTTTTTTGTAGCGCCTGCTGGTTCACTCGACATTGCTTCAGACACTTTTGGTGTAAATGTAGGTCTCTTGGCGCTTGGGAGCATTGTTTAACTGCCTCCATTGCAAAGTCAATGGACGTTTTTTGTGTGCAGTGTCAACTTAAATGTCTGGGATTTAGCGTGGCGTCATTATAATTAACGGGATCTCCCGTTATTATTTGTGGCTGCTAATCTATAGCCATATTTGGAAAAACTAATTAAACTAAAATAAATTGTTGATGGCGTCTTGGTCCTGGTAACGCGGGCAGTCAAATAAATCTTTAAACCTTCACATTAACTGAAGGGCGATCACCTAAAAACGTAAAAATCTAACCTCCCTAGTGTATAGCATTTTTTAATTGAGTAGAGCAAATGCATTCATGTATGTATAAAAAATAAATTAATTTATTGTTCCACTTACCAGCTTTTCAGCACTTCCTTTTCCGTTCATTTTTATATTAACTCGATCATTTAACTTATTTAATTTCACAACAATATACACATTTAACAAAAATAAAACTTTTCTTTATCACTTCTTACTAGCCTGCCCAAAAAAATCACTTAATTTAACTTTTTTATTTAATTAACTTTAAACATTTAATTAACTTTTAAAGATTTAATTAATTTTAACAATTAATTTAAAGAGTTAATGCAGGCAACATTAAACAAAACCAACAAAACGAATTGGTTTAATTTGACGAACGACCAAACAAAAGAAAAACAAAAACCCGCCATATTTTTTTCACACACTAGTTTAAAATGAACGCAAAAAAAAAAATAACGGTACGCATACGCAATTTTTTATAAAACGTTTAACACTTTTTTTATTAATTTATTGAAATGTTTTTGTAGCATATTTTATTTATAAATATTACACCACTTTTAGAATTTTTTTAATTTATTAAATTATAGCTTTCATAATTATTATTTTATTAAGTTTTAAGACAAACTAATTTACCGAACACAACTAAACATCCGAATCGTCCGACACTCACTAATTATCTTTGAGGATGAGCTAGTATTAAGGCTTAAGTCAAGTTTACCTCTAACCCTCCAACTTTGATGAAACTTTGTGCATTGACTAAGCGCCTCATCCTGAGTCTAGTGGTACCACTTTTGTCGGGGGCAAAGGCCCACAAGGGAGTGAGTGCGAATTTTAAGTTCCAAATTTTTGCACTGAAAATACTACATTACACGCAAAAAAATAAACGTCAAATTTAAACTACGTTTAATATTGACAGATAAATTGTATGGGGAAAACGAATAATTAAACTTGTTTAACAACATTTTACCAAGCGGTTGTTTGTTTTATCTTAAAGTTGGTAAAATCAAAGACTATCAATACTTAAAGATATGTGAAGTCTCCCTTCTTCTGTTAAAACCTCTCTTAAATTCCCTTTGCTAAGTCCGCCATCGAACTGGACGTTTGATCAAACCAAAAAAATCCCTTAAGTTCGATACAAACAAAAAAAAAGTGTTGCAGTTTGGCGATTTTCAGACTAAAGCTAGCGTTTTTTTTCATCAAGCTGTAAAAAAAGTTTTTTTTTTGTGGATTATCGGGAAATCCAATGACTTTTTATTTGCTGACAATTTGTTTTAAACACTTTTAAAGGTATTTCTTAAATAATATTACCATAATAATTATAAATTGATACATTTTATCAAAATTTATTAAGCGCTTTTTCGATATAAAAAGTTAGCATTATTTGTCAAACCAACAATGTTAATTTAACATTATCGTATTTTCCTCGTCTAACAGTTTTCGTACCTTCTGTTAAAAAGTTCCAAAATATTAAGAGCGGGAGACAAAGAGCTTGGTAAAATTATGCAAGCTTATTGGAAATTGGGGAAACTTTTGCAAAGTTAGGTATAATTATGCAAGCGCTTGGTAAAATGTACTTAGTTTTCGCATGATATACGCAAAAATCTTGTTTAATGTGATACCTCCCAAGCGTTTGGCAAAATATTTTATTTGCGTGTAGGAACAAAAAAAATGTGTAAAAAAAGGTTTATAAGGCGTAGAGGGTGGGTTTAATGCATGGAGTTTGTAATCCCTATGCCCGACCGAAGGGCGGCTACGCGGAACAACATTTTTAATATATATTTTTTTGGCACGCAAAAAAAATTTTACCAAGCGCTTGGGAGGAATCACATTAAACAAGATTTTTGCGTATATTATGCGAGAACTAATAATATTTTACCAAGCGCTTGCATAATTAAACCTAACTTTGCAAACGTTTCAATAAATTTCCCATGAGCTTGCATAATTTTACTAACTTTAAGATAAAACAAGCAAACGCTTGGTAAAATTTTATAGGTTTTTGCATAATATACGAAAAAATATTGTTTTACGTAATTCCTCCCAAGCGCTTGGCAAAATATTTTTTTGTGTGGGGGGGAGGGGGATGTGTGGTAGTAAACTTGACTTGTTCCGAGCAAAACTGTTAATTTTTGATTGATTTTTGACCGAACTCTGTTACAAAAACGCTAAAAACGGTCTGAAAGACATTATAAAGCCACAAAAAAAAATCAAAGTATTTTTGTCACTCAAAAAAATTTAAACTCTCAAAAAAAATTTACACTAAAAAAATTTTTTTTTTTTAACTCAAAAAAAAATTCCACTCAAAAAAATTTTTAATTAAAAAAATAAATAAACTTAAAACATTTTTTTTACAAAAACAAATTAAACAATATTTTTCTCAAAATCAAATCCTTTAACACTCTGTTTACATCCACATGTTAGTAGTGTAAAAAGTGTTTTCCTTTTTATTTCTCAAAGACCTCTCCAAAAGTCATTGACATTAATGTGTAAGATTTCCCTTAATATTAAACTATAAAAGGCGGAAGTTTTTATTCTACACAAACGTTAATATGGCAAACAGATAAACATAGACTGTGCGGTAGAATAATCCTTAAATATTAATATTCTTTTTTTTAGAAATCTAAAAACTTCCATGTCCTTAGAAAATAGAAAATACTTACAAAGAACTTGGCTGTTTCCCATGTTCCACTTTTTAAGGGTGTATGCTTAAGTTTTCATCTCTGTCAACATATAAACTTTCAATTTTTCTTTTTTAAAATACATGCATACAATTGAAAAATGAAATGAAAGCTAAAACCACTTTTCCTGTCTAGGATATATTTCCTATAGGTATATGTTCATATAAATGGTTAAGTAAACATAATGCTTTTTGTAAAAAAATCTTATGTTAGAGTAGACACACCCTTCTTCGGAGTTCGACAAAAACCTCCTAGTGAAATATCCAACTGATTTTTTTAGATTTTGCTCTTCTGATGCCAAAATTTTCCAGCACGTACCGTTTTTGAAATATTGGCTGTTTAAAAGTCAAAAAACCTATTATTTAGCACTTATGGGGGTCCACTGGACTTGATTTCATAAAAAATGGACCTCCTGATTCCAAAACTGCAATTCACATTTTTCTAGCATTTCCATTTTTAAGATAATTTAGAATATATCGAAAACGGAACATGCAAGAAAAATTTGCAGTTTAAAAACGGTAATTTTTAAATTTTCACTTTTTTCTCTTTGCGCTTTTTTATCCTTTGCCCCACGATTTTGACGTTTTTCTTTATTTTCAAAATAGGCTACACTGGCTAGCATTTTAATGTGCACTATATCCATCTCTTTCTTTTTGACTTTTTTTCATTTCTCATACTTTTTTTCAGATTCATTTTAGCGCTCTTTTCTTTTTGAAAAACAAGAGATGACACTGCTGGTACAAATGTACTATTTTTTTGGTACTTTCTAAGCTACAGGCAATATTTCGTCAGTATTAAAAATTGAAATAATTTTTAAAATTCTAAACATTTTATTTAAAATTGTTATTTGGTTTTAGCCCTGTTTTCGCATAACCGTATATACGCTTACCCATACAAATTTTAAATTACCCACGCTTATTTTTAACTTGTATAATTATCGGTGTTAAAATGAAGCGTCGATAAAAAGTGATACCAAGTTCATATTTTTATTGAAATGTCAAAGACACAAACCTTTTTCTTTGTTAATAGCAAATACACAAACCTTTTTCACAGAAGTGATGCCAAGTAAATTTTGTTAAACGTGGATGCGTTTTCGGTTAATCGGTTAATGTTAACATGTATACGGTTATGCGAAAACAGGGCTATTGTCAAAATATTCGCAAAAGTGCAGTTAACGGGGTACACAAAAATTAAAAAAAAAAATATGACAAAAGAAAAACCGACAAAAAAAATTAAGGGCAGTTGGTACTCCTAGGTTCCTCTGATTCCAGGGGTTCCTTGGTATGTGATACTCAATTTAAAGATAATTAAACATATCAAAGATAATCAAAATAATTAAGCATAAATTAGTTTTTAGTATTACATTTAGTGCCATAAAACTCAAAAAAGTTCATTTTGTAAAAGAATTAATCGTATCATCCCTGCTCCTACTCTCCTAAAAACACAGAAAAGTAAAAAAAAAATCGTTCACCAAGTTCTTGTTGTGTGTAATTAAAAAACTAGAAAATATTTGTCCATAAATTGTATTTGTTTATCATTATAAAACGTTAAACAATAATAAAAGCAATGGGTGGCAACTGGAACGATAACATTGTTTATTTTTTAATTAACGAAGTTAAACAATGTCCTTTCATGTGGAACCATCAGTGTAGTAAATACAAAAATGTACTTAAAAAGAAAAAATTCTGGGAAAGAACAACACGAAGACTAAATGATCGTTTTGCTCCTAGTATTCCATTCTTAGATTGTATGATACACTTAAAATTAATTAATTCATTTAATTATTCATTTAATAATTCCTTACATTTTTAGCGGATGTTTCTAAAAAATGGAACAATTTGAAATCCTATTATAAATCTGAATACTGTAAAGTCTTAAAAGCTAAAGCAAATGGAGCTACTCAAGACGAATTAAATGAAATTACCATTGATTGGAAATACAGCAAAGTAATGGAATTTGTAGTTGCAGGAGCTGATGAAGCTCCAACTGGAAATAATCTTAATGTGAGAAATGTAAGTTATTAATATAACACTATGCAACACGATTTTGTAGCTTGAATGGGATCAAAAAAATGATTAAAGTATTCCATTAGTATTTTTTTTTATGACCCACTGAAATTTTATATACTTTTTTAATGTTGGGGCACTCTAAATGGGTCAAAGTGGGATTTTTTCAAATTTGACCTGTCTGATGTCCCGGAATTTGACCCGTAGATCTTTTTAGAGGTATGGTTCCCTTGGCAGTTTCTTATTTTGATCCTTAGAATACGATTTTTAAATCGACCCGCCCTATTGTTTGTAATTGGCATTGAATTTCCATTGGCATTAGTTGAAACTAATAAATAAATATTATTTTTTCTTTTAAACTTAAAAGGACGATATCTCGAAAACAAAACCAGATCGAGTAAAATAGAGGTTATTTTTGGTTTTGTAAATCTCTTTACATGTGTGGACCTCAATGGGTTCTAACTTTCCTAATCCAAAAAAAAAAAAAAAATTGGCATTCTCGAAAATTTAAAAATGCTCATATCTCGTTTCTATAACTCGTCAGCCCTCAGATTAATAGTTTTTTTTAGTTATTCAATTTTTAAAATTCTCAAGACCCTGTTGAGCCCCTTAATTGCAGTACCTGGAAAACTAAGCACCATAACGCTAAACTGATAAACATTTTGAATCTATGGCGAACCTTTAAGGACCTAGGGGACTGAAGCCAATGGCGCCAGAACACAATCGGTGAAATAGACCAGAAATGTTGGAATTTTCTTTCATGTCAATCTAAAAATTCAATAATGTCGGCCAGTAAAATTAGTACAAAAAGTAAAGGGCCTCAGAAAATCATGGATCATTCGGAATTCGTAAAGTTTTGATCCTTTGTAAAATGTAACTCGCTATGAAAAAATTATTTTTTTGTTTATTTTAAGAATAAAAGGATAAACATTAATATGCCAAAAGATTTTCGCTCGAATAAAAAATATTTTAGGTACTTTAAATTGGTACCAAAAATGTCGTTCTAATAGCTGCTCTTTTCGAATCGAAATACCCAATCAACCCCCTGTTGTAACTAAATATGATTTAATGTTTTGGACAATTCGCAGGCATTTTTGACTTGAAAATTCGAAAGTTCCGAACAAAGTGAAAAAATATTAGTTGATATTAACACAGTTTTTGGTCCATATAATTCTTTTTATCATAAAAACACTTTTTCACTCCCCTTGTACACTACACATCTTTAAAAAATCATTAAAAATTAACTGTTAAAACTTTTTGTGTTTTGTTTGGACAAGATTGAACATTGAAGGGTTATTTTTACGATAGATGTGTTCGGAAAAAGAAATTTGCAATCCGGTGGGCCCTTCGCGAAATAATTGGATGCAAAATGGAAAATTTTCAAATAACGTAAAAAAATTGCAAAACAAAATAAACGTTAAAAAATTCTCAAAAATCGATTTATAATCGTACAAGATTTCTTAAAAGCGGATTTTGTAGAACTTTTCGATACAAAAAATACAAAATTCAAATTTTGAAAAAATGTTTAATCGTTCAGGAGTTTCGAACTTTTCGATACAAAAAATACAAAATTCGAATTTTGAAAAAATGTTCAATCGTTCGGGAGTTATTAAATGTGAAAGATTTAAGTTTGGTTGGATATATCTCCGCTAGAGGGCGCAGTAGACCAACGAAATCAACAAAAGGTTTTTACTTAGATCTACATTTTCACAAATTTTGGTCAAGAAATTCTTAGTTAAAAAAAGTCTATAGTAAAAGGGTTAAATAAAAAGTTTTTTTTTACTTTTTTCGTAACTTTCCGATTTTCAAGTCAAAAAGGAACCCAAAGACATTGCCCTACAGATCCAAAGACATCCAATACAGATTCAATTTTTTTTTTGTTTTAATATAAATGCAACTATTCCGACCCTAACGATTTTGAAATTTGCAAAAAAGTAAAATTTGCTCCACCCTACTGTTTAATTATAAAAATTGGCTTATGACAGTCTTATTCACCCATTTTCTTGAAAAGGTAAAATTTATAAAAAATCTATTATTTTTATAGACTTTTTAAATTTTCTTTAAAACATTACTTTTTTTAAAAACTGTTACATTTCTGATACGTTTCTTAAAAATTGTTATTTTAGTACTTCTTTTCTTAAAGGGTTATTTTTAGTACTTTTTTCAACGAAATTTGTGTTTTTTTTTTTAATATTTTTAGTAACATTTCTTTGAAAAGCTAATTTTATATATTTAGTACTCTTTTAAAGGATACCCATTTATTTTTATAAGACTTCCCATTTTTATTTGTTTTTTTAAGTTTTCAAAATCTAATATGTTTCTCTATCTTCTTTTTTTTTACCCTTTTAGGATTTATTCAGTGATCCGTTCAATAATGATCCGACAGATATTGTTGTCAATAATAATAATAATGCATATGAAGAAACAATGGATTCAATTGGTTCCGTAGAATCTTCCCTATTAATGCCAAAACGAGAGCTAGAGGATTCCAGTGAAATTTCTGAGCATAGCTCTCGCAAAAAAATGCGTTTAGAAGAACCATTAAAAAAAATTTGTGGTACCTTAAACAAATTAGCAGAGGTTTGCATTAAAAGACAATTAGCAGACAATGCTCCAAATGCTGCATTTGGACGCTTTATTGTGGAGGAATTAAATAACTTGAGTAGACCATTGCAAATAGAGGCAAAATCGAAGATATGTCAATTAATTTTTCAGCTTCAATTGCAACAAATAAGTGAGGATAATGAGTTAAGTTCTTAATTTGTGTAAATAAATGGACATCATTTTAAATTAAAAAAAAAAAAACATTTTTTTTTTTATATTTAACTACAACATTTACAGGTGTAATTCGAAAAAGATCAATTGTAATTTGAAGATTATACTTGTGTTTAAAAAATTCCATTTTTAATTCGAAGATTCAACTTTTAAATCGAAGATTCCAATTGTAATTCGAAAAAATTAATTAATTAATTAATTTGAAAAAGATAAATTTTAGTTCGAATAACATCAGTTGTAATTCGAAAAAGATAAATTTTAATTCGAAAAAGATCAATTCGAAGAAGATCAATTATAATTCAATAAAGATCAATTGTAATTTAAAAAAGATCAATTGTAATTCAAAAATTTGTAATTCGAAGATTCCATTTTCAATTTGAAAATTCTGCGTGTAATGGCAATATTCCATTTCTAATTCGAAAATAGCAAATGTAATTCGAAGATATCAATTGTAATTCGAAGATACCAATTTTAACTCGTAAATGATCAATTGTAATTCGAAAAATATATTGTAGTCTGAAAAACATCAATTGTAATTTGAAAAAGATCAATTGTAATTCCAAAAAAGATTAATTGTAATTCGAAAAAGATCAATTGAAATTCAGTTGACATTTTTTTACCTTTTTATACCCTCCAACCACAGTATGGGGGTGTACTCACTTTGTCATTCCGTTTGTAACGCATCGAAATATCGGTCGGGGACCCCATAAAGTATATATAGGAGCATGTCACAGACTCAATTCCGTTCGGATTTGAAAAAAGTGGTTTACTCGTAAAACGTAAAGCAAATATTTTTTTTTTCGGAATGAAACCACTTTTATGCAATTCAATTCCACTTCGATTTTTGAAAGTAATTTCATTCCGAAAAAAATAATTTTCGTTTTGCGTTTTACGAGTAAACCACTTTTTATACCCTCCACTTAGTGATAGAGGGTATATATAAGTTTGTCATTCCGTTTGTAACTCATCGAAATATCGGTCTGGGACCCCATAAAGTATATATATTCATGATGCCCGATCGATTTTAAGACATTCTAGCGATGTCCGTCTGTGGAAAATGCTATCACGGACAAAATATTGCACAGAGATGACTGAAACTTAACATACTTATTGGAAGTTCTCCCGAGAAGTTTGGTATTGCATTTGAGCGATATCGGTTTAGCGGTTCAAAAGTTATGAACGAAAATGTAAGCACACCTCAAAAATTTCAGTACATTTAACATAACCTAAAAATACAAAATGCTTTAATTCGGCTTCTGGTTGACATATGTGAACATAATTGAACACCAAATGGTATTTAAACAAGTACGAACATATATTTTGACAAAAAAAGAAAAAAATCGCGGATTTTTTTTTTACCAAAATTTTTTTTTTCAAAAGTAATTTCCTTTTAAATAAAGTTTTTTGCAATAATCTTTTTGAAATCGTGGAGGGTATCACTACATTCGGCAAGGCCGAATTTAACTTTTTTACTTGTTTCAAATCCGAACGGAATTGTCTGTGACATGCCACATATTATTGATCCATGATCGATTCTAAGACATTCTGTGAATGTCCCGAATGTCCGTCCGTCTGTCTGTAGATGGCACGATGCAGTCCAAAATAAAAGAGCTAGACTCCTGCAATTTGGCATGAATATGTCTTATGGCCCTAGGCAAAATCGGCCCAGGGGGAAAAAAGTTCCCCCTTGAAGAACTAAACCAACCTCTGAAAAAATACACTTTTTACATGTTTTTTTGTATTTTTGTAAAATAAATGAAATATTTGGTATATTTATCGGAATTGGAAGGTGCTCTTAACGTCCCCCAATAAACTTGTTGATATAAGATGGCGACAACAAAACAACGGCTCTACACTGGTGTTTTCCGGAAAATGGGTGGCAATTCTAAACATGGACCGATTAGATCTATATTAAGGGATTTATAAGTGTAAAAATACACGTAAACCAAATTTAATTAAAATCGGCTGGTGGCCAATATACCGATTCAACGGAATATCTGGCGAAATTTTTTACGGGGGACTGGGAACAATCTTGATTATAATCAGATTAAATTAAGGTACCAAAGTTATCTACAATTTTAGCCAAATATCTCTCATTTTGAAATATTTGGGTGGAGTTATGTATATGCATATCGGAATGTGGTTTGTATGGGGACTAAACAGGACCTTATTTTTTTAGTGAGGTTAGGATAAAAAAAAATTACAAATAAATTAACTGGATCGGTTAAAACCGTGCCGTGCCGCACGGTTTTTGGGCAATTGGGGCTAAAACATTCAAACGGACTTAAAAATTATAAATTGTATGTTTGTTTTTTATTACGTCTTAAGCCTTCTGCGACGCAATTTGATTCTATTTCGAACCTTACGTCTAAACATGCAACAGACATAAAAACGATTTTTACAGGAAAATCTACGCCAGTGGTTTTTTACCCATTCCCCTTAATAAAAATATTTGCCGTAACGTTTACTTTGTTTTTTTATACTTTGATTGAAACTTATCACTCAAATAACAAGAGATGCGTAAAGAGAATAACTTTTTACAAGAGAGTTCCCAAAAAATATACTCATTAAACTATATTTTATATGAATTTTCTAATGCCGGCTATATAAAGACGGCATTGTTATCATTTTAAAAAGGTTAACAAACGAAAGAGGAAGCTGGATAAAATTACAGTTGTTAACTAAAAATAGCATTTTTCATAATATTTTGGGAGAGTTTAACAAAAAGCATCCTTAAAGACTGACAAGAGATAGTAATGTTCACAGGACATATAAAAAGGCAGAGCCTTAAAGTTTTGTAAACAGTTATAAAGTGTATGTGAAACAATAAGCTTTAAAAAGGATATAAGTAAAGTGAGCCCTCAAAAGGATACAAATACTTATTAATTAATTTATACAAAAATAATATGTATATTAATACAAAAAACATATGAAAATTATTGAAAATGATTATTATTGAGCATAAAAATTAATTGCAAAATAAATTTGGGAAAAGAAACGTGGTAAACGTTTGGGTGTTATTTGAAAACCAATAATTATAATTTAATTTAACTTACCTACAATCCAAGAAAAGTGCGACAAGAAATTAATTAAATTTTTTAAAGTTTAAATCTTTTTAAAAATAAATAAATCTTTAAAAAAATGGATTCATCATATCAGGATTTAAGTGATTTGGAAAAATCTGTAAGTATAAATGCAAAAAAAAACTTTAATATCTATTTGACATTTAAATTTATAAATTAAATATTGACCTATTTAAAGCTACACCCTATCCTAACACCATCACCCTTCTTTTAGTTGTCATATTATAAACTACCCCACTTTAACTTGTTTTTGCTTGATGATAACGGTTAACATTTATTATTAGTGTCAATAAACATAACCTTTCCCAAAGCAATAATATAAGTGTGACATACTAAAAATACGAAAAGTATTATTGTTACTACAAAATTTACAAATATATTTCATTCATTGTACAAAATATTTCGTTAAATTAACGAAATTCTGGAATTTATGAATTGTTTGAATTTTTCCGATATTTTCTTAATTTAAATAATTTTTTTTTTTTAAGTTTTCTATGCTTTTCTAGATTTTACGCATTTTTTTAATTTGAATTTTTTCAATATTTTCTTAATTTTAATAACCCAGCAAAATTTTCTGTTCCAAATAATCAGTTTCAGAATGCACCAAATTATCCTGCAACCGATTCGACTTAACATTCCAGAATCAATGATTTTTGTTTAAAATTGTCCCGAAAGCAATCGTTTTTTAGAGGAAGTAGTTTTTTTGAAAAATAATTTTACATAGAAAATTTTGTTGTGATTACCGAAGAATATATTTCAGAATCTATTGAACTAGGAATTTGTTCCAAAAAATTTTCCTGGGAAATTCTTGTTTTATTATTTTTTTATTTATTGAATTTTTAACATATAATTACAAATCATATACTAAATTAAACTAACCGTGTGACAATTACCATTGTCTTGTTGTAGCGAAACAGATCAAGGCCTCTGGTGGGAATCGAACCCACGACCCCCAGACTCATAGGCTAGCACGCTACCAACTAGCCTACTGGGGCGCCAATTTTTCAAATTGTATGTAAAATTTTTAAAAATTTATCTGATTTTTTTATACCCTCCAACTACAGTATGGGGGTATACTCACTTTGTCATTCCGTGTGTAACGCATCGAAATATCGGTCTAGGACCCCATAAAGTATATATATTATTGATCAGTGATCGATTCTAAGACATTCTAGCGATGTCCGTCTGTCCGTCCGTCCGTCCGTCTGTCCGTCCGTCCGTCTGTGGAAGACACGATACAGTCCAAAATAAAAGTGCTATACTCCTGAAGTTTGGCAGAAATATTTGTTATATTCATAGGCTGGTTAAGTTCGGAGATGGGCAAAATCGGACCAGGGGGAAAAAAGTTCCCCCTTGAGGAACTAAACCAGCCTCTAAAAAACACCATATTTTTACATTATTTTTTGTGTTTTTGTTTAACAAATGCAACATTTTTATTCTTCAAGAAACTTAAAGTTTTGCATTTGGACCCGGGGGATTAGAAAATATAGTTTTTTTCGGCCTGCTCCCCTTTTGTGGGCGTGGATTAAAAAAAAAATGTAAAATAATGATAAACTTGTATTTCTTTAGTGCAAAAAGCATAAGAATGAATTTTTAAACATATATTTCGAGGTGAAATTTGTCCCCCCAATGACCACTGCCGACCCCCCCCAAAAAAAAAAAGAAAACAACCCTGGATTTTTTTTGCATGTTGGAGGGTATAAAAGATTCGGCACAGCCGAATTTAACACTCTAACTTGTTTTTCTTAAATTCTTTTAGTTGGTCTAAACTTTAATGAAATTTTAGAGTTTTTCTGAATTTATTACTGATTTGTTCTAAATTTTTCTAAACATTTTCTATCATGCTTAGAACTTTTGATTTTTTAAAAAAATAAAATCAGCTGACACGTAAAACGTACGGAAAATCAAATTTCTATGTTCGGCCGCTACATCACCGTCACATATTCGTTTAAATACCTACACGTCTCCGCTCCGTATTCGCTCAAGTAATTATGCCTTAAGACATTCTAGCGATGTCCGTCCGTCTGCCTGTGGAAGACACGATACAGTTCAAACTAAAAGAGCTAGACTCCTGAAGTTTGTCACGAATATGTCCTATGTTCATAGGCTGGTTAAGTTCGGAGATGGGCAAAATCGGACTAGGGGGAAAAAGTTCCCCCTTGAGGAACTAAACTAACATCTAAAAAAACCCAATTTTTTACAGGTTTTTTTACACTTTTGTTAAGCAAATGACACATTTTAATGTTGGAAGAAGTTGTAAGTCCTGCACTTGGACCCCGGGCATTAGAATTTTTTTCGGCCCGCCCCCTTTTGTGTGCGTGGATATTAAATTATTTAAATAATAATAAAATTGTATTACTTAACTGCAAAAAGCATAATACTTAAATGAATTTGTAAACATTAATCGCAAGGGAAAAGTGTCCCCCAATGACCTCGACCGACCCCCTCCCCACCTTCACAAAAATAAAACGCCCCTGAATTGTTTATTTTTTAATTTTTTACACGTTGGAGAGTATCAAAGATTCGGCACAGCCGAATTTAACACTTTAACTTGTTTTTTTTTACTTTTTCGATAATTTTCCGAATTATTTTTTACCCTACACCACTCTGTGGTACAGGGTATAATTAGTTTGTGCTGATGTTTGTAACTACCCGAAATATTGGTCCCAGACCAACTTTGAAGTAAATTTTCCAAATTTTTCGAAATAGTATTTCTGTTATTTTTTTTTACTTTTTCGATGATTATAAGAATTAATTTTAAGTTTATGTCAATTGACTTGAAATTTGAAACAAAGGCTTCTCTTTCTCCGTTTTATAATAGATATTTTTTTCGAAATTTGTCAGATAAACGTGTTTTGTATTCTCAAATTCACCGTTACAAATTTTAAAGTAATTGGACCAGTTCTTCTTGTAGTCTTCACAGAGTTAATCCACCCGATATATATTCTCACAAATCTTTAAAATTTCATGAAAATTAAAAATATTTTATTATAATTTTGTTTGTGTGTGTTTAACACGTACTTTAATAATCCAATCAAAAGTTTTGATTCAAAACTGATTATAATCACAGCATTTTAGAACTTAGGCCCCATCTGAAAATTTCACCCGATATTCACTTAAAGCGGTTTTTGACCACAAATAGATGCCTATTTCATTCAAATTTGGTTTGTGAGCGTTTTCTGCATTTGTTAAAGATTTGACAAAAGATAGACCCAATCGGTCCATGTTTGTACTTGGGACTCATTTTTCGGGAAACAATTAACAAAAAAGTCAGAAAAGTGTTAAGCAATGGTTCCCAACCTTTGATTCTCGCCCCACTAGGTGGCAATTTGAAGGTTCCAGGGGGGCAACGAGCATAAGTTCAAGTTTTTATTTGTAAATTAACTAAGAAAATATATTTTCAGTAAAATTAACTACAAAATTTTTTTTATTTTTAGCAAAATTAACTACAAAAAATTAAGTTAATTGTTTAAAATTGTTACTAAAAACTTAGTTTAAATGCTTATTTTCCAAAAATTTGCTAAACCAGTAGTAATTTTTCATTATAAACAAAAATTATCAAATTTTACTTGAGTGCAGGGGAAACAAGGCAGTTTTTTTAACTTAAAAGTGTGGCGTGGCGTAAAACAGGTTGGGAATCATTGGTGTAAAGGGTATTTAGCATTTTGCTCATTATGAATTCAATTTCTTTTCCTATCGACTATATCCTGCGAATAATCACAATTGCCTCCTTATTAACGTCATCAATTGTGTTTTTATTGTTGTTTACTTATCATAGTATAAGTATATAAATATTTTTCGTTATTTCTTTTTTCTACACTTTATAAATATATTTAATAACAAGTAAAAAAAGTTAAATTCGGCCTTGGCGAATGTATAGATACCCTCCATCAACAATGTAAAAAAGATTATTGCAAAAAACAATATTTGAAAAAGACAAATTTTGTTAAAAAAATGGATAAAAGAAATTAATTTTGGAAAAAAAAAATAAAAAATAATTTCTGAGGAACAAATTCTGTTCAATTCTGCCCACCACCAGTCAGATTTTAGCATTTTGTATTTTAAGGTTATGTGGAATGTACCAATATTTTTCGAGGTGTCTTTACATTTTCGTTTATAACTAAATATTTGCCACATGATAGAAAAACTACATCATCTGCGTATGCTAGAAAATTTGTACCCAAAATGATGTCGAACTTATTGCCCTGTAATCTTTTGCCAACGCTTTATTCAGTTTACCGCTTTTGGGCAAGTGTATAAAGTGTAATAAAAGAAATTAATTTTGGAAAAAAAAATATTTCTGCGGAACGAATTCTGTTCAATTCTGCCCACTACCATCAAAATTATAGCATTTTGTATTTTTAGGTTATGTGGAATGTACCAATATTTTTCGAGGTGTCCTTTCATGTTCGTTTATAACTAAATATTTGCCATATGATAGAAAAACTACATCATCTGCATATGCTATTGTTCTTTTTAATGTTCTCAGTTCCTTCAGAATGGGATCTAACACCAGAAGTCAGAGTAATAGTGAGAGAACCCCGTTTTGTGGTGTTCTTCTAGTCGCATAACGAGTGGTTTTTGCATGGCCCCATTCAGCCGTTATTTGAAGCCTTGTCCAAAGCCTCAACTATCGTCTTTGTATTCACATTGTTAAAAGCCCCTTCTATATCCAGAACTGCTGCAAGAGCAAATTCCTTATACTCCAGGGATATTTCCACCTTTTGTACAAGTGAATAATGCGCAGTTTCTATGGATTTACCCTGCTGGTAAGAATGCTGTGCATCCGATATAAAATTTGTACCAGAAAAGATGTCGAACTGATTGGTCTGTAATTTTTTGCCACCGCGTTATTCAGTTTACCGCTTTTAGGCAAGTTTATAATGCTTATTTTTCTCCAACCCTTTGGTATGTAGCAAAAATTCAACCATGCTGAGAGGCGTTCTGAAGTATTGCCGTATAAATCCGTCAGGTCAAGGTGATTTGTATGGTTTAAATTACACTACAGCCCATTTTATTCGGTCAACAGTTAAAAAATTTTCTGGACTGATCGAGGCGTTTTCGCGGATTACTTCATAAATTATCCCATAATCAGCTCTAACCATCGTTTGACAGGATTATTATGACACAAGTAGGACCAGACCTATAATTTGAAAAGTTACAAACGTAATGAAAAACTTACACTCAAAAAATTTCATGCATAAAAATACGAAGTATTATTTCGTAAATTTTTTTTCGTACATATTACGAAATTTTGTAGATATTACGAAATTTTTGTAATTTTACGAAAACTTGGAATTTCGTAAAAATACAAATTTCGTTTATTTTACGAAGTACATTTCGTAGCCAAAAAAATTCGAAATACTTCGTATCTTAACGAAATATTTCGTAATTTAACAAAATATTTTTCGGAAAAAAAAATCACAAAATCAAGGGGTTTGATATATTTATCTGAATTACTAGATTTAACAGATTTAACAATTAAAAAAATGGAATAACAAAAATTTGTTCCTTCTCTTTTTAATTTTTGTTTACGGTTTCTAATTTTAAATTATTTTCAGCATAACACAAAGTCAAATCACCCAAGATATATTTTTCAATGCAGTCTGTTAGGTGTTGCGACATTAGTGAAAAGTTAAACGGGCATGTCACCGAGTCAATTCCGTTTAGAAATGGAATTGAATGTTTGCTCGGGAAACTATTTTTTTCGTAATGAAACCACTTTAAATTACAGTGAATATTTCGTAAAAATAAACATAATTCGTATTTA
This sequence comes from Pegoplata infirma, assembly GCA_963921195.1. Taxonomy (NCBI): domain Eukaryota; kingdom Metazoa; phylum Arthropoda; class Insecta; order Diptera; family Anthomyiidae; genus Pegoplata; species Pegoplata infirma. Next base: position 203,983,905 of record OY992540.1, read on the forward strand.
CAAAAAAAAAACTTTGTAATATGTACAAAAATATTTTGTATTTTTACGAAATATTTCGTAATTATACAAAATATTTCGTAGTTATACAAAATATTTCGTAACTTTACGAAATATTTTCGTAAAAATAAATATAATTCGTATTTACAAAAAAAAAAAAACTTCGTAATATGTACGAAAATATTTAGTGTTTTTACGAAATATTTCGTAGTTTACAAAATATTTCGTAAATTTACGAAATATTTTCGTATTTATTTCGTAAATATCACTAAAAAAACTTCGTAATATTTACGAAATGCCATAGGTAAATATTACGAAATATTTCGTTCCGGCAAAACCACGAAATATTTCGTATAATGTACGAAGTATTTCGTTCATTGTACCTATGAAATTTTTTGAGTGCACTTTAAATTACAGTGAATATTTCGTAAAAATAAACATAATTCGTATTTACAAAAAAAAAACTTTGTAATATGTACAAAAATATTTTGTATTTTTACGAAATATTTCGTAATTATACAAAATATTTCGTAGTTATACAAAATATTTCGTAACTTTACGAAATATTTTCGTAAAAATAAATATAATTCGTATTTACAAAAAAAAAAAAAACTTCGTAATATGTACGAAAATATTTAGTGTTTTTACGAAATATTTCGTAGTTTACTAAATATTTCGTAAATTTACGAAATATTTTCGTATTTATTTCGTAAATATCACTAAAAAAACTTCGTAATATTTACGAAATGCCATAGGTAAATATTACGAAATATTTCGTTCCGGCAAAACCACGAAATATTTCGTATAATGTACGAAGTATTTCGTTCATTGTACCTATGAAATTTTTTGAGTGTATACGCATGTACCCTTTACCACTAACAAGGGACGTATTTCAACCCTTATGAACCGATTTGCCTGAAACTTAAAATATATATCAAAGAGACAATTCTAAGGTTGGGGTGTCTCGGCTTATCGGCCATATCGGAGATTTAGTGGTACAAAACATTCACTCAAAAAATTTCATGCATAAAAATACGAAGTATTATTTCGTAAAATTTTTTTCGTACATATTACGAAATTTTTGTACATATTACGAAATTTTTGTAATTTACGAAAACTTGGAATTTCGTAAAAATACAAATTTCGTTTATTTTACGAAGTACATTTCGTAGCCAAAAAAATACGAAATACTTCGTATCTTAACGAAATATTTCGTAATTTAACAAAATATTTTTCGGAAAAAAAATCACAAAATCAAGGGGTTTGATTTATTTATCTGAATTGCTAGATTTAACAGATTTAACAGTTAAAAAAATGGAATAACAAAAATTTGTTTCTTCTCTTTTTAATTTTTGTTTACGGTTTCTAATTTTAAATTATTTTCAGCATAACACAAAGTCAAATCACCCAAGATATATTTTTCAATGCAGTCTGTTAGGTGTTGCGTCATTAGTGAAAAGTTATACGGGCATGTCCGTTTAGAAATGGAATTGAATGTTTGCTCGGGAAACTATTTTTTTCGCAAAGAAACAACTTTAAATTACAGTGAATATTTGGAAGTGTTTTGATTCCGAAAAAATATTTTGTTTTACGTTTTTTAAAAATATTCGATCCCACTTCCGGACGGAATGTACTCAATGACATGTCCCATTTGATGATACAATTTAACCAAAAAAATGTAATTTTTTATTTAATATGATATATCGTTGGCTTAGTCGGCAAACCTGTCAAGTCCGTTTTTTAAAATTTTTCAGGAGAGACAAAAAACTGTCTAACTTTTTTTTGGGTTAACTTTTTTTAAATCTGTAAACACAGTTTTTTTCTTAAGTTCATCTTGTTTAACCCCAAAAAATCATAGAACTCTAAAATAATAGAAAGGAACACTTATGGGCTCTTTTTGGACTTAGCACATTTGCTCTTTATAATTTTCTATTTTAAATGTGGACTTAGCAGATTTTCTTTACATATTGTGGACTTAACAGATTTTCTTGTATTTTTTTTTTTATTTTTATTGATTTTTTTTGTGCTTTTTATAATAAAAAATACTACTACTACATACTTTTTCTTTGTTGTTGACAAAAAAAAAAATATTTATAACCTTATCGTAGGGTCGGTCGATGATATGAATATTTGCGAATCTCGTGAACTAATAGCAAAAAGTCGGTGAGCATTTGCGAGCTGATAACGGGAAAAATTATTTAAAAAAATTGCAGGCTACTTTTAGTTCTCTACAAGCGGTTTAAGTTCGCGGTTTTTGAAAAAAAAAAAAATTTTTTTAAAAAATATTTAAAAAATTTTGTGTTGACAAAAGCTTTCAGATGAACAACAGCTCCAAAAAGTGTTTTTTTTTTTATTTAATTTTTAAATATCCCTCTGAAGATGGTCAGCAATGTTGAATAAAATGCTGGGACAATAAAAAAATTAAAATAAAATATGTTTATATTTTTTTTTTATTAATTTATTAACTCATGACCTAATGCCGAACAAAATCAACAAACTACCAGGGTTGGCAACCGATACCCACCTAGAATAACGGTATTTGGCTATTGTACCGCAACCAATAAAGATATGGACATTTTCAAAAGCGATTATGAAAGCTGATGAAATTTCTAGTATTTTAAATGTGTCACTTCGTGTTTCTACCGGTTCGTTTTAGTTATATAGGCCAATACCTTTATAATACCGTTTCAAACGGTTTTATAAAGGTATTGATCTATATTTCGAAAACGAACCGGTAGAAACACGAAGTGCCACATTTAAAATACTAGAAATTTCATCAGCTTTCATAATCGCTTTTGAAAATGTACATATCTTTATTGGTTGTGGTACAATAGCCAAATACCGTTTTTCTAGGTGGATAACGGTTGCCAACCCTGCAAACTACTAAACTAAAGGTCAACTATTCACAACTTTAAACAATTTTGTGAAATAAAAAATTCCAAAAAAAAAATGCTGATAAATTTTGGTCCATGGAAGCACATAAAAACCAAAATTTTCTTTTCTTAATGCGCTTTATTTTGCTAAATTTTACCATTTGAATAAAATTTTGAAAAAAAAAAAAATTTTATGTAAAAAATCTAACTTTTCTGGCTTTGGAGATGCCATCATGTACCAAAATTTATCAGCTAATTTTTTTTTTTTTGGAATTTTTGCCTTTATAAGTTATATTTTGCCAAAAAAAAAACAACAAAAACAAGCATGTATTTCCATACGAGCTCTCTTTTTGCGTCCTTTTAATAAAATAAACAAACCTCGAATTTAAATCTATTGAAGAAATTTGTTGATACAAAATATGTGTTGTTTTCAGCTGGACTTAGCACGTGGCTTTCGATGTTTTATTTTTTTTTTGGACTTGACAGAATTTCTTACCACTGCATAACAAGAAGAAAAAACAACATAACGGCATTTTGTTTTTTGTAAATGATGTGTTTTGAGTTATACTAGCATACTACATCAAAAACTCAATTTGCATAAAAATTGGACTTGACAGGTTTGCCGACTAAGCCAACGATATAATTTTTTGAATATGTAATATGTACCAAAATATTTCGTAAAAATAAACATAATTCGTATTTACAAAAAAAAAAAAAACTTCGTAATATGTACAAAATATTTTGTATGTTTACAAAATATTTCGTAATTATACAAAATATTTCGTAACCTTACGAAATATTTTCGTTAAACTAAACATAATTCGTATTTACAAAAAAAACTTCGTAATATGTACAAAAATATTTTGTATTTTTACGAAATATTTCGTAATTATACAAAATATTTCGTAGTTATACAAAATATTTCGTAACTTTACGAAATATTTTCGTAAAAATAAACATAATTCGTATTTACAAAAAAAAACTTCGTAATATGTACGAAAATATTTAGTATTTTTACGAAATATTTCGTATTTATACTAAATATTTCGTAAATTTACGAAATATTTTCGTATTTATTTCGTAAATATCACTAAAAAAACTTCGTAATATTTACGAAATGCTATAGGTAAATATTACGAAATATTTCGTTCCGGCAAAACCACGAAATATTTCGTACAATGTACGAAGTATTTCGTTCATTTTACCTATGAAATTTTTTGAGTGTTGGTAAAAAAATGGCGAAAAAACAGTTTTTTGGATTTTTCAGCCATTTCTTTTTAAGAAACTATATGATGTTTTCATATGAGAAGAAAGGTTTTTTTAATGCCTATCCAATGGTGGCATAACCTTGTAAAAATTCGGCTTCTTTAAATATTTTTTTCAGGAAAATGTGTAAATTTTTGGGTGTACTTATGGATAAGAAATAATCTTTATTAAATTTAAGTCGACCCGTATTTTTGCCCTAGATGATATTCCTGTTAGTTCGGAAGTTATCAAAATTTTCCCGAAGGTCCACATGATTTCATAAGGGGACAACGAAATTTTTAAACACCGATATGGCCGATAAGCCCAGACACCCCAATCTTAAAATCGTCTCTTTAATATATATTTTAAGTTTCAGGCAAATCGGTTCATAAGGGTTGAGATACTTCCCTTGTAAGTTGAGGGTACAAAAACACACCATTTAATATAGTTTATATCGTTTATATGCAAAATATGTATGTATGTATTGTTTGTTACATTTTTATTTTTGCCTTTCTAGGTGGCCCATGCCGGTACACAATTGTGTACTATGCAACATAAGCTACATGAAGTAGAACGTTGTTTGGATTGTAATAGCCTTGAGGAAATAGATGATATGTGTGTTTTAGAATTATTGGAATCTATGTCAGAGGTATAATAGTAATTTATCAAATATAACCTCTTGAACTTATTGTTTTTTTTTTTTTTTTTTGTTAAATTTTTAAAGGTACGAAATGAATATATAAACTTACGGAAGGACATACAGGAAGTTCAACAGTTGCAGCGGGATGTCACTACATCAATACGCGGTCAAATGCGTAATATGCATCAAACGTATCAAATGTTAAAAAAGAGATTAGAAATTAAAGCAAAAAAACATTAAGGATTAAAAAAAAATGGTAATAGATATTAAGAGATTTAAGAAATATGTAAGCAAATGTATATTTGTTTTAAGAAAAATTAAGCTACTGTCAATTTTATAGTTCTTTAGCTGAATTAGCTAACGTTAAAAAAAATAACGGTTAAATTTTTTTGTTAATTATGGTTGTTATTTGAAAAAAAATATTATTGAGGGTTGGCAACTTAACTGATCTTTTGTTTTTGCCAACTGTTATACACATAACCGTTAGTTTGGCAATTCTTTAGTATAACAAAATTTCAAAGGATTGGCAACCCTGTTACTCTCGTATTTTTATTTAACTGTTATATTTCCGTTAGTTTTAACTTTGTTTATTTTCTTAATTTTAAAATTTTCTAAGATTTTTTTTTTTAAATGGTAATTTGGGTTGTTTAAATTTAATAAAGCAATTTTATTAATTAAATTAAGAAAGCACTTTGATATCAATAATTTTTTGTTTAGAATTAGTATATTATATATTTAAGTGTCTGTTACCACATATAACTGCACTTTTCCAAAAAAAAAAATGCCTTAACACCAATGAAATCATTAATACTTTTCAATAAAAAAAAATAATTAATCTTGAAGACACATTTGTATACTTTTTTGTAGCATAAGTTAATTAAATGTTTTAGAAAACCTTAATTTGTTAGGTTGTGTTTTATATTAAAAAATAAATAAATATTAATTAAATTAATGTTAACGTATTAAAAAAATATTAAAATTCAAAGTGGAAAATCATTTAATTGAAAAAAAATTTAGGGTCAAAACATACATATATTAGAAAAAATCATTTTTTATCGGCATACAGTAGCGCTTTAACCCTTAGGGCACACTGGGCACGTGCCCAGGGCCCCGACCTCAAGGGGGCCCCAGAAGTAGAAAGTATAACATATTCGCTTACAAAAATTTTTTTATATACAAATTTATGCAATAACACTTAGGGCCGATAACACAAACGAACTAACCGGAAGATAAATTGGGTTTAGTGCTAACCGGAGGTTATAGATGTCAAGTTTGTATGGGACTAACCGGAGGTTACGTTAACTTTGATTTAACTGGATATTGTGTTAACCGTACTTAGTCGGTAGAGTTAACAATAAGGCTGAGTATAATTTTTAATTTTATTTTTTTGTTTTTTATTTATTTATTATACCCTACATATTTATTTATTATACCCTACACCACACTGTGGTACAGGGTATAATGAGTTTGTGCTGATGTTTGTAACTACCCGAAATATTGGTCCTAGACCCACTTTCAAGTATACCGATAGACTTAGAATCATTTTTTGGGTCGATTTAGCGATGTCCGTCCGTCCGTCTGTCCATGTAAACGGTGTAAACACGATACAGGTCGCAATTTTTAATCTATTGACTTGAAATTTGAAACTTAAGCCTCTTTTGGTCCAAGGACGAAGCCTATTGAAATTGAAAAAATTCAGTCCATATTTAGACCTAGCCCCCATACAAAGTTGTGGCTCAAATGACTTTAGTTGTGGTTCAAATGACTCTAATAGCCGCATTTTAATAGGTATATTTTCGATTTGGCAGGTAATCATGTTTCATACACACAAATCACCATTCCGAATTTTAAAGAAATCGGACCAGTTCTTCTTGTAGCCCCCACACAAACCACCTTTTTCACATAAATCTCTCAAATTTCATGAAAATATTTAATTAAAATTCTGTTTGTGTATGTTAAACGCGTACTTTAATAACCTCATCAAATCTGATTATCATCGGACCATTTTTGGACCTAGGTCCCATGTGAAAATTTCGCCCGATATTCAATTGAAGCGGTTTATTGTCAACAAAAAGAAGCCTATTCCACTCAAATTTGATTTGTGAGTACTTTTTACACTTATTAAAGATTTGCCAAAATATAGATCTAATCAGTCCATGTTTGAACTTGGGACCTATTTTCCGGGAAACTCTGGTGTAGGGTATTATATGGTCGGTCTTGACCGACTATAATTTTCTTACTTGTTTTTTTGTGTAGGTTCCGTTTCTTAAAACAGTTAATAACATGAATTGAATTTGTACCAATTAACTATAATAAATATAAATTTAAAAACTTTTTCTTGTCATTCGATTTTATTTTTTTTTTCCAATGGGGCCCCCAAATACTTGTGTGCCCAGGGCCCCCGGCATACCTTAACCCGGCCCTGTCGGCATACAATACATACTTAATATTTTAACCTCTTTAGGGTCTAGCTACTTTTTGTACAAAATCGCAATTATTGTGGCACAAAAAAATTTGCAAGAGCATCTTTAGTCGACAACCAGCAGTCAAAGTTTGGAAAAATTACGTTTTTCGACCAAAATTCATATCTGAATTTTTTAACCAAATCCGGCTCAAAAATTAGGAATTTTTTCGTACTTTATGGGAAAAATATTTTAAAAATTACAAAATAACGATTTTGGTACACAGATGCTGATTTTTCAATGTTGGCAATCTATACCTTTTCAATACCGTTATCCGTTTCAAAACCCTTTAAATTAAATACCGGTACCAATACCAATACCGAAACTCAGTTTTGGTATCGGATACCGGTATTGAAACGGTTTTTCTTAAAAACCATGTTTTAAAAAAAAAAAATAATAGAAAGTTTGTAAATTTTTTGGTTTTTGTAAATAAAAAATCGTACTCCAAATGCCTCACCGAAGTCTCATAAAAATCTTTTGGCACCCACATCCTGAATAAAATAAAAATTTCAAAAAATCCACACTTCAACCGCGATGCGAGAGCAGAAGAAAATTATTGATTTTCACGAAATTTTTATGTATTCATTTGGACTCCCAATAGAAACTTTCTGGACCCCTTTTGTACAGTATAGTTTTTTTGGGGATTATTATTTAAATCGTGATGTGGGTGTCCAAGGATTTTTTTGATACTTACAGGACTTCGGGGAAGGCATTTGGAATACTAGCAGGAGTTTTTCCACCATGGCATAATTTTTTGAAGTGGCTTAACTCGTAGAAATTTTTCATAAAGGTCCAATAATTCGCGAAAAAAATTGTTTGCAATATTTTTGAATGTGTTCTAGACTGGGAATACCTATTTTTCCAAATAGATAACACCAACAAAAAAACTTGGTTGCCTATGGAGTCATTTTCAGCTCAAACAAAAAAGAAGGTAAAAATCTATACGGTAGAGATGGGCAGATTAAAGTGTGATTCACGCGTGATCACTCGTGAGTGAATTCAATTTAAATCATGTGAATTCAATTTAAATCATGTGAATTCAATTTAAATCATGTGATTGTGAATGAGTGTGAGTGGAGAAAAAAATTGCGCGAGTGAGTTTGCGTAAGCAAGATTTTTGCGTGAGTGAGTGTGCGTGAGTTGATTTTTTTACGTGAGTTTGCGTGATTTAAAAAAAAAACAAAAAAATTGGAAAATTTGGATTAACTTAAAATTTCGTCATCAAAAAAGCAAAAAAACATTTGAAATTTCGCTAAACTTTAAATTTTGCTGAAAATTTTTAAAGATTTCTGAAATTTTAGTTTTTAAATTTTTTGGTGGTATAAATAACAGTTTCGTGAGTGTGAGTTAACGTGAGTGTGTGTGAAGCTTGCGTGAGTGCACGTGAGTGTGAGTTGTATTAAATTTACTCACGTGGTTGTGAGTGAGTGTGAGTAAAAAGTATATGGTCATGAGTGAGTGTGCGTGATTCAAAAATTCCTGTCATGAGCGTGAGTGAGGGTGAGTCAAAAATCACTCACGCGCCCATCTCTACTATACGGCTTTATATTTATGTACTAAAGATAGGAAAATGTCAAGCAAAAGCGGTCCAGTGCTTTCAAAATTTAGAGCAAAAGACTGAATTTCGGCCACGGTTTTTCGTGAATTTCCGAGATATAAAAACACGCTAACTTTTGAAAGGCATTCATTAGGATGCTAAAGCTTGGCATATATATTTACCGTTCCCCTGTCCTGGTTCGTATTAAATTTCAGCCAAATCGGTTTAGTGGTTCAAAAGTTATTAAGAAAACAGTGAATTTCACATTGGTATTACTTTAAATTCACTTGTTGAAAAAACCGTTAAATCAGCTTTAAAAAAATTTATGAATCAGGAAAATATTTTACAAAGTATTCTTGTCACTAACAAAAATTTTTATACTGAATCAAAAAAAACTTACACTCGAAAAAAAATTTGCACTCCAAAAAAAAATTTTTGACAATTTTTAATTTTTTTTTTTTCAAAAATGAAAAAATTGTTAATTTGATTTACGTTAGAAAATTAAATATCAATTTAGAAGAGCATTGTGGAGGGTATTGAAGGATTCGTCCAAGTCGAATTTACCTTTACTACTTGTTTTTACAATTTTTTTCAATTTTTTAGCATTTTTTTTATTTTTTAGCATTTTTTCGATAATACCGGTACGTACCGGTATTGACGTTTCGGTATCGGTAATACCGTAACCGATTCAACTCAAATACCGTAACCGATACCGAAATAAATAAGAAAACGATACCAATACCGATATCGATACCGTTATTCGTTTCGATTGCCAACCTTGTGATTTTTAATAGAAAAATTATATGTATTTTATCCAAATTGGTGTGAAAAATATATAAAAACAGGATTTTGGTCCAGAAATGCTGATCAGCATCTGTGGACCAAAATCGCTGATCTTAATTTTTTTACTTAAAACGCGTTTTTATTCAAACTTTTAAGACCAATTTGGATTAAAAATATATTTTTTTTGTTTAACAATTAGCATCTGTGGAATTTTTTGGAATTTTTTTAATATTTTCCCATAAAGTACGAAAAAAATGCTATTTTTGAGCCCAATTTGGCTAAAAAACTCGGACATGAATTTTGATCGAAAAACGTATTTTTTTTAAACTTTTACTTTTGGGTGCTGACGGAAGATGCCCTTGCAAAACTTTTTCATAAATTTTCTCACAATCAGCTATTCCGTGGCCATTGTTCGGCAGGTATTATGACACGAAGTTCAAAATTTTAAATTTGACGGGACGCCCTATTATAAAATTTTATAATTATTTATATATTTTTTATATCTACGCCCACTAAAGGGGGGGTGGAACAAAAAAATATATTTTCTAATTCCCTTGGTACTACCCCATTAACAGATGTGTTTCGAAAAAAATCAATCGAATTTCAATTGAAGGGCTTATTGGAAAAACTTGATAAGCAACATTTTATTTTTGGTGTTTTTCGCCTTCTACTGATGTTCCATTGATTTCGAATAACAATCGATCATTTTCAAAATACATTTGATCTTTTTCGTATTACAATTGGAATCTTCGATCTTTGATCGTTTCAAATTACAATTGATCTATTTTTAATTACAATTGATCTTTATCGAATTACAATTGATTCTTTTCGAATAACAATTGATCTTTTTCGAATTCCAATTGATCTATATCGAATTAGAATTTAACTTTTTCGAATTACAATTGGAATCTTCGAATTACAATTGGAATTTTTGAATTACAAATGGAATTTTCGAATTACAAATGGAATTTTCGAATTACAAATGAATCTTCTAATTACAAGTAACATTTTCGAATTGCAAATGGTCTTTTTCGAATCACATCTGTAAATTCTGTAAATGGCGTAGTGTTATTACAAAACTTACAAGGAAGGTCTTTCACAGGGCACCCACAGATTGTCCTGAAACTTGAATATGAAATGAGGGGGGAAAAAAGTAAGAGTTACCTGTTTTTTAGCTGCCTAATTTTAAATTTAAAAAAGGGTTGCCACCTCATGAAAAAATAAGGGCTTTCGGGAAAATTCGTAAAAAACCCGAATTAGCAGGAATTTCGCCAAACGAAAAAATACGGGCCAGCTTAATTTTGATAGAGATTATTATATGTATATGATTTTGGCGGTCGTACGTATGTATTAACATCTCCATAAAAACTACCCCAACGATTATCGATGTTCGCCAATAAAAACTTAACGAAGCCGAATTTTGGCACGACCGATTGGCACGACCATTGAATAGGCCTTGAAAAAACCTTCCGATCTGTATAAAATGTTCTAGAGTCCGACCGAATATTCGGTTTCGGTCTCGGTTTCGGCCGAATAATGGGGTTTCGGCTACTATTCGGTATTCGGCAAAATTTTGGCCGAATATTAGCCGAAACCGAAACTTTTTGGTATTTTAAAAAATATGTAAAAAAGTAGCTGAATTTTTTGATTTCGTATTTCATTACACTTGATTCAGTTCAATTGAAGAAAATGTTACAAGTTTATGCAATAAATGTAAAAGTGTTTCAGTTCAAAAATTATTTTCTCCTAATCTTCAAACGAAATATACAATTTTTTTAAAAAATACAACATTCCTATGGTTTAAAAGCATTATATGCTGCATATTTGTCTTTAACAACTTTTTAATAATTTTATTCATGCCAAACGGTAATTTTTTTTAAGTTTCGGTTTCGGTTCGGTTTCGGCCGAATATTACTTTATTGGCCGAATATTCGTTTCGGTTTCGGTTCGGCCTCGAAAACTGGTTTCGGTCGGACTCTAAAATGTTCATATAGTTTCTTTTGAAGAAATGGGAAAAATCCTCAAAAAACGAAAAAATACCGTTTTTTCCCCTCCCCTTTGACCCACTAAATGTGAGATTGGGCAGCTAAAAAAAAATCAGGTAACTCTTTTGATCCCTTCTTTCTTATGTCCAAGTTTCAGGACAATCGGTGGGTGCCCTGTGAAAGGCCTTCCTTGTAAGTCCAAAAATGGTCCAATTTAAACAGATATGATTAGGATCAAATCAAATTATTTCCTATTTTCATGTATTTTTGCAGATTTATGTAAATATCGCGCGAGCAATTGTATGGTAGAATTTGATCGATTCCTCTTTAATTTGGAATGATGATTTGTGAATTATAAACAGATTTGATTGGGTTATCCAAATTGTAATCAAATATTGGAAATTAAACATGGAAATTTAAAAACTCTAAGCAAATAGTCCTGGCAATGCACACTGGGCCGAGATGGTAGGTTTTTTGGCCAAAAGTCTCTACAGGTCGTAAATATTAATCGATTTAGTTGAAATTCAGAATATAAGCCTATATTAGGGTAATAAATAAGTGACTTGAAACTTTTTGGAATCGGACCTACAAGGAAACTGTTTCAGGGTGGACACTTAATTTTTAATAAAATTTACAGATTTTATAGATGAAACAAATGAAGAGAAACTTGTCTTTTGTTTATGTTTTTGAATTGGAGATGGTCTCTGGTCCCGTGATTTGCGTGACTGAAAAAACAACGTGATTCACGCGTGAGAGTGAGTGATTTTCACTTAAATCACGTGATATAAAAGTTTTTAAAAATTGAATTGAAAAAAAAAAATTAAAAATGACGTGATTCACGCGTGAGGGTGAATGATTTTCATTTAAATCACGTGAATATACCTTTTTCCGAAATATAATTAAAAAAAAAGTTTATAAACAATTGAAAAAAAAAATTGTTTTTGTTTTGAAAACCCCCTTTTTATACTCATCGTTATCAAAAGTTCCACGCCCTTTTAAAAAACTGTCTGGGCCAGAATTCTCCTTTCTATCCACACTTTCCAAAAAAGTTGCCCGCTTGTGCCCGTTTTCAAAAATTGAATTTAAATAAAATTTATAAAAAAATTAAAAAAATTATTTCATTTTTGAAAACCCCCTTTTAAGAACTCATCGTTATGGAAAGTTCCACGGCCTTTCAAAAAACTGTCTGGACCAGAATTATCCTTTGTATCAGCACTTTCCAAAAAAGTTACCTGCTTGTGCCCGTTTTCAAAAATTGAATTGAAAAATGAGCTTATAAAAAATTGAAAAAAACATTTTTTTTGAAAACCCTCTTTATAAACTCATCGTCATAAAAAGTTCCACGCCCTTTCAGAAAACTGTCTGGGCCAGAATTACCCTTTTTATCAGCACTTTCCAAAAAAGTTGCCCGCCTTTGCCCGTTTTCAAAAATTTACTTCTAATAAGGGCTAATAAAAAATTGGAAAAAATTATTTTTTTTTTCTGAAAACTCCCTTTTTAAACTCATCAAAAGTTCCACGCTCTTTCAAAAAACTGTCTGGGCCAGAATTATCCTTTTTATCCTCACTTTTCAAAAAACTTTTTCGCTTGTGCCCGTTTTCAAAAATTAAATTGAAACAAGTTTATAAAAAATTGGAAAAAATTTGTCTTTTTTGAAACCCCCCTTTTTAAAGTTATCGTCATCAAAAGTTCCATGCCCATTCAAAAAACTGTCTAGGCAAGAATTGCCCTTTTTATCAGCACTTTCCAAAAAAGTTACTCGTCTGTGCCCGTTTTCAAAAAAAAAAATTTACTTCTAATAAGGGCTAATAAAAAATTGAAAAAATTATTTTTTTTTTCTGAAACCCCCCTTTTTAAACTCATCAAAAGTTCCACGCTCTTTCAAGAAACTGTCTGGGCCAGAATTAGCCTTTTTTAACCCCACCTTAGAAAAAACTTACCCGCTTGTGCCCGTTTACACAAATGAGATTAAAATACCAAAAATTAAAAAAAAATAAAAAAATGTTTCTGAAAACCCCCTTTTTTAAAACTTATTGTGAACAAAAGTTCCACGCCCTTTCAAAAAACTGTTTGGGCCAGAATTATCCTTTTTATTTACACTTTCCAAAAAAATTTCCCGCTTGTGCCCGATTTCAAAAATTTAATTGAAATAAGAGTTTATAAAAATCTGATTTTTTTTTTGTAAACCCCGTTTTTAAGCCCATCGTTATCAAAAGTTCCACTCCCTTTCAAAAAACTGTCTGGGCCAAAATTTTCCTTTTTATCCCTTCTATCTAAAAATGTTGCCCGCTTGTGCCCGTTTAGGCAAATGTTATTGAAATATTAAAAATTTGAAAAAATAAAATATTTTTTTATTTAAACCCCTTTTTTAAACTCATCGTTATCAAAAGTTCCACGCCCTTTCAAAAAACTGTCTGGGCCAGAATTATTCTTCCTATCCACACTTTCCATAATAGTTGCCAGCTTGTGCCCGTTTTAAAAAATGTAATGGAAATAAAATTTAGAAAAAAATTAGAAAAAATATTTTTTTTTTGAAAACCCGTTTAAAAAAACACTTTTTTTAACTCATCGTTATCAAAAGTTCCACACTCTTTCAAAAAGCTGTCAGGACCGCCTAACCGGGTAATTATTTTTTTTTTTCAATGTATTAAAAACAAATTTTAATACGATAAAAAAAAAATATTTTTCGTGTAACCGGGTTTTTCTCGTAACCGGTTTTTTTTTTATTCGGGTTTTTGGGTAACCGGGTTTTATTTTATCCCGTATTAATATAGCAAAACACTATGAATGTACTTTAGGAAAAACTTGAAAATTGTTAATTCATAAAATTAATTTAATTCAATAAAAAAGGCTCATTTTAACAACTTTAGACTTGTTCATCTCCCTTTCTATTGATAATATATACGCAGATGAAAAAACGGGCAAAAGCGGGCAGGTCAGTCTGAAAGCTAGTAAACCAACGAACATTTTGGCATCCTAACTTTTGGATTATGTTGCGGAACATTTTGGAACAACTATATCAAATGGAACAATTTTTCAAAATTTATATAAAAGTATCAAAAATCATCAAAAAAAAAATAGGGAAAAAGAGCTGTTCATACCCATTTACATGTTGCACTTCCCTTTGTCAAATAAATTAATCCCCAAAAAAAAAACAAGGTCCCATCTTTATAATGTATAAATTTGCTAGCTTTTTTGGTTACGGTATACCGGAGATTTAAGCATACATATTTTATCTTTGATGGATCATTCCAAGAGAATGGGTGTACCGATTTTTACAAAAATTACAGACAAGGTGCAGCAAGTCATACTTAATACAATAGCGCATTCGCTTTTTTTAATTTAATAATTTTGTTTATTTTAGTTTTGGCCAAAAAAACTACCATCTCGGCCCAGTGTGCAATGGAGCATTTCCCAAATTAGTCAGATCTAAAATTTTTGGACTGTAAACGGAGAATTGGGAGAAAAAAGGGAAGAATGAAAATTTTAACTACTTTTGAGATGGAGCATATCCCATATGTTTCGATAATAAAAGTACGACATTTCGTCTGCTGTTTCCCAAACAAGCATAAATGCTATAAATTAAATTAAAGAAAAGTTTCATCATTTTTGGTTTTTTGGAATAGGTTAAGTGGGAGAGTCTCCCACTGGGAGACTTTGGAGGAAGCCTTTTCCTTGCGATAAATGTTTTTTACACTTAATAAATACAATTTTATCTTCATTTAAACAATTTGTTTTATATCCACGCCCAAAGAAGGGGGCGGGCCAAAAATATATGTTTTATCTCCGGGTCCAAGTGCAGGACTGAAATTCAAATCCTAATTTTCTTAACAAAATTACAAAGAAAAATTGTATTTTAAAAATTTCGTATTTCAGAGTTTGGTTTTGAATTTGAACTAAACCTTAGTAACTAAACTTCGGTAGTTTAGTCCACTCAAAAAATTATGTTAGTAAAATCAACTGAAAATGTCAGTTAAAATAACTACTTTGTAAGTTGTTTTGGGGTCAACTACTTTTTCAGTTAATTCAACTAACAATGTTAGTTATTTTAACTGACAAAAAAACAACTGACTTATGTAGTAAAAACTACTTACATTTGTAGTCAAAACAACTAAAATGGAGTAAAAATAAAATAATCAATAAATATTTTTTTTTTAATTTTTCAGAAAAAAATTTTAAGACCAAATTTTTCAGTTTTTTTTTTAAAAAAAAAAGGTTGTGAAAAATAAAAAAAACGAAAATTTATTTATATTTTTTGGAAAAAAACTTTAAAAATTTTTCAGAGATACAAAAAAAATAAAATTAACTACTTTAAATAACTGTTACTACATCACAGTACTTTTTTGTTAGTTATTAAAAAAAACTACTTAAAATAACTAACAGAAATAGTTGTTTGACATTTTTCATACAAAAACAACTGACTTTGTAGTTGAAAACAACTAACTACTGTAAAATATACAAACAACTAACATGTAGTAACTTACATAATTTTCTGAGTGTCCTTTTGTTTTGGACTGCATCGTGCTTTCCATAGAAATACGTATTGACGGATGGTCACTGATCAAGGATATATATTTTATGGGGTTCCTGTACCGATATTTCGATGCTTTAAACACGAAATGACAAAGTGAGTTTACCACCATACTTTGTTTGGAGGGTATAAAAGGCCACTGAAAAAATTTAGTTGCCTTTTGTTATAATTTTTGTTTTACTTTTTGCATAGAAAAATTGCATAGACTAATTGAGTGGTACACTCAACCAAAAATCATTGTATTCCCAAAGAAAATCGTAGTAAATTCAACAGAAATCATTGTTGATTTTGACCCTACAAATATTTATGTTGATTTCAACATTAATTGTTGTCAGTTTTTGTAAAAGCTGATTAACTCGTATTTTTGTTGGTTCTATTCGTATTTTTGTTAATCATACTCGTTTTGTTTTGTATATTCATGCAATTTTATTTATTAAAATGAAATTCTTATTTGTGTTGTATATGTTATTTTATTTAATTGAATATTTTCACAATATTTTTTCGTGGTTTTCATTAACTCATTATTTTCACATAAACTTATTTTGTTTTTAGATGATATTTTTTTGTTTCCTTGGACTGTGATGTATTTCGCTGTTGTTTTGCTGTCGGCAATCATTTTACGTGATTATCTTCTGGAGTTTTTAGAAAGATTCCAAATCACAAATTGCTAAAAAAATAAAAAATTTCTTTAGTAATGAATTAAATAACAGATATATTTAATTACTCACCAAATATTTTCTTTTAATTTTGTTATAAAAAGTTTTTTTTTTTTTTGAGAAACATCCCTTCTGTACAAGACAACAAAAATTTACAAATGGCGATCAGCAAAAACAGTGTTGCACATTTCATATACTTATGTTTTATGCTATTTTTTCCAACCATGTATTTTTCAACTATTGAATTATGTAATATCAACATTGATTTTTGTTAAATTCTGTAAAACTTGAACTACAATGGGTTTACTAATTTTTCTACTAAGATATTTCTATGAGTGTAGAGACAGAGGGGTACACTCAGAAAATTATGTAAGTTACTACATGTTAGTTGTTTGTATATTTTACAGTAGTTAGTTGTTTTCAACTACAAAGTCAGTTGTTTTTCTATGAAAAATAGCAAACAACTATTTCTGTTAGTTATTTTAAGTCGTTTTTTGAACTAACAAAAAAGTACTGTAATGTATTAACAGTTATTTAAAGTAGTTAATTGTATTTTTTTATCTCTGAAAAGTTTTCAAAGTTTTTTCTAAAAATTTTTTTTATTTTTTTTATTTTTCACAACTTTTTTTTTAAAAAAAAAAAACTTTGAAAAAATTTGGTCTTCAATTTTTTTTCTGAAAATTTTTTTGAAAAACAAAAATTATATATTGATTATTTTATATTTACTACATTTTAGTTGTTTTAACTACAAATGTAAGTAGTTTTTACTACATAAGTCAGTTGTTTTTTGTCAGTTAAAATAACTAACATTGTTAGTTGATTTAACTGAAAAAGTAGTTGACCCCAAAACAACTTACACAGTAGTTAATTTAACTGACATTTTCAGTTGATTTTACTAACATAATTTTTTGAGTGTAGGCATTACATTAAGTTTAATTCTCAATGGATCTTTTTTAAACTGGAAAATAAATACAATGTGCAAAAACAAATGGCTTACAGTGGCTCGCACCGTAAATCAGGCAGTAGATAGCAATTCGTTAAGACAAAACTAATAATACCAATATTATTACAACATCCGACAAAAAAAAGTCGTTAAACACGAACCGGATAATATACATTTGAAACTAGAGAGTAAATGTAGCAAAACTGCCTTTACAGTTTTTAATTTCGTGACATTGTTTCTTTTTAGAAGGACTTCAAAGTTTTAGTGGAGTAAATTTTTGTAAAACATTTTTAAAATATTTGTACTTGTCATAGAATAATACTAAACCGTTTGACAGCCAATATAAAATATACACCAGATGATAAACGTCAGAATGTAGAGATCAAATGGAGTGAAACTGCATTTACAGTTTTCCATTTCGTGATCCTGTTTCCTTTTAAAAGGACTTCAAAGTTTTAAAGGATAACATTTTGTAAAATATTTTTTAAATATTTGTTCTTGTCTTATTGCTGGCAAATAAAAGAGGAGAATCTTCGCTAATTTTTAATTTTTTTTATTGTGCCATATAAGGAAAAAGGATGTGAATAATGTCGTTTCAAAACTTAATCAAAATATTTTGTAAGAAATTGGAAATGAAATTAAAAATAAAGTTGTTTAAGAAAAAATTACTTAGCTCCTTCTTTCCTGTTGTGTAAAAATAATAAATTGGAAAACTACTGGGTTGCACCACAGCATATATCAATAAGACTTTACATATTCCAAAAAAAAAAATTAAATATATTTTATAAAATCATTTTTTGTGTATCATTTTGTGTTTCTTGCTAAATACAATTAAGAACAAATAATAATAATTTAAGTTAATTTTTTTTTGATTTTTTATTTTACCTTCTTAAAATGAAAAATAGTTAAATAAATAAATAAAAAAAAAAAAAGAGAAACGGCTTCAAAAAAACCTTAATCATTTTGTTCATTCAATAGAAAACCCACACATGACAGGTGGTAGATGTTTTTTATGTTCATTTACGTTATAAATAGAATCCTTAACAGCTGTTTATTTTTAAAGACTATTTTTGTTCTGAGCTCGATTGTTTAAGGATTACAAAAGGACGCAAAAATAAAACAAAGTAATCTGTTATACTTAGTCATGCCATGTATTTGTGTTTGTAAATCAAAGGGCACGTGGTTTTTGCTAATAGGAATTTCAGGTAGTAAAACTACGTCATAATGAGTTTACGTGTGGAGTATTTTTTTTTTTGTTGTTTGTATAATTTTTAAAAAGAATAAATCATATACACAAATAGTTCAAAGGAAATGATTTAAATCCTGTGAAGAAAATTAAAAAAAAAAACAGTTAGAGTATTGTATATCAAAGCTTTTTTTTCATTTGAAACAGTTAGGTGTTTGAGAACTAAAAAAATTAATGATAAATGAATATTCTATTTTAAATTAAAAAATATATATTTAATTTAAAATTAAAAAAAATATATTTATTTTAATTGGGAGAAGTTAATTTAAAATAAACAGGTAAAAAAGTTAAATTCGGCCTTGCCGAATGTAGTGATACCCTCCACAATTTCAAAAAGATTATTCCAAAAAAACTTTTTTTAAAAGGAAATTACTTAAAAAAAAAATTGAAAAAAAAAAAAATTTCCGCGAAAAAAAAAATTTTTGTTAAAAAAAAAAATCCGCGATTTATTTATTTTTTTGTCAAAAAATATGTTTGTATTTGTTTAAATACCATTCGGTGTTCAATTATGTTCACATATGTCAACCAGAAGCCGAATTAAAGCATTTTGTATTTTTAGGTTATGTTGAATGTACTAAAATTTTTGAGGTGTCCTTATATTTTCGTTTATAACTTTTGAACCGCTGAACCGATATTGCTCAAATGCAATACCAAACTTCTCAGGAGAACTTCCAATAAATATGTTAAGTTTCAGTCATATCCGTGTAGTATTTTGGTCGTGATCACCATTTCCACAGACAGACGGACATCGCTAGAATGTCTTTAAATCGATCGGGGATCATGGGGTCCCAGACCGATATTTCGATGAGTTACAAACGGAATGACAAACTTACCCTCTATCACTAAGTGGAGGGTATAAAAATAATACTACTATCAAAATTCCACCCGAATATAAAATTTAAAAATACATTTTTTATCAGTCTACAAGATTAATTGTAATTCGATTATTCTATTTGTTATAAGAAGAATTTATTTGTAATTCGAAGATTCCATTTAGAATTTAAAGATTATATTTGTAATTCAAAAAAGGTCGATTGTAATTCAAAATAGATCAACTTTAATTCGAAAAATATTTATTGTTATTCGAAAAAATTCCATTATAATTCGAAAAAAATTAATTGTGATTCCAAAAAGATCAATTGTAAAATATGTCCTTCACTTTGTTGGTAATTGTGCTGCAGGATACTACAAATCCTTAAATTTTAAGATTCTGGTGCTTTTAGTTCAAAAGTTATAAAAAAATTGCAAACTTTCTTTCATTTTGTTCACTTTAAGTTTCCAAAACAACTTTTTTTAGAATATTTTTTTTTCTGGATGATTCCAGATTCAAAATTTAAAGTTTATAAGACCATTATTTTAGGAAATCGATAGAGTCCAAAGTTCAATTTTTTATTTCATTTACCCACATGGAATCAGAAATTCCTAAAAGTGTTTTTTTAGAAGGGTTTGTTACGATGAAGGATCCTACATGTAGCTACATTTAAAAAATCAAGTTTTAATGGCCATTATTTGAGGGGGGTGATTGTGTTTTTCGATTCGAAAAAAAAAAAAAAACTTTCGAATCGAATGATAAATTCATACAAAACATTGTAATAATTCTGATTAATTTTTATTAAAAAATAAAAATTGTTTTATTCTACCTTTAAAATATTATATTTTGAGTAGGTTTATTCAAGCTCGAGGTCATTATTTCCTTTACTAATTAAAACTATGATATTCTCATAGAATAATTTACAAGAAAATTATAATTTTTCTAATTTTAATTTGTTTATGTTGGTCATTTTTGCAAAACTTAATACCCAACAAACAAAAAGGTCCGTTTACGGTCCGCTTTCGGTCCGTCAAAACAGCTAATATTGTCCCAAGATTTGCAGATTTGAGTAAAAATTTAAAGTTCGTTGACAAAAGTACAAACTCCGTAAGTAACGGTAGCAAAACGGCACCGTTTGTAACTGACTTAAAACGGGTGAAAATCGGTGTAGTCCGTATTAAACAGTACAGAAACGGACACATTAATACGGAGTAAAAACGGTCCTGTTCGAAATTTTAATTTTACGGACCGTTAATGTTCCGTTTTCGTACCAGCATTGACGGATACCATTTTTCGGTCCGTTTACGTTCCGTAAAAGCCGGATTCATGATTCCGTACTTGTTAGTGAGTCCCTAAATGTGTTTCGTGGGTATTATATTTTGAGTAGGTTTATTCTAGCTTGAGGTCATTATTTCCTTTACTAATTTAAAATGAGGGGGTTAGAGCACAAGGGGTTCAAGTGCCTTATATTTGATAATGAGAAAAAAGAGGTTAAAGTTAAATTGCAATAAAAAATGTTAGATGCCCAATTAGAAATTTTGTCTTTAAGACAATGTCAGTAATGATTCATCAGGTAGAAGTCAGCAAGTGAATACATTTTACTTAAGACAACTTAAGGACATGTCATAATTTTTGTCGGAGCTCCCCAAGTTCTATAAATGTACTGACTTGTCATATATGTTGTCTTATCAATTTAGAAAAATCATGTCTTTAGTGCTGACAATTATATAGCAAATCCGACCAATCACTAAAAATTTTTTTCCCGATGTAAAATCGATGTAATTTTGTATAATCCTTTAAAACTCTTTTAGTTTTCTTTGTAATTAAAAAAATAAAATTGAATTGGTCTTAAAACAATAAAAAAAAATAAAAAAAAAAATCCGCGACCGGGGATTGAACCGAGGCCAAAAATCTACAACACGTAAGCTGTCGAACCTGCTAGACAACTAGGCCAACCACAACTTAAAATTGTTTGTAATAAAATATAATTTGAAATCATAATATTTTCAAATTTGTCAAAACCAAAATAAATTGAATATATCGTCACCTTAATTGTAAAGGGCTCCTGCAATATTATTTTTGTAAATAATTTTTTTTGTTTTGTATAAATAATATTAAAAACAACTAAGATACGCCTAAAGAACTCTAACAAAATCTTGTTAAATAGGATAAAACCAAATTCCAATTAATATTTAAAAAAATGTTATATTTGAGGAAGAAAAATTCATATTGTAGCATTTTTCAATTCAGGTGACGAAATATATATAACAGGACAATTCAAATAATAAATTAATTTAAATTTGTTTTTAAATAAACACATTTATTATCAAAGTTTGGCTAAAGGGGTAAGGTGCTAGACCAGTGAGCAAGAAGGTTCTGAGTTCGCGGACCAAGTGAGGCAGATCAAAATAGTAAGTTTTAAAAAATAAAATTTAAGAAATGGACAGATAAAAATAGTAAGTAGTGTAAATTAAAAGATGTGATTAATAAATTTTAAATTTTTGAACGATCTCAGACGTACTATGTACATGTCATAATGTAGTCAGCACTATTGACTACCTGCATACTTGTCGGCGAGGAATTTTGACAAAATACTTGAAAAAGTCAGGAGGTGTCATGAGGTTTTTTGTATGGTCAGAGATTTTTCAGTCAGCAGGTACACTGACATTGTCATAAGGAAGTCTTTGAGATGTCTTAACGACATTTCTAATTGGGATGCTATCTATAATATTATTTTTTAGTTAATAGAGATCCTGAGATATATTTTAATCTAACAAGTTAAAAAAATACCGTCTTTTATACCCTTTTGCACCCAAAAATTGCATCTGAAGAAAGTAAGTCGCACTTATACCCCTTGTGCTCTAACTTTTTTTATAAATTTCTATTTAGAGCACAAGGGGTTCAAGTGCCTTATTTTCAATAATGAGAAAAAAGGGGTTAAAGTAAATTTGCAATAAAAAATGTTAGGTGGTATCAAGTATATTATTTTTAAGGTAATAGAGCTCCTGAGATATATTTTAATCTAACAAGTTAAAAAAATACCGTCTTTTACACCCTTTTGCACCCAAAAATTGCATCTGAAGTAAGTAAGTCGCACTTATACCCCTTGTGCTCTAACTTTTTTTATAAATTTGTAAATTCGTAAAAGGAAAACCACATTTTATTAAGAAAATGTGTAATGGTTCTTTGTTTAATTTTTTAGTCGTCATAATCAGATTCCATGACATCATTGGGCTCATCTTCATCTTCGTTAGGGCATCCCGTCAAATCTAAACTTTCGAATTTCGTATCATAATACCTGCCGAAAATTATTTAACCAAATCTGGCTCAAAAATTAGGAATTTTTGAGTACTTTATGGGAATTTTATGTAGTAAAACTGTATTTACAGTTTTTCATCTCCCTTAATTTTTCTTTTTTATTATTTTTACATATCAGGAAAGAGAAGGTAAGTTTCGTCCATTCAAAAATGTGTCCTTCAATATCATTCAAAATTTTCAACAAAATATTTTGATGAAGTTTTCAAATGACTTTATTCGCATCATTTTATCCTGATATGGCAAAATATAAAAATGAAAAAAATAGGAGAGATCATCCTCTTTCATCTGCCGTCACCAGTGTCATCCTAGGACAATTACAAATATTTAAAAAAATATTTTACAAAATGTATCCTTTAAAACTTTAAAGTCATTTTAAAAGGAAACAGGATCACGAAATGAAAAACTGTAAATGCAGTTTTACTCTATTTGATTTCTACTTTCGGACGTATGTATATTCAAAATAGAAAAATATTTTTTTTTGAAAATTATTCTATGAGAATATCATAGTTTTTAGTAGTAAAGAAAATAATGACTTTGAGCTAGAATAAACCTACTCCAAATGTAAAGTACTAAAAAAAGTACTATGTCCATCCTTAAGAACCATTCTAAATATGGTAAAAATTAGGAATAGAAATAGGTGTGGTCGATGAAAGACAGCCTATGTCCACTCTAAAGGACCTTTTTTTAACATAGGAGAAAACATTTTTGAAATGGATTGAGTAGTTTCGGAGATTATTAAATTTAACGTTTTTTTTGCCAATAGTGGGCATAGAAGTGGGCGTTGTTGATGAAACTATTCCCATTCCTTGTTTTATATTTTTATACAAATCAAAATTGTTCGTTGTGGCCTTTTTGAATTTTAAGTAACGATATGTATTTTGATATTAAATGCAACACTGCCTTTTAACGATGCTTATACAATAACAGAGACATGTTTATTAAAACAGTTCTAAAAATGTTAAATTATAACAGCTTGCCATTTTTACAATTAAAATTTTAACAGCTGTTTCTTACAAAGAGACGCTGTCTTTTGCCACAGAATTTTAGAAATTGTGCAAAAAAAAAAAGTAAAATTAAAATTTTAATTTGTTTGTGTGTAAAGCCATTTAATAAACTAATACAAAAGAAAAAGTACATTGCTAAGATTATTTTAAAAGCTGGTGTTTTACTTACCAAACGGAAAAAACGCAGGTAAGTTAATTAAAATCACTAATTGATAAAATAAAAGAGCACAGCTGCCTGCTGTCGTATAAAATATAGACACACACGTATATTTAATACACAACGTTTAGAAATTGCCTAATTTTCAAGAAAACAAATCGCATTCGAAATTTTACCTGTTCCTGGTTTAAGATCAAAGAGTTGCAAAAATTTAATTTGTGGTGCCGCTTGACAACAACAATTTCGTCAAGTTTGAGAAAAAAAAAATTGCGGTCCTTCAATATAACTGTTATAAATCTGGTATACATTAACATAGCTTTTTTTAATTTTAAAGAACTGTTAATCGGTGCTGCCAGATAGTTTATTTTTCAAGGTAGGAAATTTTGGCGTTTTGCTTATAAAAAAGGTGTCTCTGACAAAAAGGAACTCGTTAAAAAGATTGTTTAAAATAAATCTAATATCTTTTTGGCTAAAGTGCACTTTACGGGGCACAAATATTTTGGAAAAAAAAAATATGTCACCCCCCTTTAGAATTAAGGGTCCCAGGGACCTAGCTCCCCTTTATTTTGTTTTTCTTTTTTAATTTAAGTACCCACACAAACCTGTTGATGGGAGGGTCTGTTTTTTGGCTCCAGGGGGCCGGGGCCCAGCACCCTTAAATTTTAATTTCGGTTTATTTCTTTTTTAATTCTAAAAAGGGTAACATATTTTTTTTTTTTTTGCTAAAATATTTGTGCCCACTGTTGCCAATTTAGCTAGATTTAGCTATTTTTTTTTTGCATTTAGCGACAAAAAGTCATTTAGCTCTTAGCTACAAATCTAGCTACTTTTTTTTGGTCGCAAAATTTGTAAAAATTGTTTTTTAAAACCGTTTTATTAGCCATATTTTCAAGTTGACATTTCGTTAACGTGCTATTTAAGTGAGTATGACATCTGCTAGTTTTTCAACTTTTCCAAAAATTTTATCAAGGGTTTTCTATGCTATTTCCTTTAACTTCAAACAAAAATTTAAAATTTATCAAAAATCTCCCCATGATAAAGTTACTTAAAAAGTTTAAAATCAAGCAAGTATCGTATCGGCATAACTCATAGAGAATGAAGTTTAGTACCAACATAAAGAAAAACCAGCTATGGGGTTAAAAATATAATAGTTTTCATCTCTCGAATAACGGATAAAATTTTACACCAGCATTCATAACCAAAAAAACAAGTGGCTATAATCGAGCTTTTAATTCGCATTCAGAAAATTGTGTATTAAAAAAGTTGGCACTGCGAAATAACTCCCAAATGAAATAAATCCCAATTCAATAATTCCTAATGATATAAGTCCTAAGAGAAATGAATAAACTCCCAACTTTAAAAAATAAAATAAGTCCCAAAGAAAAAATGAAATAAGTCCCAATATTTGGGAGTTATTTAAAATCAAAATACTCTCAAAAAAATTAAAGAACTCCGAATGAAATAAGTCCCAAAAAATAATATAAGTTCCCATTACAAGAATTATGTATAGTATAAGTATTTTTACGTATACAAAATGAGGCCCTATGTTCCAACTAGGAGTTTTAAAGGACTAAATATATAAAATGAGGTGCCGATTCACAGAAAATAGTCAAAACTCAATCCTAACATATTTTTTCCCTAAAGCATGGCCGAAGGCCGGCATAACAGAAAAACTTTTAACAAAAAAATAAAAATAAATTGCAATATTTTATTTAAAATGAGAAGAGTGCCAACAACTCTCAATGTTAGAAAAGAAATAAAATAACTCTCAAAATAGTTTTTCGGAGCTATTTCATTAGGGAATTGTTTCATAACGAAATAACTCCCAACAAAAATTGTGAAATAAGATAATTCAGCCATTTTTTGTGATCTGATATCTGCGATATAAAATATGAGTATTTAAACATTTTTGTTTGCAAAATTTAATAAAAATATTTGAAAATATTCGTTTTAAAACCAAAAATAACTTATATTAAATTAAAAACTTTAGCAAATAAAACCTTTTAAAAATCACTAATCCAAAATCTAGCTATAAAATAGCTAGATTTTTCAACTGTTTATACAAATCTAGCTACAAAATAGCTAGATTTTTTAACTGTTTTTAAATTTAGCTATTTCTAGCTATTTTTTTGTCCAATCTAGCTACATTTTTTTAAAAATAGTTGGCATCAGTGTTTGTGCCCCGTAAAGTGCACTTTAGCCAAAAAGATATTAGATTTATTTTAAACAATTTTTTTAACGAGTTCCTTTTTGTCAGTGGCACTTTTTTTAAAAGCAAAACGCCAAAATTTGAAAATAAAAGTTGTCAAATATTGTTTTTTTTTTTTTTTTGTTTCTATTTTATTGTATTTCTTGTTCTTTCTCGCATTTGTTGTTTCATTCGATCAATCCTGAAAAAATCCAATACAGAAACTATCAAGTATCATATCACCTTAAACAGCTCTTTAACATTCTCCAGTAAATGTAAAGCATCTGGTAACACTGCCAATTGCGAAAACTGTTCTACTGTTAATTAACATGACTTCTCTTTATAATTTCGATGTCGCAGTTAAGTTAGAGACACAATTACAGCATCAGGCAGCAATATATAAGACGGCATCGAAACCAAGTCCCAATTCAGGGAGGGCAATTTTAATTGCCGCTGTTAAAATTGGCCAATGTAAATACGCACTAAGAAGATAGTGTCCGACAGAACAGTTCGGTCAAAAAACGTCATTTAATCAAAAATTTGGTATTTGGGAGTACTTTTAACAACTTTTTTTATATGGGGTAGAATTGTTGAGGCGATGGAAGACGATTCTGAACGAGTACGAAGTTAAGCCACAATTTCGAAGTTCAGTAACCGAACTTTTTTCAATTAGGCCGAACGTTCGGTTACCGAACATCTAAATTGGTGCTTAACTTCGTCCTCGCCATTAAATTTGAATGTCAGAATAGTCTTCTATCGCCTAAACAAACAAATGGCCATCTGAAAAAGCTGTTAAAAATGCTTGCAAATATTAATTTTTTCCAATACCATATTTTGGCCGAACTGTTCGGTCGGACACTACAAGAAGATGGTAGCAAAGTGGAAATTTACACGGTGGCTTTTGTTTGCTGCTGCATTCGAGTTTGTGGACAATATAGGTAGAATAAGGGTAGAGAACGAAGTAAATTTAAAGTCAACATGCTAATTCCCAAAAAGAGGCAGTTTACACGTTTTTGTTTGAGCTTTTTTTTTTTAGGACAATAGGGGGTGAGAAGCAACGTAGGAAGAAAACGGAATTCGTGAAAAAAAGTTGCAAGACTTTATTGCAAGCAAAAAAAGGCGTAAATACCGTCAAAGCAATTTGACCTAATATCAACCATTGAGTAAACACAGGAAAGGAAATAAAAATAGGGGGCATGTCATACATAGAATCAATTCCGTTCGAAAGTGAGATAAGTGTTTACTCGACTCGTAAAACGAATATTTATTTTCGGAATTAAATCACTTTCAAAATCCAAGTTGAATTGAATAGCATGGAAGTGGGTTTATTCCGAAAAATTTTAGATTTTGAGAGGAAAATTTTGAAACCACTTCCAAACGGAATTGTCTCTGTGCTAGGCTTTGTAATCCTTCTTAAACTCGCTGTGAATAAGAATTTATTCTTACATATAAAAAGTATGAGAAAAAGTTCTAACTGCTTGCTGCTTTTATTGTGTCTGTGGCCTAAACAAACGCTGCTTGCGTTGACGTCTACACAGCTGAGCGTTAAATTTATGAATTTTATTCAGTCGACTTTTCAACGTTGTTGAAACAACAATTTTTGTGATTCATCTCGGATCTCGTATAAAATTTGCACACATTAACTGGAAGCACTCATTAAAAAAAAAAAACTTTAACGATCCTTTTGTTAAACAAATTAAAAAAAGTTTTTTTTGCTTCAGCAAATACTGCTCAAGTGTCTGTGTGTGGATACTGAAAAAGCCGGTCATTGTCCTGCTCTCATTTTGCCGGAAATATTTTTGGTTATCTGTGCACTTTTTATGTGTGAATGTTGAATTGTGTCTTGTCTTCGGCAACCAGTCTGAAAAGTCTCTAAATTTTTGTGTTTTATATAAATATTTTTTTCGCATCTACAACGGAACGGGCTTCGTGTAAATTTTTTGCAGCAACAACAACATAACCAACGAGACCAGACGATACACATAACTTGCAGGAAAAGTGACTACACAAAAAACAAAAAAAAAGTCGACTACTACGTGTGTGTCTATACCAAAAACCGACAGTAATTTTTTTTCGCAAAAAAAAATAATTGCAAACTTTTAATACAAAATTATTAAGTTTCTTCAAAACTAGTAAATAAAAAATTAAAATGGTTACCATGGAAAATGCTGAAGAAGTTATGCAAATCTTGGATCGTTTTACACGACTTAAGCAAAAAGAGATACCCAAGGAGTTGGATGAATACTTAGGTTATGTTGCTAAAACCGGCGATACTGTCTTCAAGTGGGCTTCATTAAAATATTTGTTTCGTGAAAAGCTGCTCAATGTTATAAAAAATTTTCATGATACTACTCCTCGTATAGATGGTAAGTTGAAATTAAAAAAAATTGCCAAAAAAATACACCCAAAAGTCTGGTTCAACCGGCTTTTTTTCTTAAGTATAAAACTGCTCCTGTGTAAATTTCTTTTTTAATACTTTCTCTTTGTAAAAAAGCAAAAAAAAACTTGCCTAATTTGAAACAAATTTAACTTTTAATTTTCTGTTTAAATAGGGCGTTCCGCTCTTTTTGGTTTTTTGCAATATTTTGTTCATATTTTCCTTTTTAAATTTATTTCACAACTTTTTTTTCTTCCTTTGTTCTTTGCATTGCTATTATTTTTTGTATAAAAACCAGTGTTGCCACCAATGGAATTGGAAATTACACAAAAAATTATCCAAAATCTCACAAATTACACAAAATTTTTTATTTTTTCATTCCGTTTGTAACTCCTTGTCTACACCTGATTTATTTGGTGGCAATAAGCAATAACGTATGCAAAAGGAACAAAAAACCGCTTTGCGTCTATTATTTTTTTAATTATTGCTATAAAAATGTTGACGTTATATCAGTTGTGGACACTAAAATATTTAAATATCGGTCAGAGAGCTCTAAAGTATATTTACATTATTGATCCTTGATCGATTTTTAGACATTGTCCGAATGTTTGTCCGTCCGTTTGTATAAAACATACTGTAGTCCAAAATAAAAAATCTATACTCCTGAAGATTGCCACGAATTTGTCTTATGGTCATAGGTAGGCTAAGTTCGTAAATCGGTCCAGGTGGAAAAATGTTTCCACTTGAAAATCTAAACCAACCTCTGAAAAACGACATTTTTTGAATGATTTTTTTGTATTTTTTGTTCAACAAATGAAACAATTTTTAGTCCGCCTCCTTTTGTAGGCGTGGATAAAAAAAAATAACAATGATAAAATGGTTTTAATATTGATATAATTGTAATAATTAAGTGCAAAAATCATTATAAATCTACTTTCCAACATTTATCGCGTGGGGAAAAGTGTTCCCCAATATTAAAATATATTGAATAACAATTTTCAGATTTGGGAATAGGGATTCTCCAGAACAATTTTTAATTTAAAAAATTTTATAGCGTTGTTTTTCGACATCTAAGTCACGAAGAAAATTAAGTCTTTAATGGTCTAAATATGCATGTTCGTCATTTTTTATCTTGTTTTGTCAATGATTTTTTAGGCCAAAAATGTCGATAAAATGATAAAAAAAAATTGGAACTTTATTGAGATAAAATTACACAAAAATTACACAAAAAATATCATTATCCAAAAATTATCCAAGGATTTTGAAATTGTTCCACTTTTGGATAATTATCCAGAAAGTGGCAACACTGATAAAAACGAAATTATTGCTCTTCATTTAGTTACAAAATGAGAGTAGAATTAGAGTACACACTTTTTACAGTGGTTAAATTAGGTTAAGTTTACTTCAAGTAAAAATAGAATAACTCCACTTTAAATTATTAACGGTAGGGTGGCTTACTGGTTGTTAGAAAAAAATAGTTTCGAAAACAATGACGGGAAACGGCGACGTCCAAAATAGTTTTTTGTGTGTTCAGTCGCCGAATCTTTGGTACTCTCTTGCGTAAAAAAAGCAAAAAAAAAATAAATATAAACATTTGGTAAGAGCGTTTTTTGAGGGAGGGTTCGAAGCATACGTTGGGGGATAACTTCCCATCACGATAAAAGTTGCCAAATAGATAACTTATGGTTTTTGCACGAGATTACTACAATTTTAGAAACAACTCTATATGGCTAGCATCGCTCCAAATTAATTTTTTTTTTCAAGGATCGGCGAGAAATATTTCGCGAGATATATCGCTTTAAAGTTAAAAGCGAAATCGCTTATATCTATCTATTCATTCTGATCGGACCATTACAAGCCGAGATATAAGCGATTTCGCTTTTAACTTTAAAGCGATATATCTCGCGAAATATTTCTCGCCGATCCTTGATTTTTTATGTTGGAATCTGCTTGAAGAGATCTTTCAATGATATCAATTTTTAGAGGTTTGGAAAATGCCAGTAAACTAGAGTATAGCCCAATTTTATCATTACTTAATTTTTTTTATATCCACGTTCTCTAAAATGGAGCGTGCAAAAAAAATTACTCCTGATCCCCTTGTTCCGAGTGGATCAGGTCGATGAAATTTGTATGTGGAAAAATGTTTCATTTATTTAACAAATACATATACAAAAAACATGTATAACAAGTAAAAGAGTTAAATTCGGCCTTGCCGAATGTAGTGATACCCTCCACAATTTCAAAAAGATTATTGCAAAAAACTTTATTTAAAAGGAAATTACTTTTGAAAAAAAAATGTTTGTAAAAAAATTTCCGCGATTTTTTTCTTTTTTTGTCAAAAAATATGTTCGTACTTGTTTAAATACCATTTGTTATCAATTATGTTCACATATTTCAATCAGCAGCCGAATTAAAGCATTTCGTATTTTTAGGTTATGTTGAATATACTAAAATTTTTTAGGTTTCCTTACATTTTCGTTCAAAACTTTTGAACCGCTGAACCGATATCGCTCAAATGCAATACCAAACTTCTCGGGAGAACTTCCAATAAATATGTTAAGTTTCAGTCACCTCCATGTAATATTTTGGCCTTGATCACCATTTCCACAGACAGACAGACGGACATCGCTAGAATGTCTTAAAATCGATCGAGGATCATGAATATATATACTTTGTGGGGTCCCAGACCGATATTTCGGTGAGTTACAAACGAAATGACAAACTTATATATACCCTCTATCACTAAGTGGAGGGTATAAAAAGTTGTGTTTTCTGGGTAATTTAAGTTCTTCAAGAAGAACTTTTTCCCTTGTCCGATTTTGCCTATATACGAACTTGACCTTATAAGTAACATGAGAGATATTCGTACCAAACTTCGGGGATCTAGGTATTTTGGTATGGACTGAATTGTAGTTTCCACAGACATACGGATATTCATAGAATGTCTTAAAATCTATTATTGATCAATATTTCGATGCGTGACGAGGGTGGTTTGATAAGTCCTTGAATTTCAGTATAAGCAAGCAATTATTTTTTTTTGCCAAAAAAAAACCTTTTATTTCTTAACATAGACTTGTTTTATCCCTATACACCAATACCCCGGTTTTCGTCGTTAATTGGGACCGGAGAAACGCCACGCAAACCGAAACGACGCAAACCGAAGCACGATTTTCCATACATTTGTATTGATTTTCATTTAATTGGTTCCGAGTTTTATAATTTTAGCAGAAAAATTAGATTTTTCAATAAAAAATTCAGTTTTTTTTAACAGTTTTAATTAAAATAAAAATATAACAATTTATGAGAAAAACATAAAAAAACATAACAAAAACATAAAAATATTAAGATAAAAATAAAAATTCATTGTATAAACATTTTCATATTAACGACGCAATTTTCATATAATCGAAGCACTAACGACGCAAATCGAAGCACTAACGACGCAACTTCGAAGTCATGCTACGCAAACTGAAATATAAACGGGAAATCCCTTTTTTTTGTTTTAGCTTTGTACATACATTTTTATATCAACGACGCAAATCGAAGCACTGGCGACGCAACTTCGAAGCCATGCGACGCAAACTGAAACCAAAAGACGCAACTTTGAAATCACAGAAATTTGAAAACGACGCAACTTCGAAACGACGCAAACGACGGGGTATTGGTGTACATTTAGTTCTGAGTTTTTATAATTTTTTTTTGCCCTTTCAAATAATAGTTTTTCTAATGATCCTTAAGTTGACGTTTCACGACAGCACACATGGACTTTGAGGTAAATGAACCTTTAAAATATGGTTGTTTTTGTGTGATTACTTCATCATTCGTCCAAAATCTCTTACCGCCAAGCAATTTTTTACAGGTTTGGAACCAGGAAATAGTCACTGTGGGATAAGCTTAGAAAATATGCTGGAAATTGTAAAAATTAGTATCCCAATTTAGGGTTTTTTTTTCGCGTGAAGAAAGCATGGCACAGTGCATAGTCTCAATTAGAATGAGAATCACTTGTTTTAGTGTACAAACAGGACAAGCCCGGCACGACATTTTTCATAGGATTTGACAGATAAAACCGGTTGCTGTAACAGCTCGACTTGTAAATGTATGTAAGTTTATGGTTAGTATTTTGTTATGTTTTCTCTCCCTGTTCTGCTTACTTGTCCAAATCGAGCTCCAAAAAGCTTGCCACCTCTATGGGCTGGGTCCATAAAGATGTTTGATTCAAATAATATGGGAGTTCGATGTGCGTCGATTCTACCGTATCCCTATGAATGTCATTCAGAGTAGAGATGGGCGCGTGAGTGGATTTTGACTCACACTCACTCACGCTCACGCAAAAAATAATCGAATCACTCACTAATCACTCACGCAATTTTTTTTTTTACTCACGCTCACTCACATTCACTTGAGTAATAAAAAACTTACTCACGCTCACGCGTGACTCACGCCAGATTCAATCACGCTCACGCGTGAGTCACGCAAAATCTACTCACGCAATAAAATTTTATTACCAAAAAGAAAAAAAATTTTTTAAAAAAAAATTTGGCAAATCAAAAAATCTAATCACGCAAACTCACGCAAAAAATAAGTGACTCACTCACTAATCACTCACTCAGATTTTTTTTCAACTCACACTCATTCACAATCACGTGATTGAAATGAAAATCACTCACACTCACGCGTGATTCACGTGAATCACGCAAATCACGTGACCAGCGCCCATCTCTAATTCAGAGTTGTCCGATATGAGATGTCGGATGACGTATTGCTAGATATCAATCTCATAACAACGAAGATCTTTTCTGCCATACCTAGGGGAAGGATCAATTTTCGTAGGTGATGGTTCGGATGATACCTCCGATGGCACGTCAGATGGAGCTGTTTCGCGAGCATGTGTTCCTCAACCGAAATTATATTCGTCTCCTCATGTAAATGGTGTTCTGAGGACATCTGAAGTCGATTCTCACGGTTCTTAGGGCTGCATTTTGACAACTCTAAAGGTTCTTCCATTGCGTTTCTTTCACACTCGGTGAACACACCGGCGCTGGGTAGTTTGCCACTGACTGGCTAATCGCTTTATAGGTATCCAACAAGGTTTCTTTGTTTTTTCCCTGAGGACGAATACACACTGTCGAATGTTACCCCAAATATTTTGGGGTGGTTCACTGTCGGAATTTTGGCGCTATCGATTATAACAATCAGTTCCAGTTGTACCTTTTTCTTCCATGACATTCGGATCTTCGAAAAGCCGATACGACTGAGAGTCATCTCTGGCCAAGGACTATCAAGTTAGCAACCCCAGCTTATGAATGATAAAACCGGTGGCTGGCGTAGGTGTGAAATAAAATTTGATCTATTTTTTAAAGATTGGAATTGGAAATCGTGTGGTGTTCTGTTGTTCATATTAATAACCATAGAAATCTGGATTTTTATAACATTTGGGTATGTCACAAGTTAAGCTTGGAGCATAGTGGCACCTCTTATATATTTCTAACAAGTCGGAAGGAATTTCTAGGTAATTTCAATAATAGCCCAACAAAAAATAAACGAAGTGGTTCAAAAAGAATTAGTAGTTTCACTACATACAAAGTAGCGATAGGTGCCGAACTTCATATTCCGTAGGAAGTACTTTTAAAATCACTTCCAAAAATGCTACAAAATAACAATAAAAACATCTTTCACCAGTTCTTTGCTTAATGATTTTGAAGTACCTGTTTCATATGTTCTTAGGAATCAAATCAGAACAACATATGAACTTCTTTTTCAACTGAAACAATTAGAATGAGGGTGATACACGAAGTATGCTATTTTTTCTACGTCCAGCTTCAAATAGATTTAGGTTTTGCAAAAATGGTGACAAAATTTGGTAATGGCATTTCATTTCTCTTTATTTAGAGCTTAAAAAATCGCAAAGACGAAAATCGATTATTGATAAATTTTTCAAATTTCATATCTTATATCAAAAAAAAGTTGGTCCTAAATTAAATAAATAAATACATTTACGAACTAAAGCGGATGTTGCTGCATCACATTATTAAAGATTGTTTAAGCTTTTTAGGAAATTGAGGTATAGGCTTGTGGTCAAAACAAACTTGTGAATCAATTCGCCGTGAATTTTTATAGTTTTGTGATCTCTATAATTACTCCTTTTTATACCCTCCAACTACAGTATGGGGGTATACTCACTTTGTCATTCCGTGTGTAACGCATTGAAATATCGGTCTAGGACCCCATAAAGTATATATATTATTGATCAGTGATCGATTCTAAGACATTCTAGCGATGTCCGTCTGTCCGTCCGTCTGTGGAAGACACGATACAGTCCAAAATAAAAATGCTAGACTCCTGAAATTTGGCACATATACATATGTCTTATGTACATAGGCTGGTTAAGTTCGGAGATGGGCAAAATCGGACTAGGGGGGAAAAAGTTCCCCCTTGAAGAACTAAACCAACCTCTGAAAAACACAATTTTTTTACATGATTTTTTTGTGTTTTTGTTTAACAAATGCAACATTTTATGCTACAAGAAGTTCAAAGTCCTGCATTTGGACCCAAAGAATTAGAAAATGTCGTTTTTTTCGGTCCGCCCCCCTTTTATGGGCGTGGAATAACATTTTTTTTTTAAATATTGATAAACTTGTATTTCTTTAGCGCAAAAAGCATAAGAATGAATTTTCGAGAGGAAATTTGCCCCCCCAATTAACACTACCGAACATCCCCCCCCCAAAAAAAAGAAAACGCCCCTGGGATTTTTTTTTTTTTTGCATATTGGAGGGTATAAAAGATTCGGCACAGCCGAATTTAACACTCTTACTTGTTTTAATTAGAAGTATATATGTTAGATTATCAATGAAAATAATTTTTCTATTACGTAAGGTTTTTAAGATATTCGCGTTTTAATATTGAAATATTTCGGTCTCCTCTGTAACGTATTCTTAAGTTGCTCAAACACAATAGAACTCGATTTAGTAAAAATAAGGCATCTTTATTCCAAATCTGGCATCCAAATTTTTCTATCGCGTACTGTTTTTGAAATATTGGCGTTTGAAATACTCAAATTCTACTGTTACGCACTTATATTATTTATAAATCACACTAAAATTTTCAAACGCGAATATCTCAAAAACAGAACATGCTTGAAAATTGTGGATTGCAGTTTTGGAATCAGGAGGTCCATTTTATATGAAATCAAGTACTATTTCGTGGAAGCAACGTAAGAATACGTGACTGTGGACCCCTAAAAGTGCTTTTTTACTTTTTAACAGCGAATATCTCAAAAACGGTACGTGCTAGAAAAATTTGGACGGTAGATTTGGAAGCAGGAGACCAAAATCTATAAGGACCAGTTAGAAATTTCACTGGGAGGTTTTTGCTGTCGAACAATGTTTTAAGTGTAAATATTACAAAAAAATACTCTTTCAATCAATCTTACAAAAATAAGTGAAAAAAGAACTTCTAATTTAGAAGTTCTAAATCACCAAATAAAAATGACATAATCACACCCAAAATGCCAAGAAATATGTACTTCTAAAGAAGTGATGAAAAAAGTGCTTCCAAAAGGTCAAGTTATATTAACATCCGGATCACTACTTCAGAAGTTGTGATAAAAACACTAGTGATATATGTTATACTTAAGTGTCAATCTTTCGCCACTGAAAAGTGGCGATAAAAAGAACATACTTTGTGTGTCACGCCCATATTAAATTCATCAATGTTTCAGTTGAAGAAGAAGTACATCTGGTTCATAAGTTGTGGTGAATTTTGTAGTGAATGGTAAGCTCTTTTTTTGCTGGGAGATTAAAGTTTTTTTTTAATACAAAGTTTATTATGTGCAAAATTCTTGTTAGCGTCCACCATTTTCCTCTGAAAAGGGAAAACCCGAACATTACCTTCTTAAAATATGTAGTGCAGATTGCTAAAAGTTTAATACATATTCTCTACTGAAATGTTTTCATAAAATTTACTCCAGTTTTTTTTTTTTTTGTATTTCTTTATTTTTGCAAGTCAACTAACCTTTTTTTGCTGCTACCATCATACAATGAAAAATTCATTAACTTCAATTCAAGTTCTAAAAATAGCACACAAAGTAGAAAAAAAAAACAAGAAAAAAATAAAAACTCCCCAATTTAAAGAAATATTTTAATGTGTTTTCTTTTTAAGCTTACATTATTGTTGTTTTATTTCGTGTGTTTATTAAGCTTAAATATTTGCCAGCCTTTTTGTATTGTTTTCTTTTTTTTTTTCGTTACTTTGTACTGTTTTTGTTGTAGTCAATACGTGATGTGTATTTAATATTATACTCTGTGCTTTACATTTTCTTTTAAACAGAACTTCGTTAAAATGCTTCTTCTTTTAACATCTATGTGCGTAGTTTATTTACCGGCAGTTTTAATTGGTTTTTATTGTAAATTTTAATGGTTTTTTTTTATTTCTGTTGCTTTTAATTCATTTGCAAATATGTATACATGAGATACAAACGAATTTAATTTAGGCTTTGAAAAAGAAGAGAATCATAATACAAATAACCA
This sequence comes from Pegoplata infirma, assembly GCA_963921195.1. NCBI lineage: Eukaryota > Metazoa > Arthropoda > Insecta > Diptera > Anthomyiidae > Pegoplata > Pegoplata infirma. The sequence continues at coordinate 204,021,183 of OY992540.1, forward strand.
CTGTGCCAATGTATGTACAAAAAGAAAAGAGAAAAAACGACAGATAATAACGCAAACAGAGATGACTTTTTGCCGGTGCTAGCTAGATAGCATAAAATTTATTATTTTTTTGTCTTTATAACAAATTATGTATTTAATTATTATAATTTAAATATTTAATTGTTTTATATTTATATGCAAATACTAATATGTATGCAGCATAAGCAAAAGAAAACGAAATATTTTTTTTTTGTCAAACAGCGATGCTGTTAACGTAACACATCTGCTAGCCATAACTGCTATGTTGCTGTTAACGCAACAGCGACTGCCATGTAAATTCGCAGTAGGCTTTTATGTTAATGTATAAAGTATTACTGTTAAGATAACATAACTTTGTAATGCAGCTGCTGCTATAACATTTCGACTTGCTAAAACTAAAACGCGGTTTTAAACCAGTTAAAACCAGTGTTGCCACTAAGAAAATTCCATAAGTAATTTCTTCATTCAATAGTAACGCAAACTACCAACCAACACTTATCGTCAGAAAAGAGACTTGAAACAAATAAAAATTATTAAAATATGTATTAGTTTTTTTTTAAGTACGAAAATAGTGTTTTTTTACAAAAACTAACAAAATTAAAATGTACCAAAAAAGGTCTAAATAGAACTTTTTTTGATAAATAGAACTAAAATATTGTTTGTTTTGTAAAAAATTTGTTTATAAAAAAAGTACTAAAATCGTCTGTTTTAAAAAAAGTGCTAAAAATGTACTTTCATATAAAAGCAAACTGCATCCAGATAAGTGATACAACTTGTTTTCGACGTTACAAACAGGCATGGTGTCCACTATGGTCGAAAAGATGAAAATAATTACAAAATGCGGCGTATGAAATAAGAAATTTTACTCTAGAGGCCCTTTTAACGGTTTTTAATAAATGCATTATGGATGCAATAGGGACATCTTGCAAATATTTTTAATTAATTTTGTTACAATTTTAGTACACGAGATTAGTATAAGATTGTTTTTATACCGTCATTCCGTTTGTAACGCATCGAAATATCGTTCGGGGACCCCATAAAGTATATATATTATTGATCTATGATCGATTCTAATACTTTTCTAGAATGTCCGTCCGTCTGTATAAGACACGATGCAGTCCAAAATAAAAGAGATAGACTCGTTTAGTTTAGCAGGAATATGTCTTTTGGTCCTAGGCAGTTTAAGTTCGTAAATGGGCAAAATCGGGCCAGAGAGAAAAAGGTCCCCCTTAAAGAACTTAATTAACCTCTGAAGAACGCCATATTTTCACAGGTTTATTTGTATTTTTGTTTAGCAAATGAAACAATTTGATGTCAGAAAAATTCAAGGTCCTGCACTTGGACTTAGGAAATAAAAAAATCGTTTATTATTGTCCGCCCCCTTTTGTGGGCGTGGATATTAAAAATGTTTTTAAATATTAATAAAATAGTATTACTTAAGCTCAAAAAGTATAATAATGAATTTTGAAACATTTACCGCCGGGTTTGTGTTCTCCCCTTAATGACCCCTACTGACCCCCCCCCCCCCCCCAAAAGAAAAACGCCCCTGCAATTTTTTTTATATTTATGTTGGAGGGTATTATAGATTCGGCACAGCTGAATTTAACACTCTCACTTGTTTTAACTTTATCTTGTAAAATTTAACTAAAACACTGCTTAATAAAATTTAAAGTTTATTTTGGGACAAAAAATCTATAGAAATGTTAAGAATATTTCGGGACGGAGGTAGTAAAATGTAACAAAAAAAGGTCTATTTATAACTTTTTTTTATAAATAGAACTAAAATAATATTTCTCTCATAAAAAGTAAGAAAATGGTATTTTTTATATGAAACTAAAAATAGTTGTTTTTTTTTTTTAAGTACTAAAAAAGTTTATAAAATACTTTTTTATAAAAAAAATACTAAAATACATAGTACTTTTTTTTTGGAAAAAGTACTAAAACAGTACTTTCTTTTGTATAAAATACTAAAATAGTACTTTTTTGTAGAAAGTACTAAAATAGTACTTTCTTTTGCATAAAGTACTAAAATTGTACTTTTTTTAAAAAAGTACCAAAATAATACTTTTTTGTAAAAAGTTCTAACTAAAATGGTACTTTTATTTAAAAGTACTAAAATAGTACTTTTTTTTGTCAAAAGTACTAAATTAGTACTTTTTTGTAAAAAGTACTAAAATATAAATTTTTTGTAATAAGTACTAAAAAAATACTTTTTTGTAAAAAGGACGGAAAGGGTACATATAAAAGCCAATAAAATAGTGTTTTTTTGATTATAAAATTAACCAGCAAAACCTTGATAACCAGCAAAAACAATGAAATGCATACCCCTTATAATTAATAGCATTATTTTAGGATGTCTTACTAAACATTGCTAAATAATGCGTTCTATTCGGGAGTTCACCTATAGGTTAATTCTCTTTTCCGTCTTTTTAGTAAATTAATCTGCCATTTTATTCGTCCGTTTCAAATTAATGGAAAATAGTTTTGTCATAAAGGACCAACAAAAAAGTACATTTGTTCATGCATCAAATTAATTTTTCTGATTTTCTTTCAAATAAATTTTTGTTTTTTGGAGTATTGTTTGTTATTTAAAATATGCATAAAAATGGTTTTTCTTAGTCTTTTTAAAATTTTTATTAATATTTTACGGCCTGTCTCAAATTCAATTCTGAAGTGGTTTCAATTTTGTCCTCTAAAAACGTAAAACGAAATAATTTTTCGGAATGGAACCATTTTCATGCAATCCAATTCCTCTTTGATTTTTCGAAGTGATTTCATTCCAAAAAAAATATTCGTTTTGCGTTTACGAGTAAACCACTTGATTCACCTCCGAGAACGGAATTGAGTCTTTTTTCAAATTTTAAAAACAAATTTTCAAATTTATTTTCAAAAATTGTAATTTTTTTAATAATACTCTTATTCATTTCATAACTAAACTTATTTTCAGAAATACCTCAATATCCTAATGTTGATCCTTTTAATTATGAGAGCATGAAGTCTTCTTTATTGGAACGTTTAGAATTATTTAATGCTGCACCATTTACCATTCAAAGGTTATGTGAACTTTTAATTGATCCACGCAAACAATATAGTCGTATCGATAAGTTTATGCGTGCTTTGGAAAAAAATATTCTTGGTAAGTTATTTTTTGTTAAAAATCTATCTAAAATAGAAAATTAAAATTTTAACCTCAAAAAAGAAATATTAAAAATCGATACCACGATATCTAACATTTATTTTTTATGCATCGACATCTAAATTTCTTAAAATTATTTTTCATACTTCAATAACTTACATACTTTTTAAAAATTTCCATACATCATTAACTAATCTTCTTTAGAAAAGTGTTCAAAATAGCTATTTTCTTAAGAAAATTTAGTAATTAACTATTTAAAAGAAAATTAGTCATCGATAACAACATTTTTTTAATAAAATTTTTCTTTAGAAAATGTTGCTATCGATAACTAATTTTCTTTAAAAAAAAATGAATTGGCTGCTCTTCTTTAAAAATATTATCGATAGGTAATTTTCTTTAGAAAATGTCGTCTTCAACAAATATTATTTTAAAAATTTTGTTATCGATAAGATAACTAATTTTCGTTAGAAATTTTGCTATCGATAACTCGTATTCTTAAGAAAGTTTTGTTATCGATAAATAATTTTCTGTTGAAAAATTTGCTATCGATATATATTTTCTTAACGAAATAATTTATTTACTTTAGAAAATTTTCTATCGATAACTAATTTAGAAAATTTAGTTTTCGATAACAATGCTCTTTAAAAAAATTTTGTAATCGATAACTTATTTAGAAAATGTTGTTTTCGATAACTTATTTTTTTAAATTATCAATAACTATTTTTTTTAGAATTTTTGTTATCGATAACTAACTTTCTTTATCAAATCTACATTTCTAAAGCTACATTACTTCAAAATTATCATTATTATAAAATATTTCTTTGCTTGTTTTGTTTTTCTCACACCTTAACTTATTTTCAGTAGTCAGTACCGTCGAGCCGGGACGTAAGAGAACTGAATCGGAAAATGGTGATTCTCTTGATTCTGTAGTAAATGGTGATATTTCTTTGGACGTCAATGTTGACATTGATATGGAAGCTGATGGTTTATTCAATAATGCCGAAAATACTAACGGTAATGGCACAGCCACTAAAGCCGAAGTTGAAGCAGCTAAAGAAGAGGCCAAACCCGAAGAAAAGAGCGCAACTAAAAATACACATGCCAACGATGATGATAATTTGCCAAATCCTAAGAAAGCTAAATTAGATATACCCGAAGAAGATGATGCCAAGCTAGAAGAGGAATCAATTAAAAAACCCGAAGAAAATGTAGAACAAAAAGAAGAGGCAAAGGAAAAGAAAATGGAATGTGAAGAAAAAGAAGCAACAGAAGAGGAAGTCAAGGAAGCTAAGGTGGAGAAAAAAGAAATAAACGAAAAACCAAAAGAGGAGGAAACAAAGGCGGTGGTTGAAAAGGAAATTAAAGAACCTAATGAAAAGGAGAATGAGGAAAGTAAAACAACTGAAGATGTTGAAATGGAAGAAAATAAAGTAGAAGAAACCCCTAAAGAAGAAGAGGTTAAAGAATCTAAAAAAGTGGAACAAGTGGTAGAAAAAGTTGTAGAAGAAGTAAAGGAAAAAGAAGTTTCTAAAGAAGAAGAACCAGCCAAAACAGAAGAAGTTACAGAAAAACCAAAAGAAGCAACTGAAGAAAAAGAAGATTCTCCCATGGAGGAAGAAGTTGATGGTAAAAAGCAGGAAGAAGTAAAAGAAAATGGTAAAGGAGAAGAAGAAGCAAAACTGGTTGGGGAAGAACTTAAAGAAGAACTAGCAGAAGAAAATAATAAGGAAGAAAAGGAAGATACCACACCAGTGGTAGAAAAACAAGAGCTAGAAAAGGGAGAAAAAGAGGAAGTTGAAAAAAAAGAAGAGTCAGTAGAAAAAATTGAAGAGCAAGTCGAAGCTAAGAAAAGCTCAGAACCCGAAAAAAAAGAATCTACTGAAGAAACAGAAACTTTAAATGAAAATAAAGAACAAGATGACAATATAACAGAAGAAGAGCCAACTGAGAAAGAAGAAGTTATAGAAAAAGCTAAATCAACAGAAAAAGAAGATATTAAAACTGACATTCCACAAAAATCTACCAATGAAGTAGAAATTAAGGAAACATTAAAGGAAGAAGAAACAAAACAGGAAGATTTAAAATCAACCGAGAAGAAAGATGAAGAAAAAGAGGAAGAGGCAACTGAAAAAGAGGTGGAGGAGAAAAAAGAAATAGAAGAAGAAAAAATGGAGGAGGAGGTAGAAGAAAAACTGGACGAAAAGAAAGTAGAAACTGAAAAAGTTACAGAAGAACTTACAGCTAGTTCTGAAAAAGAAGGAGAAGAAACAAAAAAGACTGAAGAAGAAACATCACAAGAAGTTAAAAAGGATGATAAACCTGCAGAGGAGGTAACAACAGAGAAAGAAGAAGAAAAGGAAGCACAAAAGGAAACAGAAAAGGAAGAAGAGATGGAGGAAGAAAAATTACAAGAAGATAAAGAAAAGGAAACTAAACCAGATGAAACTAAACCAGAAGACACTAAAACAGAAGAAACTAAAAAGGAAGAAACTAAAACAGAAGAAATTAAAACAGAAGAAACTAAAACAGAAGAAACTAAAACAGAAGAAATTAAAACAGAAGAAACTAAAGTTGAAGAAGCTGTTTTAACAGAAGAAGTTAAAGAAAAAGAAGAAACAATAACTGAATCTAAGAAAGAAACTGAAATTACTGCCACCACTCCTCCTAAAGAAACTACCACAAAAGAGGAAGAAATAGCACCGACATTAGCTAGCGAAGAAGAAACCAAAACTCCAGAAGTTGAAGCTGCCCCTACCACAACACCTTCCACTTTAACACCACCCACATTAGCACTGAACGATCAACCTATGGTTGAGGATGTTCCCTTAGAAGAGGCCACTCCAACAGTAGAAGAAGTTGTTATGGCTGAGCCACCATCTGCAGATAACGCTGCTACTACTACAACTGCCATGGCCACTGAAGATGAGCAAACGACAGCTGCCCCAGTAACTAAAGCTGAAGAAGAACCCTCTGGCATGGAAGTAGATGATACTAGCCAAGAAGCTATGGATCAGTAAATTTGAAGAACTTGAATATAATTTCAATAAAAAAAATTAAAACAAAAAACTATATTTAAAATTAAGTAAGAAACGCTTTAAGCGTTACTTGATTTCAAAAAAAAAAAAAAACGAAAAATCCTTAAAAAAAAATAACTTAAAAATTAAAAAAATCACACACAAAAAATTTAAAATAGAACAAGACCTAACTTAGGGCTCTTTAAATTTAAAGCAAAATAACTAAAACATTTCAATATTTATATTATTTAAAATGAAAAACAAACTTAATTCTTAGCAAAACAAACAAAACCACAACAAAAAAAATAATAATAATAAAATGACGATATTTTATGGCTAAAATTTAAAAAAATAATAAAAAAAAATATTCCATTCTCTAACAATCTTTTAAATTTATTTAAAAAATAAAAAATCCCCCTCAACATCAAAAATTAAATCATTTTCTCTTTTTAAGTGATATTGTACTCAAAAAAAAAAGAACTGAAAATGATTTTTTTCTCAAATTCATTGAAAAAAATGTTTGAAAAAAATTCATTAAAAAAGGGATCAATTATATTAATGATAAAAATATCTCATTTTAGTAATTTGATATTAAACAAGTTCCAATATTTTCTAAAAAAAAGTATAAAATAAAATACATTGTAGATTTTTGTAATTTTTTGTTTTGAGTTTTTTTTTTTAATATAAAACCTCCATTTACGTAGTATTACTTACTTTATTTTTATCATTATTATAATGAACCTTTTTCACATTATAAAACAAACAAAAAATAAATAAAAAAAAAACAAAAAATTGTCTAGGTTTTAAATCTTGTGTTTAAATCGAATTTTTTTATGTTTAACTGTCTTTTTTTAATTTTATTTGTACGAAAACATCATTAAAATATATTCAAGTAATTGATATAAAAAAAATACATGTAATTGATATACGTATTAAACAAAAAAAATTAATTGTTTTATTTAATGGAAGAGTATCGGATGGGAAACGTAAAGGAAACCTAACTTTGCACAGACTTAACAGATGCAACAATTATACCATGTGTTAAAAAAGTAATCAAGAGTTCGTTTGAGAACAAAATAAATGGGTGAATTAACTCCACTTGATCTTATGTTTCTCCGGTCTATCCATGTGTGGACTCAATGAGTCCGAAATTTTGAGGCATGTCAAAGACTTAATTCCGTTCGGATTTGGTAAAAGTGGTTTACTCGTAAAACGCAAAGGGAATATTTTTTTCGGAATGAACCCACTTTTATGCAATTCAATTCCTCCTTGATTTTTGAAAGTGATTTCATTCCGAAAATTATAATCTTCGTTTTGTTTTACGAGCAAACCACTTTTTCCAAATCCGAACGGAATTGAGTCTGTGACATGCCCCTTGAATTAAAAATTTACATTCCGGAAAATTTAAAAAAGCCGTTGTCTCGGCAAATAGTGGCCACAAGATAAAAAAAAGTCCAACGGCATTTTTGGTGTCCTTTACTCGTACAACTTAAATGCAGAATAACCCAAAACCCTGAAATCAATAGTTGTTGAGTTATTTGATTTTCAAACTTTTCAGTACCCCAAAACTAGTGTTTCCAATTACTCGACCCAGCCTGTTAACCGGTTAGAGTATTATTCGAAAAATTACCAAAATTGATTAATCGCTTATTCGGGTCGATCAATCGGAAAAAAGAAAAATTACTTGGAACTTGTAAGCGCTTCTCCAGACAATGTAAAAAGAGAAAAATATAAAAATTTACATTCACGGTTGTATTGTTTTTAAAGGGTTAAAAATTTCCGAATTCGAACGCTTTCTTTCGATTCGAATTACGCAGTAGACCCCCTGATTTCTTAAAATTTTTGTTCTACGACCGGGACAAAAAGATGTAGGTAGATTGGAAATTATGTCTAGGATATCCTTGTTCTATATGGAGTCATTTGAAGCAACCACAAAAAAGTGCCGTCGTAAGGACCGACAAAAACCACCCCAATTTCAAAATCTACTCACGGCTTTTTGTCCCGGTCGTGGAACAAAAATTTTAAAAAATCGGCTCTTAAACTTTAAAAAGAGTTTGTTTTCGTTGCATTTACATGAAATTGTGATGGCTTTTTCGGTCTTTAGGACGGCACTTTTTTGTGGTTGCTGCAAATGACTCCATATGGAACAAGGATACTCTAGACATAATTGCCGATCTACCCACAGTTTTTTGCCCCGGTCGTAGAACAAAAATTTTGAAAAATCGGTTCTTAAACTCAAAGTCGTGTGTTTTCCATGTATTTACATGTAGTGTCCGACCGAATATTCGGCTTCGGCCAAAAAGCACTATTCGGCTTCGGCCACATTTTTGGCCGAATACGGAATAATTATATAAAAGTTGTACTCACGTGTTGAAAATCGCACTAAACACACTTTGAATCACATTAGTAAGCCACAAAAACATTTAATTAAGTGTTTTTAAGGTTAAAACAAGATTTGACACTCAAAAAAATTTTTATGATCGAAAAAAATTACTCAAAAAAAATTTTATTTACAAAAATGTCTAAAAAAGTTTTTTTGTTTAAAATAAAACGTTCTAGACAACATTTTTATACATTTCGTCAGCTTATTATTGTTTTGCTCCATACGCCAACAACTCGATTTCGAGAAAAACGATAAAATAGGTTTACCACAAATTTTCTCGAAAAGTAATCGATGAATTTTGTTTTAATGTTTACCATTTATTGCTACATATATTGTTAACAAAGCTTCTAGTTTTCAGACTTTTACATACAATAGATCAAAAGATTTTAAGCTTTTAAGAAAATAAGATTTTATGGTATTATGCTCCATATCCAATTTTGCTTACACATTTGGGACTTTTGAGTGATATGGAGCAAATGAGTTCTCAACGCCAAACAAAATAACATTGAAACAAAAAGAGCTAGATCGACAAAACTGGGTATTTAAAACACTTATATAGTCAGGTTGCGTGGTATTAAAAATTGGGATGATCGGTCAATGGACACGCCTACCTCTCACACAACCTAAATGGCAAATATGACATTACTTGAAATGTTTAGAAGTTACGGTATTAAAATTTGGTACGTAGAATAGTACCAACATAATTAATCTTCATTCCAAAAATATGCAAGATCCGGTAATTTTTAAATTATCTAGAGCCTTTTCTATAACGCAAATTTTCAAAAATCGTCAAAATGGTGTGTTTTTTTTAGAAAATGCTGGATATCTCAAATTTGAAAAGATGTTTTAAAAAACGGACTTCGGAATAAGAAAGAGGATATTTATATTATATATATTCCATTCCTAACTCATTTTTTTCAAAAATGGCGAATGGAGCAAAACAATAATAAGGTGACGATTTGTGTATTCCGCCAAGTCGAGTTTTACTATTTTTCTGGTTTTTACTACAAAAATATTTTTTTTTTTAATATTCGGTTTCGGCCGAATAGGGAAAATTGGGCCGAATATTCGGCTTCGGCCAAAAAATGTGTATTCGGTCGGACACTATTTACATGAAATTGGGACAGTCTTTTTCGGTCTTTAGGACTGCACTTTTTTGTGGTTGCTTCAAATGAATCCATATAGAACAAGGATATTCTAGACATATGTAATTGCCGATCTACCCACAGCTTTTTGTCCTGGTCGTAGAACAAAAATTTTGAGAAATTGGCTGTAAAACTCATAGTCTTGCTTTTTTCATGTATTTACATGAAATTGGGACGGTCTTTAGGGCGGCACTTTTTTGTGGTTGCTTCAAATGACTCCATATTTAACAAGGATGCTCTAGACAGCTTTTTGTCGTGGTCGTAGACTAAAAAAATTGAGAAATCGGACCTAAAACTCATAAATTTATGGGTTTGGGGTCCTGAAAAAAATGAAAATTAAATAACCCAAAAACTTTTGATATCAGGGCTTTCAGGTATTCTGTGGTAAAGTTTTATAAGTAAAGAGCAACAAAAATGTATGGACTTTTTATAGTGTGGGCACTACTTACCGAGATATTGGCTTTTTAAAATTTTCCGAAATGCGAATTTTTAATTTAAAATTTCGAACCCATTGGGTTTTTTGTGCTTTGAAATTTTTCTCCGTTTTGCTCTATCTTGCTTAGTTTTCGAGACATCGGCACTTTTTTATTAAAAAAATAAAAGGAGAAATTGTTTTTTAAGTTCTGTAAAAATACCCTTTCTTTACATATTTCAAACTAATTTTGAAAACCGGTTTACCGGGTAGACCAGACTCGGCGCTTAACCGGGTCGACCGGTTTCCCTTATCCAGTCCTAACCGTAGGCTCTAAAATAACCACTGTGCAACACAGTATGCTCAGAAAGGTTGGCTATTTTTTAGGCTTGAATGTCTTTCTGTCGAACTGTAAAAAGCAAAAGTGGAGTTCCAAAAAAGGAGATATGAGGTAAAAATATTAAAACTTCGTGTTTTTCACACTTCTTATTTTTTATTTGAAATTAACTTTATTTAAATATTCATTGATAAGTTTATAAACTTGTGTTGCTAGTTTGTAAATCATAAATAAATTTAATAATAATAATAATATTTATAATATTTAAATACATTTTATAACTATTAAACTACAGAGAACTTTTTGTTGAATTTTTAGTTTTTTTTTTCTTTCTTTATTTGTTTCGTAGAATTTTTTCAATTTTTGCATTTGCTAGGTACACTGGAAGCTAGTTAAATGGAGAAAAAACTTTAATGATAAATAAATGAAAACAAAAAACCAAAAAAATATAATAAATATTAATTCAACATTTTTATAAATAATTTAGCAATTAACTGGGTCATTTTGAAACGTATTTATAATCGAGTTTTAAGGATGTAGATTTATTTTAAACTTTGTTTAACATTGATGCTACCGGCGAAACTCATATTTAAATCAAAGTTAAGCTGATCCGCTAAAATTTGGTTTACAAAACTTGATAATGCCAGAACATTTTTTTTTTCGATTGACTAGACCAAGTTTTACTGAGATCCCAAAAACTCGGCCTAAGGGCCAATAACACGTAAAAATTAACCGGCAGATAAGTTGGGTTTTGTGCTAAAGGTGCATATTTTCTATACTTGGAACCTGAGCATTGAGGCATTAGTTTTTTCGGCATTAGTTTTTTTTTTTTTCATATAAAAGTAATGCCAGGTCCAAAGTATGATTAACTATAAAAAATAATTTTCAGATTTTTATAATTTTCGTAAAACTACAAATATTTATCGTAAAATATACGAAACATTTCGTGTATTTTAGAAATATCTGTCGTTGTGCGAAATCACGATTTTTTTCGTACATTGTGCAAAAAGGATCATGTAATTAATGCTGTGGTGCGCACACACATACTATAACATTCATGCTTGTGTGGGTAGTAGCAAGCGAAAAGTCAACAAATTTGGTCAAGCAACAGAATTTTATAGTGTACGTGTGTCGACAGCGCACAAGCAGCATTTTTTAGCCTATTCCAGCGGGAATAGGAATTACAAAAATGTCCATCACTGAATTTTTGTAATAGATGTCAAAATTTGTTTAGGACTACAGATAACTAGATGGTGTACCAACGTACATAAAAAATTTGTTTTCAGTTGTCTTAATTTACATACCGGCGGTGCTCTGGCCAGAACCGCTATGTGTATTTCAAAGTTTTTTGAAGAGACTTTAAGAACAGTTTAATTTGGTCCTTTAGCGATACTTTAAAATAATATTTCGTTCATAAATATTTAAATAATATTGCAAATATATTTATATATTTAAATAATATTGCAAAAAACAGCACATAGGTACCAAATTTAACTGTTTTAAACGAAAAATGTTTATCCTTTTTGAAATACGATTTCGTTATGGCACTTTGCTCCTTATAGGATCCACGGGAACTAATATATAAATATCCTGTATCAAATTCCGTTGGCATGTGTCCACGTGCAGCCAAATTAAAGCAGTTTGTATTTTTAGGTTAAGTCGAATGTATTATGATTCTCAAGGTTTCCACACATTTTCGGTCACAACTTTTGAACCCCCAAACCGATATCGTTAAATCAAAGCCAAAATTATTATTTATACCTCCTTTACAAATGTTTTTCAAAATTTTCCCCATTTAAAATTTTCAAAATAAAAATGTTGATTTAATAAAAAAAATAAACCAAAAAAAATTATATTAAAACATAATTTACTAATATATATAAAAAAAACAAAGCCCAGCACCAGGCTGTTAAAGATTTCTACTTCCTTTTTTTTTAAAGATAATAATATTAAGATATTAAGCCTACTTTAGGCAAGATTTCCAAGATTTTCAACAAGTTCGTATACCCAATTCTACTCTAAATACCAGCTCTTTCTAAAGCCGTTAATTGTTGGCCCAATCTTTCCTCTTTGGCTTTACGTTCCGAACTTAATTTCTTAGAGTGGGTATAACTTTGCAAAAATGTCTGTACATCAATTTTACCATTTAAAAATTGTTCCACATGCTTTTCACATTCGGTATCCGCATTTGAAGCAGCTATTTGTAATAACTCTCTTATGTGTTGAGGATTATATTCATCGGATTTCTTAAGATATTTTTTATTAAGTAAATCACATTTCTCACCCAGATGTTTTAAGGTCGTTACATCATCACTCAGCTTTCGCTTAAGTTCGACCAAATGTGTTTCTTTAGTTTCATTTTCTTTTGAAATTGTCTCCACTTGATTGATCATGGAATCCAATTCTTCATTGAGCTGCTGTACCACGGACATTTCTTCAATGAAATCATCAAAGAACTCTGGATCAGTATCAAGCTGTTTAAGTTCATCCAGTGAAAGGGTGGATAGATTTGGAAAGTTAGCATCATTTAGCCTGGGTGAATTTGATTTCGTGGGATCATGTGGTGAGGTTTCTTTGCTACTATTAGTACTATTAGATGCACCACTGCTGCTAGTGCCACTATCTAAAGATTTGGCCACTTGTAGGGGAGGATAATGATGAGAATGGCCTTGTGGCAACATATTGGCATTTGAGGACGCAGAGGAATTGTTTGGATTTGGTATATTAATGGGACTGTTTGCTTTAATTACAGGTGGTGGAAAACGTTCAAATTCACGGATAACAGCTTGAACGACACGACCCAAATCGGAATGGGGAGAATACTGAAAAAAGAAAAAAATAGGTTTTTAATAAAGTAAAATGAGTAAAATAGAAACGTGCATATATCGGTAAATACTGCCGATACGATTAAAAGAAGTCATAAAAGGAATAATGCCGGCCTTGATTGGAGGAACATGCTTACCAAATTAATATAGTCTTAGGATTTTTTTTAAAAGGAAAAATGAGTCAGAATCTGCAAATTCTTCTTTCAAGGTTGTGAAGTACCAAAAATGTCACAAAATTTGTCTAGGCAACAAAATTTCTTAAAAATCCTGATTTCTGTTTCCCAATTATTTATTTTTAGCAAATTTAAGGCCATTAATGACGTTAAGTATTATAAAAGTATCAAAATCTCCCCCAAACAAAAAAAAACCTAAATCCTTCAACTTGATTCCAAGGATTTTACCTTGTAGTTGGTATTGACCTTAATATTCTTGACAGTTACTCGTCAAATACTAACAAATTAAAATATGGCTCAAAGGAAAATTCAATATTCCACAAGGTCATCCTAATATATTTTAAAGAATATAAATCAAGGGCGTCATACTTACATTTAATAAGCCAGGAGCTGATTCAACTTCACCCGTAGTAGAATTTATCCAATGATGCTGGACAAGGGGGGAGAGTAATAATTTTGGTCGTTCATTGGGAAAGTTAACACCCAACAGGACAGACAATATAAAATTACGACCACCAGATTCAAAATGTATACAATATTCTTCAAGTTCAGAAACTTCTACGACACTAAAATATGAAAAAAATTGTTAGAAAACCAAAAAAATAGATAGAGAAATGCAAAAATGTTCAACACAACAACTCACTTGTCATTGAATACTTTCAAAGTATCAATTTGACGACGACGATAATCCAAGTCATTAAATTGCTGAGCTCGCATTAACATTTTTATTAAAAAATTTTATTTAAAAATCTTTTTTTAGATTTTTTACAAGGGCACAGGATGTAAAAATAACACACATAACATCTACATAAACTTGTTAAATGTTTTTATACCACAAAAAGAGTAAAAATTGTATATTTTTTTATTTATTTTCCAAAAAACAGAAATTTATTATTTTTTATGATGATCATCAACTTTACAGTATAATGCAAAATAATGTTTTGATAAAACAATACTAAACACACATACACACGTAAAACACATGATTTAGTAATATATTTTGCAACTCTGGGTTGTTTATTCAAAATAAACCGCTGTAAAGGCAAACAAAGCGATAATAAAAAATCGCCATTTTAATATAAATTAACCGGGGATTCGATAAAAAAAAAAGCAGAAAATCTGAAATTGTATTGAAAAAACCAACGTCATGTTTTTAATAATAACTTTTTCATACTCAAAGCTTATGAAAATGTTATTTAATTATCTTGAATTTAAAAATATAATTTTAAATCATAAAAGCGCTAAATTATCATTACTTGCTATATGATTTCATAAAAATCAACCGCTGTATTAACAGCTGTTAAGTGATTTTTTTTGTTGTTTTCCAAACACATTTTGTTTATATTCCTTTTTATCAATCTTTAAATTTTATGTAACGTTAATAAAAATTATAAAAATAAAACTCAAAAATGGCTCTATTTCAAATGAAATGGCTACGCAGATTAGTACGACGTAATACTAATCCCATACCCGAATTGCAGGCAGCTATCTGGAAACGCCGCTTAAGTATAGCATACGCTATTGCAGCTTGGAATGCATTTGGTTTTGTATGTTACATGGCATACAGTGGTCGCAGTGATTGGGCCCATTATTATGGCTTTAAAACCGACGATGAGAAAATGGAATCACAGGCCATTCAATTCAGCAAACGTTTAAATGTGGAAAAGGGTAAAATTGTAAGATATTCTGGTTTTACAAAGGTCGATGAAACTACATTTGATAATACCAAAGATAAATAAAAACAGCAAGTGTAATAAAAAAAGTTGGAAAATTTAATAAATGGGATTTTTAATAAAAAAAAATATTGTAAACATTACAGAGATTTTACCACTGTTGCCAATGATGCGTTTTTTTCCACTAAAGCTTGCGTTTTTTAATATCGCATTAATTTTTTAAACTACACGCAATAAAAAACTAGGGTCAGATTGAGCAAGTCTACTTGGTAAGAAAATTTTATATGGAGTGGATAGACTTTTACCAAATTTTTTCTAAAATTATGATTGTCGATGTTAAAGTAACATAATTAATTTTTTTATGTAAAATAACCAAGTTTTTTTGGTTCATAATAAAAAAAACATTTTTTACGCAAATTATTGGCACAAAAAAAGTTAATGAAAGAAAACAGAAAAACAAAACGTTAAGAGATAAATAAAATTGATAAAATTAAAATAAATTAACACATAAATAAATAAAAAATAAATAATTAGTTTTTTAAAATATATATAAATGTAAGATAAAAAAATGCTAAACTTAATTTTGCTGGCATAACTTACACCACCATTTATTTAGCAAAACCAATGGATTCCCAGACCTATGTTTCGATGAGTTACAAATAGAATGACAAGGTGAGAATACCCCCATTCCGAAGACACCAATAAGGTTTAATAGATTTTTAGTTAAAAATTAGTGTTTGGTAATAATTTTCTATTTAGAATGACAAGGTAGGTATGCCCCATACCGAAGACACCAATAGGTAAAATAGTTTTTAAAGTTAAAAATTATTGTGTTTTGTAATAGAGTTCTATTTTTTCAGGGTGCTGGTAAATTATTTCTGAATCTATAGCGGATCTTTCACTACAAAAATAAGCGTGGGCGGCATTCCTGCCTTTAGTTATAAAATTAAAACCTACAAAATCAATTATTTAGCAAAGCCAATGGAGTCCCACACCTACACACAAAAAAATATTTTACCAATAACTTGGGAGGATATGCGTTTTTAAAGTTTTTTACATAAATTATGAAAAATTTTGCAACATTTTACCAAGTTTTTGCATAATTTTGGTTAAGGTTTGTAAAATTACACAAGATTAAATACTCTTATGAATATTTTCTAAATTTTTATCAGAAACAACCAAAAACTTGGTAAATTGATGCTATTTTTTGCATAATATATGCAAAAAACTTTCAAAACGCATATCCTCCCAAGTACTTGGTAAAAATTTGTTTGTGTGTATGTTTTAATGAGTTATAAATGGGTACGTTCAGCAGAGAAAGCTGCTACCCAGCTGCTCCTCAACATTCTGCTGAACGGTTTAATTTTTGACATTTCAGTCAACATGTTGAGAGAGCGCTTCTCATCACTGGTAGCGTTAAAAAATTATGCTACATTTGATCACAAACTGATAAATAAGCTGTTTTATTGAAATTATTTCTTTTTTTTGACGTTATTTAAGGAAATATAAACAAAAATATCATAAAAAAGTAATTTCCACAGATAAAATAAATGAAAATATAAAAAAACAATCATTTATTCCAATATTTTAAAACATTCATAAAAAATTGCGTTCAGCAGAATCAACTAATCAAAACATGCTATATCTCAACTGTTGAGTAGCAGGTTTCTCTGCTGAACACGCTCAATGAAATGGAAAAGTAAGTATGCCTCCATATATATTTTTTTCTTGTTTTTGAATTTGGTGTTTTCTAGCGATTTTTTTTTTCATTTAGCGGGTTTTTTAAAAAAATAGTTGACATTAGTGAATAGTAGCAGTACATTACAGCGGCTGTTTTTGGTTACCAGCATGCACAGTAAATTGATAACATTCATAATTTTTTCAAGTGCTAGATTTTTTTTTTTCAAATTACTTATTTTTTAAAAAATATTTGTGCCCCGTAAAGTGCACTTTAGCCGATAAATATAATATTAATTTAAATATAATTAAATGTGTATAACAAAACTTCAGTTTTAAACATAAAAATATTTTTTTTATATTTTTATTTGTTGTAATTCACTAATGCTTGATAACATTTGACAACTACAACAAAAATGCGCGCTTTACAAAAACGTCAAACATTTTCTTTTTTTTCATCTTTAACTTGGAAGGCGTGAATATTTTGTTTATATTTTTTTCGGATAAATTAATAAAAAAAAAACAATAATTATATTGAAAGTGTTACTAAATAACATTTAAAACAATGAATGCTTGCATTATATGTAAATCTAACAAAAAAGATGATTTGTTATATGGAGAATTTCTCCAAAATAAAAATATGGGTGTACATACATATTGCTTGGTAAGTATATGCGGCAAGCGGTGGTTGAATATTAAACAAAGGATATGAAAAGCCATATAAGGATTCACTTTTTTATAAAACAAAATTTATATTTTAGTATTTATCTTCAAATCTCTCACAAAATGGTGGTGACGACGAAGGCTTTTTGGGATTTCTGGAAGCCGATATTAAAAAAGAAGTTTGGCGTATATCACAGTTGGTAGGTCTTCTTGTCTTGTCATTTTTCTTAAAGAATACTATTTTTAATTTAATTCTTTTCTAGAAATGTGTTTATTGCCATAAATCATATGCCAATATAGGTTGCTGTCAGCCTAAATGCCGTAAAACATTTCATTTAATATGTGGTTTGGAAAATTTTGCAGAAAATCAATTTTGTAATGATTTTCGTTCCTATTGCCATAAACATATAAATAAAGGTAAACGGCGTCCTACATATACAGACACTTGTTTGATATGCTTTGACTCCATATGGCAAACTAGTAAAAAATTCAATGCAATTACCATGATACAAGCGCCATGCTGTCACAATGGTTGGTTTCACAAGCTGTGCTTGCAAAAATTTGCCACTACATCTGGTTATTTCTTCAAGTGTCCACTATGTAATGATGTTAAAGTCTTTCGGGCAAAACTTCCTGCTAAAGGAATTTTTATACCTAATCAGTAAGTAAAAGAAAAATCTAAAAACAAAAATTTATTAATTTCAGAACATTTTCAAACCGGAATCTGAGAATTTTTCTTTATGAAAAATATCTCAGTAACTGAGAATTTTTCTATATGAAAAATGTCTCAGTAACTGAGAATTTTTCTATATGAAAAATGTCTCAGTAACTGAAAATTTTTCTATATGAAAAATGTCTTTTTTCTATATAAAAAATGTCTCAGTAACTGAGAATTTTTCTATATGTAAAATGTCTCAGTAACTGAGAATTTTTCTATATGAAAAATGTCTCCAGTAACTGAGAATTTTTCTATATGAAAAATGTCTCCAGTAACTGAGAATTTTTCTATATGAAAAATGTCTCCAGTAACTGAGAATTTTTCTATATGAAAAATGTCTCCAGTAACTGAGAATTTTTCTATATGAAAAATGTCTCCAGTAACTGAGAATTTTTCTATATGAAAAATGTCTCCAGTAACTGAGAATTTTTCTATATGAAAAATGTCTCAGTAACTGAGAATTTTTCTATATGAAAAATGTCTCCAGTAACTGAGAATTTTTCTATATGAAAAATGTCACAGTAACTGAGAATTTTTCTATATGAAAAATGTCTCAGTAACTGAGAATTTTTCTATATGAAAAATGTCTCAGTAACTGAGAATTTTTCTATATGAAAAATGTCTCAGTAACTGAGAATTTTCTATATGAAAAATGTCTCAGTAACTGAGAATTTTTCTATATGAAAAATGTCTCAGTAACTGAGAATTTTTCTATATGAAAAATGTCTCAGTAACTGAGAATTTTTCTATATGAAAAATGTCTCAGTAACTGAGAATTTTTCTATATGAAAAATGTCTCAGTAACTGAGAATTTTTCTATATGAAAAATGTCTCAGTAACTGAGAATTTTTCTATATGAAAAATGTCTCAGTAACTGAGAATTTTTCTATATGAAAAATGTCTCAGTAACTGAGAATTTTTCTATATGAAAAATGTCTCAGTAACTGAGAATTTTTCTATATGAAAAATGTCTCAGTAACTGAGAATTTTTCTATATGAAAAATGTCTCAGTAACTGAGAATTTTTCTATATGAAAAATGTCTCAGTAACTGAGAATTTTTCTATATGAAAAATGTCTCAGTAACTGAGAATTTTTCTATATGAAAAATGTCTCAGTAACTGAGAATTTTTCTATATGAAAAATGTCTCAGTAACTGAGAATTTTTCTATATGAAAAATGTCTCAGTAACTGAGAATTTTTCTATATGAAAAATATCTCAGTAACTGAGAATTTTTCTATATGAAAAATGTCTCAGTAACTGAGAATTTTTCTATATGAAAAATATCTCAGTAACTGGGAATTTTTCTATATAAAAAATGTCTCAGAATCTAAGAATTTTTCTATATGAAAAATGTCTCAGAGTCTGAGAGCTTAACATTCTCACTTTGGCACTCTAAATTGTTTTTTCATTATTTTGATTCTCTTATTTTATTTTAGTGATGCTGAATGGGAACGTGAACCAAATGCTTTTGCTGAACTCTTAGAACGTCCCAGTGAGTGCTCGGCACAGGAATGTAATTTTAAACAAGGACGTAAGGTCAGTAACTCCAATAATCCTTTTGTTATGTGCAGTACTTGTGGATCATCAGCAATGCACAAACAATGTTTGCCCAAAGGACTTAATCGTTTTCATTGTGCTGATTGTACCATAGCTATAGAAGAAGAAAGTATAAATTCTCATAATAATCATGATGAAAATGATGAAGTTGATGTATGTCATGTAAGCGATAAAGAGGATATAGACATTGTAGCAACACTTATGGGATATAATGAACAAGCACAATCTAACAAGACAGTAGTAAATGAAAGTGATTCGGAGGAAACACAGGACGATGTTAGAGAACGTCGAAGAAATGATTCAGAGAGTAGTGATAATAAACCAGGAGTTTCAAAACGAACAAAGAAAATGACTAAAACTAGAAAAATACGTAGTGATTCAGAAAGAAGTACAGATTTAGAGGAAGAATTAAAAACTAAATCTGAACAGACAAACTCTCAGAAAACAACAAAAAAAATTTCAAGTGATACGGAAAATACAACAGATAAAGAGAATATATTTCCTACTAATACTTCTTCTGAAGATGAAATTATTTTAAAGGCAGGTCAAAACAGAACTTGTGTAATTCAAAGTGATTCTGAAGATGAAACTTTTCTTAGTAAACTAAAAAGTTTGGAGAATTTAAATTCTGATAGTAGACCATGTAATAGCTCTAAAGGTTGTGAGGATGAAACAATTTTAAAAGCGGGTCAAAAGAGATCTCATACGATCACAAGTTTTCCTGACAATGAAGATATTTGTACAAAAACAAAACGTTTTAGTACTGAAGATGAACATATTAATACAAAAAATGTTTCTATAATCACTGAAGACAGTGACGAAGATGATGATCCTTTAGAGAATTTTACCAAAATTATCGAAAGACAAAAAAATATTAGTTGCATAGCTTTAAGGACAAGAAGAAAATCATCATCACTACATTTAGAAAGATCCTCAGATGTAGATAAAAATCCAATTGACACCGAAGCTTTAACAAATAAAGAAACAGTAAAAGAATCAATAAATCATACTAAAAATGAAGATTTATGTACAAACACAAAACGTTTTAGCAATGAAAATTCTAAAAATCTACCAAGCAATTCTAAAAGTTTTAAAGATAAGGAAGTTAATGAAATAAACTCAAAAAATACGTCTATAACAACTGAGGACAGTGATGAAGATGATGATCCTTTAGAGAATTTCAACAAAATAGAGGAAAGACAAAACAATATTAGTTGTATAGCTTTAAGGACAAGAAGAAAATCTCAATATATAGAAAGACCTTCAGATGTAGACAAGAATTCACTAACAAATAAAGATGCCATAAAAGAAACAACAAGTGGAAGGAGAAGAGAAAGACCACATTCAAGAGATTCACAGACTTTTAACAGACAAGAAACTAAAACAAACCAACTAAATATTGAAAAGAAAGCCTTAACTACATCAAAAGATAAGAAAACCTCAAACAGCACACGTTTTAAATTATTAAATGATGAACCAAAAGCAAAAAATTTGGATATTTCTTGTATAGCCAAAAGAACTAGACGTAAAACTATGTTTTGTACTCGCACTACTACAAAAGAAAAGGATAAGGATAAACCAACATCCTCAACAAATTCTCTTAATATATCTTGCATAGCTATAAGAACTAGACGTAAAACAATATGTGGCCTATCTGCAAAAGAACAAAAAGAAGAATATAAAACAACAAAACCCTTTGAAATGTCACAAATTTATGAAAAACTTAATGATTCATCAGAAAATGAAGGTGAATTAGATGATACCACAGAAGAAGATAAAGAATTACATGAAATAACAGAAGAAGAATCTGATATATATGAAGAAAATGAAGAATCGGATATAAATGATTTTATAGTAAGTGATGATTATGAGAAAATCGATGGTAATAGAAATATATCTTGCATTGCTAAACGTACCAGAAAACGTAATACACAAATTAATGATTCAATATGTTCCATATCATCTAGTGACAGTAACTATCAATCCATCAACTCTAGAAAATCTTCAAACTCTAGAAAAACTACTAACTCAACAACATCTAGCAAATCTAATGATTCTTCCACCTCGTCTTCGTATTTTTCAAACTTTTCCTCCTCATCATCCTCTGCGGCCTCATGTTCTTCTGATAATGTAAATCTAAGAAAACGTAGCTATAATAGAATAGAATCTTCATCTTCAGAAGAATCTAAAACTTCCTCATCATCATCCTCCAATTTGTCATCGTCTTCAGATACCATTAATCTTAGAAAACGTAGAATATCGTATAATACTAACATATTATCTTCATCTTCTGAAGAAACTAGAACTTCACAAACTTCAAATTCCTTAAAAACAAACTTAAATTCTCGAGTAATAGAAAAATTTCCAGCTCAAAATTATTCTGCCTTTTTAAAATCTTCAAAAACAACAAACTCTAATCATAATTATTATCCTAATAATCAATATCATCCGCATAATTATAATCGTAAAAGAGTTTAAAAAGCACTAATGATAAAAGGGGAAACAACTTCTGAAAGCGGACGACATCTCTTTGGTTAGGCTAATATGAAACTATATTAAATTGAGATTTGCCTACATTGCTAACAAAATAGCATTACATTAAGATTTATTCTTTCCCATTAGGAATTTTTTTTTTTAATTTTTGGTCAATATCAATCTTATACAAAAAAAGTGTCATATAGGCTTTTTTAGCCTGTGCCGTCAACAAAAATTATTTCTCATTAATAACTTGTACTCAAAACGATCCTTTAACCTTCGCACTGCCGAAACCGACCCGGACGGATTTATTTGATATATGTTTTTACAGTGCCAGGCAAAATTATTCACACAGAGCTACGATGGTCGAACTGGAAAAAAAAAATAATTAATTAATATTCATTTATCAACTAATTTTCTTAACGACCCAAACAAAAATTATACTTTTTAAAGCAGTATAAGAAATCCGAATTTTATGACCTCCGATTCTTTTGATCACCAATTTTTTGTAAACAAAGAAAAGATTTTATTAATTAACTTAAGTTTAATTAATGTCTATAAATAATTTTATTTTCCATTTCGACCCTCGTAGCTCATTTATTATTAACTCAATCTGGACGCTATAAATCTTAAATTAAAGCTTAATAAATTACCTACAAAACACTGTCCAAAATAATACTCGTTTGGTAAAAAAAGTTTGGTATTTTTTAATCTGTCATAAACAGATTGCATCTACTATAGCTCTGTGAATATTTTTGTCCGGCCCTGTATTTAAAACCCTTTGGGAGTCCGAAGTTTAAACGAGATTCAGTTTGTTTTAACTTAAAAATTATATCGTATTTTTTTTTCTTATTATATTATATTCCAATAAATTATATTCCAAATCTGTAAAATTTATTGTGTAAGACTAATTTATAAAAGAATTATAATTAATTTTATTTTGATATATTGTACATATAACAATTAATTAGAAATTAATATCTTACTACCTTGAAGTATTAGTATTGCATTTAAATTCTTGAATGGAAATTTTCTTTGTCTTTAGTTTTTTTTTTTATTTAAAAATATGTAAATGACAACTGTTCTTATTTATAAGAGAATTTTTACGTTTACGTTCAAATACAGGAAAATGTTAAATACTTTTTCTTAAAAGTAAATTCTGTACATTTATTTTAATACTGTTATGCAATGCAATACAATAAAATTTAATTTATATTTAATAACATCTATTACATTAAAGTGTTTTTTTTTAGAAACTTTTTTGATAAAAGAAAGATTAATAACCCTAAGGATGAGCGAGAGATTTAAGACATTTTTCCTATAGAAAAAGTCTCAGATTCTGAGACATTTTTCCTATAGAAAAAGTCTCAGATTCTGAGACATTTTTCCTATAGAAAAAGTCTCAGATTCTGAGACATTTTTCCTATAGAAAAAGTCTCAGATTCTGAGACATTTTTCCTATAGAAAAACTCTCAGATTCTGAGACATTTTTCCTATAGAAAAACTCTCAGATTCTGAGACATTTTTCCTATAGAAAAACTCTCAGATTCTGAGACATTTTTCCTATAGAAAAACTCTCAGATTCTGAGACATTTTTCCTATAGAAAAACTCTCAGATTCTGAGACATTTTTCCTATAGAAAAAGTCTCAGATTCTGAGACATTTTTCCTATAGAAAAAGTCTCAGATTCTGAGACATTTTTCCTATAGAAAAAGTCTCAGATTCTGAGACATTTTTCCTATAGAAAAAGTCTCAGATTCTGAGACATTTTTCCTATAGAAAAAGTCTCAGATTCTGAGACATTTTTCCTATAGAAAAAGTCTCAGATTCTGAGACATTTTTCCTATAGAAAAAGTCTCAGATTCTGAGACATTTTTCCTATAGAAAAAGTCTCAGATTCTGAGACATTTTTCCTATAGAAAAAGTCTCAGATTCTGAGACATTTTTCCTATAGAAAAAGTCTCAGATTCTGAGACATTTTTCCTATAGAAAAAGTCTCAGATTCTGAGACATTTTTCCTATAGAAAAAGTCTCAGATTCTGAGACATTTTTCCTATAGAAAAAGTCTCAGATTCTGAGACATTTTTCCTATAGAAAAAGTCTCAGATTCTGAGACATTTTTCCTATAGAAAAAGTCTCAGATTCTGAGACATTTTTCCTATAGAAAAAGTCTCAGATTCTGAGACATTTTTCCTATAGAAAAAGTCTCAGATTCTGAGACATTTTTCCTATAGAAAAAGTCTCAGATTCTGAGACATTTTTCCTATAGAAAAAGTCTCAGATTCTGAGACATTTTTCCTATAGAAAAAGTCTCAGATTCTGAGACATTTTTCCTATAGAAAAAGTCTCAGATTCTGAGACATTTTTCCTATAGAAAAAGTCTCAGATTCTGAGACATTTTTCCTATAGAAAAAGTCTCAAATTCTGAGACATTTTTCCTATAGAAAAAGTCTCAGATTCTGAGACATTTTTCCTATAGAAAAAGTCTCAGATTCTGAGACATTTTTCCTATAGAAAAAGTCTTCTGAGACATTTATTATTTTAAACTGCATCGTGTTGTATACAGACGGACGGACATTTATAGAATGTCTTATAATCGACCGACAATATGTACTTCGTGGGGTCCCCTACCGATATTTCGGTGCGCTACACACGGAATGACAAAGTGCCTTCAATTTTAGCAAAAACAAGTAAAAAAGTCATATTCGGCCTTGCCGAATGTATTGAAACCCTCTACAATTTAAAAAAGATTATTGCAAAAAACTTTATTCAAAAAGAAATTACTTTTGAGAAAAAATTTCCGCAAAAAAAAAAATGTTTGTAAAAAAAAATCGCGATTTTTTTCTTTTTTTTTGTCAAAAAATATGTTTGTACGTGTTTAAATACCATTCGGTGTTCAATTATGTTCACATTTGTCAACCAGCAGCCGAATTAAAGTATTTTGTATTTTTTAGGTTATGTTGAATGTACCAAAAATTTTGAGTTGTCCTTACATTTTCGTTCATAACTTTTGAACCGCTGAACCGATATCACTCAAATGCAATACCAAACTGCTCGGGAGAACTTCCAATAAATATGTTGAGTTTCAGTCATCTCCGTGTAATATTTTGGTCGTGATCGCCATTTCCACAGACCACAGACGGACATCGCTAGAATGTCTTAAAATCGATCACTGATCAATTATATATATTCTTTATGGGGTCCCAGACCGATATTTCGATGAGTTACAAACGGAATGACAAACTTATATATACGCTCTATCACTAACAAGGAAGGTATCCCATAGCTTACACTCCGATTGCTCTGCATTTTCTATATACTTATTAATAAGTACCGAAAACTAATTTTAACCTGCTATTTTTTATCGGCTATCCCGGTGTCAAGGTTGCCAGAATTGTTGGGTACAAAATCGTCAAAAATGTACGATTTTTATAAAAAAAAATCGTCTAAATCGTCATCCCATTTGCAGAAATCGTCAAAATAAAAAAGGTATATTTATCATTGATTAAAGACTCATTCAAGCGATGTCTGCCCGTCTGTTGAAGACATGATGCAGTCCAAACCAAAAGAGCTTAAACCATGAAGTTGGGCTCAAACATATCTTTTGGCCATTGGATGGTTCAGTTTGAAAATTGACAAAACCAGACCAGGAAGAACAAAGTTCCTCCTGGTAAAACTGGACCTACCTCCGTAATTCCCTCTTTATATTCTTTGTTCACCTTCTTAAACATATGAAATATTTTTATGAAAGAAACGGTCATGCAGTTGGGTCAAGTTTATTAGAAAACTAATTTTTTTTCCGTCGCCCTTTTCTGTGGACACTTCCATAAAAAAATAATATTTATAAAATTGCGTAAATATAATAAATCAATTTGTTAACATTTATCACGAAAAGAAAGGTGTCCTCTGCCAAAAAACCCCCTATAATTTGTTTACCTTTTGGAGCGAAAAAGAGAATGTGGCTTTTACTTTCCCTTTGTCCCTTTTTATACAAAAATATTAGTGGATACTTTTTTTAACTAACAAGCAAAAAATATTCATTGAATACTAAAGTTTCATTAAAAAAGTTTTAAAAAGTACACGCAAAAAAAAAATCTGTGTAAGATTGAGCAATCCTACTTGGTAAAACTTTTTTCATACCAAAAAAAAATTTTTACCAAATTTTTGCTAATATTATGCTTGTCGATGTTAAAGTAACATAATTCATTTTTTATGTAAAATAACCAAGTAGCTTGCACAATAACGCAAATTACCTGCACAAAAATTTATAGAAAGAAAACAACAAAAAAACAAATACAGACCGCCATTTTCATTTTTTTTGTGTGCGTTGTTTGTTTATTTTTTGTGTTATAAAAACGTAAAAAGGAAATTGATAAATAAAATAAAAATAAATTAATAAATAAAAATAAATAATTAGTTTTCTAAAAGATAAATAAATGTAAGATAAAATAATGTTAAAGTTAATTTTGCTTTCATCACTTAAAACACCATTCATTAAGAAAATCAATGGAGTCCCAGACGTATGTTTCGATGAATAACAAATGGAATGATAAAGTGAGTATACCCGCATTCCGAAGACACCAATAAGGTTTAATAGATTTTTAGTTAAAAATTAGTGTTTGGTAATAATTTTCTATTTTTACAGGGTACTGCTATATAAATTTTTGAAGCTATGGCGAATCCTTCACTACAATAAAGAGCGTGGACACCAATCCTGCCTTTAGGTATAAAATTAAAACCCAAAGCCAAGGGAGTCCATAACTGTTTTGAGTTACAAATGGAATGACAAAGTAAGTGTTCCTCCTTACCAAGAGAACAATGGGGTTTACCAATTTTTTAAATTAAAAATTTATGTTTTGTAATAATTTTCTATTTTTACAGGATGCTTTTAAATAAATTCGTGAAGCTATAGCGGATCCTTTACTTCAAGAAGAAGCGTAGGCAGCAGTCACTCGAGAAAATTGTACAAAAAGGGTCAGTTGGTCGGTGGTAAATTAAATCCTACACAACATTTATTACATTAATATGGATTTATTCTGTGAAAATTTTAAATTCAACAAATATACAAATTTTTACAAAAATTTATTGAAAATTTATTTTAGCATAAATGTGGTAATTTTTAGCATTGTTTTTAGTCATCTTTTCTAATAATTTTGGAATATTTCACCATATCTCTTTTGGTATATTTTACCAAGTTTTTACTTAAATAGCATTAGCATTTTCTTCAAAATTTTTTACATAAGTGTTTTGGCTAAATTACGAAAACTACTTCGTCGGTTGTAGTTTTAGCATATTTTTGGTAAAATTATGCCAGATTTTTGCTCACTCCGACACAAGTTTTTTTTTGCGTGTAGACAAAACTGACAAGTTTTTGTTATATGTATTTAAAAATCGGCATTTTTTGGACAAAAATCGTCTAATCGTCATTTTGCTATTTTGGGAGTAAAAATCGTCAAAATGCAGAGAAATCGTCAAATCTGGCAACAGTGCCCGGTGGTTCAAAAAAGGGTTGCCACCTTATGAAAAATGATGGCCTTTCGGGAAAATCTGAATAAAAGCCGAACTAACAAGACTTTCGCTAAAAGCAAAAACACGTGTCGGCTTAATCTTAATAGAGATTATTATATACATATGAATTTGGGGATCGTACGTATATACTTCTCCATAGCTCAACATTTACAAATTTTTGACAAAAACCAACTTAAAAAAGGATAATTTTGCCAAGTCTGACAAACCATTGGATAGACCGTAAAAAAACCTTTCCATCCATATATAATGTTCATATAGTTCCTTTGGAGGAAATACGAAAAAAAAAAAAAAAAAATCAGGGTTTTCACCCTCCCATTTACCTCCTTTAACCTTCACGATAGCCGATAAAAAACGGTAAATCTTACAAGGGAAGTATCTCAACCCTTATGAACCGATTTGCCTGAAACTTAAAATATAAATAAAAGAGACGATTTTAAGGTTGGGGTGTCTCGGCTTATCGGCCATATCAGTGATTCAATATTTCGTTGTACCCTTATGAAACAATGTGGACCTTCGGGAAAATTTCAATAACTCCCGAACTAATAGGAATATCTCTAGAGTAAAAATACGTGTCGACTTAAATTTAATAAAGATTATTTCATATTCATATGGATATCGTAGGTCAATGTCTTCATATAAATACCCCCCAAAATTTACACATTTTCATGAAAAAAGTTTTTAATGAAGCCAAACTTTTACAAGGTTATGCCACCGTTGGATAGGCATTAAAAAAACCTTTCTTCTCATATGTAAACATCATATAGTTTCTTTGAAAGAAATGGCTGAAAAATCCAAAAAACGATTTTTTCGCGATTTTTTGACCCATGTTTTGAACCCCTAAATCCGCGATATGGCTGATAAGCCGAGACACCCCAACCTTAGAATTGTCTCTTTTAAATATATATTACGTTTCATGCAAATCGGTTCATAAGGGTTGAGATACTTCCCTTGTTAGATTTTGTTCTCTACACCATATAAAAATTGCAGGACAATCGGAGTGTGAGCTGTGGGATAACTACCTTGTAAGTGGAGGGTATAAAAACAAATCTGGCATCAAATCAGTTCATAATTTTTTTACTCAGTACTGTACGATGAGAAAAAGTCTTGCCATTCATTATTCCCTTTTATACTTTTTCTTCTACAAAAAAATAAACCGTTATAAAAAGTTAAACTTCCTCTATAGAGAGACAAAAAGCTGCGCATATGAAAAGCTTTTTTTTTTTGGGCTATATTTTGGCTTAAAAGTTCTTAACGACGACACTGCACACACACACACACGCAACGACCATACGCATACGAAAACAACAACAAATAAGAAAAACCATGGAATAAGAAAAACATGGATTTTAGTTTACAATTTTTTTTCAACGGGTGAACACGTAGTTCTTTTATGGTTTGATTAAAAAAAAACATATTAAATTGTTAAATAAAAAGTGAATTACAATAAAAACAAACAAAATGCAAACAAATATAACATAATTAACTAATTAAATACAACAATTAAAAGTTAACAAAATATATAACAAAAATTTATGCAAACAGAATATAAAGTGAAATTTTTGTAAGAAAAGTGAACAAGAAAAGGAAGAAAAAATCAAATAAAAGGAAAACAAATATAAAAACTAAACTAATAAATTACAATAATTAAAGTGAATAAAATATAGGTACAAAAGGAATTTATGCAAATGGTATATAAAGTGAATAATTTTTAAACAAAAAAAAAAAATAAAAAAGAATTACAAAAAATTATAGTTGTTAAATTTTAATTTTAAGCAGCTGTTAAAAAATAGTATTTTTTCCATAGTTTAAAAAAGAAAATAAGTGTGTCTAGTGTCTATTTAAATGTTAATAAGGTTATCAGTTGTTGTTTTTTTAAAACAAAATAACTAAATAAATAAATTGTGAAAATTAATTAATAAGTTTAATGTTATTGATAAAAAAAGTACATCATAAACAACAAAATATTATTAAATAGAGAGCAACTTATTCAGGGTAAATATTAAAATTTATTATTTTATTTATATTTTTATTCATTTTATATAAACAAAAAAGTAATAAAACAACAAAAACATTTATGGAATGTTTAAAAAAAAAAATAGGTTAAAATACGTTTACTACCCATTTTTATATTAAAATCCACCATATTTGTGACACCAACAAGTGTTGCTGACAAAATAATATTAGTAACCCACACCTATCTTTTGAACTACATAGTCCTCCTCTTTGTGTTGTTGTTGGTGTTGGAAAAAAAGTATAGAAAAAAGAGAAAAACAACAACAAACAAATACAAACAGCCACAAAAAACATCATTATTTGACTTGTACAAAAAAGAACATTGACTAACTTATGCACACATACACACATATAAATAAATAAACTTTTAACCCTTAAAGGCTACATGGGAGGTGTAAAAGGTTAGTGGGAACTTACACACGGACTTTTTCCTTGCATGTCTGCTACTACATTTAAGTTTGTGGGCAAAATAAGTAGAATAAGAGAAGAGAAAGAAGAAATTAAAAAAAAAAAAAAAATCAAGGAAAAAAGTCTGTGTGTAAATTCCAACTTAGCAAAACGGAAGAGTTTCATGGGGGTCGCGAACAAATTTGTTAAAACCTTAAATTTTGGTATATTTAAAACACATTTTTTTTTAAATTGTTGTGTTATAAAAATATACAAATACTTTTATTAAAGAAAAATATTTTTTCTTAAGGTCCCTCCGTAATCACTTTGAAGTTGTTAATTTCTCGGGATGAACAACACTTATTTGTGAAGTGTTTTGGCTGAGTCTGGCATCTGACAGTTTGTTTTCTATAAACTTTTCGATGCTGATTATGAATCTGGGTTCCAAATATTTCTAGTACGTTAGGTTTTTGAGAAAATTAAAGGCAAAGTTCACAAAAACGTATTCTTGAGCATTTAAAGGGCTTTGTTTGTGAAATTTTAGGATGCGTCTGGGATCAGACCACTTTTTTCGATTTACTTTTTAATGCTGATTCCAAAACTGGATCCGAATAACGGATCTAAAGTAGTGATCGATACCAAACATTGGTACATAAATTTGAAAAAAGAACAATCATTACTCCAAATTGGACTTTAAATGCTTTATTGGTTAACATTTCTTCATTTCTGATCAGGTTTAACTGGTGTTTTTCTTTAATTTTCGGAAAAAAAAATCGATGAAGATAGTAAGTTTCGATATAAAATGCCGTAGTTCGGGACCTGGTTTCCAAGTTTTTGAGAAAATTGAGGTTAAAGTTCACAAAAATTTATTTTATTTTTTAGAAGTTTTTTTACATGAAATTTTTTGTATGCGTCTGGGATCTGACCAAACGGTTTCGATTAATCTTTCAAAGCTGCTTCTGAATTTGGTTTCCAAATTTTTCCATTACTCCATGTATTTGAAAAAGCTGAGGTCAAAGTTCACGTTAATATTTTTTTTTACATTAGGGGGTCGCGAAAAATTTGAAATATTGAAAAGGGGCCTCAAAGATAGTGAGAAGCTCTTCTATAAAGTATATAAGTATATTCGTGATCCTCGATCGATTTTACGTCGATCTAGCGATGTCCGTCTGTCCGTAGAAAACACGCTAACTTTTAAAAGCCTTTACAGAGGCTACTGAAGTTTGGCATATGTGTTGGTCATTTACCTGGTCAGGTTGGTATTGCAATCCAGCTAAATCGGTCCAGTGGTTATGAACAAAAAAGTAAATTATGAACAAAAGAGTAAATTTCGGCAAGTGTGTTTCGCGAATTTACGAGATATAAAACACGACAACTTTCGAAAGACAATAATGACACTGCCGAAGCTTGACATTTATCTTTGCCGTTCCCCAGGTCTGTTTGGTATTAAATTTCAGCTCAATCGGTTCAGTGGTTCAAAAGTTATAAGCAAAACCCTAGCAAAACCCTAGTTTTTTTTTTTTACAAAAATTACCATATTTTGTGTACATACGTATGTGCACTCACTCAGAAATATTTTTACAGAAAAAAACATTACACTCGAAAAAATTTTACACTCAAAAAAAAAAGAGTAATTTTCTTTTTTTAATGACAAAAATAATTTTTTACTCAAAATAAAATATTTCTAATCAAAATTGTTAATTTTTTTTTCACGTTAAAAAATTTAATATCCTCTAAAAAATGCATTGTGGAGTGTATTCATAGATTCGGCAAAGTCGAATTTAACTTTTCTACTTGTTATTCTTTAAATATTTTTTTCACGAAAATGTGTAAATTAGGGTGAAGTTTAATATGAAGACATTGACGAACATGATATTCATATGAAATAATCATTTTGTTAAATATAAGTTGACACGTTATTTGGGTTTGGATCGATACAAAATCGATCTTTCCGAGTCGGAATGGGATGAAACCAAGTTGAAATTTCACATAAGAAAAGTTGACATTTTACATAAACCGCAATGCTTTATTTTTAGTTCAGCGCTAGAATTTTTACACGTATTTAAAGTTGGTGATTTTAAAGCATTTAAAGTTTTTGTGTACTAAACATGTCCTACGTTAGAGGCCCCTGCTTGTGTCCTTATTGAACATGTGGGGGCCAGCGTCCAAACTTAAGCTTGAAATTGCGTTAGCTATAACCGGTAAGAATTTCGCTGCAATCGGTCTAGAATCTACCGACTGAACAGACAAATTATTAAAAATGAACCACTGTGCACAGTTGCGTATGATTGTTATTTAAAGGCAGTTACAAAATTAAGCAATTGTTGGGCTTATTTTTTGCAGACCGGATTAATGGCGTTTTCTTTTCTGGCAAAAAATGTTGCATTTTGTAACATTTTTTTTATTCTTTGAATTTTCTTTTCTAAAAAAAATGCACACTTTTGAAAAAATATTATGTTCTTTTCTCAAAATATTGCCTGCCCGTGAGGTAAAAAATGCATATTTTCCACCCCGAAATCAAATGACGGGGTGAAAAACTGCCCTGATATTCTCTCATGTAGCAAAACTCAAATTAAGCGAACAAGTTAACTGGTGCTGTTGTGGTGCAGAGGATGTGTCGTGGCATGTGACACTGGAGGTCCGGGGTTCAAATCCCGGTATGGACAATTTTTTTATTTTTTTTTATTCTGGTATTTTTTTTTATTCAATTACGTATTATTTTTTATTTAATAATGTTTTTTTTTTTTTAATAATTTGTTAATTTTTTGGTATATTTTTTTTAAAGTTTAAATAATTAAAAAAAAATAATTTAAAGCAAAAAAAAATAAAAAAATATGTGATGGCCATCGCGGGGATTCGAACCTGAGCTGCTGGCAATATAAGCGAAAAACACATCCATCGAACCAGCAAATCAGGGCAATTTGAGTACAAAACAACATTTTAAAAGTAATGTCAACATTTTAAAAGTAAACATTTTAACAATGCACAATTTTTTGTTCAGAAAAGAAAACACCATAAGATTAACTTTATTTAGTTAAAAAATGGGTCAAATCAAGTCCAGATTTTTTTTTATAATATTTTTCTGAAATTATATACAATCAGTAAACATAAACAGAAAAACAAATTAAGCTTTGTCAAAATGTTAAGAATAAAAAATAAATTTAGTTAAATCCGAGGATTAACTCTGATTTATTTACACCATTTTACATTTTGGACAACTCTTAATTTTTTTCCTGTTTATATTTACTAATTATATCGCTCATTTACTTGTATAGTGTCATAACTCAAAAAATGTGATTTTTGAGTTAATAATGCAGAATTTTTCGTTATATCATGCTTTATATTGTGTCAAAAATTCGTATTTATATCTTTAAAACTCATCATTTGAGAAGAAAATACGTAATTATTACATTTTCTATGTACCGGCCATTTTCAATGAACAACCAGTTTCAATTGTAAACTTTAAACGCGTTTTCTGCAAAATGAAACATTTTGAGTTATGACACTATACAAGTAAATGAGCGATATGTAGATTCAGGAAAATATTAAAAAAAAATTCTGGACTTGATTTTACCCATTTTTTAACTAAATAGAGTTAATCCTAATATTAATCCGGTCTGCAAAAATCAAGCCTATTAGCTTTCTCTTTCTAACCAAATTCGTAGAATAATTAAAAAAAAAAAAAATTAACCATATGGTTAAAGAACAGACTAATACAGACTCGACATAAGTGACAGGTGCCAAAAAAATTTTTCCTTAACCATATGGTTAATTTTTCTCAAATTATTCTACGAATTAGGTTAGAAAGAGAAAGCTAATATAACACGCCTTAAGAAAAATAGATGCCAGGTCGGTTTTTATTGTTTCACTCACTCCTAAGTCGTAGAAAGTGTTGCCATGTTGGCTTTAAACTAGCTAAAAACCGCTCTGTTTTCTCCTAAAATCGCTTAATTTTTCCCCATTTTTTTGCTATTAAACAGCACTGTTGCCAACTATTTTTAACCAAAAACCTCTAAATTTCATTAAAAAAGCGCTAGAAACCGCCAAAAATAAATTTAGCGGGGAAAATTTTAAATTCTCCCGCTAAATTACGAAAAAAAGCGCTAAAAACCGAAAAACTTGGCATTTTTGATTGACAAAAAAGAAAAATTAAAAAAAAAACTCCAAATTATTTTGTCTACGAAATTTGACTTTTCACTAAAAACGCGCAAGAAACCACCGAAAAAAATTTAGCGTGAAAATATAAAATTCTCCCTCTAAGTTACAAAAAAAACCGCTAAAACTCGACAAACTTGGCGTTTTCGATTGAAAAAAAAGAAAAATTTGAAAAAAACCTCTAAATTTGTCCCACTAAATCCAAACAAAAAGCGCTAGATTTTCCCGCTAAAACATAGTTCCCGCTAAAACCAATTTTCCCCCGCTAAATCCAAACAAAAAGCGCTAGATTTAGCGGGAAAACCTCCAACTTGGCAACAGTGTTAAACAGCATGTTTTAAAAAAACTTACAGTGGCTTTTTCTTTGGGGGGGGGGGGGGATGTGGAGGACACCTCCCCTTCTCGAAAAATGCATACTAATTTATTTATTATGCTTTTTGCACTAACATAATTCAATTTTATCATTATTTAAACTATTTTTTTATATCCACGGCCTAAAAAGGGGACGGGCCAAAAAAAAAAAATTTAGTCCCCCAGTCCTAGTGCAGGACTCTGGGGTATAATATATTCGGCACAGCCGAACTTAACATTCTCACTCGTTTTTATTATATATCCTTTAAGGGTTAAAGACGCTGTCAGTGCCAGAAACAGTTATGAGACAATCAAACAGTAAAAACGGAGAAAGAAATTCGAGAAAAAATCTAAACTCTCATGTGGCACAATAGCATGGTGCAGGGTTGCAAAAGTTGGTACAATTGTACTTTTTTTGGTACAATTCAAAGCTCAAAAGTACAATGGTACACCAATGACTCATTTGGTACAATATAATAACTTTCTCAACTGAGGGTTTTCAATGGAATTTTCCCAGTTTATATTTTCAAGAAGTAATCTTCCTGAAAAATTTTTCACAACTAGACATTAAACTTCAAAAGTGACTGATTTTTTGTAGTAATGAGTTAAAATTTTGAGGAAGTATTCTTATCATGTATGCATACTTGGTTAAAAATTATTTCATGTTCTTTTAAAAGTTCAAAAGAAGGCTGATTTCAGATTTTCATACATTTTTATAGAAATCAGACGATCTGTTTCGAGTAGTAGTTCACCATTAATACATCTTTTGTTGAATATCCAGAAAGTATTCTTATCATACACACAAAAAATCATTGGCTAAAAATTTTTAATTAAAACAATTGATCAACAAAATTTAAATGAATCATCGTTGTTTTGATCAACATTTTTGTTATTTTCTTTTACTGCTGAACTAAAATTTTGTTATGAGCTTACAGTTAATTCATTCGTTAAATCGATCATTATTTTGATTGACTACAAATAAAAAAATTATAAAATTTATGATCAAAATTAAAAAATGTTTGATTAAAAAATATTTAATTAATCACCTATTCATTTGGTTATTGATTGAAATAACAATTTTCTTCATTGGAGGAGTTTTAATCAAAAAATTTGTTGAAATCGCGTTTTTAGCGATAATTGGCAAAAAATAATTTCATGTTTTTGTTTTTTTTTTTTTAAACTCCCACAGATTGGTATTAAAGTCCAAATGGGTGGGGATTTTCATACATTTGTATGGAAATCGAACGATCTTTTTCGAGTAGTACGCCTATGCCACAATTTTTGTAGAAATGAGTTGAAATTTCAAGGAAGTATTCTCGAAATGTATGCTAAGTATAATATTTTTATATATATTTTTTTTTAATTTTGCATAAAAAAATTTGGATTTGGTACAATTGGGTTCAAAAAAGTACAATTTTATGACCTCGTTGGTACAATTTTGATGTTCTCATTTTGCAACCCTGGCATGGTGGTATCAACCCAAAGAAAAAAAAACAAAATTTTCTTTTATATTATTATTACTTTTTTCTTGTTTTCAATTCTTTTGTGGAAAATGAAACGTAAAACCCAAATAGTCATGTTCTTAACTCAATACCCAATACAACCGGTCCCCTACACTTCCTATACCTCTTTTTTTCTGTTGTATTTTTAATTTTGTTTTTTATTTTCTTTAAGTTGTTTATACTTAAAAACTTTATATGATGCGAAGGCTAACAAAGCGGTTTTTTTGTTATTCTATAGAAATCAAAAAAAGAAGACATTGCACTTACAAAGTAAATTGCGTTGTTTGAAATTTCATTCATAGATTTGACTTTACGCACGTACACACACCACTCCAGTACTAACACCAACGATAACACACACTTGTATGTCATGTATATACAAGAGGGTGTCCAATCGATTAATCGTTGGTCGTTTAAACAAACAATCTTTGTCGAATAA
This sequence comes from Pegoplata infirma, assembly GCA_963921195.1. Lineage (NCBI taxonomy): Eukaryota > Metazoa > Arthropoda > Insecta > Diptera > Anthomyiidae > Pegoplata > Pegoplata infirma. The sequence goes on from OY992540.1 coordinate 204,057,767, forward strand.
TTGTTCGATTAACTAAAAATACGAGTCAACTGACAATAAGTCTTGCAAAAATGACTAGCATAAATAAATTTAAAACAGAAAAATAATTTTCTTGAAAACTTTTATGAGAATATCATAGTTTTAATTAGTAAAGAAAATAATGACCTCGAGCTAGAATACACCTGGGACTTTAACCCTAACGTCGTTCATTGGTTTTATACAGCAGTGGTGCGTCCAATTCTGCTGTATGGAATCATTGTCTGGTGGCCTGCTTTAGAAACAAAAGGGATCTGTGTCTATCACGAAGGTACAGAGAATGGCGTTGATGTACATCATTGGTTCTCTTCGTACTACACCTACGACTGCAGTAGAAATCCTCCTTCACCTGATTCCATTGGACATATCGGGTAGGCAGTATGCGGCTACGTCGGCAATTCGACTGAATAGCACACTGCAATGGAAGAGTAGCGATTGTGGCCACTATGATACAATCCAAGGAGTCATGGGGCTTTCCGGTAGTTAAGCCTCCATAAATGTTCATACAGATGGACCGAAGCTACTCGAGTAAGTGGGCTTTGGAATCTATTCGGAAGAGCTTAGGTTGAGCCTGGCTCGAAGATTGCCAGATCATTGCAGTGTTTACCAGGCAGAGATACTGGTAATAAAGGAGGTGGCTGGTTGAATTGCAATGCATTGTCGACAACCGCAGTCAACATCTATTCTGACAGTCAAGCCGTTGTCAAGTCCCTTTAATCAATGTTTCTGAAAAGGAGATCTGCCTTTAACTGCCGCACGTCTTTAAATGAGATGGCCAAGCAGTTTGACATACGACTCACATGAAAGATACTCCAGGGAATTGCAAAACCGATGTGCTTGCAAGACTGGGAATTACCTTACAGGTTTCAACAGAATTGGAATGTGTTGGTGGTTGTTCCGCTACGGAGACTAATCAGAGATGGACACACTGTAATGGAATAGCAGCGATAGTGGCCATCTTAAAGAAGATAACAAAACCATAAAATGTGGACTGTGCTCCCTCCATGACCCTTTTTGAGCGCCACTTTGTCACTATGATACCATCCAGTGAGTCTTTTATGAGGGGCATTCCAGGTAGTGGAGAAATTGCAAAACCGATGTGCTTGCAAGACTGGGAACTACCTTACAGGTTTCAACAGAATTGGAATGTGTTGGTGGTTGTTCCGCGACAAAGACTAATCAGAGATGGGCACATGAATAGACGTTTGAGACTACACGACAGATTTTGGCTTCTCTTAATCATATCGCTTCCAAGAGAAGCGATTTCGACGGTGGTTGCTGCAATTACCGGGCACTATCTTATTGGAAAGCACTAGGGTTACCAGATTTGAAATATGGAATAACAGTACATTTGGTCTCAAAAAACAGTACATTGCAAATAAAAACAGTACTTTTTTAAAAGTCTTATTTTATATCAAACTACAAAAACTTAGCCATTTTACCCTGATTTCAAACAGATCTCAGCCAAAACGAGCATAAAAGGTTGTTTACAGAACGGTGGAACATTTTAGGTAAACCGTCTCAAATTTATTTTTTTTTTTATCAGTGTTGAAAAAAATTGCGATTGACTTTTTGGAGCATTTGTCTTAGTTGCCGCGATATCTTACTTGAAAAGCTTTTGTAGTCTATGCTTTCGCTTAACTAAAACACCGATCTTCCTATCAAAAACATATGAAAAAATCCATAAAACAGTGTTTTAATTAAAACACGACTTTAAAAAGCAAACTCGAAAACGGTATTATTACACTCAAACAAAGGCCTAACTAAATTTTGGGAAAATGTTTTTTTTTCAAAATTTAGTAAAATTTAATAAAAATTTGTAAATTTCTTTGACATAATTTGCAACCAATTTGTTATATTTATCTTCTTAGAATTGATAAAGTTTTTTCTTCAGGTTTAGTAAATTTTATGCAATTTAAAGAAATTTTTTTTCAAAAAATGTTTTAAAAATTTCAAAAACTAAGCCAGAAAGAGCAAAAAAGTGTTCATTTTCGATTCTAAAAATCTCTAAAGATTCTCCGGTCCTCTTTCAATGTATGGACTCCTCAATTTGAATCTAAAAATTTGGGCGTTCCTCATTTCTCAGAAAATATTGCCGAAACAAAAAAAAAATGCCAAATACATTTTTGCAGTTCTTTACACGTTTTTTAGTTATCCCGTTAAGATTCTAAAGACCCTTTTGGGCCCCTTAATTCCCGTATCCTTAAAACTAAGCAAGGTAGAGCAAAAAGGGCAAAGATGTTGAATCAAAATCTATGACGATCCTTAATAGACCCAATGGGACTGGGCCTAAGGTGGTCTGGACCCATGGGTTCCGAACCTAATGGGGTCTACCCGCAATCGGAACTTTAAATGAGATGTAATCAATAAAATAAATTTTTTCCCATTTTCTAGTTTTTTCTTTTTCTTATTTTTCAGAAAAATTTAAATAAAAAGAAGAAAAACATGGCAATGGAGCTAAATCATTATTGAATTTAGTTAAGTTTTCCACTTTTTAAATAAAATATAAAATTAAATTGCATTTAGCTCCTTTTTAAAAATTGAATTAAAATTTTGTCAAATATGAAACATTTTGGTGATGAGTATAAAAAAACAGTACAAAAACAGTACACGCTTTAAAAAACAGTACTTTTGCGTACTGTTTTAGGTGCTGTGCATAAAACAGTACTTTTTATAAAAAACAGTACATGTACTGTTTAAAACAGTACGAATGGCAACCCTAGAAAGCACGCAGAACGGTTAAATGTGCCGTCAAATGACTTTTGCTACTACATTTCTTGTTGTTTAGGCGTCCACTACATTTTACGGTAAAATCAACCAAAAATTGTTGTTGTTTTTAACTATTGATTAAAAAAAACTTCAAATTACAGTTGTTTTTACTGTAACTCAAATTGTCGGAATTTTTTATTAACAAAAAAAAAAACTTCTAGACGTAAAATTTGTTTCGCAATAATTCCTGTTGCATCTGACACCTCCAACTCGTTCAACACATCTGTTTTTCTAGTTTTTTTTATAGACTAAAAACAACTACATAAAGCAACTGTTACTACAATGTAGCAATTTTTTGTATTAATTTTTTAAACGACTACAAAATATAGTACAAAATATAACTGAAATTGTAGTTGAAAACAACAACTACTACTTACTACACAAATGACCGTCATGTAGTAACAGCATTAATTTTCTAAGTGTTCTGCTCCGCGGGGTAGTAAGAACTTTTCATCCATTCCAACCTTTATTATGAAAAAACAAATATTCACGGACCCGGTTGCTAAAGCCAATCTTTTCGCTGAGATGTTTGGAAGAAACGTATGACTGTCGGAAAGCAATCAACCACTGCCTGAACTTGAAAGGGTATCCTTTATTATGCCCAATATATTTTTGCGAGCACGTGTAGTTAAAAAGGTTAAATAAGTCATTGTGCTCATCACTTTTTCTTCCTTTGGCAAACTTATTTTGCTACTCGCACCAGGTAGGAGTTTTTTCCTCATGTTGGAAGGTGGCCAACGTCCAGTCAATCCCAAAAAATGGTGAGCCTTCGAACCGGGAAAATTACCGCCCAATAGCAATTTTCTCTACGTTCTCTAGGGTGATGAAGAGCAAGGTTAATTACCACATTGAAAATGATCCGGAGTCCACTTCACTTTTGTGCGATCGAGAATATGGCTTTCGTAAACGTTGTTCTACCGGAGACATGTTAGCATTCTTTCGGAACTTTGGAGTCGTTCTATTCACCAATTTAGTGGAAGCAAAGTGGTTGCTCTAATTACTTTCAAGGCGTTAGATGGTGTGCGACACGGTGCACTCTTTTCCAAGCTTATTGCGTTTGGTGTCGGTAGTGATTTCTCTCGATTGAAGATGGAATACAACTTCCATATCTGGACAGGTTTTCAATTTCCGATTAATTGATTATTCGAACAATAACCGATTACTTTCGACACCCTAATCATACATAAGTGTTAATAGGAAACCAAAAAATGTTACCAAAGTTTTTTTATTTGTTAAATTATAAAAAGTTTTTGCCAAAGCCGCTTTACATAATTTTTTGTTGTTGTATTTTTTGAAAACCAAGCAACGGATTTTTATATTAAACCAAATAAAAGTTTTAACTAAAGCCGCTTTTTATGGGTATTCCCCAGCGAAATACAAATTGTGAGAGTTTAATTGAAATTCAGCCTCTTATTTCAAATTGTTAAGAGGAATATACTTAAGAGAATGCAAGTGTTGATTTTACCATAAGATTTTTTTTCATTAGACGACTACTTGGGACTTTTAAAGTAAATTTGTTCGGGCTGAATCCAAATCTGACCTTAGAATTGATCTATCAAATCGAGATCTTGAGATATTTTAGGTTTCAGATTTACCATACTCCAAAAAACTCTGGGCTTCGCTATATATTCGAGAGCCTATAAAACCGTGAATTATTTGTCTTTTTTGTCCACATACTTTCGGAATTTCCCAGATTTAAGTGGCTGCTGACTCTTGTCGTCAGCACACTCTGATGTCCAGTGTGATACCAAGGTATGGTAATGGGGTTCCCTTTCTTGTCCATGCCGTTAAACCAATTTGAGTTCCTTATGAAACTCCTAAGACATAGAATTTTGTCATCCGACAAATCCGAAACATCGTGTAGCTCCCTCCATCCTAGTGAAGCATGTCTCTGACAATAGCAGATAAAGTGCTCGATAGTTTCCAACTCCTTTGCATCAATGCAACTTCGGCAAGTCATTTATCGGCAAGTAAATCCTCCAAAGTACCGAAATTTGCGTGATCTCTAGGATGTCAAAATATAACATAAGCTTCCTATCAATAGGAAGCTTATAGTCCTACGCAAGTTTAGATAATCAAATCGGTTCAGGGGTACAAAAAAAGTTCCCCATAAGAAACTTCTTTCGCTGGGTTATTAAAAATAAAAACAATCTCAACCACTTCTAATAATATTTTTCTTATCTTTGTTATAAATATTTTTGTTTATATTTACGTTAGAGTTTTATATTTATTAAAGTTAATTGTATTTTTCTTTCTGTGTTTTCCGTTTGTCGATGACAAACGCCAAAAACAAAAATAAAAAATAAATCCTTTTATTTTTCTATATAAATATTTTTTTGTGGTATTCTTTGCTTACGCACGCATTTTTAATGATTTGTTTATCCATCAGTTACTGTTAGTTATGAAATTTTAGTGATATTCTTTATTTTTATACCCTACACTTAGAGCCGAGTCACAATTGTCACCACATTTGGTCACCACAAAAAAAATTCAAACATTTCGTATGGGAAAACAAAAAATCAATTTGTGGCCTGATGGTTTAGTCCCGGCTGAGGTCCCTCAAGTGTCGGACTATATAGCCTCTTGGCCATAAAGAGATACAGCATGCATAAACTGGTCGTAAATTCCTTAAAAATGGAGGAATGCTAGAGTTGTTTTTATCCCGAAATTCCCACATAGTTCCAAAGAATTTTAGACCAATTAGTCAGTCTTCGTTTTAGTTAAAGACAGTGAAAACAAGTGAGAGTGTTAAATTCGGCTATGCCGAATCTATGATACCCTCCAACATGTTAAAATATATAAAAAATCCATGGTCGTTTTTTTTGGGGGGGGGGGGCTCGGTGGGGGTGGTGGGGGATACTTTCCCCATCGCGATAAATGTTAACTAATTTATTTATTATGCTTTTTGCAATTTAGTAATACCATTATCTCAATATTTTAATGATTTTTTAAAACCACGTCCATAAAAGGGGGCGGGCAGAAAAAAACGAAATTTTCCAGCCCCCAGGGTCTAAGTGCATGAGTTTAAACCCCTTCTGACATAAAAAGGTTTCATTTGCTTAACAAAAATGGCAAAAAAAAATCTAAAAATGTCGTTTTTTAAGAGGTTTTTTTAGTTCGTTAAGGGGGAACTTTTTTCTTCCTGGCCCGATTTTGCCCATTTCCGAACTTAACCGGCCTATGAACATTAGACATATTCTTGCCAATTTTCAGGGGTCTAGCTCTTTTATTTTGGACTGAATCGTGTTTTATACAGACGGACGGACGGACGGACGGACGGACGGACGGACGGACGGACGGACATTCATAGAACGACTTAGAATCGATCATAGATCAATAATATATATACTTTATGGGGTCCCCGACCGATATTTTGATGCGTTACAAACGGAATGACAAAGTGAGTATACCCCCATACTGTGGTTGGAGGGTATAAAAATGATAGACTCATATTTGGGTAGAGTGGTTAACCCGAGGTTGCATTCGACTAGGCAACATGTATAGCTCTTCACGAGCACGTTGGTACCATCGATAGATCGCTTTCGGCAAAGGAGTATACTATTGTGGCCTTTCTTGATATATAGACAGCTTTGAATAATGTAATCCCATACTCGATAATTGTGGCATTGTCTGGTCTGGGAGTGTAGCGTGGGATAGTTTGGATCATGGGGGATTTGGAAAATACACTTACCAATAGACGTATTACGTCTATTGGTCGGACCGTCTTTCATATATTGATTTATCAATAGAGGCAAATCACTGGGAGGTGTTCTTTCACCACTTCTTTGGAACATGGCTCTGAATACAAAGCTGCTCTCTCTAGAAGCACGTGGTTGTCGTGTTATCGCGATAGCGGTAAACAAAAAGCACCTGACAACATTAACGGACATTCTTTTTTGAAAGATCTGTCTTAATGTGCAAGATACTGTGGTCTGGGAGCTGTTCCAAGTAAAACAGAGCTTGTCTTGTTTACAAGGAAAAATAAGATTCCTACTTTTGATTCCATTTCTCTGGACGACACGAAGTTAAATTTCATGTGTAATATTGAGAATCGGGTTAGAAAAGCAACGATTGTTTTATATTCCTGTAAAAACGCCATTGGAAAACGATGGGGCTTAAGCCCTAAAGTCGTTCAATGGATTTATACAGCGGGGTGCGTCCAATTCTGCTGTATGGAATCATTGTCTTGTGGCCTGCTTTAGAGACAAAATGAACTGTGTCTTTATTACAAAGGTACAGAGAATGGCGACGATGTGCATCACTGGTGCCCTTTATACTTCACCTACTGCTGCATTAGAAATCCTTCTTCATCTGATACCATTGAATATATTGATTGGGCAAAATGCGACTACGTCGTCTATTCGACTGAATAGCACACTGCAATGAAAGAGCAGCGATAGTTGCCATAGCGCGATCTTGGACTTTGCTCCCTCTAAGAGCCTTTTTGATACCATCCAGGGAGGCTTATATAAGCGGCATTCCGGATAGTGGAGCCTTTGTGATTTTTTTCTAACAAGGAAGGTCTTTCAGAGGGCACCCACCGATTGTCCTGAAACTTGCTAATGGGAATGAGGAGAGACAAATAAAAGTTACCTTTTTTTTAGCTGCCCAATCTCAAATTTAAAAAAGGGTTACCACCTTATGAAAAAAGGTGGTCTTTCGGGGAAATCTTAATAAAAGTAGAACTAGCAGGAATTTGACAAACAAAAAAATACTGGTCAGCTTAATTTTAACAGAGATTATTATATATGATTTTGGCTGTCCTTTGTATGTACCTCTCCATATAAACTACCCCTTACGATTTTACATTTTCGAAAATACTTACTTACGCCATTGGATGGGCCTTCAAAAAACCTTTCGATCTGTATAAAATTTTCATATAGTTTCTTCTGAAGAAATTTCAAAAACCGACAAAAAAACGAAAAAAAAATCCCGTTTTTCCCCCTCCTCTTTGACCTGCCAAATGTGAGATTGGGCAGCTAAGAAAAACAGGTAACTCTTATTTTCCTCCCCTCTTTTCCATATGCAAGTTTCAGGACAATCGGTGGGTGGATGGGTCGTAGCTACACGAACAAGTGGGCTTTGGATTCTGTTCGGAAGAGCTTAATTGAACCTGGCTCTAAGAATGCCAGATCATTGCAGTGTTTACTAGGCAGAGATGCTGGCAATATAGGAAGTGGCTGAGTTGCAATGTCTTCTCCACAACTGCAGTCAACATCTATTGGGACTGTCAATCCGCGGTCAAGTCTTTGGAGTGAGTGTTTCTGAAAAATAGATCTGCCCTTAACTGCCACACGTGAGATGGCCAAGCAGTTTGACATACCAATCATATGGGTACCAGAACACAGCGACATTTCAGGGAATTACAAAGCCGATGAGCTTGCAAGACTGAGAAATATCTTACAGAATCCAACAGAATTAAAATGTGTTTATATGCCTCTAGACGGACACTAATCAGAGATGGGCACATGGCTGGACGTGTGAGACTACACAACAGATTTGGCTTTCTCTTAATCAGAAGCACACAATTGAGCTTATATCGCTTCCAAGAGGAGATATTTCGACGGTGGTTACTGTAATTACCGCAAAGCGTGCTAGAGTTTCATAGATTAGAAGGAGTTGAAAACTATAGAACATTTTATCTGCCATTGACAGGCACTTTCTGGTCAGAGAATTACTTCACAATCCCCCCCGCCCCCAAAAAAAGCCACTGACATTTTTTTTTTACATTATGGAGGGTACAAGAGATTCGGCATAGCCGAATTTAACACTCTCACTTGTTTTTGTAAAATATTAAAAAAAAAAAATACCCTATCTCTGCATCTACTGAGTTATTCTTTATTTCTATTTTTGACATAATGATTGATGATGGTTTTGTATATTTTTTTTTAAAGAAAAAAACAGTTAAACGTAGTAATATACTTGTAGTAGTAAGTAAGAGGAAACCGGTTATGAAAATATAAAATGAAATGACAAATTGTTGCATACTTTATGTAAGGTGTTTTGGTACCCTGCAGGAAAAGTGTGTCTCTCGATAAGAAAACACCTATCCCGTGACTGGTGAAAATGGGACATATGACTAAAATGGCTATCACGTGACCGGAGACAATAGGACAAAACAAAATTTTTAAATTTTTACATAAGTTCAGAACAAAATTTAAAAAGAGAAATTTTTTTGCGTTTTGTAGCAAAAAAATTTCATCACAAATGGATTTTACAAAATTTTTTTTTTTTTAAATTTTGAAAATTTTTACGGATTTTTTTTTTGAAAATTTTCGAAGTGCCGGGTTATTATGTCCCAAGAAAAGCTCCTCCATTAAATTTCATTTCTTTAACATTAATAGGTTTAAATATTATTAGATTTAATACTTTTTTTGACTTACTCAAAACGCCTTTAAAACAAATTTGAAAACTTCAGTGGGCCATAAACAAGAACTCGAGCTTAGTTTTTAAAACCCTTCGAGGGTTTTGGTATACTATTTGTATAATTTCATATTTTTTAATCCCATCCAAGGTACAAAATCTTATTGCACAGTGTAATATAAAAAAGCAGTGCTGCAGTCTTGGGGATTATCGCCAAAATTGGAAAAGGAAAAAAACTAAATTTAGAAATAGGGAATTTGAAAATCATGTCGGGAATTTTTTGGGATATTAAAAAAAAGAAATACAACAGAAACAACAGATTTTTTTGGGAATTTTAACGATTTTTTCCATTGCTTAATGGGCCAAACAAAAAATTAACGGAAAATTGTTTATAATCTTAATTTTTTATAGTTATTTTGACATTTTTGACGTCCGCTTGATTTGTTTTGAATTTTACACCCAACGCAATGTAATTTAATTTAATATAAGAATATCATAAAGAGAATTTTTGGATCTCGAACTATAATAATACTCTAATCGAATTTTCAAATTTGTTTGAAGTAATTGCAAAACTTTTGTTGAAAACCCCTACAAAAAGACATGAAAAAAGTTTCTAAGAAAAGATAACATCATATGGGCTTTAGTATTTCATTTTTTGTACTTTTTTGCTTCTTTATTACAAGTACACTTTAATTTCAGACGATTTATTTGTGAAGATTTATTACGTAAATCTTTCTTGCAGAAATCAGCAGATGTTTTCAGCTGAAATCAGCAGATTTTTCAGTTAAAACTAGCAGATTTTTCAGCTGAAACCAGCTTTTTTAACTGTCATAGCCGATTTTTCTACTGATTTGTTCGGGATTATCAAAATAATAATTTAGAGCACCACGTCTGCAAAAATCTGTAGATATTTTATTTTAAGCGTAGTAAAAAAGGTTAATAATGCAAATGGTAATGGGTACTCATTACAAAAAATGTACTTGTAACTGTTTTTGCTTGGTTATTCTTTCTGAAACCAATCTTTTTTTTTATTCTACAATTTTTATTTTCAATTTTCTTGCTAAAATTTACCATCCTCTTTTGTATTTACGAAAAAAATCAATAATCACGTTGAAATATTTAAACACGTTTTTTCATGTGATTTTTATATGAGTCCTAATTTTATTTTCTTTTTGTTACTCATATTTCCTTTGATTCTTCTTTGTTTAAAGTTAAAAATATAGGACAGAAAGTAATCGGTTACTTTTGTAATTACTGTTACAGGTGTAGTTTTAATATTGGTTACTCGAATACTAACTACTAGGAACTCAATGTGGTAAACGGTTTATTTTTTTAAACTTTTCAAGATTTTGCTTAGGTTTTATAAATAAACAGAGTTGTATTTAAAAGTTGAGTAACGTTTTTCATTTTATTTTCACTTTAAAATTACGCCCGATATTTTATAAAAATTTAATTTTGTATAAGAGCCCCCTTTAGGAAGTGAAGAATGGGGGTAGGTACGTTCTGAAAATAATGTTTGAAGGGGGGGGGGGAATAAATGGGGGTCGGTCTTATATATTACCCCTCTAAGAGGTGAGCGGTACTGCGGACTGCTTTTTCTAAAAAAATATTTAGAAAAAAAAAATGGGGACCATCTTCAGGGCCTAAGATTGAGGGCAGTTATATTCTGAGAATATGTTGGGGTTGAAAAAATATTCGAAGCTGATCAAACATTTGACACCTCAAGGGAAATTTTATATAAGGAGCCCTCCTCCCAACATTTTTTCGAAATAAATGTTGGAAAGGGAAAGTAACTGGCGTGTTTAGAAAAAAGTCGTAAGTTTATAAAATATTATAAAATATTTTTTATAAAATATCTTGTTTACAATACAACTCTGCGTTTCGACTAGTTCTTTTAATACCGATTACTCTAAAATGTACTCGGTACCCAAACAAATTTAAAAATATACTCGTTTCTCAAGCACGCACTACCCATACCTTTCCATTTCAGACGAAACAAAACAAAAAATGGACATGGGGAAAAAAACAAAAGAATTCTTGAAATATTAAAATAATACAAAAAGAAAAATTCCAACTTTTAAAAAACATGCACAAACATGTTATAGGTACTCTTGAGTACGAAAAAAAAAGTATAAGAAAACAATGTAACCTAATCAAATGGTTATACAGGACAAAGAATACAAAAAAATGCTACCCATTTATACAATTTATTCTTTTTGTCCTTTTTGAAAACATTTCTAACACAAAAAATATGTTGATATTTTACAGTCAGTGTATATTCTAGGAATTTTTAATGGTTTCAAATTTAACATTCATAAAATAAGTTAACTATTCTTTTGTCGCAAACTTTTCTTCAACTAGTAGGTAAATATTTGTATAATATTTGCCTTTAAACCTGTTGAATTTAAATGTTTTTTTTTTTTTATTTTTTTAAAGTTACAAGGACTTTTGTGTCATAAAAATATTGTATATGTTTATGACCTGTGATTCTGGAGTGTTCTTTTTATTGAAACGTAACATGAAACTTATTAATATATATTTTTTGTTATGAACAAAAAGAAATTATGAAATTAGGTTAGAAGAGACGGCCAAACAGAAAAAGTTTCATGAAACATTTTTTCTATATAGAAAAAGTATAATTTTTTCTATATAGAAAAAGTCTCATGATACACTTTTCCTATGTAGAAAAAGTCTCATGCCACATTTTTCCTATATATAAAAAGTATCATGAGACATTTTTCCTTTATAGAAAAAGCCTCAAATTCTGAAACATTTTCCCCTATAGAGAAAAAGTCTCAGATTCTGCGACATTTTTTCTATGTAGAAAAAGTCTCAAATTCTGAGAAATTTTTTCTATGTAGAAAAAGTCTCAGATTCTTAGACATTTTTTCTATATAGAAAAAGTCTCATGAGACATTTTTTCTATATACATTTTCTATATATAAATGTCTCATGAGACATTTTTTCTATATAGAAAAAGTCTCATGAGACATTTTTTCTATACATAAAAAGTCCTATGAGACATTTTTTCTATACATAAAAAGTCTCATGATACATTTTTTCTATATAGAAAAAGTCTCATGAGACATTTTTCCTATATATAAAAAGTCTCATGAGATATTTTTCCTATATAGAAAAAGTCTCATGAGACATTTTTCCTATATAGAAAAAGTCTCATGAGACATTTTCCCTATATATAAAAAGTCTCATGAGATATTTTTCCTATATAGAAAAAGTCTCATGAGACATTTTTCCTATATAGAAAAAGTCTCATGAGACATTTTTCCTATATAGAAAAAGTCTCATGAGACAATTTTTCCTATATAAAAAAAGTCTCATGAGACATTTTTTCTATATAGAAAAAGTCTCATGAGACATTTTTTCTATATAGAAAAAGTCTCATGAGACATTTTTTCTATATAGAAAAAGTCTCATGAGACATTTTTTCTATATGAGACATATTTTCTATATAGAAAAAGTCTCATGAGACATTTTTTCTATATAGAAAAAGTCTCATGAGACATTTTTTCTATATAGAAAAAGTCTCATGAGACATTTTTTCTATATAAATAAAGTCTTTTAAAACATTTTTCCTATATAGAAAAAATCTCAGATTCTGAGACATTTTTTCTATGTAGAAAAAGTCTCAGTTTCTGAGACATTTTTTCTATATAGAAAAAGTCTCAGATTCTGAGACATTTTTTCTATGTAGAAAAAGACATTTCTTCTATGTAGAAAAAGTCTCAGATTCTAAGAATTTTTTTCTGTATAGAAAATCTCTCAGATTCTGAGACATTTTTTCTATGTAGAAAAAGTATCAGATTCTGAGACATTTTTCTATATAGAAAAAGTCTCTGATTCTAACACATATTTTCTATGTAGAAAATGTCTCAGATTCTGAGAAATTTTTTCTATGTAGAAAAAGTCTCAGATTCTGAGACATTTTTTCTATATAGAAAATGTCTCATGAGACATTTTTCCTGTATAGAAAAAGTCTCAGATTCTAAGAATTTTTTTCTGTATAGAAAATCTCTCAGACTCTGAGACATTTTTTCTATGTAGAAAAAGTATCAGATTCTGAGACATTTTTCTATATAGAAAAAGTCTCTGATTCTAACACATATTTTCTATGTAGAAAATGTCTCAGATTCTGAGAAATTTTTTCTATGTAGAAAAAGTCTCAGATTTTGAGACATTTTTTCTATATAGAAAATGTCTCATGAGACATTTTTCCTGTATAGAAAAAGTCTCATGATACATTTTTCCTATGTAGAAAAACTTTTAAATCTTAAGACATTTTTCCTATATACATATAAAAAGTCATAGATTCTGAGACATTTTTCCTACAGAAAAGTCTTAGATTCTGAAAATTTTTTCCTATAGAAAAAGTCTTAGATTCTGAGACATTTTTTCTACAAAAAAAAGTCTCAGATTCTGAGACATATTTCTTATAGAAAAAGTCTCAGATTCTGAAAAATTTTTCCTATGGAAAAAGTCTCAGATTCTGAGCATTTTTCCTATAGACAAAGTCTTAGATTCTGATACATTTTTCTAATGGAAAAAGTCTTTGATTCTGAGCCATTTTTCCTATATAAAAAATCTCTGATTCTGAGACAGTTTTCCTATAGAAAAGTTTTTGGAGAAATTTTTCCTATAGAAAAAGTCGCAGATTACAAGACATTTTTCTTGTAGAAAAAGTTTCTAATTCTGAGACATTTTTCTTATAGAAAAGGTCTTAGATTCTCAGCCGTTGTTTCTATATAAAAAATCTCAGATTCTGAGAAAAAGTTTCAGATTCTGAAACATTTTCCTTATATAGAAAAAGTTTCATATTCTGAGACATTTTTCTTATAAAGAAAAAGTCTCAGATTCTAAGAAATTTTTCCAATAGAAAAAGTCTCAGATTCTAAGATTTACTAAAGAAAAATTCTCAAATGTCTCAGATTCTTTTTTTTATAAAGAAAATGTCTCATGAGAAATTTTTTCTATATAGAAAAAGTCTCAGATTCTGGAACGTTTTTTCTATATAGAAAAAGTTTCAGATTCTGAGACATTTTTTCTTTATATAGAAAAAGTCTCAGATTCTGAGACATTTTTCCTATATAGAAAAAGTCTCATAAGACTTATATAGAAAAATTGTCAGATCCTGAAAATTTTTGCCATAGAAAAATAATCAGATTCTGAGACATTTTTTCTATATAGACATTTTTTTATATGGAAAAGTCTCAAATTCCTCCTAAATAGAAAAAGTTTCATGAGACATTTTTCCTATATAGAAAAAGTCTCATGAGAAATTTTTCCTATATAGAAAAAGTCTCATCAGATTCTGAGATATTTTTCTATACAGAAAAAGTCTCAGATTCTAAGATATTTTTCCTATATAAAAATTTACAGATTCTTGACATTTTTCCTATAGAAAAATTCTCAGATTGTTAGTTTTAAAATGGAGTGTACAAAGTTCTAATACAGTTCGATATTTTTTTTTTTTTTTTTTTAGGATGATCCGGTAAATTAAATCCAGTTGTATCTTATTTGCTGCAAAACATAAAACAAATAAAAAAAAATCCACTATATCTTTTTCAATGACGTTATGAAATGCATTGATGACGGTTATATTAATAATTCATTTTAATGCTGACATTGTGTTCTTTATTCTGTTAAAGTAAACATGCAATTTTCTTGTTTCACTTTAATGTAAAATTACTTGTCCTTGATTTACGTCATAAAAAACAAGGAAAATCATGTATGTTTTTTTTATTTCTGCGTAAAAAATAGAAAACTCTAGTTAATTTCAGGTTTTTTCCACCTAGTTATAACTAAATTATTAATAAATAGTTGTCATAGCTTGAGGTAATTAAAAAAAAAATGTTAAAATAATGTTATGCTAGAATTTTTTTTTTACGAAATGCAATTAATTTTAGAGGAATTACCGGAATATTGATGAATATGAAGCAGTAGGGACCGAAAAAACAGTTCCATCAAAAAGCAGAATTTTGTATGAATTCGATATTTGAAAGAATTCTAAAAAAGAGTTGCAATTTAAAAAACTTCAAAATTTTTTGAGTGCATTTTCTATACTAATTTAATATCTAACCAAATATAGATCTGTTCGGTCCGTATTTTGAATGGGTACCCCATTTTCCGACAAAACCTGGTGTAGCGTACAATATTGTCGGTGTAATGTAGGTGGTCATATCAATTTTTCGTGCTTTCATTTAAAATGCACCTATACGTATACTTATTTTTAATTAAAATTTATTTATTAATCATACGCCCGGTGACTTTCACTGTATTAAAATGTTAGCCAGCGTTGCCAAGTATTTTATTCTGTGTGTTCCCAAAAAAAATTTAAATATCCCCAAATATCCTCTATTCATATAAAAATATTTTTTATTTTTCAATATTTTCATAAAAACTCAAAAATTAATATTTCTGATATTTTCAGATCTGATAGAAAAACTTCAAATACTTTTTTTTTTTAATTCCTAAATTATATTCTCGTTTGCTACTAAAGCCCAAAAGGGCAAATCTCTCATATATTTAAATTAAATAAAAAAAAGCTAAATTAACCGGAACTTAACTTTTGAGATGAAAAAAGTTTTCATAGATAAGATTATAATCTTACTTCCATCATTTTATTGTAGTTTTTTTTGTCATTGTTAAAAAGAAAAGAGAAAAACTGAAATGCCAAAAAACTAGGACATTGGCATTTTCAATTCAAAGAGCACATACGCATGCACGTATCTAATAGAAAATAGTTGGTTGTATAAAATTTTCAAGATGATGTATAGTATAAGGTGAACAGATAACAAATAAATTTCAACAAATAATTGCGTTTAATTTGAATTTGCTGAAATTTACCCAATTTTCTTCGATCAGTGACCAATTCGAAGACATTCTAGCAATGTCCGTCTGTTGAAATGGCGATCACGGCCAAAATATTATACAGATATGACTGAGACTTAATAAATTTACTTTTTGTTGTCCTGAAAAGTTTGTAATTGCATTTGAGCGATATTGGTTTAGCGGTTTAAAAGTTACGAACGAAAATGTAAAGACACCTCGAAATTTTTAGTACATTCCACATAACCTTAAAATGCCAAAATGCTTTAATTCGGCTGCTAGGGGACATTTGTATGTGAACAGTATTGGATACCGGATGTTACTATTTAAACAAGTACAAATATATTTTTCACACAAAAAAGAATCGCGTATTTTTTTTTTTTACCAAAAAATTTTTTTCGCGGAAATTTTTTTCAAAAATTTTAACAAAAAATTAAAAAAAACAAGTAACAGTGTTAAATTCGGGTGTGCCGAATCTTTTATACCCTCCAACTCATTTGAAATTAAAAAAAAAAATCGCAGGGGCGTCTTTTTTTGGTGGGGGGGGGTCCAGCGAAGTAGGTGGGGCACACTTTTACCCCCGCTATTTATGTTTACAAATTATTTGTTTATGATATTTACGCTTAAATAATAAATTTTTATTGTTATTTTTAATTAATTTCTATAACCACGCCCCCAAAGGGGGGCGGCCTGAAAAAAATTTAATTTTCTAACCCCCTTGGTCCAAGCGTAATTTGTTGAGCAAAAATTAAAAAAAAAACTAGTAAAAATATCGTATTTTTCAGGGGTCGTTTTAGTTCTTCAAGGGGGAACTTTTTTTCCCCTTGTTCGATTTTGCCCATCTTCGAACTTAACCTTACCAGTAACATAAGAGATATTCCTTCCCAATGTCAGGGGTCTAGCTCTTTTGGTTTGGACTGCATCGTTATTTCTACAGACGGACGGACGGACATCGCTAGAATGTCTTAGATTCTATCATGAATCAATATTATATATACTTTGTGGGGTCCCCGACCCATATTTCGATGTGTTAAACACGGAATGACAAAGTGAGTATACCCCCATACTGTGGTTGGAGGGTATAAAAACGGTTAAACTTGGTTTTCTTTTAGTCTTAAAATTACTTCTTGTGCATTTAAAAAGAAATTGGCTAAACTTGTTTTTCTTTAACTTTTATTTGTTATTAAGTTCATTTAAAACACCAAACTTTTGTAATTAAATAATTTTATGAAGTTTAATATTTTAAATTTATAAATGTTTTTTTTCTCTTTCATTTTCAGTAAGGATGAATAAGACTGGTTGTAAGAAAAGCAAGTAAGATAATAATAGTTATACGTAGACTTTGTGATATCCTACATTCATACACTTGACAAAAGTTTAATGAAAAATGACTCACGTTTTCATAAGCTTAATGAAAAATGACTCACGTTTTCAACCGAAGACAGCTTTTATTTGATCAATGAAACGTGGTGTCATTAAAGTTTCTTCCAATGAAAATTTACGTGGAAATACTGAAAATATTCTTATAACTTGTTTGAAACGTTTTATGAAGTTTTTCATAAAATGAATGAAAGTATTTATTGTTTTAATATGGAATAGTTGTAGGTAAGTGAACAAAAATTGTCACCTTAAATTGAAATTAATGAAAATTTTCATTAATTTTTATTTTTGTGAGTCACGTGTAACCGTCTTTGGAATTTTATTAAATTTACGTAATTGTAGTTTACACGGTAGAAAAAATGCACTTTTCCCATTTTGTTTTGGTTTTCACTAAGTTTTCTCAAACAAAATTTTTCTCCAATCCTAAAATGTAATTCATTATTTAAACCACTTAAATAATATAGTATAAATCATTGTAAAACTATAACGGTACTATCATTAGAAAAAGTAATCAAAAATATGTAAACAAACATAAAACCCCTTGACTTCAACAACTCCAAATAATAAAGCAACCCAACAAACAAAGAAATAAAAGGAATATTTCCAATCGCATTTCATTGAAGAAAAATGGCTATTGTTGCAAAAACTGTGTTCGTATTGTGAATATTATCCGATTTGTTTAAAACCGTGGTTTAAAGTTTTGTATACGGGCATAAACATAACCACTTTTTGGAATATATTTTCAAATTGTCTGCTGGGATTTCTTGTTTATTTTGTTGTTTATAATTTTTTTGTTTTGATTTTTTTATTTATTTGAATTTTTATTTTTAAAATTTGAAATTAATAGGTGGACGTTATTGACAACAAATTCTAATAATACTACCTGGTATTATTGTGCCATGAGTATAAATAAAATTAATAATTTACGTTTCATTTTAAATTTCCTATAAAAAATATAAAAACAAGTAGAAAAGTTAAATTCGACTTGGCCGAATCCATGAATACCCTCCATTATGCCCTTTTGAAGTAGTAATAAATTTTCTAAAGTGAAAAAAATAACAATTTTGATTAGAAATATTTTTTTTCGAGTAAAAACATTTTTTTTAGTAATTTTTTAGTGTAACATTTTTTTCGAGTGTATTTTTTTTTTTGATATTAAAATTAGAGATGGGCGCGTGAGTGATTTTTGACTCATACTCACTCACTCACGCTCACGACAGGAATTTTCGAATCACGCACACTCACTCACGAGCATATTTGTTCTACTCACACTCACTCACAATCACGTGAGTAAATTTAATACAACTCACACTCACGTGCACTCACGCAAGCTTCACTCACACTCACGTTGACTCACACTCACGAAACTCTTTTTTATACAATTTCAAAATTTATAAATTTCAAAAATCTTTCCAAATTTTCAGCAAAATTTAAAGTTCAGCGAAATTTTAATTTTTTTTTGCTTTTTTTTGACGAAATCTTAAGTTAAGCCAAATTCTACAATTTTTTTGTTACTTTTTTTGGTCAGAAAAGAAATATAAATAGGAAATAAATCACGCGAACTCACGCAAAAAAATCGACTCACGCACACTCACTCACGCAAAAATCTTACTCACGCACACTCACTCACGCAATTTTTTTCTCTACTCACAATCACGGGAGTAAAATTGAATTCAGTCACAATCACGCGTGATCACGAGTGAATCACGTTCTAATCTGCTCATGTGCCCATCTCTAATTAAAATATTTTTGAGTGACAAAAATACTTTGTAAAATATTTGTTTGACTTGCCAATGTTTTTAAAGCTTGTTTAACGGTTTTTTTAACACGTGAATTAAAGGTGAAACCAATATGAAATTAGCGGTTTTCTTCATGACTTTTGAACCACTAGACCGATTTGACTGAAATTCAATACCAACCAGACCAGGGGAACGACAAATATATATGCCAAACCTTCAGCAGCCTCAGGATTGGCTTCGAAAGTTAGCGTTTTTTTTAAATATTAAATTCGCGAAAACCCTTGCTTAATTTACTCTTATGCTTATAACTTTAGAACCACTAGACCGATTTCGCTGTATTGCAATACTGACCTGCCTAGGTAAATGGCAAACATATGTTCCAAACTTCAGCAGCCTCAGTTAAGGCTTTCAAAAGTTAGAGTATTTTCAACAGACCAACAGACGGACGGACATTGCTAGATCGACTTAAAATCAATCGAGGATCATGAATTCATATACTTAATGGAATCCTAGATCAATATTTCGAGGTGTTACAAACAGAATGACAGATTTATATATACCCTCTATCACTAGAGTGGAGGGTATAAAAATCACAAAATATACAAGTTAGAAAAATACACTTTCTTTTTTTTATTTATGGATTTCACTGAGTTTTTTTACACAAAATTTTACTATATCTATATTAATACATTAGTAAAACCACGATATAATATAAAAGATTGCGAACTTTAGTAAATATATAATTAATCAATTACATTTCATTTCAAGTTTCGTATTCACAAAATAAATTCGCACCGCTCTGATCAGCTGTTTTTTTATACCCTCCACTCTAGTGATAGAGGATGTACATAAGTTTGTCATTCCGTTTGTAACATCTGGAAATATAAGTGTAGGACCCCATAATTTATACACATCTTTGTCGAATTAGCTGAAAAATATGCAAAAAAAAAATGCTAAAAATTTATTACTTTCAGTCAAAAATAGTTTTAATTTCAACTACTATTTAAAATTCTCCTATTTCTATCTGGTCAGCTTACTTTATATAAAGTGTATAACCATTCATTCCCTTTTTCCACTAAATACAAACCATTTGTATTATCATCATAATGTTTACAACAAGTTAACAATCCTATGACAATCACTTAAATAGTAGGGCAGTAACACACACACACACACAAAAAAAATATAAATTCCCTTAAATAGAAATAAATTCAGTTGTAGCAAACGACAAAGTTTGCTATTTTTTTGTGTATGTCAACGTCATTTCAAAAATAAAGTGGTTACCATATGGATGCAGTAAGACAGCAGATAAGTAACAAACAAAAAAAGTTTCATTCTATATATGAAATTTGTTGAAACATTATGAAAATTAAAAAAAAAAAAACTTATAGTTGAGTGTATGTATATTAAGGTGTTCCTTATTTTTCATATTCGATTTTCTAAAATCGGAGCCCGGTTTTGTGAGAGGTTAGGGTAAAAAAAAAGATTTGACGAAAATATAAAAAAAAAAAACAAGAAAAAAATTTTAATTCGGCCTTGCCGAATATATTGATAGATTCCACAATGTAAAAAAGATTATTGCAAAAAACTTGAAAAAAAAAACTTTTAATACCATTCGGTATCTAATTTTGTTCACATACGTCCAACTGAAGGCGAACTAAATAATTTTGTAATTTTAGGTTATGTGGAATGTTCAAAAATTTTCGAAGTTTTTTTACATTTTCTTTCAAACCGCAGAACCGCTATCGCTCAAATGCAATACCAAACTTTTTAGGACTACAACAAGTAAATATGCTAAGTCTCACAATCAGTCATATCTGTGCAATACTTTAGCCGTGATCGTCATTTCAACAGACGATCACTTAACAATAATATAAATACTTTGTGGGGTCCTAGATATATTTCGATTAGTTACAAACGAAATGACAAATATATATAGCCTCTACCACGGAGCACGAATATTAAAAAAAAAATTAAAATCGGTTGAATGGTTTTCGAGATATCGCTGAAATTTGCAAAAAATGGCGGGTGTTTTCCTACATTCAAGAAATTTTTTATTTTATTTTATCTTATTAAGAATTACCATATAATTACAAATCACATAGTAATTTTACCTAACCGAGAACTGGTAACGATGACCTTCGTCTCGTTGTAGCGAAAAAGACCTCTGGTGGGAATCGAACCCACGACCCCCAGACTCATAGGCTAGCACGCTACCAACTAGCCTACTGGGGCGCCTAATTTTTTATTTTCCCTATACATTTAGGGTCCACCTTAATGTATATGTGAGATGAAAATGTGGTGTGTTCACATTATGTGACAAGTTAATGGCTACAAACACAGGCTTTGTATAATTTTGATGGGTGTTAAAATTAATGTGACCAACTACGAAAATTTTACTCAAACTTTTGGATGTATTTTAAATAGAAACTATAAATGGTTTTGGGACTTTTTTTATCACCAAGTAGGAAATAGTATTTAAAATTAATTTTGGAAAAATCTTACAAATCGTGAGGCAGTTTCCAGAAGTCTGAAAAGAACCAACTGTATGAAATATAAAATGACCCTTTTTTGGACTTTTAGATGAAATACTTATCTGAAGCACATAGTTTAGCGGAAATAAACTGTCCGGTTGACCATATAACAAATGTTTGTAATAGATTGCTGGATGTCGCTTACCCTTCTGCAAAGCCTAGATATAAAAGAAGACACCTTGGGGAACAAATGAGTTGCAGAAGAGCGGAGACTTCTGCAAAAAGCTCTTGAATAAGGCAAAATCTTCAAGATCTGATGAAGACAGGTCTGCAACTTAAGAGTTATAAAAAGATGATCAGAATTGCCAAATTTGATTCTTGGAAAAACTTCTGTGAAACATGGAAGACGTTTCTAAGGCATCCAGTCTGCGCAAAGTTCGGGTTTCTTCTCCTTGCACCCGGGATACTAAAAGGATTCTCTTGGGTGTGGTCTACCTCCATTGGGGAGTCGCTAGATCTCCTTCTCAACACGCATTTTTCGCGCAATTCTATGACACCGATTCATGCTTTGGAACTCTCTAACAACCAAACATCTGAAATTGCTTCGGAAACAATAAATATGCCAACAGTTATCTGGGAAATTAAAAGCTTCAGGATAAATAAATCCCCTGAACCTTATAGTATAATTCTGGCTGTTATCCAGCAGCTGTCAGACTACATGACGCCTTGTTTGTATAATCTCTACACAGCATACATAAACT
The DNA here is from genome assembly GCA_963921195.1 of Pegoplata infirma. NCBI lineage: Eukaryota > Metazoa > Arthropoda > Insecta > Diptera > Anthomyiidae > Pegoplata > Pegoplata infirma. The sequence continues at coordinate 204,080,111 of OY992540.1, forward strand.
GGTTGTATATTTCTTTAAAATGGTGGGATACCGGGCCGTTTTAATCCCAAAGGCTGGGAAAAATTGCCACATAGTTCCGAAGAATTTGATACCAATTAAACTTTCATCAGTTTTGCTAAAGACAATGAAACGAAAGATGGACTCATATTTGCGTAGAGTGATTGATCCGAGGTTACTTTCGACTAGCCAACATGCATTCAGCAAGGGTAGATTAATGGAGACAGTTGTTCATGAGCTCGTAGGTACCTTTGAGAGATCGCTTTCGGTAAAGGAGTACACTATTATGGCCTTTCATGATATAGAGGTGGCTTTTAATAATGTTATCCCAGATTCGATGATTGCGGCCTTGTCTAGTAAAGGAGTAAAGCATGGATTCTGCTTGCAAATAGACGTATAAAGTCTGAATTCTGAGCATCTGTCATATCCCGATTTGTCAATAGGGACACACTACAGGGAGATGTTCGAATTCAATGCTGCTTTCTCTAGAACCACGTGGTTGTTATGTTGTCGCAATGATGAAGCAAAGGAATCTTGGAGTTTTTATTGATAACAAGTTGAATTTCAGGCGTAATATTGAGGAACGGGTGAGATTTATATTCCTGTAAAAGAGCCATTCAAAAATGATAGCGCTTTGCCCTAGAGTTGTTCACTAGATTTATACAGCAGTGGTAAGTTCAATTCTGCTGTATGAAATCAATGTCTGAAGGCCGGCTTCAGAGACAAAGAGGAACTGTGTCTTTATCAGGAAGGTACTGAGAATGGCGTCGATGTGTATCACTAGAGCTCTTCGTACTACACCTGCGGCTGTATTAGAAACTCTCCATTCACCTGATACCATTGGACATATTGGGTAGGCAGTAGGTGGCTAAGGCTGGATTACTCAATGCTCCGTTATAAAATAACTCTCCGTTAAATTTAACTTTTTCACACAAATTTTGACATACACAGAAAAAATTTGAAACGAATTTCAATCAACAAAAACGCGGATTCAATCAATTTTTTGATTGAAATTCCTCCAATTAAAAAAATTGTTATACCAATCATCAAATTGTAGGTGATTGATTGAAAATTTTTTCAATCAAACATTTTTTCGATTTTGATCAAAAATTTGATCAATTTTTTGTTTAAAGTCAATCAAAATAATGATTGATTTAGCAAATGAATTGTAAGCTTATGACAAACCTATCAAAAAAATCATCTTTTTTGCTTTCCAATATGTTGCCAACAATAAAAAAAGTAAAGCCCGATTATTTTGTATATTTTTGAATTAATCTATTCAAATAAATTAAAGCGAAAAAAAAATCTGGTATGCTGAAAATTTGTAACAAAAAAATAGGAAAAATTTTAATCAAAACATTGATTGACTCATTTAATTTTTGTTGATCAATACATTTAATTGAAAATTTTTAGCCAATAATTTTTTGTGTGTAAGGCTCCGTTAAATCGGCAGTTAGCAGCTAACTTTTTCTTGAGTAATCCGCCCTAAGTTGGCAATTCGACTTAGTAGCAGGCGTAATATTAAGGAACGGCTTTGAAAAGCAACGATTGCTTTAAATCCCTGTAAAAGGGCCATTGAAAAACGATTGGGCTTAAGCTCTATAGTCGTTCGCATGGATTTATGCAGCAGTGTTACCTTCAATTCTGCTGTTTGAAATCACTGTCTGATGGCCTGCTTTAGAGACAAAGGGGAACTGTGTCTTTATCACGAAGGTACTGATAATGTCATCTGTGTATCTTACTGGAGCTCTTCATACTACACCTGCGGCTGCATTAAAAATCCTCCTTAACCTAATACCATTGGACATATTGGGTAGGCAGTATGCGGCAATGTCGGCAATTCGACTTACTAGCACACTGCAATAGAATAGCAGCGAGTCGATCTTAAAGAATATAACAATACCACAAAATGTGGAATGTGCTCCCTCTGAGTTTTTTTGAGCACCGCTTTACCACTATGATACCATCCAGGGAGTCTTGAATGAGGTAAATTCTGGGTAGTGAAGGCTCCATAAATTTTTACACAGAGATGCTGGCAACAAGAAAGTGGCTGACTGGTTGAGTACCAATGTCTTGTGTACAACCACAGTCAACGTACCAACAGTCAAGCCGCGGTCAAGTCCTTTTGAGTCAATGTCTCTGAAAACAAGTTCTGCCCTTAACTGCCACATGTCTTTGAATAAGATGGCCAAGCAGTTTGACATACATGCGACTCATATGGGTCCCAGGGCACAGAGACATTCCGGGGAATTGCAAAGCTGATGAGCTTGCAAGGCTAGGAACTACCTTACATGTTCCAATAGAATTGGAATGTTTTGGTATGCCTCTAGAAACTTGCAAGCAAAATCTACGGCTTTGTTCCGCGACGCAGACTGATCAGAGATGGGCACATGGATGGACGTGTGAGACTACACGACTGATTTGTCTTTCTCTTAAACAGAAGCGCACAAGTGAGCTTTATCGCTTCCAAGTGGAGAGATTTCGACGGTGATTTCTGAAATTACCGGACACTGTCTTATACGCAGAGCGGTTAAATGTGCGTCGAATGATTTTTGTTTGAGTTGTATGGATAAGGAGGGTTTGGGAACTACGGAATACTTCTAAATTCTAAAATTTAGCTTGAATTTCCGTATTTTTATTGCGTTTTTATGAATTCCAATTTAGATTCTCTGAATTTCTGTGGAGCTTTTATGAGTTTTGTTACAGCTTTTCTGAATTTAAGTTGAGCTTTTCTAAATTTCAATTTAACTTTATTAAAACTTAATTGTGCTTTTCTTAATTTTATAGAATTTAAATAAAAATTTGAATTTTTAACGTGCCAAAAATCTAGATTGTTAACAAAGTTTTGTTACAAAACCGCAGAGTATATTTAAAGTAGTCGGTCTTATTATTTTTAACGGACTACATTTAATAGAAATTCAAGTATGTATCGGTTTAAGTTTTATGAGTATTTCATAACAATTAGTTGGAAATTTAGTTATAAAATAATATTTAATATTAGAATATATTTTTTTATTTTTTGTTTGCAATAAGTTGCCATAAGTTAGTTCATTCGGTTGAGTTTTAAAAATACTTGAAATCGATATTTTTTTTATATAATTCTAGTTAGTTGTGTGGTGGTTGCATTTCTATCACTGACACATTCTCATAAACTTTATTTTTATGTATTTGATGATACTTTTTGTTTTTGTATTGAATTTTCCACTTTTTTTTTTAGAAAAATAACGTTGTTTTTCACTTTCTATAAAAATTTTGTTTTTAACTTTGTGATTTTTTTTGTCTTTTTGCAATTTGTTCTCATTTTCAATTCTATGAAGTATTTTTTTCTGTATGTAGAACATTCTATAGAGAAGGTATCATTGTAAAAGTGATGGAATTTTTATATCCTACATCACATTCTTGCACAGGGATGTTTTTAGTTCTAAACCTTTCTTCGGGTATGCTGGTTAACTCAGAATCAATTTTTTTTGAGTGGATTTGAAAATTTCCAGTTAACAAAGTTTGCCAAAACTTCAATTTTTTTTCAATAAAATACAAAACTAATGCAGAACTGACAAAATTATTTAAAAACAGCTGTTTTTGTTTACTTTTTAAGTAAAATGCCAAAAATGGCACCTCTGTTAAGTTTATTTGAAAATCAGCTGTTTTTTGTTTTGTCGTTGTCGGTTTTTAGTTTACTGACGAACAATTTCGATTCGAATTTCAATTAAACCACATCTCAAAACCAGAACTTGTAGTTTTAATCCCACTTAAACCAAAAACAAATATAATTGACATCTCAAAAATTCACATTCAGTATACCTTCCTCGTTTAGTACATTTTTGAAGAACAGTGGGAGGTGTGGGGGTTTTTTGCACAAAAAAAAACAAAAAAATAGAGGCCATTAAACTGTGATTATAATGTTTTAAAATAGCGAAATTGTTGTGATAGTTTTTACTTCCAACAGTTTTTTTTCTACCCTCAGTTATGCAGAGAATGTAGGTTAAAATTAAACCTTGTCGGTCTGTTTACACTAAAAGTGAATGTAGTATTAAAAATTTAACCAAAGGTTATTATGGGGTTAATGTTCTGTTATTTAGTTTTTTTTGCTAACAAACGATGTTAGTAAATCTGGCACACATATAACAATGTCGCCAAAATGGCAAGCAGCCTTAAAAGTGCTGTCAATGCATTTGTTGCTAGGAAAAAATAGCAAATGTGCAGATATTTTAATATATTATTTAGGATTTTCTTTTAGAAGAGGAATTACGAAAAAAACATGTAGTTTTTCCTCTATATAGGTCAAGGGATAATGTTAAAAATTTAATTATTTAACTATAAAAATTTTGTGTGTTTTTATAGAGAAATTTGTGTGTGTTTTTTTTACAGATAGCAATGATTTTTTTAATAAAGTCGAAATTACATTGAGGGAAGTTTTGCAGTCAACAGAAATTTTTAGCTCATAAAATTGTAGAATTGTTTTGGTTATGACTCTCTGACCTTAGCGATGCATTCTGTGTTTCCACTTTGCGTTTGCGAATTTTGTCCCAGCTTGGGCGCCATTTTTTGGAATCAGAACTTTTTTGGAATCAGAACTTTTTAGCTCATAAAATTGTAGAATTGTTTTGGTTACGATTCCTTGACCTTAACGATGGTTTCTGTGTTTCCATTTTGCGTTTGCAAATTTGGCCCCAGCTTGGGCGCCATTTTTTGGAATTGTGTTAAGAGATTTTCTTGAATTTTTATGATTATCTGGATTTTTTAAATGTTATAACTGTAATTCTGCAGAAGGTATTATTATCATTCGACACTACTCTGGCAGAAAAATACAATCGCAACAGCGTTGTTTAAGCATTGTGGATGCTTGTACGAGCGTTCTGTATACCATCTTTAAAGTGCTGTCAGAAGATCAAAATGATAACATCGATGTAAAAAGTGCTTTGAGAAAGAAATTTTTAGCTTATAAAATTGTAGAATTGTTTTGGTTACGATTCTCTGACGTTGGCGATGAATTCTGTGTTTCCACTTTGCGTTTGCGAATTTTACCCCAGCTTGGGCGCCATTTTTTAGAATTAAGTTAATAAATAAATAATAAGTTAATAAATTTTCCTGAATTCTTATGATTATCTGAATTTTTCAATGTCATAACTGTAATTCTGCAGAAGCTATTCTTACCACTCGACAGTACCCAAGCAGAAAACAAAAATCGCAATAGCGTTGTTAAAGCATTGAGGACAGTTGTACGAGAGTTCTGTATACCATCTTCAAAAAGAAGATCAAAATGATAACATCGAAAAAAGTGCTTTCAGAACGTTTTATTTAAAGTCATCAAAGCGCTATAATAAATTCGAAAATACATTGAGGAAGGTCAAAATAACTTTGTACTAAATTTTGTTCATAAAGTTGTTGATTTGTTTTGGTTACGACTCTCTGACATTGGCGATGGTTTCTGTGTTTCCACTTTCCAAATTCTGAATTCGGCCCCGGGTTGGGCGGCAGTTTGTAGAATTGTTTTAATAGATTTATGTTATACGAGCGTTCTGTATACCATCTTCAAAGTGCTGTCAGAAGATCAACATGATAGCATCGATCCATTCTAGATAAAAGCGTTATAAACGCAATTTAAACAAGTAAAAAAGTTAAATTCGGCCTTGCCGAATGTAGTGATACCCTCCACAAACTCAAAAAGATTATTGAAAAAACTTTATTTTAAAGAAAATTACTTTTGAAAAAAAAAAACATTTTTTTAAAAAAAATTTCCGCAAACAAAAAAAAAAAATTTATGAAAAAAATCCGCTATTTTTTTCTTTTTTTTCTCAAAAAACATGTTCGTACTTGTTTAAATACCATTTTGTGATCAATTATGTTCACATAAGTCAAGCAGCAGCCGAATTAAATCATTTTGTATTTTTAGGTTATGTTTTACATTTTCGTTCATAACTTTTAAACCGCTGAACCGATATCGCTCAAATGCAACACTAAACTTCTCGGGAGGACTTTCAATAAACATGTTAAGTTTCAGTCATCTCCGAGTAATAATTTGGCCGTGATCACCATTTCCACAGACAGACCGACAGATGGATAGACGGATATCGCTAGAATGTCTTAAAATCGATCGGGGATCATGAATATATATACTTTATGGGGTCTCAGAGCGATATTTCGATGAGTTACAAACGGAATGACAAACTTATATATACCCTCTATCACTAAGTGGAGGGCATAAAAAGTGCTTTGAGAACATTTTATTTAAAGTCATCAAAGCGATTTAAAAATTTCGAAAATACATTGAGGAAAGTTTTGCTGTCAAAAGAACTTTTTACTACAATTAGCTTATAAAGTTGTTGATTTGTTTTGATTACGACTCTTTGACATTGGCGATGATTTCTGTGTTTCCGCTTTGCTTTTGCGAATTTGGCCCCAACTTGGGCGCCATTTCTTGGAGTTCTGTTAATAAATTTTCTTAAATTTTTATGATTACCTGGACTTTTTAATGTCATTAATGTAGTTCTCCAGAAGGTATTCTTACCATTCGAACGTTGTTAAAGCATTGTAGACGGTTGCACAAGTGTTCTGTATACCATCTTCAAAGTGCTGTCAGAATAACTGAATGATAACATAGATCTACGCTAGATTAAAGCGTTTTAAAAGCAATTTAAAAAATATAGGTTGGTTAGGTTGTAAGTGGCTGCTGATGTTTAACGGGATATAGGTGTAATAGGTTACCCTGCCGATAAACCAATATGAGTTTCTTATAAAACTGACTCGAGAGTTTTGGTCAAACTGGCAGAACCCCGCAATGAACGCTATTAACATTAACGGCTCCAAACAATCCATGGGAGTCGGTGCAGGTTTTTTAACGAGTTTGCACGATTTGGAGAAGACTTTTATCCTTCCATTGGACTCTACCATTTTCCAGGACGAAATAGTTGCCATAAGCAAGGCAGCCTTACAGTTCGGTGATGAGACAAACAGAGAATTAAACATTTATGTTGACAGCCAAGCTGCTCTAAAAGCTCTTAAAAGCATTTATATCAAGTCGAAAGTAGTTTTCGAATGCTTGAAGAACTTATAAAGTTTAAGGAGTATGAACAAGGTGAAACTAATATGGGTACCAGGTCACATAGGTATTCATGGGAACGAGGGAGCGGACGAGCTGTCGAAACAATCCAGCACTTCAGATCACTACGCGACATTCAAAACACTGCAATGGTCAACAGAAAGTAGAGAGAGCTAACAACAAGTGCGATCAGTAGAAGATTGTGGGCATGCTTCAATCTGAGGAAAACTAACTATTTACTCTGACTCACCAGATGGAACTGCCGTGTACTTACTAGAGTGATCACCGGGCACTGTCTAATAGGTCATCATAGAAAGAAAATGGGACTTATTTCCGATACCAGCTGTAGAAGGTGCGATGAACCTAACACTGAGGAAACGGTCGAACATATTCTTTGCCAATGTCCGGCTTTGGCCAGAACCCGACTGCACATTTTGGGCATACATGACTTCGAGAGCTTGGAAACGGCTTCGAATGTCGACCAAAGGCAAATAGTACAATTCGCGATGAGGATAAACGCGTTCTATCAGCGTCGCTGAAGAATTATTGTGGTTTCGTTATGGACCATCCGGTCTATGTGAGGAGTCTTTAACTCCGCCACCTCTAACCTAACCTTCTCATAAAACTCCTAAGACATTGAATTTTGATATCCGACAAGTCAGAAAGATGGTGCAGCTCCCTAGAACCCAGTGAAACAAGTCTCTGGACAGAAATTGCTGGTCAATAACAAATGAAGTTTTCGATAGTTTCCAACAGCTGCTTCTCCATGCAACTCCTTCAAAAGTTATTAGACGGCAGATTTATCCACTCAGCGTGCTTTCCTTTAAGGCAGTGGCCGGTGTCTCTCCTCTTGAAAGTGATATCAGCTCACTTGTGCACCTCTTAATAAGAGAAGACCAAATCTGTCGTGTAGTCTCACACGTCCATCTCGGATGTGCCCATCTGTGATTAGTCTCCATTGTAAAACAAAGCTTTAAATTTGCCTGCAAATTTGTAGAGGCATAACAACACATTCAATGTCATAACTGATTTTCTGCAGAAGGCATTCTTACCACTCGACACTACCCAAGCAGAAAACAAAAATCGCAATAGCGTTGTTAAAGCATTGAGGACAGTTGTACGAGAGTTCTGTATACCATCTTCAAAAAGAAGATCAAAATGATAACATCGAAAAAAGTGCTTTCAGAACGTTTTATTTAAAGTCATCAAAGCGCTATAATAAATTCGAAAATACATTGAGGAAGGTCAAAATAACTTTGTACTAAATTTTGCTCATAAAGTTGTTGATTTGTTTTGGTTACGACTCTCTGACATTGGCGATGGTTTCTGTGTTTCCACTTTCCAAATTCTGAATTCGGCCCCGGGTTGGGCGGAAGTTTTTGGAATTGTTTTATTAGATTTGTGTTATGCGAGCGTTCTGTATACCATCTTCAAAGTGCTGTCAGAAGATCAACATGATAGCATCGATCCATGCTAGATAAAAGCGTTATAAACGCAATTTAAACAAGTAAAAAAGTTAAATTCGGCCTTGCCGAATGTAGTGATACCCTCCACAAACTCAAAAAGATTATTGCAAAAAACTTTATTTTAAAGAAAATTACTTTTGAAAAAAAAACATTTTTTAAAAAAAAAATTCCGCAAAAAAAAAAAAATTTATGAAAAAAATCCGCGATTTTTTTCTTTTTTTGTCAAAAAACATGTTTGTACTTGTTTAAATACCATTTTGTGATCAATTATGTTCACATATGTCAAGCAGCAGCCGAATTAAAGCATTTTGTATTTTTAGGTTATGTTTTACATTTTCGTTCATAACTTTTGAACCGCTGAACCGATATCGCTCAAATGCAATACTAAACTTCTCGGGAGGACTTTTAATAAACATGTTAAGTTTCAGTCATCTCCGTGTAATAATTTGGCCGTGATCACCATTTCCACAGACAGACCGACAGATGGATAGACGGATATCGCTAGAATGTCTTAAAATCTATCGGGGATCATGATACTTTATGGGGTCTCAGAGCGATATTTCGATGAGTTACAAACGGAATGACAAACTTATATATACCCTCTATCACTAAGTGGAGGGCATAAAAAGTGCTTTGAGAACATTTTATTTAAAGTTATCAAAGCGATTTAAAAAATTCGAAAATACATTGAGGAAAGTTTTGCAGTCAAAAGAACTTATTACTACAATTAGCTTATAAAGCTGTGATTTGTTTTGATTACGACTCTTTGACATACGACTCTTTGACATTGGCTGCTGATGTTTAACGGGATATAGGTGTAATAGGTTACCCTGCCGATAAACCAATATGAGTTTCTTATAAAACTGACTCGAGAGTTTTGGTCAAACTGGCAGAACCCCGCAATGAACGCTATTAACATTAACGGCTCCAAACAATCCATGGGAGTCGGTGCAGGTTTTTTAACGAGTTTGCACGATTTGGAGAAGACTTTTATCCTTCCATTGGACTCTACCATTTTCCAGGACGAAATAGTTGCCATAAGCAAGGCAGCCTTACAGTTCGGTGATGAGACAAACAGAGAATTAAACATTTATGTTGACAGCCAAGCTGCTCTAAAAGCTCTTAAAAGCATTTATATCAAGTCGAAAGTAGTTTTCGAATGCTTGAAGAACTTATAAAGTTTAAGGAGTATGAACAAGGTGAAACTAATATGGGTACCAGGTCACATAGGTATTCATGGGAACGAGGGAGCGGACGAGCTGTCGAAACAATCCAGCACTTCAGATCACTACGCGACATTCAAAACACTGCAATGGTCAACAGAAAGTAGAGAGAGCTAACAACAAGTGCGATCAGTAGAAGATTGTGGGCATGCTTCAATCTGAGGAAAACTAACTATTTACTCTGACTCACCAGATGGAACTGCCGTGTACTTACTAGAGTGATCACCGGGCACTGTCTAATAGGTCATCATAGAAAGAAAATGGGACTTATTTCCGATACCAGCTGTAGAAGGTGCGATGAACCTAACACTGAGGAAACGGTCGAACATATTCTTTGCCAATGTCCGGCTTTGGCCAGAACCCGACTGCACATTTTGGGCATACATGACTTCGAGAGCTTGGAAACGGCTTCGAATGTCGACCAAAGGCAAATAGTACAATTCGCGATGAGGATAAACGCGTTCTATCAGCGTCGCTGAAGAATTATTGTGGTTTCGTTATGGACCATCCGGTCTATGTGAGGAGTCTTTAACTCCGCCACCTCTAACCTAACCTTCTCATAAAACTCCTAAGACATTGAATTTTGATATCCGACAAGTCAGAAAGATGGTGCAGCTCCCTAGAACCCAGTGAAACAAGTCTCTGGACAGAAATTGCTGGTCAATAACAAATGAAGTTTTCGATAGTTTCCAACAGCTGCTTCTCCATGCAACTCCTTCAAAAGTTATTAGACGGCAGATTTATCCACTCAGCGTGCTTTCCTTTAAGGCAGTGGCCGGTGTCTCTCCTCTTGAAAGTGATATCAGCTCACTTGTGCACCTCTTAATAAGAGAAGACCAAATCTGTCGTGTAGTCTCACACGTCCATCTCGGATGTGCCCATCTGTGATTAGTCTCCATTGTAAAACAAAGCTTTAAATTTGCCTGCAAATTTGTAGAGGCATAACAACACATTCCAATTTCGTTAGAACCTGTAAGGTAGTTGCCAGTCTTGCAAGCTCATGGGCCTTGCAATTCTCTGGAATGTCTCTGTGCTCTGGGACCTATATAAGTCGCTTTACGATCTCATTTAAAGACTTGCGGCAGTTAAGCACAGATCTTGTTTTCAGAAACATTGACCCCAGGAACTTGACCGCGGCTTGACTGTCGAAATAGATGTTGACATTGAAACACAACCAGTCAGCCACTTCCTTTACTGTCAGTATCTCTGCCTTGTAAACACTGCAATGCTCTGGCAATCTTCGAGCCACTCTTAACCCAAGCTCTTCCGAGTAGACTCCGAAAACCACTTGTTCGTGTAGCTTCGACCCATCTATGCAAAAATTTATAGAGGCTCTTCATTCCGGAATGCACCTCATTCAAGACTCCCTAGATGGTATCATAGTGGTAAAGTGGCGCTGGAAAAGGCACATAAAACTTTAACTCCCGGATCAGACTTTAACTCCCTTATCTTTTGCCAATTTTACGCAATAAAAAATTCTTAAAAAAACCCCAAATATTTTACCCATCTTCAGTTATCGATTGCAAAAGCTCTTCCACCCTTCGTTTAAGTATAACAATTCTGTAAAATTACTAACTTAATGCAAAAGTAAAATATTTTCATAACCACAAAGACTACTTGAATATTCTACTCAATATTATTTTATATTTTTTTTCGTTTTATCCTTTCCTGTTCAAATTTAATGTGATTTCCTTTGGAAATACTCTTTCCTTTTTTTGTTAATTTCTTCCTGCAATATTTAAACGAGTTTCTTAATAATTTTCTTCATATTTCACCTGTCAGTTTATAATAAAAGCTTTTTGGCTTTTAAACCTTTTGATTTATCACTGACCAACACCGCCCCCGCAGACCACCTGTTAAATGTACTTTATTTACTTTATATTTTTATATAATACCTGTGGCAATAAGTTATAATAGCTTATGGTGAGATAAGAGAAAAAGGAGTGTTGTGTATATATTTTGAATCCATATTGAGGAAGGCTTTTATAATTTTTCTTCCTTTCGCAATTGTTATTTGATCGAAAATTCAGGGAGGTTACCCCACGAAAATATAAAATAAGTTGAAAACAATCGAAATTTTTTTTTGTAATTTTACAATTTTTTTCTTAAATTTCCAAGGTATTTTCACGAAATTGATTTAGTAAAGTCACGAGAGTTCCTTGTAAGTTTTATCGCATCAAAACAGTTATAAATTTACAGTCTTATTGGTAAAAAGCTTGTAAAATTACAAAAAAGCTCAACATTTTTACTAGAAATTCTCGTAAAATAGATTTAGTAAAGTCACGAGCGTTCCTTGTAAGATTTATTGCATCAAAAAAGTTATAAATTTACAATGTTTTTAGTAAAAAGTTTGTAAAATTACAAAAAAAAGCTGATAATTTTTATGAAATGTTCGTAAAATAGGAGGTAGCACAAAATCTAGTAAAGTCACGAGAATTCCTTGTAATTTTTATTCGGTCCAAAAGGTTGTAAATTTACAATTTTATTGGTAAAAAGCTTTTATGAATATTTGTCAAATAAATTTAAATTAAAAACTTTAGAATGAAACATTGGTATTCTGATGCTACGCAGCATTCGAGAAGGCTGAATTAATCTTTTTAAAATCCATTTTTATTAATTTTTTCCTTCAAATTGGTGCTTTTTACGCTTTTTTGATCCCAAAATAAAGCTGTTTGGTGCTTTTTTGATCCCAAAATAAAGCTTTTTGGTGCTTTTTTACAAAGTTAATGTGCTTTTTGGAAATAGTTTGCATCATTGTTGGCTACTTCATCATTTCGCTATATATTTAAAAACTGTAATATCTCAAATCAAGCTTTTTCTACATAAGCTTTTATCACTTATTGACAGACATTAATGTTTTTTATCATTGTTTATATTTTTATAGGAATAATGGGATAATAATTATGAATTTTATGAGTATATTTAAGTATTTTTGACAGTTTAAACTTTTTTTGGTGTTACTTTTCTCTTTTTTTTGGTATGAATTTTAAGTGTAAAGGGTTTTTTTTTAATAATTTGTTTCAAGGACTTAAAGTTAAGTGAAAAAGTTTTTCAAACGAAAAAAAAGTATGAAAACTAATTGAAGTTTAAAAATTCTTTGTTACCTTAATTATTTCTAAAGGGAATTAGGTTAAAAGATATTACAAAACAAGTAGGGATGAGTTATAAATGGGGCAACACTTTAGATTCCTTAACCCTCTAATGCATAGGGACGGTGTAAGGCGGCCTTAGAAACAAGAGAGTGGTCGCTTTGAAAGCTAACATTACACAGATTTATATTTATATTCATTACCTACATACAGCGCTGCCATCATTGACGATTTATCGTAATTTTAAAGATTTTTGAAGTCAAATTTAATAAAATGACGATTGACGATTTTTCATTTTCGCCAGGAACAAAAATTACGATTTTTTTAAATGAGAAAAATACGGTATCCATTTGTTAAAAAATTCTTCGTTTTTTGTCAAAAGAATGAGAAAACATATATTTTGTTAAAAAGATAGTAACTTTTAACGAAAAATCTGAACAATTTGGTGCAAAGACAGGAAAAGGCGCCAATAGACAGATTTAAGTGAATATCGGGAGGAATTTTAAGGGGGCCCCCGTAGGCTAGTTGGTAGCGTGCTAGCCTTTCAACGTGGGGGTCGTGGGTTCGATTCCCGCCAGAACCCTTGGTTTTTTCGCTACAACGAGACGACGGTCATTGTTACCAGTTCTCGGTTAGGTTGAATTTATTAAAAATTAGTTGTAAATAAATGGATAGAATAAATAAAAATAATTGATCAAGTGATCAAAACTATTATTATTATATATTTATTATACTAAATATTTTTTCTTTAAAAAAAAAAAATCCTTAAAAATTATTTAGAGTGATCTAGAATACGATTTTTAGGTTTTTAAATTTAAATCTTAGGGAGTGGAGATAGGGCGTAGGTATGTTTTAAAAAAATGTTGTTGGGTAAAAATAAATGGGGGTCGGTCTCACTAATGATACCTCTCGGACGCACCATTGGACCGGTAGAAGCTGATTAAATAAAACAAATTTACAAAAAATAAAAAAACTGTATGGGGACCGCCTTAAAAATTAGAGATAGAGGGCAGGTGTGTTCAGAAAAAATGTTTGGACTAAAAAAATATTGTGGGTCGGTCATACATTTTGTTGATCTAAGGGCACTATTAGGGCAGTTAGAGCGGTTGGAGCAAATTTTAAAAAATTTCGTTTTGGGGTGGAGCTCCCTTAGAAATTGGAGATAGAGTATTAGTTTGTTGCAAAGAAATGTTAAGACGTAAAAATTAATGGGGGTCGGTCTTATAAATGATCCCTCTATGAAGCACCATTGGAACAGTAGAAATGATTTTAAGATTGGAAAATTACATTAATTTTTTTTCAAAAAATTTTAAAAAATAGTAATAATCGTTATCCCACGATCTTCCTGGGCAAAAAATTTGTAGAATCGATAGATGTTTTACACGAAAAAATTAAAAAAAAAAAACGAAGAGTACAAACATTTTCAAAAATGAGATTTAAATTTTAAAACTTAAAAATCGCATACTAGAGCGCTTTTAAGAATTTTTTGCGATTTATTTTTAAAAAGTACGTAAAAAAACAAAAATTTTGAAAAAAAAAATTTGAAATTTGGTCCATTATTGAAGAAGTTATGATTAAAAGAAGTTTGAGTAAAGGAACAAACTACCAATTTTTAAAAATTCGATATCTTTTGAACGGGTCATCAAAAAAATCTGAAAATTTACCACGAAGGAGTTTTCGAAGGGTACTAAAAACCGTAAACAAATTGGGAAAATCTAAAAAAAAAGTTTTTCAAAGTGTCCGATTTGACATGGAATGCCCCATATATACTTTATGGCCAATATTACGAGGTGTTACAAACGGAATGACAAACTTATATATACCCTCTCTCACTAGAGTGTAGGGTATAAAAAGTATTTAATCTAATTCTGAGGTAAATAATGTTAAAATATGTCTTCAGTAAAATTTAATGGCGGTTCTTTCTTAGAACATATTAATCCTCTTTCTCCCATTTTTATACCCACCACTTTAGTGATAGGGGGCATATATACGTTTGTCATTCCGTTTGTAACTCATCGAAATATCGGTCTGGGACCCCATGAAGTATATATATATTGATGATCCCCGATCGATTTTAAGACATTCTAGCGATGTCCGTCTGTCCGTTCGTCTGTCTTTCTGTGGAAATGGTGAGCACGTCCAAAATATTACACGGAGACGACTGAAACTTAACATAATTATTGAAAGTTCTCCCGAGAAGTTTGTTATTGCATTTGAGCGATATCGATTCAGCGGTTTCAAAGTTATGAACGAAAATGTATCGACATCGACGTTCTCTGAAAGATCTGTCTAAATGGACAAGAGACTGTGGTCTAGGAGTTAATCCTAGTAAAACACAGCTTGTTTTGTTTACAAGGAAAAATAAGATTCCTGCTTTTGATCCTATTTCTCTGGACGGTACTGAAATCACCTTCTCAGATGGAGCCAAGTATCTTGGAGTATTTCTAGATAGGAAGCTGAATTTCAGGCGTAATATTGAGGAACGGGTGAGAAAAGCAACGATTGCTTTGTATTCCTGTAAAAGGGCTATTGGAAAAAGATGGGGTTTTAGCCCTCAAGTCGTTCATTGGATCTATACATAGGCTGACCATTCGTACTGATTTGATCAGTACATGTACTGATTTTTGGACACGAGTACTGATCAAAAATCGATGTACTGATTTGTACTGATTTTTTTTTAATATGTACTGATTGTACTGATTTTTGAACACATCAACATGAAAAAAAAATTTATTCGGAAGTTCTGTAAAAAATTTTAATTTCCCTAAAATAATTCGTCACACTGAAAAAAGGCATAACTTAAATTAGGGAAAATATTTCTTTGAAAATAGTTCATGAGTTTTCCTAAAATTTAGTGAAATTTAACTAAAAAATTACAAATTTTTTTAACTTTGGTTTATTTACTTAAAAATAGTTCATAATTTTCTTTTAAAAATTTAGTTAAAAATTCAAAATAGCGATATATCGAAAACTGAGCGAGATAGTGGGAAACGGATGAAAATACTACAAAGAACAACACGGCAAAAAAGTCCAACGGCATTTTTGTACCTCTTGATTCCTAGAACACTTCCGCAAAATACCCGAAAGCCATCCGATTAGTAGTTTTTGAGTAATTCAGTTTTTAAGATTATCAAGGCCCCTAATTCCAGTATCTCAAAAATTAAGCAAGGTAGATCGAAATGGAGAAAAGTTTTAAATTACTTCGTCTTTCTTATTTTTGGGATAAATATGAACTAAAACGTATCAAAAAATCTTTGGTGCCAAATTATTCTCGTTTTTTTTTTTAAATTTAGTCAATTTTCCCAAATTTAGTTCACTTTTTTTGAAAGTAGGAAAGAGTTTAAAAAGTTAAAAAAGAGTTTTTTTATAGGGAAAAAACAAAAAAACTTGGGCGTACTGATTTGAGTTCAGAAAAAAATGGTCACCCTATCTATACAGCAGTGGTGCGTCCAATTTTGCTGTATGGAATCATTGTCTGGTGGCCTGCTTTAGAAACAAAAGCGAACTGTGTCTTTATCACGAAGGTACAGAGAATGGCGTCAATGTGCATCACTGGTGCTCTTCGTACTACACCTACGGCTGCATTAGAAATCCTCCTCCACCTGATACCCTTGGACATATTGGGTAGGCAGTATGCGGCTGCGTCGGCAATTCGACTTAATAGCACGCTACAATGGAGGAGCAGTGATTGTGGCCATAACGCGATCTTGAAAAAGATAACAATACCACAAAATGTGGACTGTGCTCCCTCTTTGAGCCTCTTTGAGCGCCACTTTACCACTATGATACCATCCAGGGAGTCTTGGATGGGGGATACTCCGGGTAGTGGAGCTACCATAAATTTTTACACAGATGGATCGAGGCTGCACGAACAAGTGGGCTTTGGAGTCTATTCGGAAGAGCTTGGGTTGAGCCTGGCTCGTAGATTGCCAGATCATTGCAGTGTTTACCAGGCAGAGATGCTGGCAATAAAGGAAGTGGCTGACTGGTTGAGCTGCAATGTCTTGTCTACAACCGCAGTCAACATCTATACTGACAGTCAAGCCGCGGTCAAGTCCCTGGATTCAATGTTTCTGAAAACAAGATCTGCCCTTAACTGCCGCACGGCTTTAAACGAGATGGCCAAGCAGTTTAACACACGACTCATATGGGTCCCAGGGCACAGAGACATTCCAGGGAATTGCAAAGCCGATGAGCTTGCAAGACTAGGAACTACCTTACAGGTTCCAACAGAATTGGAATGTGTTGGTATGCCTCTAGAAACTTGCAAGCAAAACCTACGGCTTTGTTCTGCGACGGAGACTAATCAAAGATGGGCAAATGGATGGACGTGTGAGACAACACGACTGATTTGGCCTTCTCTTAATCAGGGGCGCACAAGTGAGCTGATATTGCTTCCAAGAGGAGAGATTTCGACGGTGGTTTCTATAATTACCGGACACTGTCTTATAGGGAAGCACGCAGAGCGGTTAAATGTGCCGTCGAATGACTTTTGCCGAAGTTGCATGGATGAAGAGGAGTTGGAAACTATCGAACACTTTATTTGCCATTGCCCGGCACTTTCTGGTCAGAGACTTGCTTCACTGGGATCTAGGGAGCTGTACGATCTTTCTGATTTGTTGGATGTCAAAATTCAACATCTAAAGAGTTTCATAAGAAGCTCAAACTGGTTTAACGACAGGGACTAGTAGGGAAACCTATTACGGTCCCGTGGTATCACAATGGACCTCAGAGTCTACGTGTGTTGACGTAAAACGTCAGCAGCCACTTACAACCAAACCTAACCTATCGACACCTCAAAAATTTTAGTACATTCAACATAACCTAAAAATACAAAATGCTTTAATTCGGCTGCTGATTGACTTATGTGAACATAATTGAACACCAAATGGTATTTAAACAAAAAATCGCGGATTTTTTTACCAAAAAAATTTTTTTTTCGCGGAAATTTTTTTTCAAATTTTTTTTTAAAGTAATTTCCTTTCTTTTTGAAATTGTGGAGGGTATCACTACATTCGGCAAGGCCGAATTTATCTTTTTTTACTTGTTTAACTTATTTACCTCAGAATTAGATATAATCCTCTTTTGTTTATTTATTCAAAACGCCTTTGAAAAAAATTTGGAAAATTTTAGCAGCGTTTAAATTACTACGAAGAAAGTAGCTTAAACAACCAAAATTGACGATATGTGTAGTTTTAAAAACAAACAATATGTAAATTATTCAATTGCTATAACTACTAATACTTGCACATTTCTGTTTTTCTAGCGAGAGCTTACGATTGTTTTTAAAAATGAATAAGTAGCAAAAAAAACAAAAACATTAGAATTGTGTAGCCTACAAGTAGCCTACAAATTATTTTTGGTAGCCTACCTGTAGCCTACAAATTATTTTTGGTAGCCTACCTGTAGCCTACAAATTATTTTTGGTAGCCTACAAATATTGTTTTTGTAGCCTACAAAGAGAAAATTTAATAAAACTATAACACACACACTTATCTTGTTTAACATAACTGTTTTATTTTAATGTGTATAAAGAATAGGGTTGGATTGTTTTAATGTAAAATTATAATTCAACTTCTCAAAAAAAAAACTTTGGCAAACATTGTTGTGGTGTTCCCTTGTCATTAAAAGTAGAGATGGGCACATGAGCAGATTAGAACGTGATTCACGCGTGACCACGCTTGAGTGTGACTAAATTCAATTTTACTCACGCGCGTGTGAGTGGAGTGTGCGTGAGTGTGCGTGAGTCGATTTTTTAAGTTACGCTGAACTTTAAATTTTGTTGAAAATTTTAAAAGATTTTTCAAATTTTTTTTGTATGAATAAGAGTTTCGTGAGTGTGACTCAACGTGAGTGTGAGTGAAGCTTGAGTGAGTGCACGTGAGTGTGAGTTGTATTAAATTTACTCATGTGATTGTGAGTGTGAGTAGAAAAAATTTGCTCGTGAGTGAGTGTGCGTGATTCAAAAATTCCTGTCGTGGGCGTGAGTGAGTGTGAGTCAAAAAACCATGTTTTGTGTATTTTTCAACACGTGAATTTTCGAAAAAGCCAATGTAGAGATGGGTGCGTGAGTGGATTTTGACTCACACTCACTCAAGCTCACGCAAAAATAATCGAATCACTCACGCAATTTTTTTTTATTCGCGCTCACTCACTATTCACGTGAGTAATAAAAATCTTACTCGCGCCAGATTCAATCACGCTCACGCGTGAGTCACGCAAAATCTACTCACGCAATAAAATTCTCTTACCAAAAAAAACTCCAAAAATTTTTTTTTACAAAAAATAAAAAAATTGGGCTAATCTAAAAATCTTATCACGCAAACTCACGCAAAAAATAAATGACTCACTCACTCAGATTTTTTTTTCAGCTCACACTCACTCACAATCTCGTGATTTAAATGAAAATCACTCAGGCGTGAATCACGCAAATCACGTGACCAGCGCCCATCTCTAACCCAATGTTAATGTCACGGTTTTTCTCATAACTTCTGAGCGTCTAGACCGATAATATTAAAATCGCGTACATATTCGAAAATATCGAAAAATTCGACAAAATTCCAAATTTTTCTATATTTTTTTGACCAAAATTAAAAGAATTTTATAAAAAATTATTATTATTCTTTTTTCGATGTTGTATTCATTTTACGGAATCTTAACGGAATTTTTAATATGATCACGTTTTTATATTGCAACATTTGTTTACAATGTGATACTGTAGTAATACTACTGTAGTAATACTGTAGTAATACTGTAGCCTAAAAATATACTACTGTAGTATATTTGTAGCCTACAAATATACTACTGTAGTATATTTGTAGGCTACAACAATAAAATTTGTTTTCCGCTACTGCTCTGTTTGGAGTTTTTATTTTTTTCATGTTGTTGTAGTTTAAGCAAACACAAAAAAGAAAAGTAAACAAAAGCTATAACTTATAATATTGAAATTGTTTGAAGTGATATGAAAAGCAAAAGCAAAAAAACGGGTAGCTAACGTAGCCTTTCAAACGCTGAATTTTAGTGGGCCATAAAAAAAACTCGAGCTAAGTTTTCAAAACCCTTCGGGGATTTTGGTCTACTATTTCTATACTTGCTTTTTTGTCCCATCCAAGATACAAAATCCTGTTGCACAGTATTATAAATCATACTCTTTTTAGTGTTTTAATATACAAACCTTTCAAAACTCATTACCATCAAGGACTTTTCACCCCCAGTCACTAAAATATAATTATTTAACCTGTAATTAACTAAATATTCTTTTAATTTCTTTTGATATGTAAATAAATATTTTTATTTTACATCAAGAATTAAAAATAATTCATATATTTTTTTTCTTCTCATTTCCTTCTAATTAGTATTGTTGTTAATTTGTCTTGTAGCACTAACAGTAATTTCTTTTCTTTTTTTACTACCCATTTATCTAAAAGAAAAGAAATTATTAATTATCATTATTTTGTCCTTTTTAATGGCCAACTAAGCTACTCGTACGCAGCAAGCCAACAAGTTAACCAGCCAACTGTTGCTAAAACAATGAACAAACATGGGTGTCGTCGAACTACTTTTTTCTTGATATTTATTTCTTTTCTCTCCTTTTAGTTTGACGTTTTTGTTTTACAACAACATGCATAAATTTTTCAAAAAAAAAATTCTATTCTTTCATTTTCTTATCCTGACATGAACAGCAATTACAGTTAATTGAAATATTTGTTGTGGTTTTTTTAACAACAATTTTATGATGAGTCCGAAGAACAGTAGACAATAATAATTATGATAATGAAGATAATGATGATACTGAAGATGATAATGAGTAAATATATTCATATACATAAGACCGGCATTTTTTTGTAAGCATAAAAATTTTTCTTCCGATTTGGAACGTCCGAGCACATTTTTATTCTCGTAATACCGACAATAAAAGTTTTGGATTTTTAACAATTTTAAAAAAATATTTCTTGCAACACATAATATTTTTGAATATTGATGCTCTGAACACAAATATCAAAAAAATTAAATCGGTCGAACGGTTTTTGAGATATTGCTATTTGAAATTTGCTGAAAATTACGGGTTTTTCAAGAATTTTTTAAAAAAATTTCAAAATTTCTTTACCCTTTTATAGCGCTTGTGGCAATCTTTCATTAAAACTTAATTTAAGTCAAATTCGACCATTTTAACACGTGGTGCCCTTCGACCAAAGGTTAGGATTTTTGGTAAATTTCCACCAAAATTTTGGGTTTTTGAAAAATAAAAAATTTAAAAAATAAAAATATCTTGCGATATATTATTTTTAGTAATTTAGGCATGCTGAAAACGAATATCCAAAAAAAAATCTGAAATCTGTCAAGCGGTTTTCAAGATATTGCCAATTGAAATTTGTCAAGAAATTTCCAAAAATGGCGGCTTTTTTCTTAAGTTCGCGAAATTAAAAATAAAAAATCTAAAAATTGTTTCCATTGACTATTTTATAGATCTTGGAATAAACTTTTATTTAAGCCTGATTTGAGCTAAATCAGATAAGCTGAACAGGAATATCAAAAAATTATTAAAATCTGTCGAAAGATTTTCGAAATATCGCTATTTGAAATTGGCCAAAAATGACAGTTTTTTCATAAATTTCTTAAAAATATCTTAAAATTTATATCCCTTGACCCTTTAATAGAGCCTGAGACAATTTTTCATTTATACTTATAATTTTGACCCGTTGTGCTCTTCGATAAAAGTTTTGGATTTTTGAAAAATTTCCACCAAAAATTTTGGGTTTTTAAAAAATAAAAAATAAAAAAAATTATCTTGCTACACATTATTTTTTATAATTCTTAATACGAATATCCAAAAATTTCTAAAATCGGTCGAGTGGTTTTCGAGATATTGCCATTTGAAATTTGTCTAAAATTTACAAAATTGCCGGTTTTTACTACGCTCAAGAAATTTGTAAAAAAAATCTCAAATTTTTTTCATTGACTGTTTTAAAAGCTTGAAAAAAAACTTTTAACCTTATGCGCTGATCATGAATATCAAAAAAATTTTCAAATCTGTCAAACGGTTTTCGAGATATCGCTATTTAAAATTTGCCAAAAATTGAAGTTTTTTCATACGTTCAAGAAATTAAAAAAAAAAAAAATCCCAAATTTTTTTTTCTTTAACCATTTTATAGTCTTATATACTTGAAGCAGTCTTTCATTTAAACTTAATTTAAGTTAAATCCGATAATTTTTTCCCGTGGCGCTCTTCGATAAAAGTTTTTGACTTTTGGAAAATTTTCACCAAAATTTTGGATTTTATAAAAATGAAAAATAAAAAAAAATTATCTTGCTATACATTATTTTTTATTATTTTTGGCATGCTTAATACGAATATCAAAAAATTTCTAAAATCGGTCGAGCGTTTTTCGAGATATCGTCATCTGAAATTTGGCAAAGAGTTGCCAAAAATGCCGTTTTTTTTAGACGTTCAAGAAATTTTTTAAAAAATTCTAAAATTTTTTTAATTTTTTCATCTTTCCATTGACCCTTTCATAGAGCTTAAGTGCGTATGATACCTGCTTGTTTCAAGTTACTTGTTGCTGCATTTATTAGGGTTTTTCTATAAAAATTTCGATAACTTCAACCAAAAATTTTGAATTTATCGAAATTCCCATAGAAAAACCCTAATAAATGCAGCAACAAGTAACTTGAAACAAGCAAGTATCATAAAGGCATTAAATCAATCTTTCATTTAAATTTAATTTGAGACAAATCCGATAATTTTAGTCCGTGGTGCTATTTAATGAAAGTTTTTAATTTTTGGAAATTTCCACCAAAATTTTGAATTTTGGAGAAAAGGGAAATAAATTTTGCGATACATTATTATACCCTCCAACCACAGTATGGGGATATGCTTTCTTTGTCAGTCCGTGTGTAAAGAATCGAAATTTCGGTCTAGGACCCCATAAAGTATATCGCTCATTTACTTGTATAGTGTCATAACGCAAAATATTTGATTTTACAGAATACCTGTTTAAAGTTTACAATTGAAACTTCTTTTACATTGCAAAAGGCCCGTACATAGAAAATGTTATAATGGCGTGTTCTCTTCTCAAACTGTGAGTTTAGAAGATATTAATACGAATTTTTGACACAATATAAAGCAGAATATAACAAATAATTCTGTACGGTTTACCCAAAAACGACATATTTTGAGTTATAACACTATACAAGTAAATGAGCGATATGTATAATATTGATCTGGGATCGATTCTAAGGCATTTTAGCGATGTCCGTCCGTCTGTCCTTCAGACACGATACATTCCAAAATAAAAGAGCTACACTGAAAAAAAAGACATAACTAAAATTAAGGAAAAAATGTCTTTGAAAATTTATCATGAATTTTCCTAAAATTTAGTTAAATTTAACTTAAAAATGAGAAATTTTCTTAACTATGAGGAAAAAATTTTAGTTCATTTACTTATAATTAGTTCATAGTTTTCTTTAAATGGATTTTTTTAATATTAGGAAAAAAATTCTTACTGCCAAAGAAATTTTCCACAAATCTAAGAATCGTATCTTTATTTTTAAGACATATTTCTTAAAAAACAATTTAGTTCAAGTTTAGTTAAAATTTACTAAAAAAGACATCATCGTATTTCTCTTCTTTGAATTGAGGAAGTGTACTTCTTAGAATTTAGTTAATGACTTCTGAGAATTTAGTAAATAACTTCTTAGAATTTAGTTAAAAATTCAAAATGGCGATATCTCGAAAACTAAGCGAGATAGAGCGAAACGGATGAAATTTTCAAAAGAAAGACTACAAAGAAAAATATGGAATAGCCTAGCTCTACATATCTGTCGGGGTCTGAAGACCCTAATTTTAGATCTAAAATTTGAAATTCCCGAGAATTTATATATGCACATATCTCGGTAAATACTGCCAACACGAGAATGGGTCCAACGGCATTTTTGTAGCTCTTGACTCGTAGAACACTTTTGCAAGATACCCGAAAGCCCTCCGATTAATAGTTTTTGAGTTATCCAGTTTTTAAGATTCTCAAGACCCTATCAGGCCCCTTATTACCGTATCTCAAAAACTAAGCAAGTTAGAGCGAAACGGACACAAGTTTTGGTTCAAAATCTATGGGGACCCTTAAAGGACCCAACGGGGTCTCGAGTTAAATGGGGTCCGAACCCATGGGTCCAGGGTCTAGACCCAATCTATTTCTAAAATGTGAAGTATAATTTTTCCCATTTTCTAGTTCAAATTGGCTTAAAATTAAATAACTTTGTTTTCCTTATTTTTGGGAAAATTATGAACTAAAACCAAGAAAAAAAATCTTTGGAGCCAAATCATTCCCTATTTTTCTCAAAATTGAGTTAATTTTCCCAGATTTTAGTTCACTTTTTTTTGAGTGTAGACTTCCAAAGTTTGGCACGAACGAATATGTCTTATGGTCATATGCTGGTTAAGTTCGGAAATGGGCAAAATTGGAACAAGGGGAAAAAAATTTCTCCTTGTAGAACTAAACCAACCTCAGAAAAACAGATTTTTTTTTTGCAGGCTTTTGTACTTTTATTTAGCAAATGCAACATTTTTATGACAGAAGAAGTCCAAAATCCAGCATGAGGACCCAGCGGATAAAAAAAAAAATAAAAAAAAAACTTTCACCCGCCCCCCTTTTGTGGGCGTGGGTATTTTAATTATGATTAATTGGATTAATTAACCGCAAGAATCATATTAATTCCATTTGATAACATCTACTGCAAGGGGTAATGTGTCCCCAATGTCTCCCACCAACCCCAACCTCCCAAACCCCCTCCAAAAACAGCCCTTAAATGTTTTTTTTATTTTTTTACATTTTCAAGGGTATAAGAATTTAATTTAACACTCTCACTTGTTTCCTTTTAACTTTGGCATGCTAAATATGAATATAAAAAATTCTAAAATCGGTCGATCGGTTTTCGAGATATCGGCCTTTGGAATTTGTCAAAAAATTTCCTTAAATCCTGGGGTTTCCCTACGTTTAATATATTTTTTAAAAAAATTCTCAAAATTTTTTTTTTCATTTTTAATTTTAAATGGCGATATCGCAAAAACTGCTTGACCGATTTCAAAAATTTTTTTATGTTTGTATTAAGCATGACAAAATTATAAAAATATTGTATCGCAAGATAAAATCCCAAATTTTCTTGAAAATTTTCCAAAAACTCAAAATTTTGATACAAGGGCGCCACGGGTTAAAATGATTGCATTTGGATCAATTTAAATGAATTTTTTGAAAAAAAAAACACATTTTTTTTTTGAAAATTTTGAATATATCGAAAACCGTTCGAACGATTTCGATTCGACCGATTTGATATTCGTGTTCAGCGCATTAAAATTAACAAATATCGCAATCATTTTTATTTAATTTTTAAAAATGCAACACGTTGATCGCCGGGCGCCACGGGTTTATTTAATCTGATTGGTCTTAAATTTGTCCTACATAATTTTTAGGTCTAGTAGACTAAAAATTTGCCCGGAAAAAAATTTGGGAAAATTTGAAGTCGAAAAAAATGTCACTCTAATATACATATACACATGCATACATGCATGTAGTTGTAATAAAATATGACATGTGCCATATAACAGTATATACACAATATTTACGCATATTTACGAAGGCTCTTTGAAGAGTATTGAGTCGAAAAAAAAAGTGCAGGTTTTGGGGTTAATTACACTATGCAACAAATTTTTTTGTCTTTATCTTGAATGGAACCAAAAAAAAACTTAAAATATACCATTACACAGTAAAGTTTTTTGTTTCAAGCGCGCGGATTTTATGAAGTTAGATTCACTTCTTTCAAACGTTGATTGGTCATCATTTTGCACTGATATTGAAGGGGTGCGTGATTTTGATATAAGGTTGGATATGTTTTATAGAATTTTGTTTGAGTGTTTTTTATAATCAGTTCCAAAAATACAGGTTCGATCTGAAAATGGTTCCCCTTGGGGATCCAGGCTGTTATCTAAACTGAAAAATGTTAAGAGTAAATGGTTAAAGAAATATAAGAAATCGGGTTCTAATATAGATTTTAGTAGATATGCAGTGGCTAGAAGTTCGTTTAATATGGAAGTTCGTTTAATATGGAATCTCGTAGGGCGTATGGAATTTATTTGGATAAAGTTAGGGAGAATTTTAAACGTGATCCTAAATCTTTTTACCGCTTCGTTAAGTCGAAGCGGAGCTCTTCAACTTACCCCACAGTGGTTAGATTAAATGATGTTGAGTTTTCGGATGATTATTCTAAGTATTTCGAATGCATTTGCGGATTTCTTTGCAACTACATACTCTGATAGGGAGTATGACTTGGATTCTCGGTATCCGTTTGAGATTCAGAGAGCAAGCTCTCTGAGTCTTCCTATGTTGGACGTAGTTTCTGTTCATTCACACATGAACAAGTTGAAGATTACGTATAGCGCTGGTCCCGATGGGGTCCCGTCCTCTATTTTAAGATTTTGCTCGGGGGCTCTATCAGCTCCATTGACATTTTTGTTTAACTCTTCATTGAGAATTGGTGACTTTCCTTCATTTTGAAAGAAATCTTTTTTAATTCCGCTACATAAATCTGGGAGTGTTGTGAATGTTTCGAATTATAGGGGAATTGCTAAACTAAGTGCAATTCCTAAACTATTTGAGAAACTTGTCACTGATATTGTTTCCTACCATGTATCTTCCATTTTAGTACCATGTCAGCATGGTTTTCGTAAGGGTCGATCGACTAATACTAATTTGCTTCAATTTTCTCCTAATATCATTAGTGGTTTTACTTCAGGTCTACAGACTGATGCGATTTATACTGACTTCAGTAAGGCATTTGATAAGGTCAACCATAATCTTTTGCTCTACAAGTTGAGTGTAATTGGATTTAATAATATCGTTTTGCAATGGTTATCTTCATATTTCAGGAATCGTGAGCAATATGTCCTTTTTAGGCAGACCCATTCTAGATGTATAAGTGTTGCTTCTGGTTTCCCTCAGGGCAGTCACCTTGGTCCTGTCCTCTTCTTGTTGTTTATGAATGATCTGCCATCTTCTATTATTCATTCTAATATTTTGATGTTTGCTGATGATGTTAAGCTTTTTTTGTGTTATAGTTCTCCTGTTGGACAGTTATTGCTGCAGCATGACTTGAATAGATTTTATAATTGGTGCAATTGTAATCTCATGGAGCTGAACGTGAAAAAGTGTAAGCACATGACTTTTGCTAGGTCGAAGTTTTTGACTTCTCAGTACCTATTAAATGGTTCAATTTTGGAATCGGTTGATTCTATTTTGGATCTCGGAATTCTTTTGGATGGAAAGTTGACTTTTAATGCGCATGTGGAGACTATGGTGAATAAGGCCTATGGCGTTCTTGGATTTATGAAACGCTGGGCGAAGGAATTTTCTGACCCCTATATAACGAAACAATTATTTACCTCATTGGTAAGACCAATTTTGGAATTTGGTTGTATTGTTTGGGATCCATATTATGTCGTTCATAGTGATATGATTGAATCGGTACAGAAACAATTTTTACTTTTTTGTCTTAGGAACCTTAACTGGGGTCCGGACTATAGCAATCTTCCATCATATAATGCAAGATTGGCGTTGAAACTTCCTACTCTGAAGAGTAGACGTATTATGTTGAATACTGTGTTTATTTTAAAGCTTATTAAGGGCGAAGTTGATTCTGAATTTCTTGTTGGGAAGTTGTGTTTCAATGTCCCTTTTCGGCCTACCAGATATTACAGCTTTTTATATATTGATTTTTGTCGCACGAATTATGCTTGTGCAGATCCTATTCGTAGGATGTGCACTGATTTTAACACGTTGTACAGGTTTGTTGACTTTTCGGAGAATTATGCTCTTGTGAAATCGACTATTTTGACATATTTGAATAGATTGCGTGACGATGATTATTTTAATTTCTTTGAATGTTTGTATTTAATTCAGGACTATCAATTCTTAATTATTTGTAGAAATTATGTAGTTGTAGTAATTGTATATAAATGTATTTAGTGTCTTTATAATAAACCGACTGATGACTAAGAGTCTGTAGTTGGTTTATTACTATCCTTACTTATCCAGCCTTATCCGCTATGGATAAGGATGGTGTGTACGTGTTCCTTCGTCATGGGAACGAACCCTCTCGGTTGGTTGGGGTAGGTAAGTGTGTGTAGGTAAGACCAAAGCCCTCCAAGGGTTTTAAAAACGTAGCTCGAGTAATTGTTTTATGCCCCACTGAAGTTTTTAACTTTTTTCGAAGGTGTTTGTAATAAGTAAACAAATTATTAAATATACTTCTGACCTACATATATAATGTTTATAGATGTGAATCTGATTGTGGCTCTTTTCTTTTAACATATTAACCCTCTACTTCCTATTTTTAGAAGTCACTTTAGTCAATTTTTTAAATATCCTCATAGAACACTACTAAAACGTGCATTTAAAGTGTTAAAATGCCCAAATTTTTATCTGTTTTTAGCAATACAAAAATATTTTATGCTTTTTTTTTTATCAAAATATGCAATTTTTCGTAATATATGCTCACAAAATACTAACATATACCCTAAAACAAGCTTTTATGTTAAAAATATACGCTAAAGACTAAAATATGCAAAAATATGCTTTTAAGACCAAAATATGCAAATATATGCTCTAAAATCGATATTAGATTTATTAAATTGGTCTGAAACGTATAAATACCTTAGAATTGATCAATACAATGCAAAGGAAAAAAACATAAAATATTTTTAGTTTTTTTGGTTATCAGCAGGGATGTGATTTCCATGAAAATGCATATTTTTGTCGATAGTCTGATATTGATATCGACCAATTATCTTTCCGAATCAAGAAATTTGCGTTAAAATGGCATTGATTTGTTTTGTATATCTTTGCATATTTTGGTACAAATGCATATTTTGGTTTCAAACGCATATTTTGTGCATATTTCCAACTTTTAAGTGTACTATATATTTTTGCTTATTTTGGCATAAATTAGCAAAAACACAAATTAAAATTTAAAATTAAAATATTTTCGATTTTTTAGTGCATGAAAATTCCATCCCTAGTTATCAGTTTAAAAATGGATTTAACCTCATTAGATATGGCTTAATATTTTTTTAAAAACACCACGTTAAAATACATACGGTATGTAGATATAGAATGAAAGGAAACACGTATGAAAAAGTAATGTTCAATAAATATTTGCTAATAAATTGCGGTCATGTGGTATGATAAAAGCTGTTTTCAATAAGAATCAATAATTTAATTTTTCTTATTATACGTATTAGTTAAAGGCGGTAAAGTTTTAAAGTAAGAAAATCACCTGGGTTTTTTTTTTTTTAAATAAGGGGAAATTAGATTAAAATCTTAAAATTTATCGATAAACAAGGAAAATTTTGAACGTATATTTGAAAATTTAGAATTTATTAAGGAAATTAAAAAAAAAAATTAAAATTAAAAAAAAATTAAATTCAAAACTTAAAAAATTTGCAAATTTTTAAACTAGTTCATTTTTATAGTTCATTAAACTAAATAGTTCATTTTTATAGTTCATTAAACTTTAAACGTTAATTTATAAATTCAATTTTGGTTTAGTCAGAAATGAAAACTTCTCTTGTAAACTAATACTTTGCAACACTATTTTAAATTTTGAATCGAACAATGTAATTTCTTCGTTGAAATCTTCAACGGCATCTGCCTGAGGTGCTGCTAAAAAAAGTGGTACTACATCATGTTTTTTTAGTACCACAAAAATATTCTAATAAAATTCTTATACAAACATCTACTTAAATTAACATATTGAAGAGAATTTTTATTTTATTTGTTGAAAAATATTTTCTCAAGCCAAGCACTGATGCATGAAAATGCAAATTTTTTTTTATGTTCATTTTTCCATTTAAACTGTCTCTAATCTGTTATATCCGCCTAATTAAATTTGAATTTACGAGTTTGTTTGTCAGTCAGTCATTCAATTTAGTCTTGTGATAAAAAAAAGGTGATTTGATATCAAATACAAAATGATTTCCGTTAGCCTAATTGCATTTAATGATTTTAAATTTAGCAAAATGAAATGGAAACAAAAATTTTAATTAATTTTACTAACATTTTTATAATGAATTGGAGATAATTTACATTTATTTTAATTAAAAAAAATTATTTGTTAACAAAAAAAAAAAAACAAATTTACAATTTCATAATATCAATTTATTTATTGATTTTCTACATTAATTGTTAATTACTTTTATTTAATTTGATATTTTATTTACGAAAGATTGATATCCAAAATTTGTTTATCAAGGTTTGTGTACATATAATTATAATTAATTACTTTTTATTTGTTTTATTTAAAGAATAATAAACTTCTAAGGCGTTTAGGTAGAACATTATTAGATTTAAAGAAATTTTTCCTTTTAGAAAACTTTTAAATTCCGAAATAGTTTTCCTTTAAACCCATTCTGAGAATAAAAAAAAAAAAATCTTAGATTTTGAGACATTTTTATAGAAAATAATTTATAAAAAGATTACAGACTAATTCTAAGTTTCTAAATTCCAGACTTTTTCTATTATTTCTAAACATTATTGTTATGTAAAGACTTTGAGTCCTAGAAATAGTAACTTTTTAGTGATTTAGTGTCTAAATTTTAGACACGGGCGCTAAATAATGAAAAAAATTGGTACTTAATGGTTCTAAATTAAAAATGTGCCATATGATTAGGATGACCATTTTTTTCTGTGCCTAAATCAGTACGCCCAAGTTTTTTTTTTTTTTTTTCTAGAAATAACTGCAAAAAAAAACAGCTAAAAAACAACTGCAAAAAACAACTGTCGTGATTTTGCAGAAAATTTAGTTGACTCTTAACGACTTCATGTTTTGATCGTTTCAGTGCAGAAAATATAACAAAATTCCACAGGTTTTGAAAATAAGAAAATCCCGAAGATTTTTAAGACTTTTTCGTTTTGACAACTTTTCCTGTAATAAAACTTTACAGCTAATAAGCACGTGTTTTTTTTTAAAGTCCCTGATTTTCTTAGCGCTTTTTCGAATAAGCTCTGATGACATTCCTTATCTAAGATCTCAGAATCATTTGGATTCATGCAATTTACATCATCTTTCTAAAAATAAAAAAATCCATCGGCCCATTGAACTTTTCGTTACAGAAAACCTCAAAGATTCTGTGCAAATTTTCATATAAGTTTAGGAATATCAAAAGAACCTCATGCTCTGATTCATTTTTGCGTTAAGGAACCTCTTGTTTCACAAACTCTAATCTCCTTAGAATATATTCATTATAAATTATCTCATTTTCAGACTTAAGTTATAAAAAAACAACTCTGACGACTTATATAATGGAAATTCAAGTTTTTGTACAGAATTTCCGAATTAAATTATTTTTTATATTGAAATGTCCAAAAATCATTACAATCAGTACATATTTTAAAAAATCAGTACAAGTCAGTACAACGTTTTTTGATCAGTACACGTGATAAAAAATCAGTACATGTACTGATCAAATCAGTACGAATGGTCAGCCTACATATTCGCGACCTTGGGACAACAAGGTTCTAACTGACATTTTTTTCAAAAATGAGTTATATATCGCATCGCACTAAAGCGACTACGCTCTTTCGATTGGCGTTCTCAGTTTTTCTATATCTCTTACAGCTTCTGAGATATTCAATTCAACAAGGTTCTATCTACGTGTTTTTGGTTTGAGATTCAGTTAACAAGGTTCTAACTGGCTGATAGAACCTTGTTTACCAAAAAAGCCCATACTGTTTTGTAGATAGAACCATGTGGACACTTTAATTGGAAAAAGAACCATGTTACACATATAAAAAATTGCATATTGCACAAATACACTTAACAAAAAACTTGTTAAATGATAAGAAAAGCTTGTTATTTTTTTTCTACCTCCTATTTTACGAGAATTCCTATTAAAAATTACCAAAAAAATTTGTATTTTTTAAGCTTTTTACCAATAAAATTGTAAATTTACAGCTTTTTTGACGCGATAAAACTTAAAAGGAATTCTCGCGACTTAACAAGATTTTTTGCTACATCCTTTTTTACGATAATTCCTTGTAAAAATTACGAGATTTTTGTTTTTATTATAAAATTACTAGAATTCCTTGTGAACAATAATTTTTTCTTGTAAATTTAAAATTTGTTCGTAAATTTCTGCTGCGGATAACTAACGTTTTACCAATAAAAATGTAAATTTATAAACAAATGTAAATTTCGATCACACAAAACAACAATTAACACAGGATAACGAGACCTTTTCTAGTAATTTAACATGTTTTTTTTTTTTAAATCTTGTGAAGTTACCAAAAAATTCTAGTAAAATGATTGTTTGCTACGAGTACCTCCTATTTTAAGAGAGTTTCTAGTAAAAATTACAATTTTATTGTTAATAAGCTTGTAAAATTACGTAACTTAACTAAGTTTTTCCACCTCCTTTTTTGTTATTTTACAAGTTTATTCTCGTGCCTTAACTATTTTTTTTTTTGTAAAATTACGTTTGAAATTTGTACATTTACGAAAAAAATTTTAAAATTACAAAAAAAAAATTTAAATATCGATAAAAAATTTTTTGTTAAAAAACAAGGAAAACTGTAAGATATTTGTAAAATGGGATTACGTGACTTTTTCTAGTAATTTGACAAGGTTTTTTTAAGTTTAGAACCAACTGCAAAGAGAAATATGTGTTTAAAGTCACATGAGCACAGTTTTGTCTTGAAACTTATTGAAAATAAGGAGTTTCCTCCCTAGTGGCTTAGCTTGGAGCTTTTGCGACTCCCAAAAAACAGTTTTAACACACTCGAGAAGAAAAATAATGTAACTGGGGTAGCTAAAAGATGCGATTAGGAATTAAAATTCGCAAAACAAATTCCTGAAGCAAGGTTTTTAAAGTAAAAACACATGAAATAAAAGTAGCACTGGCGGAAGAAGTGTGAACGATATAGCATCAGCCTCCAAAAAAAAAAACTGTCGAAAAAGTATTCGAAGACAAGAATATCACAAAACTGTTAACATGGAGCGATTCTGGTGGTACTAAAAAGCTAAAATTCCATTATGGCCCTTGCAATGGAGTATTTTATTAAAACTCATGCCGATGATGAAAGCATTACAATGAAATACTCATTACCAGGACTTAAAACTTAAAACCGTTCTCTTCCCCTTATGAAACCCCCCCCCCCCCCCCCCCCCGTGTGACAATATTTTTCCTGCTCTACAAAATAAAAATAAATATTATGAAGATCCCAGGTGGACACTAGGGAGGCTTACCTTGTAAGTCGGTTTATTTTTGATTAACAAATGTTGTATTATTATATTAAAATCCAAATAACACAAGGTTCTATCTGCAAAAAAATATTTCTTACAGAAACACAAGGTTCTATTTGGCAGTTAGAACCATGTTGCCCAAATTCATGTGCCTTATCGTTGAGCAACAGAGTTCTATCTGCTTTTTGAGACTCAAATTGTGCAAAAACTAATATAGTAGCGCGAATATTTTTTTATACATAATAAAATTTAAGGACCAATTTCAAATTATTCAAAAACCGCTTTTTAATTTAGTCAAAACTGACTTAGTAAAGCGAATAACAATATTCAACCTTAGTTTTCTCAATAGTAGTGTTGGTACAAATAGAACCTTGTTGTTCCAAGGTCGCGATATGATAAACTTTTCCTTTAGAAAAAGTCTAAAATTCTAAGACAGTTCTCTTTTGGAAAATATATTTGATTTTGGGTAAATTTTTCGATAAAAAATTCTGAGATATTTTTCGTTCATAACAACTTTTTCTATACAAAAAATTTCAGATTTTAAAAAATCTTTTCGTTCTAAGATATGTACAAATTTATATCAATCATTGATATAAAAATTAATATTAATCATACGTCTTGATGTTCTAAATTACCAATAATAGGGTTAAAATTTTCATGCACTAAAAATTCGAAAATATGTGCTAAAAAATTCAAAAACCTAAATATATGGAATTAAAAAAATAAAATGTGTCCAAGTAAAATCTTGTTTTTATACGAAAAACTTTTTAAAACTTTTTAAAATGCAAAAAATAACGCCTGGTTTAAATAGTAACATTTTAAATTTTATATCAACAAGATTTTTTTAAGAAATTAAGAGAATCTATAAAAAAAAATAATTTGTCTTATTTTCAAAATAAATTTTTTTAATAGTTTTTGAAACAAATAAATTTAAATTTGTGTTTTTGATAATTTATGCCAAAATATGCAAAAATATGCACTAACAATTTGGAAATATGCGCAAAATATGAATTTAAAACCAAAATATGCAATAATTTGCATTTTCAACATACCCCTTCAAACGCATCAACAATTTTTCTATAGAAAAAGTCTCGAATTCTGAGATATTTTTCTTTAGAAATAATCTTAGATTTTGGACAATTTTCCCTACAGAAACAGTATTAGATTCTGAGACATTTTTCAGGTTCTGAGACATTTTTCTTAATGAAAAAGTCTCAGATTTGAAGCATTTTTTCGTATTAAAAAGTCTCAGATTCTGAGACATTCTTCCCTATAGAAAAAGTCTCAGATTCTAAGACATATTTCTTATAGAAAAAGTTTCGGATTCTGAGAAATTTTTTCTATAGAAAAAGTCTCAGTTTCTGAGGCATTTTTTCGTATTTAAAAAGTTTTAGATTTTGAGATATTTTTGCTGTAGAAAAAATTTTTGATTCGGAGAAAACTTTCCCTTAAAAAAAGTCTCAGATTGTGAGAAATTTTTTCTATAGAAAAATTCTCAGATTCTGAGACATTTTTTTTACAGAAAAAGTCACAGACATTTTTTCTATAGAAAAAGTCTAAGATTCCAAAACATTTTCCGTACAGAAGAAGTATCAGATTGTGAGGCATTTATCTTATAGAAAAAGTCTCAGATTGTGAGAAATTTTTTCGTATAGAAAGTATCAGAATTAGAGAAATTTTTTCGTATAGAAAGTATCAGATTCTAAAATATTTTTTCTACCCTAGTAAAAACCATTTCGTATATAGCCATGTATAAATTTATACAAATATATCTTTTAAGACATACTGAGATATTATTATATTTAATTATATAAAAAATCTATCAGATAAGACCAAATTTCGTATCAAATTATATAAAATTTGATATAACTCCCGATAAAATTTTATAAAATTTGATACGAATTTTGGTCTTATCTGAGAAATTTTTTATATAATTTTATATAATTAAATAATTTTATGTAAAATTAGATATATTTGTATCAATTTATACATGGATATATACAAAACCATTTTTACTAGGGTATAGAAAAATTCTTAGATTTTAAGACTTTTGTCCTATTGAAAAAACGAAAATTTTTTCTATAGAAAAGGTTTCAGATTTTGAGAAAATTCTTCTACAGAAAAAGTTTCAGATTCTAAGACATTTTTCCTATAGAAAACGTCTCAGATTCTGAGAAAAAGTCTCAGATTCTGTCGCATTTTTCCGTATCGAAAAAGTCGCAAATTCTGAAAAAATTTTCTATTGAAAAAGTCTCAGATTCTGAAACATTTTTGCTAAAGAAAAAGCCTCATATTCTGAGATATCTATAGAAAAAGTCAAAAAGATTTTTCCATACAGAAAAAGCCTCAGATTCTGACACATTTTTCCTATTTAAAAAGCCTCAGATTCTGACACATTTTTCCTATAGAAAAAGTCTCAGATTCTGGGACATTTTTTCGTATAGAAAAAGTCTCAGATTTTTAGACATTTTTTCTGTAGAAAAAGTCTCAGATTCTGAGACATTTTTCCTACAGAAAAAGATCAGATTTCGAGAAATTTTTCCTGTAGAAAAAATCTCAGATTCTGAGACATTTTTCCTATAGAAAAAGCTTCAGATTCTGAAGGATTTTTCCTACAGAAAAAGTCTCAGATTCTGAAACATTTTTTCTATAAAAAAATTCTCAGATTCGAAGACATTTTTCCTAAAGAAAAAGTCTCAGATTTTGAGATTTCTATAGAAAAAGTCTAAAAGATTTTTCCGTACAGAAAAAAAAGTCTCAGATTCTGGGACATTTTTCGGTAAAGAAAAAGTTTCAGATTTTTAGACATTTTTCCTAAAAATAAAATCCCAGATTCTGAGACATTTTTCCCACAGAAAAAGTCTCATATTTTGAGAAATTTTTCCTATAGAAAAAATCTCAGATTCTGAGACATTTTTCCTATAAATAAAGCCTCATATTCTGAAACATTTTTCCTACAAAAAAAGTCTCAGATTCTGCGACGTTTTTTCTTCAAAAAAATTCTCAGATCCTAATTTTTCCGTTTAGAAAAAGTCTCAGATTCTGAACCATTTTCCTGTAGAAATAGTATCAGATTCTAAGATATTTTTCCTGTACAAAAAGTCTCAGATTATGAGATATTTTTTAGAATAGAAAAAGTTTTAGATTCTGAGACATTTTTCCTATAGAAAATTTCTTAAATTCAAAAACATTTTTCGTATAGAAAAAGTATCCGATTCTGAGACATTTTTCCATATAGAAAAAGTTTTCGATTCTGAAGTATTTTTCTGATAAATAAAGTCTAAGATTCTGAAATATTTTTCCATATAGAAAAAGTCTTAGGTTCTGAGACAGTTTGTTATGTAGAAAAAGTCTCAGATTCTAAGACATTTTTTCATATAGAAAAAGTGTGAGACATTTTTCTTATCGATAAAATCTCAGATTCTAAGACATTTTTCCGTAAAGAAAAGTTTTAAAATTTAAGAAATTTTTCGTACAGATTTTAAGACATTTTTCCGTATAGAAAAAGTCTCAGCTTCTGAGACATTTTTCCTATAGAAAAAGTCTCAGATTCTGAGACATTTTTTCCGTAAGGAAAAAGTCTGAGATTCTAAGACATTTTTCGTATAAAAAAACCTCTAAGATGCTGAGATTTTTTTTCGCGGACATTTTTCTTATATGTAGAAAAGTTTCTAGATTCTAAGACATTTTTCCTATAGAAGTCTTAGATTCGGAGACTTAGATTTTGAGACAGTTTCTTAAAGAAATTTTAAATTTTAAAAATAAAAACATTACAGATTCTGGGAAATTTTTTCCTATAAAAAAATTTGATTCTGAGATATTTTTCTTATAGAAAAAGTCTAAGACTGTAATACACTTTTAACATAGAAAAATTCTCAGATTCTAAGATATCAATCTAAATAACAAATAACTCTTTTAAATAATTAATATTAATCATACGTCTGAAGTACTTTTCAAAACTGGATGGGTGATTTAAATATAAATCATACACCTTTAAATACAATTTAAACTACAATTTTTAACAAATCTTATACAAATCTTTAAGACTTCTTAACATTTCCTAAAAACAAATTTTGTATAAAATGCCCTACACAAATTAAATACATCCCTTTATTGAAAACAATCAACATTATCGTCAAAAAATAATTTCAATTTTCATCAACCAATTAAATATTTATTACTCTCGCATAAAAATCCTGACGTTTAAATGACAATGTACACAATATTTTGAGTTGTTCAAATTTTTATACTAAATTATTTCCTCAAAATTTTGTTATTCAAAAAAAAATGTTTTTAATACATTTTTCATACAGGTATCGACCAATCCACCCACAACATTGTATACAAATTAGTAACAAGAAAACTCAATTAGTATTGCACAAAAAGGGAAGAAAGAAAAAAAATTAAAAATGGAAAAAATAAAAACAATCAATTGACATATTCAAACATTTTTGCACAACATTAAAAACATGTTTTTATTCCATAGTGGCAACACTAATCTTATTATATAAACTACACAAAATAGATGTGGTAAAGTGAGTGATTTAGAAGGGCAAGGTGAATGGTTTCTGTTGTTAGAGAAAATAAACTCAAAACAATGACAGTGAAAAGTGACTTAAAAAATTGTCAATGTTATGAAGTATTACTTTAGGTGTTTTCAGCATTGTGAATAAAAAATTCAGATTTTTGATTAAAATGGGGCTGGAGTGAGAGAGCGAGATATATTGATGAAAGTAAAATAACAAATAAAATAAAAAATCGCACGAAAACTGTTTTGCCGTGATTTGTCTGTTCATTCTCAGTAACACTGTCCAACAAAATTATTTTGTTTTCATAACCACGTCTTTTCGAAATTCCACAATTTCTTGTCACTGTACCATGTCTAATTCTAAGTTTTAAAGATGTGTACAAACAAGTACGGTGCTTAATAAAAAAATAATATAGTAGAATATGTGTACGTGTTCCCATGTGGCATATAAAAAAAGATAAAAGTTAAAAACAGTAATCACAGATGTTTTCAAAAGGAGTACAGAAGAAAAAGCTACTTTGCGATAAAAGAATGTTACGGTGTTTTAGGTGGCACTTAAAATTGTACATCCAGGCGTATGATTGATATCAAATATTCAAATATTTAAATTCTTCAAGGCGTATGATTAATATTTTAGCTTAAAAGAGTTAATATCGCTCCTTTACTTGTATAGTGTCATAACTCAAAATATTTGATTTTGCAGAAAACACGTTTAAAGTTTACTATTGAAATTGGTTTTTAATTGAAAAAGGCTGGAACATAGAAAATGTTATAATTGCGTGTACTCTTCTCAAACTGTGAGTTTAAAAGATATTAATACGAATTTTTGACACAATATAAAGCATGATATAACGAATAACTCTGCATCATTAACTCAAAAAACGCATTTTTTGAGTTATGACACTATACAAGTAAAGGAGCGATATAATTATTTTAATAACCAGGGTTGGCAACCGAAACGAATAACGGTATCGGTAACGGTATTGGTATTACATACTTTTTATATCGGTAAAGGTAAAGGTAACGGTATTTTCGATTATTTCGGTAACGGTGAACCGTTACCGAAACTTCAATACCGGTACGTACCGGTATTATGAAAAAAAAATAAAAAAATATTTAAAAAATTAAAAAACTGTTATGTTCAGTACATTGTCTATAAAAAATTATATTTTTACTAGTATTAAATACTATGAATTAGCTCAGAATTAAATTAAAACATATACACAATTTTGTAATTCAACAAATACGAACTCATGCTCGTAGAGAGTCTCTACTAGCGACACCTTTGTCCAATAAGCAAAAAAATCTGCATTTTCAGCCATATGAGAAATCTGCATTTTAAGTCATTTGAGAAATCTCCTGTTTATAGCGATGCGGTTTGCTAAATTTCTGTCTGGATAATCCAGGTAGAATCTGCAGAAAAAAACCATCAATACAGCAGAAAAATTTTCTGATTTTAACAGAGAAATTTGCTGATTTTAAATAAACAGCGTGAACATCAAGACTGTTTGTTCTGTTGTTAAAAACAAAATCGACAGGAATAAATAAACTTGGCAAGGATGTTTCAGGGGATGTTCTTTAAAGGGTAGGGCGGGCGGAATCGGAGCGACACTTTTCCTCTCGTTATAGATGTTAAGAAATTTATTTTATTTATATTTACGCTTAAATAATAGAATTTATCAATATTTAATTCTTGTTTTTATAGACAAGCGCCCTTAAGGGGCGGGCCGGAAAAAATCGCATTTTCTTATATTGGACAATGAACTTCACACGGCATAAAAATGTTTCATTTTCTAAACAAATAAGCAAAAAAAAAAAAAAGTAAATAAAATATGTTTTTCTGGGGTTGTGTAAGTTTCTCTGGGGATTTTTTTTTTCATCTGGTAAGTTCCATTTCGGAACTTAACTAGCCTATGACCATAAGACGCACCAGCATGTATCGTGTCTTCTACAGAAGGACAGACGAAAATCACTTACAATCGATCACTGATCAATAATATATAATTTTTATGAGGTGCAAGACTGTATTAATATATACTGTAGACTAGAGGTGATGTTTGACCAACACTCACTCACGCTCGCGACAGAAATTTTTGAATCACGCACAATCACTCACGAGCATATTTTTTCTACTCACACTCACTCACAATCACGTGAGTAAATTTAACACCTCTCACACTTACGTGCACTCATACAAGCTTCACTCACATTGACTCACACTCACGGAACAAAAAT
The DNA here is from genome assembly GCA_963921195.1 of Pegoplata infirma. NCBI lineage: Eukaryota > Metazoa > Arthropoda > Insecta > Diptera > Anthomyiidae > Pegoplata > Pegoplata infirma. The sequence goes on from OY992540.1 coordinate 204,119,971, forward strand.
TGTTCAAAAACTAAAATTTTAAAAATCTTACAAATTTTAAGCAAAATTTAAAGTTGAGACAAAATTTAACATTTTTTTGCTCTTTGTGGGACGAAATCTTAAGTTTAGCCAAATTTTAAAGTTTTTTTGTTGCTTTTTTGGTACGAAAAGAAATATGAAGAGAAAACAAGTCACGCAAACTCACGCAAAAAAATCGACTCACGCACACTCACTCGCGCAAAAATCTTACACTTCTTCACACTCACTCACAATCATTGTAAAATTGAATTCAGTCACACTCAAGCGTGATCATGTGTGAATCAGGTGAATCATGCACTAATGTGCTCATGTGCCCACCTCTACTGTAGACTATACTACTGTTTTTAATCCACAAAAAAATTAAAATAAGTAATATTAATACAACCGAAACAAAACCGATTTAATACCGGTAAAAATCCGAATAAAGGTAACGGTTTTTTATCGGTAACGGTTTTTAAAAATTTTTATTTCGGTATTGGTAACGGTAACGGTAGCCAATATTAAAGGGTTTTTAATCGGTAACGGTATTGAAAGGGTAACGGTAGCCAACACTGTTAATAACTGATCATTTTAAATTTAGAAAAATTATTGAATTTTTTGTAGATTTTTTTCTTTAAACTGGAGATTTTTCTATAGAAAAAATGTTCCAGATTCTGATAATTTTTCTATTAAAAAAAGGCTCAGAATCTGAGATTTTTCGATAAAAAAATGGCTCAAAAAACGAAAATGTTCCAGAATCTAATATTTTTTCTATATAAAAAAAGTCCCAGAATCTGTGATTTTTTTCTATAGAAAAATGTCAGATTCTGGTACGTTTTCGTATTTTGAGAAATTGTTTCTATAGAAAAATTATCAGATTCTAAGACTGTTTTTAAAGGAAAAATTAGCAGACAGAATCTGAGATTTTTTCTGTAGAAAAAAAGTCTCATATTCCGAAAAATTTTCTATAAAAAAATGTCCAGGAATCTGAGAAATTTTCGAATTTTTTTAGATTTTTCTAAGGAAATTTTCAAAAAAAGCTTTTCTATGGAAAAAATGTCCTAAAATCCAAGAATTTTTCTTTAAAAATGTCTCTGAATCTTAGAATTTTTCTATAGAGACATTTCTCAGTATCTGAGAATTTCTCAGAATCTGAAAATTTTTTTTTTAAATATCTCATAATTATTTTTTTTTTTTAAATGTCTCAGCACCTAAGAGTTTTTCTATAGAAATAATGTCGCAACATCTTAGAAATTTTCCAGAATCTTAAAATTTTTCTATAGAAAAATTATCTCAGAATCTGAGAATTTTTCTATAGAAATAATATCTCAAAACCAAAGAATTTTTCTATAAAAAAAAAAATTCTCATAATCTGAGCATTACTTGTAGATTTATCTATAGAAAAAATGTCTCAGAATCCAAAAATTTTTCTCTAGATTCAGATTCTTCTGATTCAGAATCTGAACAATTTTCTCTAGAAAGAATATCTCAGAATCTGAGAATTTTCTATAATAAAAATGCCTCAGAATCTAAGAATTTTTCTGTGTGAAATATGTCTCAGAATTTTCAATAGAAAAATAGTCTCAGAATCTGAGAATTATTCTATAGAACAAATGTTTCAGAATCGGAGAATTTTTCTATAGAACAAATATCTCAGAATCTGAAAATTTTTGGATAGAAAAAATGAAACAGAATCTTAGAATTTTTCTGTAGAAATAATGTCTCAGAATCTAAGAAATTTTCTATAGAAAAAATGTCTCAGAATCTGAAAAACGACTCAGAATCTGATAAATTTTCTATAGAAAAAATGTGTCAGAATCGAAGAATTTTTCTGTAGGAAAACTGTCTTCGAATCTGAAAATCTTTCTACAGACGAAATGTCTCAGAATCTAAGAATTTTTCTATAGAATAAATATCTTGGAATCTGAGAATTTTTCTATAGAAAAAATGTCTCAGAATATAAGAACTTTTCGATTAGTTTTTTTTTCGGAAACTGGACATTTTTCTATGAACAAAATGTCTCAGATTTTTTTTTTTTCAATAAAAAATTCTTAAAATCTTAGATTTTTTATATAGAAAAAATGTCTCAGAATATAGGAAATTTTCTATAGCAAAAATGTGTCAGAATTTGAGTGTTTTTACATAAAAATGTCTCAGAGTCTGAGAATTTTTCTTTAGAAAAAACGTTGTAGAATCTAAGAATTTTTCTATAGAAAAAATTGTTCAGATCCTGCATACTAAATTTTTTTCTATAGAAAAAATGATTCAGAATATAAAAATTTGTCTATAGAAAAAAACGTCTCAGAATATGAAAATTTTCCTACATAAAAATCAGGGTTGGCAACCGATACACACCTAGAATAACGGTATTTGGCTATTGAACCGCAACCAATAAAGATATGGACATTTTCCAAAGCTATTATGAAAGCTTATTAAATTTCTAGTATTTTAAATGTGTCACTTCGTGTTTCTACCGGTTCGTTTTCGAAATATAGGTCAATACCTTTATAATACCGTTTGAAACGGTATTATAACGGTATTGGCCTATATAACTAAAACGAACCGGTAGAAACCACTTCGTGTTTAATATACTAGAAATTTCATCACCTTTCATAATCGCTTTTGAAAATGTCCATATCTTTATTGGTTGCGGTACAATAGCCAAATACCGTTATTCTAGGTGGGTATCGGTTGCCAACCCTGTAAAAAATGTCTCAGAATCTGAGAATTTTTCTATAGCAAAAATGTTTCAGAATCAGAAAAATTTTGTATAAAAAAAATGTCTCAGAAAAGCTATTTTGCGATAATCAAATATAATTGTGCTTTAGATTACTCGTAAAATTATATAGTACATCCAGGCGTATGATTGATTTCAAATATTTAAATATTTAAATTCTTCAAGGTGTATGATTAATACTTAAGCTTAACAGCTTTAATATTCATTTTATATTATCAGACAATTTTTCATTTAGAAAAATGTTTTAGAATCTAAGATTTTTTTGTAGATCATTTTTTAAATTGAGTATTATTTCTATAGAAAAAATGTCTCAGGATCAAAAATTTTTTTCTACAGAATCTGAGAAATTTTCTATAGAAAAAATGTCTCAGAATCTGAAAATTTTTCGGTAGAAAATATGTCTCCGAATCTGAAAATCTTTCTACAGAAAAATGTCTCAGAATCTAAGAAATTTTCTATAGAATAAATGTCTCAGAATCTGAGAATTTTTTTTATAGAAAATAATATCTCAGAATCTAGGAATTTTTCTATGAAGACATAGAAAAATGTCTTAGGATCTGAAACATATTTTTCTATAAAAAAAATCTCAGAATCTAAGAATCTAAGAATTTTTCTATAGAAAAAATATCTAAGAATCTAAGAATTTTTGTATAGAGAGTTTTTCTATAGAAAATGTTTCTTAGAATCTTAACATTTTTCTATAGGAAAAATATTTTAGAAACTGAGAATTTTTCAATAGAAAAAATGCGTCAGAATCTGAAAATTTTTCTGTAAAAAAAATGTCTCAGAATCTCAGTATTTTCCACTAGAAATAGTGATTCAGAATCTAAAAATTTTTTTATAGAAAAAAATTCTCAGAATCTTAAAATTTCTCTACAGAAAAATGTCTTAGTATATGAGAATTTTCTACAGAAAAAATGTTTCAGAATCTGAGAATTTATCCATAAAAAATTTTTTTTTAATGTAAAATTACGAACAATACTTTTTCTATAAAGAAAATTGTTTCAGAATCTAAAAATTTTACTTAAGAAATCTAAAAATTTCTTTAACAAAAAAAGTTAAAATCCTTAATTTACATTTTCTTTCCCCTCTTTTTCAGGTAATTTTTTGTGCTTCAAACTTTTACAACTCTATATTCATTATTATTGTCATCCATGTTTTCGCAATTATAAACTAAACCATGTCACGAGACTAACTGTGAGTATCCTTTATGTATAAATGTTCTTTTATGTCAACAACAATAACCCAACCTTTTATGTGTTATCATCTAAAATACGTTAGAATTTTACTGGGTTTAAATAACAAAACAATATTTAGAAAAAATGCAGAAAAAATGCTAAACTCCCACAAAACAGTAAATTCATTAGGTTAGAGTGAAAAAGATATTTTATATAGAAAATATAAATACAGATTTTTGGAAATTCGAAAAATTAAAAAATTGTGTTATATCCATAAATACGAGATCTCAAAGAATACAACAGCCATTACCATTAACATATTTCTGTTGATAAAAATATCTAAATTTAAAATTAATTTAGAAATTTCATTGATTCAATTAAAAAATTAATCAATGCAGATACCTTTTATAATTACCACTCCATTATTCTATTTCAACTCGTATGTTTATGGACATTCATTTTGAAAAATTATAATATTGATAAAGATTTTAATTGAGTCAATTAAACAAATAATTGAATGTGATTTCTCATTCAACAAAAATTTTAATTAGTTTTTTTTAGAATTTTACAGTAAAAAATTACAAAATTTATTAAATTTATTAAAATTATTGTTTTTCGACTTATTTGTTTTAACTTTAAACAGAGAATCAAGCTCGAGGCCGTAATTTAAAAAAAATTATTTATTTAGTTTAATATTCGATATTTCGTAAATATTTATTAAAATGAGTCCATTGTTACTCGCACATTATAAAACATTTTTAAAAACTAAGGCCTCGAGCTTAATTATCAGTTAAGTTATTGAAAATTTTCAAAATATTAATTTTTTAGCCAACTCTACGGTATGTAGCCCATCTGTCAAGTTTATTGTTTTGCTAAATTTAGCAAAAAAATCAAATGGACAAAGAGAACCCATTTTAAATGGTTAACATATATTGACATATGCCTGTTGGAAATGTTTTTAGTACATGAACATACTGCCGAATGTGGGCCTTTTTCTTAAAATGAAAACTATTAAAAACCCTTTTCAACATGTACAATTTTTTTCAAATTTATATATGTAAATTTATACAAGTACATGTGTATATCCATTTTTCATGTACAGTGGCAGACAAAATAAAGTTTGAAATGGTAAAACGCTGTAAAAAACTTCTCAGACTCTGAGATTTTTTTTCTAAAGAAAAAATCTCAGATTTTGAGATATTTTTTCTATAGAAAAATTTTCAGATTCTGAAAAATTATCAGATTCAGAGACATTTTTTCTGTAGAAAAATTCTTAGATTCTTAGACATGTTTTCTATAGAAAAATTTCACATTCTGTTACATTTTATATACAGAAAAATTGTCAATTTCTGAGTTATTTGTTCTATAGAAAAATTTTCAGATTCTCATACAATTTTTCTATAAAAAATTCTGAGATTGTGAGATATTTGTTCTATAGAAAAAATTTCAGATTCTGCTAAATTTTTTCTATATAAAACCCTTAGATTCTGAAACGTTTTTTCTATAAAATTTCTGAGACATTTTTTCTATAGAAAAATTCTTAGATTTCTATAGAAAAAAATCTCAGATTGTGAAATATTTGTTCTATAGAAAAATTCTCAGATTCTGAGACATATTTTTATTTAAAAAAAAATGTAAACAAATTAGTTTCTGTGACAAAGTGCGTAAAATTTCTTCTGCTGTAGTCTTTTTAAATTCAGAAAATTTTTGTTTTAAAATTTTCCCTAAATTTTGTCCGACAGTATATGATGACAACAGACGATGAAATTTAATAACTTGTGTTTAGTATGTTGTGTTTTTTTTAAGGAAAAACAAAATCAAATACCCATTATCATACGCTTGTCTGTAAATTTAATATATATAATTTGATATTAACAACGATTTTTTTTTGATATTTATTATAGTAGTACATAAATAATAAATAATATTTTTGTACAACCTTGATATGATAAATTAATAACTGAAATTATTATATATTATTATTTTTAAATTGAAACTTTTTTTAAAGATATCGTTAGTTTAATACAAAAAGGAGCTAAGACAAATTAATTTTACACAAGATTCTGAGACATGTTTCCGTTAGAAAAGTCTCAGATTCTGAGAGATTTCCTCAGACTCTGAGAGATTGTCTCAGATTGTTAGAGATTTTCTCAGATTCTAAGACACATTTTCTTATAGAAAAAGTCTCAGATTTTAAAATATTTTTCCTATAGAAAAAATCTCAGATTCTGAGACTGTTTTTCTATAGAAAAAGTCTCAGATTCTGAGACAGTTTTTCTATAGAAAAAGTCTCAGATTCTGAGACAGTTTTTCTATAGAAAAAGTCTCAGATTCTGAGACAGTTTTTCTATAGAAAAAGTCTCAGATTCTGAGACAGTTTTTCTATAGAAAAAGTCTCAGATTCTGAGACAGTTTTTCTATAGAAAAAGTCTCAGATTCTGAGACAGTTTTTCTATAGAAAAAGTCTCAGATTCTGAGACAGTTTTTCTATAGAAAAAGTCTCAGATTCTGAGACAGTTTTTCTATAGAAAAAGTCTCAGATTCTGAGACAGTTTTTCTATAGAAAAAGTCTCAGATTCTGAGACAGTTTTTCTATAGAAATAGTCTCAGATTCTGAGACAGTTTTTCTATAGAAAAAGTCTCAGATTCTGAGACAGTTTTTCTATAGAAAAAGTCTCAGATTCTGAGACAGTTTTTCTATAGAAAAAGTCTCAGATTCTGAGACAGTTTTTCTATAGAAAAAGTCTCAGATTCTGAGACAGTTTTTCTATAGAAAAAGTCTCAGATTCTGAGACAGTTTTTCTATAGAAAAAGTCTCAGATTCTGAGACAGCTTTTCTATAGAAAAAGTCTCAGATTCTGAGACAGTTTTTCTATAGAAAAAGTCTCAGATTCTGAACAGTTTTTCTATAGAAAAATTCTCAGATTCTGAGACATTTTTTCTATAGAAAAATTCTCAGATTCTGAGACATTTTTTCTATAGAAAAATTCTCAGATTCTGAGACATTTTTTCTATAGAAAAATTCTCAGATTCTGAGACATTTTTTCTATAGAAAAATTCTCAGATTCTGAGACATTTTTTCTATAGAAAAATTCTCAGATTCAGAGACATTTTTTCTATAGAAAAAGTCTCAGATTCTGAGACATTTTTTCTATAGAAAAAGTCTCAGATTCTGAGACATTTTTTCTATAGAAAAAGTCTCAGATTCTGAGACATTTTTTCTATAGAAAAAGTCTCAGATTCTGAGACATTTTTTCTATAGAAAAAGTCTCAGATTCTGAGACATTTTTTCTATAGAAAAAGTCTCAGATTCTGAGACATTTTTTTCTATAGAAAAAGTCTCAGATTCTGAGACATTTTTTCTATAGAAAAAGTCTCAGATTCTGAGACATTTTTTTCTATAGAAAAAGTCTCAGTTTCTGAGACATTTTTTTCTATAGAAAAAGTCTCAGATTCTGAGACATTTTTTCTATAGAAAAAGTCTCAGATTCTGAGACATTTTTTCTATAGAAAAAGTCTCAGATTCTGAGACATTTTTTCTATAGAAAAAGTCTCAGATTCTGAGACATTTTTTCTATAGAAAAAGTCTCAGATTCTGAGACATTTTTTCTATAGAAAAAGTCTCAGATTCTGAGACATTTTTTCTATAGAAAAAGTCTCAGATTCTGAGACATTTTTTCTATAGAAAAAGTCTCAGATTCTGAGACATTTTTTCTATAGAAAAAGTCTCAGATTCTGAGACATTTTTTCTATAGAAAAAGTCTCAGATTTTGAGACATTATTCCTATAGAAAGATTCTCAGATTTTGAGACATTTTTCATACAGAAAAACTCTCAGATTCTGAGACATTTTTCTTACAGAAAAAATCTCAGATTCTGAGACAATTTTTCTATATGGAAAAAGTCTCAGATTCTGACACATTTTTCCTATAGAAAAAGTCGCAGATTGTGAGACATTTTTCCTATAGAGGAGTCTAAAATTATGAGTCATTTTTCCTAAAAAAAATTTCAGATTTGAAATATTTTTCCTATAGAAAAATTTCTTAGATTTTAAAACATTTTTTCTATAGAAATGTCTCAGACATCTCAGATTCTGCGAAATTTTTCCTATAGAAAAAGTTTTAGATTCTGTGACATTTTTCATGTTGAAATAGTTTCAGATTCTGCGACATTGTTCCTATCGAAAAAGTCTCAAATTCTGAGACATTTTTTCTATAGAAAAAGTCTCAGATTCTGAGAAATTTTTTCTATAGAAAAAGTCACAGATTCTGAGACATTTTTCCTATAGAAAAAGTCTCAGATTCTGAAACATTTTTTCTATAGATAAACACTCAGATTCTGAGACATATTTCCTGAAGAAAAGTCTCAGATTCTGAGACATTTTTTCTATAGAAAAGTTTCAAATTATACTTAACTCATTTTGCCTAAAGAAAAGTCTTACAATTAGATTTGAAAAATTGTTCCTATAGAAAAAGTCCCTAATTTTTAAAAAAATTTCCTATAGAAAAAGCATCAGATTCTGAGATATTTTTCCTATAGAAAAAGTCTCAGATTCTGAGACATTTTTCCCATAAAAGAAATCTGAGATTCTAAGATATTTTTCCTATAGAAAAAGTCTTAGATTCTGAGTCATTTTTATACCCTCCACTCTAGTGATAGAGGGTATATATAAGTTTGTCATTCCGTTTGTAACTCATCGAAATATCGGGCTGGGACCCCATAAAGTATACATATTCATGATCCTCGTTCGATTCTAAGACGATCTAGCGATGTCCGTCCGTCTGTCTGTCTGTTGAAAACACGCTAACTTTTGAAAGACTTTACGGAGGCTCCTGAAGTTTGGAATATATGTTGGGCATTTACCTGGTCAGGTTGGTATTGCAGTCCAGCGAAATCGGTCCAGTGGTTCAAAAGTTATGAGCAAAAGACTGAATTTCGGCAAGGGTTTTTCGTGAATTTACGAGATAAAAAACACGATAACTTTCGAAAGGCAACTCTGACAATTCTTAAATTCACTTGTTGAAAACCAGTTAAACATGTTTTAAAAACATTGGTCAGTCACAAAAATATTTTACAACGTATTTTTGTCACTCAAAAACATTTTTACACTAAAAAAAAAAAAAATTCACTCGAAAAAAATTTTACACTCAAAAAATATTTACACTAAAAAAAAATTTAGTAAAATATTTTTTTTTTTTTCAAAAATTATTTAAAAATCAGTTTTTTACACAAAATAAAATATTTCTAATCAAAAATGTTTTTTTTCGCGTTAGAATGTTTACTATTACTTAAAAAGGGCATGTGGAGGGTATTCATAGATTCGGCCAAGTCGAATTTAACTTTTCTACTTGTTTTCTATACAAAAAGTTTTCTTAGACATTTTTCCTACAGAAAAAATCTCAGATTCTGAGAATTTTTTCTATAGAAAAAGTCTCTGATTATTTTTTTAGTTTCTGAAACATTTTTTTTTCTATTTTCTAATTTTTGTCGGTCTTAAACAAACTAGTTCAATTGAACTATTTACTAAAAAGTTTGTTCTAGTTCATTCCATTTAGCTCTTTTAGATTTTGTTTGCTCCCTTTCATTTGTCAGTTTTCTAAGCATTTATATTGTTTACGAATTTTTGTTGTGCTATTATAGCAAGATAAACAAAATAGTATTCGTAGTTTTTTTTTTTTTTTAATAAATATAAATGTAATTCGTTATTTGTTTAAATATTACGCATTTTATTCTTGTTGTGGTTTTTGGTTAAATAATTCTTAAATGTTTATTTTCAATATTTTTGTATTTGTGTACGAAAACCACAATACCAGACATGATTAACACGTTCTCGAAAATAAAAATTGAACTGCTGAACTATGAACTATGATCTTAAATGAACGAAATTTAATAAGTAAACACAAAACTAATTCTAAAACATTTTCGTTGGAAAAATTTTTAGATTTTGAGACATTTGTATTTCTTGTACAAAAAACTTTCCTTTTCTTTCTTTTGACATTAATTAATTTAAACATCAATTGTTTAAAAAGTTTATTAATTTAAAAACAGTATTATTAATTGCAATTTAAATGAAGTACATATTAATTTAAAAGTTTAAAAAATTTTGTCTTGATCCCATGACTTTCATGTGACAATTTTAATTAAATGACAAACATATAAAATGTCATACATACATATTTAATTGAAATGGAAAATTAAAAAAAGAAATATATAATGTTTAGAAATATTAATTTCTTATTGTTGTGACACAATGACACATATTTGTTGGAGGGGGAAAAAAGGTTAATAACCGACAATAGACAACATAGAGAACTTTATGTGGAAAAAATTTATTCAAAAAACTATTTTATATATTTAAATATATGTATTACAAAAGTAGTATTTACTCTATTCCCTAGTGTAAACATTAGAGTGGAATAACAAAAAAAATGTGGTATGTTGAATTGGCTGGAAAAAAAACTTATACTCATGTAAATTATTTTAGGTCGAGGTCACTGTGCAACAGATTTGGGATCCCCGAGTAGTACCCCAAAGTTTTCTAGGGTACGTTACAATGGACTGTTTTAAGTCTGAGCGTAATGGACTAGCCTAGCTTTCTTTTGGGCTTGTACAACCCATCTTCAACTCAACAACCCCAAAGCCCCTCGAATGGTTTAAAAAAATTAACTCAAGTTTGTTTTTTTATGTTCCACTAAATTTTTTAATTATTTAATTTATTGATTTAAATTTGTTTATACTTTTGATTCGTTTAATATAAAAATAACTCAATAAATAATAAATAAATAAATAAATAATAGAGCATCATTTTCATCAGAAATTGTTTCATAAAACCTCTTTGACGTTTGTCTTTCGCAAATTTGTTTATTTAACAAACATTTAAAATTTTCCAACCACTTTAATAAACACATTTCTATATTTAAAAATGCGCCATAAAAAGTATTTAACGACAAAATAAATTCATTCTTATAAATTTCGGAAACAAACATATAAAAAGTCCGATAAATTCCAACCATATTATAAAGAAAAAAAATTAAACTTGAAAACAAGCAAAACAAATTAATTTTCAATATTTTATGTTTTTAAAATATTTATGTATGTACTTTTTCTTTGTATTTTTATTTATTTGTCTAATTAAATTTGTTTTAATTACATACATACGACTTAAAAATATTGTTAAAAGAATCTCCATAAATTCTAATTAACAAAAAAAATTTGTCGGATAAATAATTCATTGAAAACATTTTGAAAAACAATACAAAAACGTCACCGGAAGTTATAAACTGTCAAAATAAATTGTGTAGATTATAGATTTTATTTTGATACATACTTCAATGAATTACTTTAGAAGAAAATTTTAAAAGGAAATTAATTTATGGTCAATTAAAATTTAAAAAATTTGTTTAATCAAATTGTTTCTTAAAAAAAACTGACATATTTTTTTTTAGAAAAAGTCAGAGATTTTGGAAAAAAAATTTTTTCTACAAAAAAAGTCTCAGATTTTAAAAATTAGATTTTTTCTCAAATTTTTACTTATTTGAAGCTAAGATTTTCTCACAATAATATTATTGCAATGTATTCACAATAGTTTTTTTGACAACAAATACATTCACAATTGTTAAAAATTCAGAATCGTTTTCAATACTGAATTTCAATACCAATATCTAAGAATCTGAGAATTTTTCTATAAAAAAAAAGTCTCAGAATCTAAGACTTTTTCTGTAGGAAAAATTTCTCAGAATCTGAGACTTTTTCTATAAGAAAAATTTCTCAAAATCTGAGAATTTTTCTATAAGAAAAATTTCTCAGAATCTGAGAATTTTTCTATAAGAAAAATGTCTCAGAATCTGAGACTTTTTCTACACTCAAAAAAATACGTTAGTAGATTTACTAATTTCTTTTTCCTAATGCTAGTTAGCTAACTTTTAGCAAATTTTTAGTTGAGATTAGCATGTTAGCAAAAAATTCTTGTAAACTTCATTTAGCACATTAGCAATTTTAAACAAACTTTGAACTAATTTCTTTTGCTAAATTTGAAATTGAGTTGACAACATTTTTACAAGATTTTTTACTAACATTAGCAAAAATAAATGGTAAATTTTTTTTTATTTTCAGAAAACTTAAAATGGCGCTATCTCGGAAACTAAGCCAGATAGAGCAAAATGGAGGGCATTTTTGGTTCTTAGAATCTTCATACTTTCGCGGGTCCTCTTCACATGTGTGGACCCTAATTTGACCTAACTTTGGATCCAAAAAAGTTAGCATTCCCGAAAATTTTTAAATGCTCATATCTCGGTAAATATGGCCGACACAACAAAAAGTCCAAAAGAATTTTTGTAGCTCTCAACACGTAGAACAAGACCGCGAAATAACCAAAAGCTCTCCGAGTAATATTTTTGAAGTTATCGAGTTTTTTAATTCTCAAGACCCCAGTGATCCCCTAAAATCACGTATCTCAAAAACTAAGCAAGCTAGAGCGAAACGGACACAAATTTTGGATCAAAAACTATGACGATTCTTAAGGAACCCAACTAGGTCTAGGCCCTATTGGGTCCGAACCCAATGGGGTCCTCAAATGTGTATGAACTAAGTTGAAATAAAAATGATTTCAGTTAACTAATTTTTAGCAAAACGTTTTTGCTAACTTTACCAAAAAAATTGTGGGTTCAAAATCAGCAAATTTTCTTGTAGGTTTACAAGCTTTTTTTGCTAACTTTACAGTTTTTTTTTTTTAAGTGTATAAGAAAAATGTCTCAGAATCTGAGACTTTTTCTATAAAAAAAATGTCTTAAAATCTGAGACTTTTTCAATAACAACAAGTGAGAGTGTTAAATTAGGCTGTGCCGAATCTTGTATACCCTCCAACGTTTAAAAAATATAAAAAAAATAAATTAAAAAAAAATACTGGGGCGTTTTTTTTGTGGGGGGCTTGTTGGGGGTACTTGGGGACACCTCCCATCTGGTCAAAAATGTTAACAAATTTAATTACTATGCTTTTTGTACAAAAGATTTACAATTTCATCATTATATAAATTATTTGCTAATATCCACGCCCACAAAAGGGGGCGGACCAAAAAAAAAGTAATTTTCAAATCCCCTGATTCCAAGTCGAAGACTTTGAACATTTTCAAGCATAAAAATGTTTAATTTGTTAACAAAAATGCAAAAAAAAACTATAAAAAGTTACCATTTTTCATGGGTTGGTTTACTTCGTCAAGGGGGAACTTTTTCCCCCCTGGTCTGATTTTGCCCATCTCCGAACCTAACCAGCCTATGAACATAAGACATATATGTGCCAAATTTCAGGAGTCTAGCACTTATATTTTGGACTGTATCGTGTCTTCCACAGACGGACGGACAGACGGACGGACGGACAGACGGACATCGCTAAAATGTCTTAGGATCGATCACTGATAAATAATATATATACTTTATGGGGTCCTAGACCGATATTTCGATGCGTTACACACGGAATGACAAAGTGAGTATACCCCCATACTGTAGTTGGAGGGTATAAAAATGTCTCAGAATCTGAGACTTTTTCTATAAGAAAAATGTCTCAGAAGCTGAGACTTTTTCAAAAAGAAAAATGTCTTAGAATCTGAGACTTTTTCTATATAGTCTCAGAATCTGAGACTTTTTCTGTAAGAAAAATGTCTCAGAATCTGAGACTTTTTCTATAAGAAAAATGTTTCAGAATCTAAGACTTTTTCTATAAGAAATATATCTCAGAATCTGAGACTTTTTCTATAAGAAAAATGTCTCAGAATCTGAGAGTTTTTCTATAAGAAAAATTCTCAGAATCTGAGACATTTTCTATAAGAAAAAGGTTTTAGAATTTGAGATTTTTTCTAAAGGAAAAATGTCTGGGTTGTTTTTTATAAACTAAAAATATTCACTCAAAAAATTATGACGGTAGATTCCACTAAAAAAGACAGTTAAAACAACTACATTTGTTGTTGTTTAGGCGTCCACTACATTTTACAGTAAAATCAACCTAAAATTGTTGTTGTTTTCAACTATTGATTAACAACTACAAAAAAACGGTAAAAACAACTGCAAATTACAGTTATTTTTACTGTTACTCAAATTTTCGGAATTTTTTTATTAACAAAAAAAGACGTAAAAATTTGTTTTTTTCTGACACTTCCAACTCGTTCAACACATCCGTTTTTCTGTTTTTTTTTAGACGAAAACCAACTACATAAAACAACTATTACTACAATGTAGTAATTTTTTGTATTTATTGTTTTAAACGACTACAAAAAATAGTTGTTTGAGATGTTTCATACCAAAACAACTGAAATTGTAGTTGAATACAACAACTTCTACTTACTACACAAATTACCGTCATGTAGTAACTGCTATAATTTTCTAAGTGTAGATTATATTAAGTCCAAAGTGCAAAAAGACAGACTTATTATTCCTACGAAAAATTTTTTTTAATTTCTAAAAAATAAAATTGGATATTTTCCATAAATAAATTTCCTAAGAATTTCACTTAACAAATACACTCCAACTTGTTTATAATACAATGGAATTTTTCTTAGAAAAAAAGAATATTTCCATAAATGTCCTAAACAATAACAAAACAGTTATTTTAATAATAACAATGTCCACTTGAAGTTGTAATATTGGCTAAGGAATTTTAGCTGTTCATTCAGACAAACAAGAAAAACAAAACAATATGTATTTACAGTGACTGTCACTTTAAATGGTGCAAAATATAGAAATTCTTTCAAAACAATGTTGATAATGACAAAAAAGTGGTGTGTAGCATTTTTCAAGCTTTAATTTAAGCTTGATGACGTCCAGATTGAATAAATATTAAGGGGTCGAGGGTCGATCTAACCAAATAAATTTTTCATACATTTTTTTTATAAACTTTTTTAAAACTTTTTTAAAACTTTTTATAAATTTAAGTTTGATAGCGTCTTGTATTAATTATAAATCTGGATCGATATTTATAGAAATTTTTTACAAAATTTTTTACAAAATTTTTTACAAAATTTTTTACAAAATTTTTTACAAAATTTTTTACAAAATTTTTTACAAAATTTTTTACAAAATTTTGAAAAAATATTTTTAAGTTGATTTTCTTTTTCAAATGCACAATTTTATATTGTTTCATTTATTCAGTAATCAAATAATTTCTCCGACAACCCTGAAAAAATTTAAAATTAATAAATACAGTTAAAGAAACCCGTTTGTTTTGACCCACTAAGTTTTTGTAAACAAAGAAAATATTTGTGTTCATCCAAGTTTATAGAATGAGCAGTGAAAATAATAAAAAAGTCGTAAAAATGTCTATAAAAAAGTTAATTTTTTAATTCGACCCTCGAAGCACATTTATTATTTATTTATTTAATCTGGAGGCAATCAAGCTTTAATAAAAACTTGATAAATAACCTACACAGCACTTTTTAAAATAATACCCGTTTAATTATAATAAGTTTTAAATTGTTAACTTTGTCCTTAAAAAATTGCTTTCTTCTATCGACTGCGCCATTTAATATGACATCCACTGTAGTCTTAAGTGTAACAAAAAAGCATTATCTTTAAGTAGGATAGTGGGTGTTGTTGAAGGACTTTATGTATGGGGGAGCCCAGTAACACAAATTCTTAGTTTACTTTTTATTTGCTGATTTTTTCTTAACTCTTAAAGAAAAAAAAAACATATAATAAATTATTTACAAAAGAAGGTAAAATACTTGTAATAATGCAATACTTGGATTTTATTCAAAAGATTCTGTATACTAAAGCACCGAAAGAAAAAAAAAGTATTCAATTTCAAACCTCATTTGTAAACATTATATGAACATAACAATAACAGAAAGCAACAAAATATCATAATCATAAAAAATTATATATATTTGCACATTTACAGAAAATATTTGCACACTTTAGAAAAAGTTTGTAGAAATTGTTAAAGCGAATTGCATAGTTTGCAGAAAAGTTTGCTAAATACACTCACTATTTTCAAGGAAAGTTTTATCTTCTGAAAATTTTTCAATTTTTAATATGTATGACTGAAATTTCTATTTTTAGATTTTAATGGAATATATATCTTGGAATCTGAAATTTTTATGGCAGTGTTAGTTAGTTGTTTTTACTACTCATGTAAGCTTTTTTTATTAAATAAGTCAGTTGTTTTGTTAAAAATAACAACAATTTTTGTTGCATCTCCTAAAAGTAGTTGTTTTATTTAAAACAACTACATTTTTTCATTATTTCAAACCTCATCATCCTCAAAATTCTTTGGGTGTAACTTTAATGTTAAGTCACAGACCTAACAGACGCGACACTTATGATAGATGTAAAAAAATGAACCATTTTGACATATTTATGACCATATGACATTTTACGTATTGAAAAATTATCAGATTCTATAACATTTTTCTTATAGAAAAATTCTCAGATTCTGAGTCATTTTTCGTATAGAAAAATTCCCAGATTCTAAGAAATTTTGCGAATAGAAAAATTCTCAAATTCTGAAACATTTTTCGTAAAAAAAAAAATTCTCAGATTCTAAAACATTTTTCGTATAGAAAAATTCTTAGATTCTAAGACATTTTTTGTGTAAAAAATTTTTAGATTCTAAAACATTTTTCGTATTAAAAAATTCTCCGATTCTAAAACGTTTTTCGCAAAGAAAAATTCTTCTAAGATTTTTTTCGTGTAGAAAAATTCTCAGATTCTGGGACATTTTTCGTATAGAAAAATACTCAGATTCTGACATATTTTTCGTATAGAAAAATTCTCAGATTCTGAGACATTTTTCGGATAGAAATTCTCAGATTCTGAGACATTTTTCGTAAAAAAAAATTCTCAGATTGTAAGACTTTTTTAGATAGAAAAATTCTCAGATTCTAGGACATTTTTTGTAAAGAAAAGTTCTCAGATTCTGAGATATTTTTCGTTTAGAAAAATTTTCCGATTCTGAAACATTTTTTGTATAGAAAAATTCTCAGATTCTGAGACATTTTTCATATAGAAAAACTCTTAGATTCTGAGACATTTTTCGTAAAGAAAAATACTCAGATAGTGGAAAGAGTTGCCGTGTTATGTTAAACGAAGCTAAAAATCGCTTTGAAACGAATTCAATCAATTTTTTGATTGAAATTCCTTTAATTAAGAAAATTGTTATACCAAACATAAAATTGTAAGTGATTGATTGAAATTTTTTTCAATCAAACATTTTTTAGATTTTGATCAAAAATTTGATAAATTTTTTAGTTATACACTCAAAAAAAAAAAACTGTAATGATAGCAAAAAAAGCTTGTAAACCTACAAGAAAATTTGCTGATTTTGAACCAACAATTTTTTTGGTAAAGTTAGCAAAAATGTTTTGCCAAAAATTAGTTAACTGAAATTTTTTTATTTCAACTTAGTTCATACACATTTGAGGACCCCATTGGGTTCGGACCCGATAGGGTTCCTTAAAAATCGTCATAGTTTTTGATCCAAAATTTGTGCCCGTTTCGCTCTACCTTGCTTAGTTTTTGAGATACGTGATTTTAGGGGACCACCGGGGTTTTGAGAATTACAAAACTCGATAACTTTAAAAATATTACTCGGAGAGCTTTTGATTATTTTTCGGTCTTATTCTACGTGTTGAGAGCTATAAAAATGCTTTTGGACTTTTTGTTGTGTCGGCAATATTTACCGAGATATGGGCATTTTAAAATTTTCGGGTCCACACATGTAAAGAGGACCGGCGCACAGTGATTCGTTCCCATATATCGAGTGGGCAAAAATAGAATATTGGTCGTAGATTTCTGAAATTTGGTACACAAGCATTAAGTTATCTAATCAAGAAAAAACCGAGTTTTTGGAAAAATCGGAGCAAGGACACGCCTACCCCCCATATATCCTGAAATTTAAATATGTGATTAAAACTACAAAATTGGTGACAAAATTCCCAAACTTTGTCAATGTTACCAATTTTGATGTAGTATTTTATGTGTAAATTTTTTTCTAGATTGAAGCAAGGACTCGTGTGGCTGCCATATATCCTTTTTCTTAAAAATATTGTAAATCGCTCAAAAATTACTCGATACCTTTGAAATTTTTTATAAAAATTTTAATAAGTGATGTCAATGTGTGTGCCAAATTTCGCTGAAATCGGTTCAGTAAAACAAAAGTTATTTATATATCCTTTTTAAAAACTGCAATAAAGTGTTAATATAGTTTAATCACAAAAATAGAATAGAAAGAGTTGTCAATGATTTTCCAAATTTGGTACGCAAACACAAAATTAATTAATAGAAAAAAAATAAAAATTTTGAGGAAATCGGTCGAAGGACATTTGTACCTGTCGAATATCCTGAAATTTAAAAGTGGAGTTTTAGCCACAAAACTTGATATAAAATTACTTAACTTAGTTATTGTCTTAGAAATTTAGATAACTATCGACGTACAACATTTGTATTTTAATCTGAGCAAGGAATCGCGTGGCTGCCATATATCCTTTTTCTTAAAATCGCTGTAACTATTTTAAAAATCTTTCAATTGCTATCAAATTTTTAATATAGATTAGATCAAATAGCGTTAAAAGGTATGCCAAATTTCGTTGAGTTGCTTGCGGTAACAAAAAAGCTGTTAATATATCCTTTTTTTAAATATAGTCAAAAATATAAAAATACATAATAACTGCAAAAACAAAACATTCGCAACACTTATTTCCTATTGCACTACGAAAATAAATTTATTCAAAATAAGTTTTAAGTAAACTCGTTTAATACTTGCTTTATTTCTAAGTATATACCCCGTTAATAACAAAAGTCTTAAAAAAAATTTTTTTTTGGGTACTTCAAAAAAATTTTTTTTACGTTTTTTTCAAAAACTTAGTTATTTTTATTATTTGATCGTATAGAAAACAGTCCAGGATGTTAAAAAAATCAATAAAAAATAATTTTTAAGTACGAACTTTTTTTATGTATCTCAAAAAAAAATTTGGTTTTGATTTGGGATACCAACGAAAATCAAATACTGGTTTTAAAGCAAAATGGCCCACTGTATACTTATTTTATCGAATTATTTACTATAAATTTATGGTATACAATACAATAAATCCCTTTATATAAGAAAACACGAAAATGTTGATGTATTTTTTAAATTTGTTTACAGTACATAAAATAAATAAAAAAAAAATAATCCAATTTTAGATTTTTTAAAAAAAAAAATTTTTTCAACTTAAAAAAAAAACTTAGTTATTTTTATTTTTTGATCTTATAAAACATAGTTAAAGCTACAAAAAAAATAAAAAACAAAAATATTTGATTCACGAACTTTTTTTATGAGGGCCATTAAAATTTGGTGATTTTGGGGAATTTAGTTAAAGTCGTAGATAACTTTTAAAGCAAAACGGCCCACGTACTGCATAATTTTTTTCTGATTTTTTATTATACTTTTACAGAATACTATATAAAATATCAATGTGTAAAGAAAAAATACTTAATATTGGATTTTTTTCTAATATTTTTTCCATTAATAATATAGCTTTTGAAAAAAATTAAATAAAGACACAAAAAAAACCTAACTTTTTTCCAACTTCAGACAAAAACTTAGTTATTTTTATTGTTTTCCCTTATAAACCATAGTCCGAGCTATCGAAAAAGCGAAAAAAATAATTTTTTGACTCACGAACTTTTTTTATGCATTCCATCAAAATTTGTCAATTTTTGGGAATTCGGTAGAAAAAATATAGATTTCAGAGCAATAAAAAAATGTATTTAAAGACTAATTTTAAAAAAATGCAAATACAACATTTAGTTTATATATTTAAGTAGCTTTTGCAAAAAAAAGTTCGTGGATTTCTTTAAAATTCGATTTTTCATAATTATTTTAGTAAACCTATAAAAATCCATTTTTTCGTTTACACACAATAGCGTTAAATTTCCATACTTCAGCGCCCTCTTGTGGCAACATATGACTTCTTAAAAATCAGAAAAGCACATATTTCTTTTAGTTTACTATTAAACTGTAAAAATACAAAAAATCATCAACATTGAAGACATACTTATTTTTTTGATTTTTGCCAATGAAACGAATCACTGTGCGGCGATACTTTGGAGAGCCCGAGAACCAAAAATGGCCTCCATTTTGCTCTATCTGGCATAGTTTCCGATATAGCGCCATTTTAAGTTTTCTGAAAATAAAAAAAAATTTACCATTTATTTTTGCTAATATTAGCAAAAAAGCTTGTAAAAATTTGGTCAACTCAATTTCAAATCTTAGCAAAAGAAATTAGTTCAACGTTTGTTTAAAATTGCTAATGTGCTAAATGAAGTTTACAAGAATTTTTTGCTAACATGCTAATCTCAACTAAAAATTTGCTAAAAGTTAGCTAACTAGCATTAGCAAAAAAAAAATTAGTAAATCTACTAACGTATTTTTTTGAGTGTAGTATTGATGAGTGATCGTTTCTAAGACATTCTAGCAATTTTCGTCCGTCCGTCTGTCTGTTGAAATGGCGTTCACGACCAAAATATTGCACAGATATATGTAACTGAAACTTAACATATTTACTTGTGGTCGTCCCGAACAGTTTAGTATTGAATTTAAGCTATATCGGTTCAGCGGCTTAAAAGTTATGAACGAAAATGTAAGGACACCTCAAAAATTTTGGTACATTCAACATAACCTAAAAATACAAATTGCTATAATTCGGCTGCTGTAGGACGTTTATGAACTGTATTGGATACCGAATGGTATTTAAACAAGTACAAACCTTATTTTGACAAAAAGTTTTTTGTGGAATTTTTTTTTTCATCTAAAATTTTTTTTACCGCGAATTTTTTTTTTCAAATATTTTTTTTCTTAAAATTTATTTCTTTTACCATTTTTTTAACAAAATTTATGTTTTTTGCAATTACATTTTTTTATATTGTGGAGGGTAAAACCATTGACTAATAGAGACTAGACATAAGTGACAGGTGTCAAAAAAAATTGTCCTTAATCATTTGGTTAATTTTTTCAAATTATTTTACTAATTAGTTTAGAAAAAGAAAGCTAATATAATGCGCCATAAGAAAAATAGATGCCAAATCGGTTTTTATTGTTTCACTCACTCACAGTCGTAGAAAGTGTTGGCATGTTAGCTTAAAACTAGCTAAAAACCGCTATGTTTTCTCCTAAAATCGCTCAGTTTTTCCCCATTTTTTTGTTTTAAAACTCTACTGTCGAGTCTGTACATAGTCTGTGGCAATACCCGAATTTAACTTTTTTCATTTTTTATTCTAATTTACTATACATATTTTTTTTTTTAAGTGTACCACTTATACATACATATATTTATGCATTAAATATGTATAGTATATGCATAATAATGAAAAATAAAAAAATATATTGTATATAAAAAAAGATAATTTATGTTGAAATAAAAATTCCATAATTCAGGTGAAACTTTGTGCAACAATAAACATAAATAATATAAACAACAACAGTTAACAAATATATTTTGCAAATTTTACAAACCATAAAACCATATATTCTCAAATAAACAATTGAAAATATTGGTTAATAGAAAAAATAAATTCGTTGGGGGTAATATTAAATAAATCTGGCCACACTAGGCTGGAATTGCCAATCATAAGTTGTAAATTAAATTAAAAAGATGTGTGAAACGTGCAAAAAATTGATTAGCATTGCAAAAACAGTTGCTTAAAAAACAGAAAAATAGTTTGTAAAAAAAGAAAGTCTGTTACAAAATTTGGGAAGAAATTTTTTTTGAAAAAAAAAAAATCGAGAAAAAAATTTAAACCTTAAATTGAAATTTATGGAAATGTTTATTAATAATATTTTTTGGTCAGTGACGTGTAACCGTTACTGAAACTTTATTTAATTTAAGTGATTGTAGTATACATGGTAGAAAAAATACACTTTCACATTATTTTATGGGTTTCACTTAGTTTTCTCCCAAAAAATTTTACTAAAACCTTAAATTGTAATACATTAGTAAAACTACACTCAAAAGAAAGCTCTGTCAAAAAATCTGTAAAACGACTTTCAATTTGAATTAGCAAACTGTTAGCTTATTTTTCTGCTGAAATATATATTTCAAGTAAATTCTCTGTCATTCAGTTTTAGAAAGTAACAGAAATTTTACTGCAATTTTACTGATTCTGTTTGCTGAATTTCAAAATATTTTTGTCCAGATTTTTAGCAGATTATTTTGTTATTTTACAGAAAAAGGTTGTTGACTATTTTTCAAAAAAAGTTTTTTAATATGTGTTTTTTTTTTTTAATTTGATGTCTTAAATTTAAAATCCTAAAATTATTAAAATTAAAAAAAAACCGATTGTTTTGTTAATTTTACAGAAATATTTCGTTATTCCTTTTGAAAAAAAAATTATAAGTTTTTTGTTTGATTTAAAAAAAAAATTGGAAATTTTATTCTTGGAAAACAGTTTAACTTAAAAAAATTAACACTTAAAAAGAAAAAAACTTAGAAAATTTGCTTGTGTTTATTTGTGATCAGCAGATTTTCTGCTGCCTCGACAGATTTCTCTGCTGGTTTCACCTAGAAAATCAAGACAGATATTTAGCAAACCAAAGCTGCTAAAATCAGCAGATTTCTCATATGTCTCAAAATGGGTGTATTTTTAGCAGATTTTTCTGCTGATGGGACAGAGAATTTATTTTGAGTGCACAAACTAATATAAAACACCCCGGATTTTAGTAAATATCAAATTATTAATTTACGTTTCATTTTAAATTTTGTATAAAAAGTCTGAAAAAAACACAAAAACGATTTAGAAAAATACACTTTCACCTTTTTATACCCTCCAACCACAGTATGGGGGGTATATTCACTTTGTCATTCCGTGTGCAACGCATCGAAATATCAGTCTACATAGTACCCCACAAAGTATATATATTATTGATCAGTGATCGATTCTAAGACATTCTAGCGATGTCCGTCCGTCCGCCTGTAGTTAACACGATGCAGTCCAAAATAAAAGAGCTAGACGCCTCAAGTTTAGCATAAATATGTCTAATGGTCCTAGGCAGGTTAAATTCGGAAATAGGCCAAATCGGACCAGGGGGAAAAAAGTTCCCCCTTTAAGAACTAAACCAACCTCTTAAAAATTCCAGTTTTTTAGACGTTTTTTGTATTTTTGTGAAACAAATGAAACATTTTTATGTTCGCAAAAGTTTATAGTCCTGCGCTTGGACCCAGGGGATTAAAAAATGTTGCTTTTTTCCCGCCCCTCTTTTAAGGGCGTGGATAAAAAAATAGTTTCAATAATTATAAAACTATAATAATTTTGTGCACAAAGCAGATAAAAATGAACTTGTAAGCATATACCGCGAGGGTCAAAGAGTCCCCCCAGCTCACTGAACGCCCCTGTTTATTTTCTTTTTTATACCCTACACCACACTGTGGTACAGGGTATAATGAGTTTGTGCTGAGGTTTGTAACTACCCGAAATATTGGTCCTAGACCCACTTTTAAGTATACCGATCGACTCAGAATCACTTTTTGAGTCGATTTAGCGATGTTCGTCCGTCTGTCTGTCCATGTAAACGGTGTAAACACGATACAGGTCGCAATTTTTAATCAATTAACTTGAAATTGGAAACTTAAGCTTCTTTTGGCCCAAGGACGAAGCCTATTAAAATTGGAAAAAATCGGTCTATATTTAGACCTAGCCACCATACAAAGGTCCTCTTTAGTTTTGGCTCAAATGACTGTAATAGCCGCATTTTAATAAGTATCTTTTTGAAATTTGTCGGGTAATCATGTTTGATCTACACAAATCACCATTCCGAATTTTAAAAAAATCGAATTTTAAAAAAATCGGACCAGTTCTTCTTATAGCTCCCATACAAACCACCTTCCCGGTTTTCACATAAATCTCTCAAATTTCATGAAAATAGAAAATATTTAATTAAAATTCTGTTTGTGTATGTTAAAAGTGTACTTTAATAATCTTATCAAATCTGATTATTATCGGACCAATTTTGGACTTAGGGCCCATGTGAAAATTTCGCCCGATATTCAGTTGAAGCGGTTTATTGTCAACAACACGAAGCCTATTTCACTGAAATTTGATTTGTGAGTGCTTTTTACACTTATTAAAGATTTTACAAAATATAGATCTAATCAGTCCATGTTTGAACTTGGGACCCATTTTCCGGGAAGCTCTGGTGTAGGGTATTATATGGTCGGTCTTGACCGAATATAATTTCTTACTTGTTTTTTACATGTTGGAGGGTAAAAAAGATTCGGCACAGCCGAATTTAACACTCTCACTTGTTTTTTTATCAAATTGTTCAGAATCTTTATCGATTTCCATTTAAAAAAAATCAGTCGGCAGAGTTATCAATGACACCTAATCTTTAATCTAAGTACTAACACTTTTGCAGTTTCCCTAAACCAATATTATTACATATTAAAATCCTGGTTGTAAAATCTTTTACAAACACTTTTTTGCCTGCTATAATCATTATATTCAGTTGAAGCTTAATGTTTATTAACATAAATTGTAGGTAATCCATAAAATAAGTATAAAAAGTAGTAGTAAACACATGTGAATTAGAGTTGCCTGAAAAAGTTGAGTTTTTATAGTTCAAAATTAGTCTGGTAAATTACAACAAACTGTTAAATAAAATTTTTTCTGTGTTTTTATACCCTCCACTCAGTGATAGAGGGTATATATGTATAAGTTTGTCATTCCGTTTGTAACTCATCGAAATATCGGTCTGGGACCCCATAAAGTATATATATTCATGATCCCCGATCGATTTTAAGACATTCTAGCAATGTCCGTCTGTCTGTCTGTGGAAATGTTGATCACGGCCAAAATATTACACGGAGATGACTGAAACTTAACATACTTATTGTAAGTTCTCCCGAGAAGTTTGGCATTGTATTTGAGCGATATCGGTTCAGCGGTTCAAAAGTTATGAACGAAAATGTAAGGACACCTCAAATAATTTTAGTACATTCAACATAACCTAAAAATACAAAATGCTTTAATTTGGCTGCTGGTTGACATATGTGAACATAATTGAACACCAAATTGTATTTAAACAAGTACGAACATATTTTTTGACAAAATAAAGAAAAAAACCGCTGATTTTTTTTTACCAAATTTTTTCTTTTCGCGGAAATTTTTTTCAATTTTTTTTTTTTTTCAAAAACAATTTCCTTTTAAATAAAGTTTTTCGCAATAATCTTTTAGAAATTGTGGAGGGTATCACTACATTCGGCAAGTCCGAATTTAACTTTTTTACTTGTTTTACTTAATTATGTCGATTTTTAAAGTCCAGTTATTATTTTTTACCAAAAAGTATGCTTTAAAAATTTTGAAAATTAGCAATATAGTTCAAAACAATTAGGTTGCGCTATTAAGTTAAATTTTTAGAGTCTTTAATTAAATAAAAACAAAGAATTGAATAGAAATATTGCTGTGGCTTTTAATCATTTCAATTTATAAAGTCCGGTTGTTATTATTTACCTAAAAGTATGCCTTAAAATGTTGAAAATAAACAATTTAATTCAAAACAAGTAGGTGGCACTAAAAAATTAAATTTTTAGAGTCTAAAATTAAAAGAAAACAAAGAATTAAATAGAAATATTGCTAATCAATCATTTCAATTTATAAAGTTCAGTCGTTATTATTATCCTAAAAGTATGCTTTAAAAATGTTGAAAATTACACTGTGCTACAAAAAACACAAAATCGAATATACTTTTGAAATGAGGTAGTTAAGGTTGTAGGTCTCGTCGAAAAGATCACAAAACTGCCCATCAAACTTGCCAGACACTCTCAAATTTTTAAGTTATTGTCAAAAAACGTTTTTTTTGGGACTTTTCTCACTAAACCACGTGTAACTTAAAAAGTTTTCCACCGATTTTCAATTTTTTAACTGTTTTGGATAGAAGAAATATAGGGCTTTTAGGTGTATGAATTGGTCTATAGATTTAAGAAAGATATGTATTGATTTTTTCAACAATATCTAATTTTTTTGTTATTTTTTTAAAAATTTTTGAGTTTACCGATTTTTTTCTGCTATAGTTCGTTCAACGATATCTATATTTATAAACGTATTCTTAAAGAAAATTTAATTGTTAATACGATGAGCTTTATGCCGAAAAAATCGAATAACAATTGACAGAGTTGTGGTAATTTTTCTAAAAAATAAAATTAAGATTTTGCATGAAATTGCCGTTGGGACAACCCAGGCAAAAAAAATAAAAAAAATGAACGAACATACTGAGAGGTCGCGTATCATTATTTTAAAGGTTTTTGGCCCTCTGAATTCGAATTTGACCTTGAAATTGCGCTATCTTATTAAGTTTTTGATATATCAATTTATGTTTAATATCTCAAAAACCTGACGCGATAGAACAATTTAAAGGCCAGATTCGGATTCAGCGCGCCAAAAACCTTTAAAAATATTGTACATGACCTCTTATGACAAATTTATTTTTTTTTGCCTGGGTCAGAACGGCGATTTCCTGAAAAATCTTAATTTTTTTTTTTTTAGAAAAATTATCACAACTCTGTCAATTCTTATCTGATTTTTACAGGATAAAGCTCATCGAATTCAGAACTAAATTTTCTTTAAAAATATGTTTATAAATATAAAGGTTGTTAAACGAACTATAGTAGAAAAAAATCGATAAACTCGAAAAATTTTCAAAAAATAAAAAAATTAGATATTATAGAAAAAATCAATAGATATAGTTCTTATATGTATAGACCAATTCACACACATGGAAAGCCCTATCCTTCTTCTATCCAAAACAGTTAAAAAATTTAAAATCGGTTGAAAATTTTCTGAATTACACAAGGTTTAGTTAGCAAAGTCCCAAAAAAAAGTTTTTTGACAATAACTCTAAAATTTGAGGGTGTCTGGCAAGTTAAATGGGCATTTTTGTGATCTACTCGACAAAACCAACAACCTATACCATGTCACATTAGAAATATTTTTTCACTGTAGCACAGTGTTATCAATATAATTCAAAAAAGCAGGTGGCGCTGGTATATTTATACATTTTTGTATTTTGTATTTTGTCCTGCACAAAACGAATTCTGAAATTTTTTTTCAGCTCACCGTAATGTATATCCTTTCATTCTTTTATATCAATGTTATACATAATATAAAACATAATACTTCATACTTTTAATATACAATAAGACCAAAGGAATTCACATAAATACTTAAAACATACACAGAACACTTAACAATACACATAAATAACAACAACCACTACAACAGAAAAACGAAAAAAAAGGAACAACATTAATGGGAACAATGAATGGAAAGTAAAAAATTCACCATGAACCAAATTTATTGATACAAATGTTCTGGTACACTTAAACTGGACGAGATTGCCATAATTTTTATGTTTTGGGAATATTTTGATCCTTGAGCTTATTTTGTTTATAAGATTACAAAAATTAAGCAAACCCTTTAAAGTTGGCAACTCGTAAGAGAAACTGTGAAAATCAATCAATTCAGGTGATTGTAAGAAATGAACAATCAAAACAAGATTTAAAAACAAATTTTTTTGATGCAATTTGACTTTTTATGTGAAGTTTAACAGATTCTTGCATAGCCGCGTATTCAATAGTGCAATTGCGTTGCCAACTATATCGTCAGCACCTAATTTATTTTTGTTTGTTTTGAGAATGTTCAACAGTGCAATTGCGTTGCCAACTACACTCGTTGGAAAAACTTTGAAAATCAATATTTTTTGACAATTGCAAGAAAGCTACAATCATAGCATCTACCACTACCATCACGATGGCAATTCAATGTCACATTTGACGTTTACAAACGCAAAACTCGAGGTAAGCAATGGTTGGCAATTTCATTTTGACATTTCTTCTTCTTCTTATTTTGACATTTGATTTAACAACAACAATTCCTCGCGTTGCCAAAAATATTGCCAACTATATTTACAACACATTTTATGTTAAGTTCGATTTTTTTTTAATTTTTTTTTTTAATTTTGGTCTTAAATCTATTAAACGTACAATATTTTTTAGCTGGTAACTCTATAAACATCTGTGTTCAGTTTCATTCATTAATGGCTTAAAAGTTCGAAATGTACCACATTGTGGTTTTCTTTCTTTTTGTTTTACACTTAGAAAATTATTGCAGTTTCTACATGACGGTTTCAACTTAAGAGTTATAATAAGATGATCAGAAATGCAAAATGTGATTCTTGGAAAAACTTCTGTGGAAACATAGAAGACGTTTCTGAGGCATCCAGGATGCGCAAGGTTCTGGCTTCTTCCCCTTGCACCTTGGGATACCTGAAAGATCCTAATGGGGTGTGGTCTTCCTCCAGTGGAGAGTCTCTGGATCTCCTTTTAAACACGCATTTTCCGGGCAAATCCATGACGCCGTTTCAAGCTTTGGAACGTTCTGACGCCCAAGCATCTGAAATTGCTTCGGAAATAATAAATATGCCAACATTAATCTGGGCGATAAAAAGCTTCAGGCTGAGATGCAGCAAGTGTCGTACTATATAGCCCCGTTCCTGTTTAATCTATACACTGCATGCATGAACTGGTCGTATATTCCTTTAAAATGGAGGGATACCAGAGTCGTCTTTATCCCGAAGGCTGGGAAAAGTTCCCATACAGCTCCGAAGGATTTCAGACCAATTAGTCTGTCTTCTTTTTTGTTAAAGACAATGGAACGAATGATAGACTGATATTTGCGTAGAGTGATTGACCCGAGGTTGCTTTTGACAAAGCAACATGCATACAGCAAGGGTAGATCAACGGAAACAGCTCTTCATGAGCTCGTTGGTACCATCGAGAGATCACTTTCGGTAAAGGAGTACACTATGGTAGCCTTTCTTGATATAGATGGGGCTTTTAATAATTTCATTCCAGACTCGATAGTTCTGGCATTGTCTGGTCTGGGAGTAAAGCGTGGAATCGTTTTAATGGTGGAAAACCTACTTGCCAATAGACGTATAACGTCTGAATTGGGAGCGTCCATCATATCTCGATTTGTCAATAGGGGCACACCACAAGGAGGTGTTCTTTCGCCGCTTCTTTGGAACCTGGCACTGAATTCAATGCTGCTATCTCTAGAAGCACTTGGTTGTCATGTTGTCGCATATGCTGACGATGTCGCGATAGCGGTAAAGGGGAAGCATCTGCCAACATTGAGGAACATTCTTCAGGGTTCTCTGAAAGATCTGTCTAAATGGGCAAGAGACTGTGGTCTAGGAGGTAATCCAAGTAAAACAGAGCTTGTTTACAAGGAAAAATAAGATTCCTGCTTTTGATCCTATTTCTCTGTACGGCACTGAAATCACCTTCTCAGATGGAGCAAAGTACCTTGGAGTATTTCTAGATAGGAAGTTGAATTTCAGGCGTAATATTGAGGAACGGGTGAGAAAAGCAACGATTGCTTTATATTCCTGTAAAAGGGCCATTAGAAAACGATGGGGTTTTAGCCCTCAAGTCGTTCATTGGATCTATACAGCAGCGGTGCGTCCAATTTTGCTGTATGGAATCATTGTCTGGTGGCCTGCTTTAGAAACAAAAGCGAACTGTGTCTTTATCAATAAGGTACAGAGAATGGCGTCGATGTGCATCACTGGTGCTCTTCATACTACACCTACGGCTGCATTAGAAATCCTGGGTAGGCAGTATGCGGCTGCGTCGGCAATTCGACTTAATAGCACGCTGCAATGGAGGAGCAGCGATTGTGGCCATAGCGCGATTTTGAAGAAGAAAACAATACCACAAAATGTGGACTGTGCTCCCTCTATGAGTCTCTTTGAGCACCACTTTACCATTATGATACCATCCAGTGGGTCTTGGATGGGGGACATTCCGAGTACATTTTTACACAGATGGATCGAGGCTGCACGAAAAAGTGGGCTTTGGAGTCTATTCGGAAGAGCTTGGATTGAGCCTAGCTCTAAGATTGCCAGATCATTGCAGTGTTTACCAGGCAGAGATGCTGGCAATAAAGGAAGTGGCTGACTGGTTGAGCTGCAATGTCTTGTCTACAACCACAGTCAACATATATTCTGACAGTCCAGCCGAGGTCAAGTACCTCGAGGCAATGTTTCTGAAAACAAGATCTGCCCTTAAATGCCGCTCGTCTTTAAATGGGATGGCCAAGCAGTTTGAAATACGACTAATTTGGGTCTCAGGGCACAGAGACATACCAGGAAATTACAAAGCCAATGAGCTTGCAAGACTGGGAACTACCTTACAGGTTCCAACAGAATTGGAATGTGTTAGTATGCCTCTCGAAACTTGCAAGCAAAATCTATGGCTTTTTTCCGCAACGGAGACAAATCAGAGATGGGCAAATGGATGGACGTGTGACAGATCTAGCCTTTTCTTAATCAGAAACCCACAAGTGAGCAGATATCGCTTCCAAGAGGAGAGATTTTGACAATGGTTGCTTTAATTATCGGACACTGCCTTATAGGGAAGCATAAAATTTTATTAATTTATTGCAAAAATCATAACAAATGAATTTTTAAAAATTTTATCGCAAACGGGAAGGTGTCCTTTATTTAATTTAATGACACTATTCAAACTGTTTCGCACCTATTTGCTCTCACACCAGCAGCCGTCAACCGTTTTGTGCTTCATATAATCAGTCTATAAATTTGATTTGGTCTTTTCTGTGTTTATTTACTAAACTCTTATGAATACATCAGAACATTCACAATAACAAAACAGCATCTTTGAAAATCTCTGTGAGTTGTGTTAATAGATAAGAAGAGTAGAAGTGACTGATTTGTAGAACTGCATAAGTACACTCTGGCGTATACGCAATAATTTAATTTAATTATTATTATTTATTTCCATTTATATCCAGAGTGGAATTCAGAAACAATAATAACAAACCAAAAAAACAAATTTATGTGTTTTGTTTTTTGCCGTTTTTAATATGCGTCGTTTTTTATATTTGTTTTATAAAAAAACACATATTTTTCATCTGGATTTTTTAATATTTATGTATGAAGATGACCACAGGCAAGATAGGGTGGTATATTAAGTTGGCAACACAGTTGGTAACGCTGAAAATCTTAAAACACTTAGTGGCTTTTAAAGGAACTATTCAAAATTTTGTTTTGCAATTTTGCTGGAATTTAGAATTTTTTTTGCAAAAAAATGTTTCAAAATCTGAGAATTTTGCTAGGGAAAAATGCTTCAGAATCTGAAAATTTTGCAAACGGAAAACTTTTCAGATTCTAAGAATGCGAATGTCACGAATGACATATGTCAGCCGTCAACAAATGTCAACCGTGACGAGTGCTATAGAATATTCAAATTTTTTAGTAGGAATTAGTAGGATTAAACCTTGTCCAGAACAATCACGTCACGGTAACTAACATATAAATTTGACTGATAAAACCGTTGTCTACCGAGGTTTAAAAACGGTCCACCGCGTTTCTTTTTATTTAGGAAAAAAAATATTTATTTACTTATTTTTATACCCTACACCACACTGTGGTACAGGGTATAATGAGTTTGTGCTGATGTTTGTAACTACCTGAAATATTGGTCCTAGACCCAAGAATCACTTTTTGAGTAGATTTAGCGATGTCCGTCCGTCCGTCTGTCTGTCCATGTAAACGGTGTAACCACAATACAGGTTTTTAATCAATTGACTTGGAATTTGAAACTTAAGCCTCTTTTGGCCCAAGGACGAAGCCTATTGAAATTGGAAAAAATCGGTCCATATTTAGACCTAGCCCCCATGCAAAGGTCCTCTTTAGTTTTGGCTTATGACTCTCATAGCCGCATTTTAATAGGTATCTTTTCGAAATTTTGCAGGTAATCATGTCCACACAAATCACCATTCCGAATTTAAAAAAAAACGGACCAGTTCTTCTTGTAGCCCCCATACAAATACCTTCCCGATTTTCACATAAATCTCTCAAATTTCATGAAAATAGAAAATATTTAATTAAAATTCTGTTTGTGTAATGTTAAACTTTAATAACCTTATCAAATCTGATATCATCGGACCATTTTTGGACTTAGGTCCCATGTGGAAATTTCGCCCGATATTCAAATGAAGCGATTTATTGTCAACAAAAAGAAGCCTATTCTACTCAAATTTGATTAGTGAGTGCTTTTTACACTTATTAAAGATTTGACAAAATATAGATCTAATCAGTCCATGTTTGAACTTGGGACCCATTTTCCGGAAAACTCTGGTGTAGGGTCGGTCTTGACCGACTATAATTTTCTTACTTGTTCCTATTTGTTGATAATTCATGAGTTGTTTGTGTTTCAACTGAAAAAAATTATAAATTTTTTTACGTTTAAATTGAAATATTGCAATAAAATTGAGTTAAATCATTTAAATAAATTATGGATTTTTGTTATTGGTGTGATGTTTTTGCTGTGAAAGGAAATTTAGTAATTTATATTTATGATTGTAAATATTTGAATTTTATATGTAAATAAATAAATTAATGAAGTTGTTTTATAAAGTAATCTTGATTTATTATAGCATAATATACACTTAACGAAATTTTTATGTTAATGTTGTTAGGAGAGGATTTTGTTTCTTGGTCTCTTTCCAACCAAGAGAACTCTGTAAATTAGTGCTGCCAGGATTTTTTTTAGAAAAATCGTCAAAATTTTGAAAAAAAAGTCGTCACACTTAAAAATGAGATTTGAGTAACTGACTGACTAATTTATAATCGCCCAGCCCAAACCACTGAAGCTGAGACCTAAAATGTTGAATCATGATTCACCTCTAGGATGTATTCATTCAGGATGTAACGACGTGTTTTCAACTTTTAGCTGGGGCAAAGCTCATCGTACCCAGGGTTTGTTACAAAAATTTATATTTAGACGTAGAGAGAGAAACACACAGTATTTTTCGTAAACTTTATAAAATTTATTGATAAACAAAATTTAAATCTAAACAACGGTAAAATACTCACACTTAATCTATAACCAGTAGACGAAAGTAGACGATAAGTTGGGAATATAACCACCCTAGACGCAAAATTTGCTTAAAATGACTTCCAAGTCGTCGATGAAGCCGACTTTCTAACGTTAACGTTTTTATGGGAAAACTAATGAAGTCGTCGCCGAGCTTCTAAGCAGCTGAGATACTGTTGGTTTAAGTCAGTCTCACAAGGGCAATAAATGAAGTAATCGCTGATGCCAAACTTCTGGGCAGTTGAGCTATTATGTCGATTAACGTAGGCCTTAATAGGGCAATGAGCAAAGTCCTCGCTAACGCAGCTGTGTAGTTGATATGCCGACGATTAACGTCGGTCTCAAAAGAGTGATAAGAAAAGTCGTCGCTAACAACGAACTTTTGCTTGGCCGAAATATTATTCGATACCACGGGACGACACTAGGTTCACCTACTAGTCCCTGTGGTTAAACCAATTTGAGCTCCTAATGAAACTCATAAGATATTGAATTCTGAAATCAGAAAGATCGTGCAGCTCTGTAGATTCCAGTGAAGCAAGTCTCTGACCAGAAAGTGACGGGCAATAGCAGATAAAGTGTTCGATATTTTTAAACAGCTTTTAAAAGCTATGCATGCTTTTCTATAAGCCAGTGTCCGATAATTACAGCAACCACCGTCGGAATATCTCCTCTTGATTAGTCTACGTCGCTGTAAAAAGCTGTTGATTTTGCTTATAAGTTTCTAGAGGCATTCAAACACATTTCAATTCTGTTTGAACTTGAAAGGTAGTTCCCAGTCTTGCGAGGTCATCGGCTTTGCAATTTCCTGGAATGTCTCTGTACCCTGATTTCCTGGAATGTCTCTGACTGTCAGAATAGATGTTGACTGCGGTTGTAGACAAGACATTGCAGTTCAACCAGTCATCCACTTCCTTTATTGCCAGCATCTCTGTCTGGTAAACCCTTCAATGATCTGGCAATCTTCGAGCCAGACTCAACCCAAGTTCTTGCGAACAGACTCCAAAGCCTACTTGTTCGCTTAGTTTCTATCCGTCTGTGTAAAAATTTATAGACTCTCACCTAGTCGTAAAGTCGCGCTCAAAAAGGCTAATAGAGGGAGCAAAGTTCACATTTTGAAGTAATGCTATCTCTTTCAAGATCAAGCTATGGCTACAATCGCTGCTTTTTCATTGCAGTGTGCTATTCAATCGAATTGCCGACGTAGCCGCATACTGTCTACCCAATATATCCAATGGTATCGGGTAAAGCAGGATTTCTAAGGCAGCCGTAGGTGTAGTACGAAGAACACTGGTGATGCACATCGACGCCATTCTCTGAACCCTCGTGATAATGACACAGTTCCCTTTTGTGTCTAAACAGGCCACTAGAAAAAGATTCCATATAGCAGAATTGGACGCACCACTGCTGTATAAACCCAATGCACGACTATAGGGCTAAAGCCCCATCTTTTTCCAATATCCCTTTTACAGGAATATAAAGCAATCGTTGCTTTTCCTATCCGTTCCTTAATATTATCTGAGAAGGCGATTTCAAAGAAATAGGACCTAATGCAGAATCTTATTTTTTCTTGTAAACAAGACAAGCTCTGTTTTACTTGTATTAACTCCCGGACCACAGTCTCTTGCCCATTTAGACAGATCTTCCAGAGAATCCTAAAAAATGAACAATAATGTTGGCAAGTGTTTTCCCTGATGCCTAGCCTTAAGCAACGTCAGGTCAATCACTCTACGCAAATATGAGTCTATCATACGTTTCATTATCATTAACAACAAAGAAGACAGACTAATTGGTCTGAAATCCTTTGGAACTCTGTAGAAACTTTCCCCAACCTTCGAGATAAAAACGACTCTGGAATATACAACCATGGTGTGTTGAGATTGCTCAGCCAAGAGGCTGAGCAATCTCAGTCCGACACTTGCTGCATTTCAGCTGGGATTAGCGGGATTTAGCGACTCCCACTAGAGGTACACCACACCCAATTAGGATCCTTCACGTATCCGAAGGTGCAAGGAGAAGATGGCAGAACTTTGCTCAGTCTGGATGCCTCACAAACGTTTTCATTGTTTCCACAGAAGTTTTTCCAAGAATCACATTTGGCAATTGATTTATGCCACTTTTGTAGTAAATAAGCGATATAACGTGCAATAAGAAAAATAGTTGCCAGATTTATTTATTTGTTTCACTCAATCCTAAACTTTAGAAAGAGTTGCCATGTTTAGTTGAAACTAGCTTCAATTGTTTCCCCCATAAAATCGCTTGGGTTTCCCGCCTTTTTTTGTTACAAAACTCTACTGTCGTGTCTGTATTAGTCTGTGTTATATTTTTTTAAACATACTTTTTTAAGTTACTTTTTGAAGGGATTTTTATCAAACAAATTACTTTGAAATTTATCAATTTATAGCTTAAAATTACATTAATTTAATGAAATTTTATTTGATAAAAAAAAAAATAATCCGTCACTGTAATATATCATATCATATCAATCATTAATGTTTTATTATCTTTAATGTACTTGTTTAAATAACCCCAAAACCAACATCAATTTATATTTTGGTTAACTTATTATAATGTACGTTTGACTCCGATACAAATTGTTATTGGTGAACCTTAATTAGGGTGGCAATACACAGAAAAAAATAATATTTCAAAATTTTCAAATAAATTTAGAAATTTATACAATTTAGGACGGATTACTCAATGCCCAGTTAGATGCTAACTGTCGATTTAACGGAGCCTTATGTCAAAATATGTACGAAAAATTCCAGCCTTACTAGCTTTCTTAAAAATATTGATCTCATCAGTAATCGTTAAAACCACAGACTAATACAGATTCGACACTTATGACAGGTGTCAA
Organism: Pegoplata infirma; assembly: GCA_963921195.1. Classification (NCBI taxonomy): domain Eukaryota; kingdom Metazoa; phylum Arthropoda; class Insecta; order Diptera; family Anthomyiidae; genus Pegoplata; species Pegoplata infirma. Next base: position 204,155,646 of record OY992540.1, read on the forward strand.
AAAAAGTAGTTTTTAACCACAGACTATATACAGACTCGACAATAGAGTTTTATAAGAAAAAATGGGGAAGAAATAAGCGATTTTAGGAGAAAACATGGCGGTTTTTTAGCTAGTTTTAAGCTAACATGGCAACACTTTTTACGACTTAGGAGTGAGTGAAACAAAAAAAAACGATCTGGCATCTATTTTTCTAATGGCACGTTGTATTAGTTTTCTCTTGCTAACCTAATTCGTAGAATAGTTTGAAAAAATTTACCATATGGTTCACGACTAGTTTTTGACACCTGTCACTTATGTCGAGTCTGAATTATTCTGTGCTTTAACCATATGGTTAATTTTTTCATTTTATTCTACTAATTGGGTTAGAAAGAGAAAACTAATAAAACGTGATATAAGAAAAATTATTGCCAGATCGTTTTTTATTGTTTCACTCACTCCAAATAATTAAAAGTGTTGCCATGTAAGCTTAAAAGTAAAAACAAATCGCTTCGTTTTTTCCCGTTATCTATATATATAAAAATGGATGTGTGTATGTATGTGGGTATGTATGTATGTATGTTCCGTATGGACTCGAAAACGGCTGGACCGATCTTGATGAAATTTTCAGGGGATATTCAGAATAGCCTGGCGAGTAACACTGTCAGGTCGGATTTTTGATTTCCGTCTGTGGGCGGAGGGGCGTGGCAAAATCCAATTTTTGCATTCCACCACTAATGACATCTATATATTAAACACAGATGGACCGATTTTGATGAAATTTCTATCAAAGATAGTACTAACTGAGTACTCACTATGTGCCAAATTTGAGCGTTATCGGACAAAGTAGCGTAAAATGCCATGCAACTTTGTAATAAATTGAAAGTCATTTCAGTAATGCAAAAAACGGCTATATGTATGTTCATCATGGACGCGAAAATGGCTGGACCGATCTTGATGAAATTTTCAGGGAATATTCAGAATAGCCTAGGGAGTAAAACTGTGCAGTCGGATTTTTAATTTTTTGCGTGTGGGCGGAGGGGCGTGGCAAAATCGAATTTTTACATTGCACCACTCTATATATAAAAAACGGATGGACCGATTTTGATGAAATTTAAATAAAAGATAGTACTAACCAAGTACTAACTATATGCTAAATTACAGCGTGATCGGACAAATGGGCGTTAAATGCCATGCTTTTTTGACAGTGGGCGGAGGGGTGGGCAAAATCGAATTTTTACATTGCACCACTAATGACATCTATATGTAAAAAACGGCTGGACCGATTTTGATTAAATTTAAACCAACGATAGTACTAACTAAGTAATAACTGTGTGCCAAATTAGAGCGTGATCGGACAAATGGGCGTAAAATGCCATGCCCCTTTGTATTGAATTGAATTTTATTTCTCCATGCTCCGCAATAACGCAAAAACTGTTGATTTGATTTTAATTAAATTTTCAGAACTGATAGTATTAACCGAGTGCGGAAATATAGGCCATGTAATACTACGATCGGAAAAAGGGGCGTAAAATGCCACGCCCCTTTGTACTATACTGGACATTGTCTGCCTGTTTCGCAATCACACAAAAACAGCTGAACCGATTCTCTTGACATTTTCACTACATACAGTGCTAACCAAGTGCATATGTAGGCCATATAAGATCGTTATTGGAAAAAGGGATCAAAATTGCAACGCCCTTAGTACTATACTGACCACGATTGAACAAAGAGGCGTAAATTGACAAGCCCCTTTGTTTTATACTGAACGTTATATCTGCCTGTTGTGAAATCACGCAAAAACGGATAAGCCGAATCTGTCACTACTGATAGAACTAACCGAGCGGGAACTGTAGGTCGATTCGGAAAAAGGGTGTAATATGTCACTCCCGTTTTTCATAAATAAAAAGTTATTTCCTCCTCTTTCGCAATCACACAAAAACGACAAAACTGATGTCAATGAAACTTGCAGCACAGATTGTACTAATCGAGGATGCAGCATGGAACTTTAGACTATCACGATTCGATAAAAATGCGTTAAATTACATGCCCCTTTGTACTATACTTAACGTTATGTCTGTCTGTTTCGAAATCACGCAAAACGGCTGACCCGATTTTGTTGAGATTTCTCTATATGTAGTGCTAACTGAGGTTCGAACCAAAGGTTACTAGCTGGGCCCGGACCCGTGCTTCAATTTTGTCCGACACTATATTTAAATTAAGATGCAATATAAAATAGTTTTTTTTCTTAGGGCCAGCAACGCGGACCGGGTATAGCTAGTTTATTATAAAACTTTACTGTCGAGTCTGAATTAGTTTGTGGTAAAACATTTAATGACACCCTAATGTCTACATCTACATACATTTAACAAAATTTTCATTTTGTGGCATCTTAAATGACGTATAAATTAATTAAGGTAAAAACAATAAATTCCCCAAATAATAATAATAATAATAATATTAATGAGGTAGGTTTTTAGTACATACTAATAGTCTTCAATTCAAATACATTAATTAACGACAAAAACAAAAGAAAATCAAAAATCAATTTCATTAGAAACCGTTCCCAGTTGGGATTGTCACACAGACAATAGGGGTATTAACAGAGTTTTGGGAAACATGCCCATAATTAGAGCATGTGATAAATAAATAAGACCGGTCCAAAGAAAGATTTTGTTAACGATATATCGATAACTTACAATTTTTCTATAGAAAAAATTCTGTCATCAAGAACTTAACAATTTTCTTTATAACAATAATTTAACAATTCAACAAAAAAATCTGCTTTCGATATATTGATAACTTATCGATAACTTGACAAATTCTATGGACATTTTTTATATTATCGGTGAGTCGATAACTTAACAATTTTCTACAGAAAATTTTCTGTTATCGATAACTTAACAATTTTAGAAAATTATAACAAATATACAAAATTTCCTGCTATTGATAACTTTACAATTTTCTATAGAAAATGTTCTTTTATATTTATATCGACGACTTAAAAAATTTGTCTGTTATCGATAAACCACAAATTTTCTATAGAAAATTGTCTGTTATCAACATATCGATAACTTAACAATTTTCTATAAAAAATTTGTTGTTATCGATATAACAATAACTTAACAATTTTTTATTTTCTGATTAATCGATAACTTCACAATTTTCTATAAAAATATTTCTGTTATCGATATAAAAAATTGGTATCGATAACAGAAAATTGTTATATTTGATATATCGATAACAGAAAATTTTCTATAAAAAATGGTTAAGTTATCGTTATATCGATAACAGAAAATTTTCTACAATAAATTGTTAAGTTATCATTATATCGATAACAGAAAATTTTCTTTTGAAAATTCTTAAGTTATCGTTATATCGATAACAAAAAAATTTCTATAGAAAATTGTTGATTTATTGATAACAGAAAATTATCTAAAGAAAGTTTGTGAAGTTATCGATATATCGATAACAGAAAAATTTCCATAGAAAATTGTTAAGTTATCGATTAACCGATAGCAGAAAATGCTCTATAGAAAATTTTTAAGTTATCGATACATCGATATAATTCAATATCAAAAAAATATCTATAGAAAATTGTAAAGTTATCGATATATCGATAACAGAACATTATTTTTACAAAATTGTATAGAATATTTTTAAGATAATAACAGAAAATGTTCTATTGAATACTTTTAACTTAAAAATATACCGATAACAGAAAATGTTCTGTAGAAAATTTGTTAAGTTATCGATACATCATACATTAACAATTTTGTGAAGATAATGTTCTGTTATCGATATATCGATAACTAAACAATTTTCAATAGAAATTTTTTTAATATTAAATTATATGCCATTTACATATACCTCGAAATCCAAAAAAAAAATAGGATTTCAATGAAAATCCAAGTAAATCCAATTACTTTTTTGGATTTCAAATGTCAAATCCCATACAACAAAAACTTGGATTTTGGGAAAATCGTAAAATCGCAATTTAAAATCCCAAAAAATTTCTACTACTTAATTGTACAACTATGGGTTTTCCCAAAATAATCATCCCTAATGCTTTTTTTACAACGCTGCACAAGATTTTTTATCAGCTGTTGTTGTTTTTTATAAAGTAAAAAAACAATTAAAATTTATTTTTTTAAAACTATTAAAAGATTAATAAAAACAATGTTTAACAATGTTTCATTTAAAATTTACCATTGCAAATGGTAAACGCACAATTTAGTTGACCAATTTGGTCTTCCTAACAAAGAAAAACACTCAATGGTGGCGGCCCCAAACTTGGCAAAAATGTTAATTTTCTTGCATTTAAAGAAGCAGCTCTACATAAAAACACATTTTTTGATATTGTGGTCCCAACATATACTAGTGGGATTGAAAATATTGGCTCCGGCAAAGAAAAATCATTGTTTTTAGAAATATTTATAAAATTGGGTAATTTTCCAACTAACAACCCTGTACACAAATCAAAAGAAAATACAGAGTTAGTACAAACAAAATCCCGCTAAATGTCAAAAAAGCATATGTAAACGGTATAGATTTTAATTGGATTTGAAATCCAAATTTATGTGGATTTCGGGGTATATGTAAATAGCATATTATATTGATTTATCGATAACTTAAAAATGGTCTATAGAGAATTTTCTGTTATCGGTTTATCGATAACTTAAATATTTTCTATAGAAATTTTTCTGGTATCTATATATCAATAACTTCACAAACTTTCTATAGACAATTTTCTGTTATCAATAGCTCAAAAATTTCCGATAGAAAATTTTCTGTTATCGATATAACGATAACATAAAATTTTTTTAGAAAATTTTCTGTTATCGATATATCAAAAACAAAAATTTTCCGTATAAAATTTTCTTTTATGGATGTATCGACAACTTACCAATTTTTTCTATCGAACCTTTTATGTTATCGATAACCTAACAATGTTTTATAGAAAACTGTATGTTATCGATAACTTCACAAATTGTCTACAGAAAATTTTGTGTTATCGATATGTCGATAATTTAACAATTTACTACATAAAGACTCCGACACAATGTTGGAGTACTCTATACTACAGAGTACCATCTCTAAAAATAGAGACGACATTATACTAAAAATGTGTAAGTGCGAAAGAGAAGGAAACAAAATCCACTCTCTGCCACATAGTACTCTGTCATTGTGAATTCAACTTAAAACTTTTTGATATCGATATAAAGATAAACTAACAAACGAAAACTTAACTTATATAAAATTTTCTGTTATCGATAACTTTACAATTTTCTATAGAAAATTTTCTAGTATCGATAAATTGATAACTTAACAATTTTCTACAGAAAATTTTCTGTTAACAATATCAATTATCAATCTATCAAAAACTTAACAATTTTTTCCTATCGAACATTTTCTGTTATCGATAACTTAACAATTTTCTATCTAAAATTGTCCGTAATCAATATATGGATAATTTAAAAATTTGATACATGAAACTTTTTGATATCGATATAAAGATAAATTAACAAATGATAACTTAATATAGAAAATGTTCTGTTATCGATAAATCGATAACTTAACAATTTTCTTTAGAACATTTTCTGTTATCAATATATCGATGTTTTAAAATTTTCCTACATAAAACTTTTGGATATCGATATAAAAATAAATAAACATATAGAAAATTTTTTGTTATCGATAAATCGATAACTTTACAATTTTGTATAGAAAATTTTCTGTTATCAATAAACCGATAACTTAACAATTTTCTACAGAAAATTTTCTATTATAATATCAATCTATCGACAACTTAACAATTTTTTCTTATTGAACATTTTCTCTTATCGATAACTTAACAATTTTCTATATAAAATTGTCCGTAATAAATATATCGATAATTTAAAAATTTTCTACATAAAACATTTTGATATCGATATAAAGATAAATTAATTAACGATAACTTAACTTATAGAAAATTTTCTGTTATCGATAAATCGATAACTTAACAATTTTCTATAGAAAATTTGCTGTTATCAATATATCGATATTGTAAAAATTTCCTACATAAAACTTTTGGAATCGATATAAAGTTAAATTAACAAACGATAATTAAACAATTATCTATAGAAAATTTTTTGTTATCGATAACTTAACAATTTTCTATAGAAAATTTTTTGTTATTGATGTAACGATAACTTAACAATTTTGTACATAAAATTTTCAATTATCGATATCATAACAATTTTCTATAGTAAAGTTTCTTGTTTCCGTATATCAATAACTAAGCAATCTTCTATAGAACATTTTTTGTTATTGACATCGATAACTTAACTATTATATATGGGAAATGTTCTGTTATATATGTATAGATAACTTAACAAATTTTCGATGTATCGATAACTGAACAATTTTTTAAAGAAAATTATTTGTTATCGATACATCGATAACTTAACAATTTTCTATAGAAAATTTTCTGCTATCAAGGGAAAGATTTCTGTTATTGATATATCGATAACTTAACAATTTTCTATAGAAAATTTTCTGTTAGCGATTTATCGATAACTTTACAGTTTTCTACAGAAATTTTTAATGTTATCGATAAATCGAAAACTTACCAATTTTTTATAGCAAATTGTCGGTTATCGATATATGATAAACTTAACAATTTTCTATAGAAAATTTTCTCTTATCGATAACTTTAAAAATGTTCTGAAATCGATACATTTGATAACTTCAAATGTTTCAAAAATTTAGCATTTTTTTTTTTTAAATTTCTATTATCGATATATCCATAACTTAAAATTTTTCTAAAGAAAATTTTCTAATTGGTATATCGATAACTTAAGAATTTTCTATAGAAAATTTTTGTTGACCATATACATATTAATAGCTTAACAATTTTCTATAGAAAATTTTTTTTTATCAATATATCGATAACTTAACAAATTTTCTGTAGAAAATTTTCTGTTATTGATATAACGAACAATTTTCTATAAAATAATTTTCTGTTATCGATACATTTTCTGTTATCGATACCACTTAATAATTTTCTTTAAAAAATTTAATATAACCTTAAACATTTTTATAGAAAATTTTCTGTAATCGATAACTTAACAATTTTCCGTAGAATATTTTTTTGTTATCGATGCATCAATAAATTTTCTTTTATCGATACTTCGATTAAATACTATACACTTGAGATACCCTTACCCTAAGAGTTTCCTTTATAAAGGTTATAAAAACTGAAAATACTTAAAAAAAAATTTATTATTTTACATATTTGCATAAATGTTTAGGCAAATCAAATCGTCTAAACAATCTTGTATTGTACTACACCATTACAACTTTTCGTACAAAAATATTCAATTTATGATAAATTGCTTATTGACGTGATAACAATCGAAAAACAGTTGTCAACCTAATAAATACTAATGTAATAAAAATATAAAAAAACCACAAAACATAAATTCTTTACAACTAAACAAATTCTGCATTTTATTTTATACCAGCAAGGAATTTAGGAAAAAACTTCTAATTTTGGAAGTTTTGAAAGGGAAGAAACTTGATTACAGGTTTTGTTGAATGGAAAAAAATATTCAATTGTTATTTTTAATTGATACAATTAAACTATTAATCAATATTTGTTTTTTGCACATTGAGCTTAACGAAATCCTTATTTATTATATTATTTCTTGTGTATGAACGGTATTTGACAGCGTCATATGTTTTTATTTTGTTATTTTATTCGCTCTCATTCTTAGTACTAAAAAAGTTCTAAACAATTCTATGTTGTAAAACTTAGTAGCAAATACAAAAAGTGTTGATAAAAACCTTTATAAATCTGACCTGGTATGTGGGCAAATTTTGTTCGTAAAATCTTAACCGAAACGCAAAAAAAACAGACGGACAGAACGACGGACGGACAGTTGTAGCTAGATCGCGTTAAAATCCACTATATGCTGTCCTAGATATTTCGATGTGTTATACACTTTTCTAATTCTTTTGGAACTTCAAAATCATCAAAAAAAAACTTTGCTGGGCTATCTGCTCACTTATATGTCTATATAGTAAAAATCAAATAAACTCAATTTGTGTTATACTACTACAATTTTCAACAACAAATTATATTATCATACTCTACAAATTTAGTCTTAAGCTATCTGTTGAAATTGAATCATCATTCATCAATTAGAGACCAACAATTTTCTAAAAAATAAAAAAATGGCGGATAAAAATTTCTTGATATCCGGCATGGCAATCAAAACAAATTATCAAGATCCGTTACATTTGCCAACGCGAAAATATTATAATGCAACTTATTTTCATGATAATCAATATCATCATGAAATTGCTAATCATTATAGAGATTTTAAATTAAGACGTCGTATACGACAACGAAAACGCGGTACTTTATAGTATTATCGTAAGCCGGTAATTATACCAAAAGAGATGCCATATGAGTATCAACAAGAATTGCCCATGGCTGTTCATACATTTCCAAGGTTTGTAAGTTTTTTTTTGTTTTGGCACCGAGTTGGGCGCCAAACGAAAGATTAACAAATACATAATATTGGGCAAAAACTATAAATTAAATCTTTATATTTTGAATGTAGTTTGAAAAATATTATTTGGGTTTTTGTATGGTAAAAATCAACAAAGTGTTTATTCGGCCCCACTTTGGGCGCCAATTGAAAAATTTAATAAAAGAAATCTACAATTTTGTTTGATTCCGAAATTTTGTATATTTAGCGAAAATAAAGCGAAAATTCGATTGAATTTGCATTCATAGCGAAAATACCATGAATATAGCGAAAACCCTGATTTTTCAAACTTCAGGTTAAGATAACTCAAGGAAAGAACAACAGAACAACAAATTCATAATATTAAGCTAAAACAGGATAAAAACTCAAAGTTAAATCTTTATATTTTGAATGTAGTTTGAAAAATAGTAATAGTGATAGTGAATAGTAAAAATCAATAAAGTGTTTATTGGGCCCCACATTGGGCGCCAGTAAAAAAAATTCACAATTCCGTTTGAAGTTAAGAAAGACACACATTTTACTCGGTTAATACAACTAGAGTCCGACTGAAGACGATTTCAAATCCGTAGCCAAATATTCGGTAAATATTTTGAAAATTCAGCTGCACCAAAGCCGAATATTACATTAATTCAAAAATGTACTTTTTGCTCTCTTTTAAGAGTAATATATTTTGAATGTAGTTTGAAAAATATCCATAAGATGATTTGACTCTTTGGATAGTAAAAATTTACAAAGTGGTTAATGGAACCCACGTTGGGCGCCAATAAAAATTATATTTAAAGAAATCTACCATTCCGTTTAAAGTTAAGAAAGACACACATTTTACTCGGGTAATACAACTAGAGTCCAACTGACGACGATTTCAAATACGTAGCCAAATATTCGGTACACATTTTCAATATTCAGCTGCACCGAACATTAATTGAAAAGTTATATTTTTTCTTTCTTTTGAGAACTATAAGATAATTTTACAAAATATAACAAAAAATTAAAGGCGAAATGCAGCGAAAAGTTGATTGAATTAACAATCACATTGAAAATACCATGAATTAGCGAAAACCCGGATTTTTCAAATTTCAGGTTATGATATCTGAGAGAAGTAACAAGAGTTGGACTCCGAACGAAAGATTACCAAATACATAATAATCCGCTAACAGGGCAAAAACTATAATTAAATGTTAATATTTTGAATGTAGTGAAAAACAGTTCTTTGGATAGTAAAAATCAACAAAGTATTCATTGGGCCCCACGTTGGGAGCCAATTGAAAACTTTAATAAAAGAATCTACAATTCTGTTTGAAGTTAAGAAAGACACATATTTAACTCAGTTAATACAACTAGAGTCCGACTGCAGACGATTTCAAATCCGTAGCCGAATATTTGGTAATAATTTTTTGATGTTCAGCTGCACCGAAGCCGAATATTTCATAATCAATCGAAAAATTAAGTTTTTGCTTTTTTTTTGAGAGCTATATGTATTTTGAATGAAGGTTTAAAAATACCAAGAAGGTGATTTGGGTCTTTAGATAGTTAAAATCAGCAAAGTGTTTATTGGGCGCCAATACATAGGAAAATATGTATAATGAAAAATCTACAATTCCGTTTGGAGTTAAGAAATACAAACATTTTACACATTTTGGATATTTAGCTGCACCGAAGCCGAATATTACATTAATTGTAAAATTAACTTTTTAATCTCTTTTGAGAGTAATATATTTTGAATATAGTTTGAAAAATACCCATAAGATGATTTGGGTCTTTGGATAGTAAAAATTTACAAAGTGGTTAATGGGCCCCACGTTGGGCGCCAATTAAAAAATATAATAAAAATTTAGAAATGCAAAAATTTTGCTAGGTAAATACAACTAGAGTCAGCCTAAAGACTATTTCAAATACGTAGCTAAATATTCAGTAAACATTCATCTGCACCGAAGTCGAATATTACATTAAGGGCATGCCACAGACTCAATCCCTTTCGGATTTGGCAAAAGTGGTTTGCTCGTAAAACACAAAACGAATATTATAATTTTCGGAATGAAATTACTTTCAAAAATCAAAGTGGAATTAAATTGCATAAAAGTGATTTCATTCCGAAAAAAATATTAGCTTTGCGTTTCACAAGTAAACCACTTTTTTCAAATCCGAACGGAATTGAGTCTGTGACATGCCTCTAATTGATAAATTAACTTTTTTCTCTCTTTTGAGATCTATTCTAAGTTTCATAACAATCGAAGTGTAAAATTCAGCTCAAAACTCTTTTCACCTGTTTCATTTAGTTCAGCGGTTACAAACCTATGGTACGCATACCACTAGGGGGTACGCGAAACTGTCCGCGGTGGTACGCAAAATGTTAGTAATTTGGACATTCGTTTTAGATTAACCTTGCAATGCTAGTTTTGCATCTGGCTTCCAAAGTTTCCATAACGTCATTAAGAAAGTTGAGGTCAAAGTTCACAAAAAAAAACATCTTTTATGCAATTTAGAGAGCATTTTTACGATATTTTTCGATAATATTTTGAGGTCTGACCACTTTTTTTGATTAACCTTTCGATGCTGATTCCGAATATGTTTCCTAAATTTTTCTATGATGTCAGGTTTTTGAGAAAATTGATGTAAAAGTTCCCAAAAAACGTGGCACTTTTGAGACGGAAATTTTGATACCATTTTGTTAAGCTCAAAATGCCGATCTGCCCTCGTATTAAAAAAAATAAAAACGTGTTATTTCCGCCCCCTGTGATGGGTTTTTGGAACTTTTTTTAAGAGTTCAAAAAACGTCCGTTGTTTTAATTTTTGGTGTAGAATCGAATGGTGAAATCAGATTTGCAATATTTTCAGCCGTTTTTGCCCTGCAGAAAAATGTGCTCAAAATCCGCGTTTTCAGATTCTCCCCAAGGAGCGAAAATTTTTCCAAAAAATACCACCATTGTTTTGATCTCCCCTAAATTCTTAAAAAAAATTATAATACCCGCTGGTCAAAAATTTCAAAATTAGTTCTAATATTTATATGTAAAGTTTTTTAACGAAAACAAAAATGTCGTTAGGGAGTATGCAACTGATATACTTTAAAATTAGGGGCTCGTGAGCCAAAAAGGTTGGTAACCGCTGATTTAGTTTATTTTTTGCCAAATTATATAATATTTTGTCCCATTGTGCAATATTAAAGTAAATATTTTATTTATTTAGTTTTAGATCTAAAAAGGGAGATACCGTTTTTGTTTTAAAGTGCCTAAATATTTTCGCTTAGGGTTTATTTGTATAATTAAAAAAAAAACCCTCAACAAATTAAAAGGCCGTATTTTTCAGCATTTTGCGTTTTTTTCTGTAGTTTTGCACGTAATTTAATTTTTTATACTAATATTTATTTTAGACCCTTGGGTAAAACGGTTTTATATACTCATGTGTGTAAAGAATGATGTACATTATTAAATACTTGTTAGTAAAAAATATTGGAACCAAAGTTGAAAGGACTAAAATTTAGTTGAAAATGTGTAGGTTCCAAAATCGTTTTAAGTTGTCTGAAAGATTTTCATAATATTGATGACATTAAATTCTGATAAATTAAAGAAAAATGTTTTATCGACCTTTAAATTATATTATATTTTGAGTAGGATTATTCTAGCTCGAGGTCATTATTTCCTTTGCTATTTAATTAAAACTAAAACTCATAGAATAATTTTCAAGAAAATTATTTTTCTGCTTTAAATTAACATGGTCATTTTTGCAAGATTTAATCGACACGTGTTTCGGAATTTATCAGATTCATTGTCAAGATATTATATTTATATTTGCTAAATAATCCTGACAATGGAATCTGACAAATTCCGAAACACGTGTCGATTAAGTCTTGCAAAAAAATTGTCGTATTGGATTTCGGGACGGTAGGAAACTGTGAAAAACGATGTACATAATATTTTTTCCTTTGTCCACTTTTTACATTCATACAATGCATACTAAATAAAAGGTACGTCTGCGAGTAGTGTATAGTTTGGCTTGGAATCGTTTTTCTGTTGTTTTAAGAACCTACTAGAAATGTGGTAATGGTAGGTAAGTGCGGCATTAACGGCATGCGTTAGTAATTAGTTTCATATTTATAACCACTATATGATGATAATGATGATGGTGATGATGATAATGGTGTTATATGTATGTATTTGTGTTGACATTAAATAAAAGATGAAGCAAAAGTCGGTAGTAAGAGAGTAGTATGTAATTAAAGTTCGTATCATGTATTTACTTAATATCAAGTGAAATATAAAGCCTTTAAATCAGTGACAAAAATTAGTTCTTAAAGAGCATAAAAACATTTGTGAATTGGTTAGCAGATGAAAAATTATAAGATTATAGTTCGGTGTATAAAAAATGTTTGCTTACAAAAGTTCTTAGATTCTCTACTTTATGGATTTCCTAATATAATGTTCATATACAGTTAAAATTTGTAATCCAGAATCCTCCATCAAAAAAAAATTGTTTTAAAACCTCGATTCTAAGGGGACAAAAGGGCAAAACCAAAAATACTAGTAAGTTAGGTTAGGTTGTAATTGGTTGCTAACACTTTACGTCAGCCCACATAGGCTCTAAGGTTCGTTGTGATACCATGGGGCGAAAATGGGGTTCCCTTACTAGTCCCTTCCGCTAAGCCAATTATAGCTCCTTAAGAAACTCCAAAGATATTGAATTTTGACCTCCGACAAATCAGAAAGATCGTGCATCTCCTTAGATCCCAATGACTAGAAAGTGCCGGACAATGGCAGATGAAGTGTTCTATAGTTTCTAAATTCTCCTCATCTACCGTCGAAATCTATTCTCTTGGAATTGATATCAGCTCACTTATGCGCTCTTGATAAAGAGAAAGCCAAATATGTCATGTAGTCTCACATGTCAGTCCATGTGTCCATCTCTAATTATTCTCCGTAGATTTTGCTTGCATGTTTCTAGAAGCATACCAACAAATTTCAATGCCCTTGAAACCTTTAAGGTAGTTCCTAGACTTGCAGGCCCAACGGTTTTGGAATTCCCTAGAGTGCCTTTGTGACCTGGCACCTATATAAGTCGTATGTCGAACTGTATGGCAATCTCATTTGAAGACGTGAGGCAGATATTGTTATCAGAATCATTGACTCCAGGGACTTGACCGCGGCTTGATTGTCGGTATAGATGTTGACTGGGATTGTAGACAAGTCATTGCAATTCAACCAGTCGGCCACTTACTTTATTGTCAGCATCTATGTCTGAAGATATTGAATTTTGTGCAGCTCTCTAGATCACAGTGAAGCAAGTTTCTGACCAGATAGTGCCGGGCAGTGGCAGAAAACTGTTCAATGGTTTCAAACTCCCCCTTATCCACTATCGAAACAGCTCACTTGTGCGCGTTTGATTAAGAAAAGGTCAAATCGCTCGTCCATCCATGATCTATCTCTGATTAGTTTCCGTTGCGGACAAAGCAGTAAATGTTGCTTGGAAGTTTTTAGAGGCATACCAACACTTTCCAATACCATTGGAACCTATAAGGTAGTTCCTAGTCTTGCAAGCTCATTGGCTTTGCAATTCCCAGGAATGCTTGTGTCGTATGTCGAACTGCTGGGCCATCTCATTTATAGACGTGTGGCAGTTTAGGGCAGATCTTCTTTTTAGAAGAATTAACTCCAGGGACTTGACATCGACTTAGATGTTGACTGCAGTTGTAGACAAGAAACTGCATATCAGTCAGCCAATTCCTTTATTGCCAGGATCTCTGCCTCGTAAACACTAATTTGATTTGGCAATTTTCGAGCAAGGCTTCTCAAGCCTTTCGAATAGACTCCGAGCTCACTTGTTCGCGCAGCTTCGATCTATCGTGCAGAATTGAACGCACTACTGCAAAAAAAATCCAGTGAACTACTCTAGGGCTAAACCCATCGGTTTTCAATGGCCCCTTTAATATAGCGTTCCTCAATATAACGCCTGAAATTCAACTTCCTATCTGAGAATTCGATTTCAGTGCCGTTTAGAGAAATAGGATTAAGAGCAGGAATCTTGCTGGCTGGTACCAACGAAAGCCAAAAGCAACCTCGGTTCAATATGAGTTTATCATTCGTTACAATGTCTTTAGCAAAAATGATGAATCGTTTGGAACTTCGGGATAATAAAAGAGATCAAGCGACTCTCCATTAGAGGTAGACCACACCCCAGTAGGATCTTTCAGATATCCCAGAGTGCAAGGAGAGGAAGCCATAACTTTGTGCAGCCTGGATGCTTCAGAAATATTTTCCAAGATTCACATTAGGCAATTCTTTTTATAACTCTTAAACTGAGTAAAAAATTAATGTATCGATTATCTGAGAAGGAACGTTCTTATTTGACTTATTTGACCACCAGGCAACGCCCTCTGAGTAAAAAATGGATGTATTGATTATCTCAGAAAGAACGTTCTTTCAAAACTCTCCAGTCATAAATTCTACCGGACAATGTATCAAATACAAGTGTTACATCAAGAACCTCCCTACATCAAGAACCTCCAACCATTTGACCATCAAGGTGGCTTTGCAGAAAGGCAAGACGTATCTAGCGACCCATTAAAAATGTTTGTTGTATGGTCAACCAGACAGTCGATTTCCGCCAAACTATGCGGTTCATCAAAAAGCCCAGAAAAAGTTTCCCTATATAGCCTGCAGTCGTTGTCCGCTCTTGAAGACATTTCCTTATTAAAGAGCTTTCTGCAGGAATCTCTGCTCGTCTGCAATTCATTTGACTCTCTGAGTAAAAACTAAATGAAGCGATTATCTGATTATCAAGAGCCTCTTGCCGAATTCTTCTGAACTTCTCCATACCTTCTCCTGATTGGTCCCGGACTAAGAGAATACACAGAGACAAGCCAAATAGACTTTCCAATATGTAGGCTCTTAGTGAGCCCTCACCGTTGGCAACCATCAATCTGTAAACCTTATCTCCCCGCACCTAGCGCTTTTGGATAAAAACCATGTAAACCTCTCCTGTAGTCAGGCTCAGCAAGAGTGCAACTGAGGCTGCCTTACAGTGATGAAGGTTTATTTGTAGAAACCACAACATTTTCCGTGTTATCATGTAAGTCGAATTCGTCCCCAGATTCGGGTTTGATATGCCAGACATGTGTCCCACCTAAATAAAGAAATAGGCTTCTTTTTATCTGAATATCGGACGAAATTTTTATATGGGGACTGAGTCCAGAAATGGTCAAACTAAAATCAAAATTGATAATGTTACCAAATTATACATTTAACATCTACAAACAAAATTTGACCATAACATTTCCAATTTGAATGAATTTTGAGACATTTATGTGAATATCGGAAAGGTGGTTTGTATGGGGAATAAAAGTAGGACTGGTCCGATTCTTTTAACATGTGGAATAGGGATATAACCAAAATAGTAACCTATCATAATCGTATGGGCAATTTTATACTGATAAAAAAAAACGTTATCCGGGGACATTTTGGTCCAAAAACCTTCGGCACCGATTGCAATTTCTAAAACACCATAAATTTACATTTTTTTTATGTTTTATGGTGGGATTTCTTCCCATCCACCGTTTCTTGGCTTTTTGTCGTTTTACAACAAAAATAAAACAATAACAAATTTGTAAAATGGTTTTCGACACTAGAAATACGGGTTTTCCGAATAATAAAAAAAAATATTAGCGAAAACTTCACCGCGAACCTTTTTTAACATTCGCGAAAAAAAGAACATACATGTCTTCTTGATTTTTCATGTACTTTCTAAATATGATAGGTCCTTTTTGATATTTGCAAAAAAACGCAAATGGTTATATCCCTAATGTGGAACGATGATTATTATTATATAACGGTTGTTAGAGGCATTTAATCCAAATTTAGGAGGGATGGTTTTTTGGGTGCTAAGTCAAAACATGGACCGATTTTTTTCCAATTTCAATAGGATTCGTCCTTGAACCAAAAGAAGCTAAAGTTTCAAATTTCAGCCATATCGATTGATAATTTCGACCTGTGTTGTGTTTACACCGTTTACATGTTCAGACAGACATACGGACGGACATTGCTATTTAGACTCAAAAAGTGATTCTGAGTCGATTGGTATACTTAAAAGTGGGTCTAGGATCAATATTTCGGGTAGTTACAAACATCAGCACCAAGTCATTATACCCTGTACCACAGAGTGGTGTAGGGTATAAAAACATATTTTGAGTGTTGTTTTCGGATTTTTCGATACTTTTGGGTGATGCTGAGAGTTGAGAGTAAGTTGTGCAAGTCTAAAAGAAAAACCATTAATGCCCGTGGCACTTACAATTAGACTTTCAATAGAAAGAAAGAAAGAAAGAAAGAAAGAAAGAAAGAAAGAAGGAAGGAAAGAAAGAAAGAAAGAAAGAAAGAAAGAAAGAAAGAAAGAAAGAAAGAAAGAAAGAAAGAAAGAAAGCAAAAAAGCAAGAAAGCAAGAAAGTAAGAAAGTAAGTAAGAAAGAAAGCAAGAAAGAAAAAGATCTCCGGTATAACTTTTCCTGATTTATATCAAGTTTTCTCAGAGACTTCATTTAATAAATGTTATTTCATAAATCATCTACGGTTTCATCTCCTATCTTTTTTGACGAAGGAGGCAACACATATCATTTTTAGAGCAACACATACAATTTTCAGAGTGGACTCTGATTTTCATTAAGAAAAATTCATAATTGGAATCATTTAAACCTTACATCTCATATTATTTCTTTGGAATCTATGTAATTGATTTGAATAAGTGTTTTTTTTTTCAATTAATTTATAAACAATTTAATTCACATTACAGATTTGATAAGATCTATGAAACACCACGTGGACGACAAACCTTATGTGAAAAACGACCACCAGATTTAACCTACAACGATACCATTAAACGTATACAAAAGTCTGGACAAAATTTTGAAACTTTAACGACATTAGCAAAACGGCAATTGGCAAGAATTAATGTTGGCAATAGAGTGGGTGTTGGTCAACAACAAAAGAACACAACAACAACATCATTAAGAAATTGCAAAAAATGCGACGATAAAAAATGGCATGACGACGTAACAGATTTACAAAACCCAAACAAAAATAACAACAAATACCAAAGACGACGAGAACGACAACGACGTAGTTTGGGAAAACTAGAAAGTGTTGAATACTATAATAAGCTAAAGCAGGAACGACTAAAATTGCCCTTAAAAAGTGGTGGTGGTTATTGCGGTGTAATACGACCTTTTTATAATAACAACAATAAACGACTTAACGTAGAAAACGTTGAGGGTGTTTGCAATACTGTCAATGTCTCCGATAACAACGTTAGTAGACGTAGTACTAGTGATGTTAGTCGTGTTGAAACATTAACATATTATTTGAAATTGGCAACGGATTACTATGAACAAGGCTTCCTACAAAACATTAAATATTTGGAAACGGTGGGAGAACGTAATCAATTACAACGTAAGAGGCAATTACAACTAGAACAACAAAAACAATTTGTAACGACGAATGCCGCTACTAAAACAAACACTTGTTTAACGTCTAGTCTTTCAGAGAAACGCATAACGGATGCATCAATTTACCTAGACGACGACAACAATGATAGACGACGTCGACAATATTTCAATCAAAACAACAACATTTATAATCCAATTTTAAAAATTATTGCTAATAAAACCGCATTTTGTCTTAGAAAACAAACGAGCGAAGACAGCAATAGCAATAACGGTAATAACGTAACAGTTAGAGAATTTCCGTTAACTTACAATACAAATTGTCCCATTAGAGTTGATATTAAACCAGCAGAGACATCATCATTACATGTACAAAATTCTATTAATAACGGAAATTTACAAAATTGGAAAAATTTGAAAAATTCCTTAACAATAGAATCTATTAAAGATCATAAAAAGGATTTTAATAGCATGAACGATTATTTAAATGGTAATTTGGTTTATAAACAATTACAACAACCGGAATCCATTAGCAGTATCAATTGCATCAGTAGCAGCAGCAGCAGCAGTAGTAACAATCATAATTATCCACCTAAAGAATTATTAATTGATAAATTAATAGATAATTTAAGAGAATTGGATATACAAGAGAATCGTACAAATTTACCACGTATTACCCTAACGGATTATACCCACAGATATCCCACAGAATTAAATTCGGAATATCAAATATATCCAACGTTAAATAATACCGAAACGGAAGGCAAAAAGAGATTAAATTCTCTATTATTAAAACAATCGTCCATAGATTGTTCTAATCTTGATATACCCATAGAATCACAATATCATAGTGAAGCTAGACCACCGTAAATTTTATTTTTCGAAAACCGCCAAATTTCTTTTTTTAAATACCACCTTTACATTTTATTTACTCAAAAACTCACCCGGAGTTTTTGCTAAAACATGGTGGCTATTGAACATCATTCAACAACGGCTAATACTTCATCATCTATATTATCGCCCACCTCATATACATCAGTTAACTCGGCCTCTACTTCGGCTGCCTCCACCTCTTTATCGACCATCTCTACCGCCACCATAAATACAACACATAAAAAAATGTCCTCGGATACAACAGCTGAAGCAATGACTGCTACATCGAAGAGTGCTGTTAGTCAACGTGATGTTGAAGTTAAAGTAACAAAGAAAAAAGATGCTGCCGAGAAGGATCCAACTGATCTGGAATTATCAAAAAAAGTTTTAAAATTGGATTTAACAGGCAAGGAGTTGGAGGAGTATTCTTTAAAATCTCCAAAATCACCAATAGTAGGTAAGTTTGAGCATTTGAATTAAGAAAATAGTAGAAGGCCAAAGATTAAGGGAAGTGATATCTAAAAAGTTTTGTTCGAAATCGGGAACTGGGTTCTCAACACAATTTTAAGTTGTAATTCGAAGAAGATCACTAGAAATTCGAAAATTGTGTCTGAGAATTAAGATTTTATACAAAATTTTAAAAACTGGATAAAAAATAAAGATTCTTTTTAAAATGTAAAAACTTAATTAAAAAGGGGGAGCGACAATTGAAATTCCATTTGATAGGTCAAATAAAATTCGGAAAAACCAATTCAAATGAAAAAAAGAAATTAAAAAGAAGAGGTTCGAAAAAGATCAATCGAAATTCGACAGCGTTAATTTTAAATTCATGAAAAATTACATCGCTCTACAAATCTGAGGTTTGTCGCTGCGTTTTGTATGAAACCAAAAAAATTTGCTAGGGTTTGGTGCCCCGATTCCAAAACGGTCACTCAAATTTTTCTATCACGTCACAATTTTCAGAAAATCGCGGTTAAAGTGTCAAAAATGCCCATTTTGACCATTTTTGAACGCCTATAAAATAAGATTCTGACATGCAAATGACTTGGTATCAAGCTCATTCGAAAGTGTGTAATTTTCTCTTTCAGACAAGATCAAATCTTCTTGGAATTTAATTTTCTAAAATGGTAAAAAAATCATTGGCCACAAGTGCCTTAAATCGAAAATTTACGTATGAATTTGTATGGAAATTTGTTAAAAAACACTGTGTAAATAAACTAAATATTGAAAAAATGGAAGGTTTTTTGCTAATGATTTTTTTACCATTTTAGAAAATTAAATTTTTAGAACATTTTATCTTATTTTTAAGAGAAAATTACAGGCTTTCGAATGAGCTTGATACCAAGTCATTTGCATGTCAGGATCTCATTTTATAAGCTTTTAAATAGGGTCAAAAATGGCCTTTTTCGGCACTTTCACCGCGAATTACTCAAAATCCTGAAGTAATAGGCAAATTTGGGATTCGGATTTGGAATCAGCGCAACAGACACTATCCAAATCACTAACCAGAATCCAATACGCATTTTCTTGTTGAGCTGTGTTATTTGAAATTTGAAAAATATCAATTGAAATTCGAGCAGGAGTGTTAAATTCGGCTGTGCCGAATCTTTTGTACCCTCCAACATGCAAAAAAATAAAAAAAAAATTGCAGGAGCGTTTTTTTTTGGGGGGGGCTGTCGGTAGTGGTATTTGGGGAGGGGGATTTCCTCTCGAATATGGGTTTAAAAATTAATTCTTATGCTTTTTGCACTAAAGAAATAAAAGTTTATCATAATTTAAAAAAATTTTATTCCACGCCCTTAAAAGGGGGCGAACCGAAAAAAACGACATTTTATAATTCTCAGGGTCCACACGCAGGACTTTGAACTTCTTGTAGCATAAAAATGTTGCATTTGTTAAACAGAAACACAAAAAATTATGTAAAAAAATTATATTTTTCCGAGGTTGGTTTAGTTCCATAAGGGGGAACTTTTTTCCCCCCTGGTCGGATTTTGCTCATTTACAAACTTAACCTGCCTAGGAACATAAGACATATTCGTGCCAAATTTCTAACTACAGACGGACGGACGGACATCGCTAGAATGTCTTAGAATCGATCACTGATCATAAATATATATCGTCGAACTATATTCAATAAATGCCAACTCGAAAAAGCTTACTGTTCAGGAGAGCTAAAAAACTAGTTATTTCGCATATTATTGCAAAAATAAACAATGTACCTTCCACAAGATGGTTTAAATATTCTAAACAATTTTTACCTATGCAAAAATTTTCATATTTTGCACTTGTTTGCGTATTTTTCAGAGATGGCATTTATTACTATATCAAAAAACAAATATTTTTTTAGAGTTGGCATATTTTGTCGGAAAATAAAAATACATTTTTTTTGGAAAAATTTTTTAAATTTTTTTTTTTTTTTGGTTTTTGTTATCTTTAGTACAGTAATTGCAAAAACTGAACAAAAAATTAAAAATCTTTGCATATTTTTAAAAGTTACTAGCTCGGAAAGCCTTTTAATCTCAGGGCGGTCAACTTTGGCACTTTGTAACTCACGCTGTATTGCAATAGGGTCACTCCAAACTAGCTATTTTGAAAGCTTATATCATTGACTTTATTTGCCCCATTCATAATGTTTCAATCTGATAAATAGTTTGAAAGTTACATAAATATAAGCAATTTTTTTTTTGCAAACACTATTTACCGATATTTTTAAAATGGCAATATCTCGAGAACCAGTCATTAGATATCAAAATCTTTACAAGATTCGTGTTTACCATGGCAAATGCAATAAGATATGTGGTCTAATTTTTTTTTAAAAAAATTTTTGAAAAATTTTTGGAAATTTACAATGGGAGTTGGCATTTATTTCCACCAAAAAAATATGTACTTTGAGTTAGCAGAATAACAAAAATGGATGTAAAACGACAACAAATTATTTTTTTGCTCTGAAATTTTTATGGCAGATAGGTATTACATAGGGGAGCTATTTGCCATCGGAAACTCATTTCCGTCAAATTTGAGTTGGCATATTTTGAATATAGGTTCACGATATACTTTATGGGGTCCTAGACCGATATTTTGATGCGTTACACACGGAATGACAAAGTGAGTATACCCCCATACTGTAGTTGGAGGGTATTAAAAGATAAATGAAGATTTGAAAAAGCTCGAGGCCCAAAAATATTTAAAATATTTATGGTATACTCAAAGTACTGAAGATTTTGAAAAAAAAAACTTGATGCGACTTTGATCCGATCCAATACAATTAATTTAAATTTTTCTAGTGATCAAAAATCTGTTCTCCAAATTTTTCCATCACATCAGGTTTTTGAGAAAATTGAGGTCAAATTTTAAAATCGGATGAACCCGATGGGATAGGGAGTTAAAAATAAATAATGATGCTTAACTTCTTTGTTCAGTCGCCTTAACCCTTAGGGCACCAATTGTCTTTTAATGATGTCTTATTCCCCAAAAACGACTTTTCCGCCACTAATCATATGAAAAAAAAGCTTCATGCGAATGGAACGCCACCTTATATACATGATTGCAGTTATTCTCCAGGTCATAAATTCGTTCTCCGTTCATATTTGACAACTAATTGCAGATGAACCCGAGGTGCTGACGACTTAGAAATAAGTAAAGGGTGACGCTAAAACATTGCTATTTAGGATGCACTTATTTTTAAGTCGCTATCACAACGGATTCATCCGCTATGAGTTTACAAAAATGTCCAAAACCGCGATGTTTTTGAATTTTAACCTCAATTTTCTAAAAAAACCTGATGTGATGAAAAAGTTTGGAGACCGGATTTTTGACTACCAGAACTATTGTAATCAAGTGTATAAGGTCGCTGGAACTCGATTCCGCCATCAGAATGGAATTTTTTCGTTGGGTTTTCTCGTAATCTACAAGGAAAGCCCGCAAAACAAAACTACCTGATTTCTTTAAAATATATACACAAGATAGAAAAAAAAATTAAGACTGACCTGTCTGAGTGGATTTGAGTTCAGGAGTTTAAAATACATAAAGATTCTATTTAGTTTATTTTTCTCTACCTTGTGTATAAATTTCAAAGAAATCTGGAATGGTAACTTTGGGGAATTTCCTTTTAAGAATACGGAGGATTATTCGTTCAACTGTTGACAAGCGTGGACGGGTTTTTTACACCCTTCACCAAACTGTGGAATAGGGTATAATGAGTTTGTGCTGATGTTTGTAACTACCCGAAATATTGGTCCTAGACCTACCTTCAAGTATACCTATCGACTCAGAATTACTTTTTTAGTCGATTCAGCGATGTCCGTCCGTCTGTCTATCTATCGGTTTAAGCACGATACAGGTCGCAATTTTCAATCAATTGGCTTGAAACATAAGCAACTTCCAAGAACGAAGCCTATTGGAATTGGAAAAAAAAGGTCCATGTTATGACCTAGCCCCCATACAAACGCCCCCTTTGTATTAGGCTTAAATGACTCTAATAACCGTAATATAATTAATATCACTTTGAAATTTAAAAGGTAATCAAATTTTGTATGCACGAATCATCATCGGGTCAGTCCTTCTCGTAGTCCCATACAAACCACCCTTCCGATATTTACATAATTCCCTCAAAATTCATACAAAATGGAAATATTTGATAAAATTCTTTCAAATCTAATTTCAAATCTAAATATAAGTGGATTATTTTTGGACTTAGTCCCCATACAAAAATTTCAACCGATATTCAGTTAAAACGGTCTATTGGCAAAAAATTAAGCAATTCCACTAAAATTTGATCTGTGTGTGTTTTCTGCACTAAATAAAGATCTAACAAAAGATAGATCCAATCGGTCCATGTTTGGACTTGAGCCCATTTTCCGGAAAACACTGGTGTAGGGTCTCATATGGTCGGTCTTGACCGACTATAACTTTCTTACTTGTTTTAAGTTTAACTCCGTGCTATTATTTGAGTTAATAAAATTGTTCGTAATAGGTTTTCTTGATATTTTCATGCTACAGCAAGGATAATAAAAATACCGGTTTATTTAGAAAATCTGCCTCACCGACTGGTGCTGGTCCTAGCACTGGTCTAAACGTTGCGCCCGGCCTTAAATTTGGAGTCCAGCCTTGAATCTGGTAAAGGTGTTCAGAAGGGTCATTTTGGTCAAAAAACTTTCGGCATCGATTGCAATTTCTAAAACACTACAAATTTATTTTTTTTATGTTTTATGGTGGGAACCCTTCCTTTAATAACTTTATTCATGCCAGGCGGTAATTTTTTTCAAGTTTCGGTTTCTGTTTTGGTTTTGGCCGAATATTTCTTTTTTCCCGAATATTCGGTTCGGTTTCGTTTCGGTCTCAAAAAACTGGTTTCGGCTCCAGTGATTACAAAAAAATTTCAAAAAAAATTTCAAAATAACCGCGAATATTTATTTTGCGTGTATTATAAAAATATTGCGAATATGAAAAATGCCAAATTACATCAAATATTCGTGATATCCTCAATTTCAAATTATCTTTTTGAATTTCCATTGATTTTTTCAAATAAAAAATTTTTATTTTACGATTTTATTTAATTGTTCGTTTTCAAATATGTTTTAAGAAAAATATATCAGCCTTACCATAGAAAATTAAAATATATTTAAAATCAGCTTTTAAATTAATTTCCATACAAATTGTTTTTGGTTTTAAAATCGACTTTCAAAAATTGTATTGAAAATTTAAAATTAAACTTTTGTTAAAATAGACTTTTTGTTTTCTTCTGGTAAGGGCCTATATTTTTGATTCGGCGCAGCCAATCAGCCTTTTCATTTGTTTAAATTTAAATTGATCTGTTAGAAATTGCAATTGATTTTTTCGAATTTCAATTCGTTCTATACGACTTGCAATTGATCTTTTTCGAATTTCAATTGGAATCTTTAAATTTTAATTAATGGTTTTCAAATTTTAATTGATCTTTTAAAAATTTTTTTTATTTGTTTTGAATTTCAATTGATCTTTAACGAATTGTGAATGTTTTTTTCGAATTTCAATTGATTGTTTTGATTTGAAAATTTAATTTTCGAATCATAGTTGGTCTTTTGCGAACTACTTCTGATAATGGTGCATCAGATGTAATTCGAATTTCTGAATTTTAAGAAAATAATATAGCTTAACTAAATTTTAATTACCTTTATTAATATTAACCTCTTTATATTATTAGCTGGCCGTTTACCTCATCAAACATCATTAACTTCAAGCGTTGATGTTGAAGATCGAAAAACTTTACGTGAAGCTCTTTATCAAGGTATATTTCATCGTCATCGAAGAACCATATTTGCAGTTGGCAGTTTTCTACGTATGCTAAGAAGTCGTAACTCTCAATATAATACCATACGTAGCTCATCCGAGGGTGAAGACATCGACGAGGTCAGATAAGATACAATGTGTAACAATGAAGATGTTATAAAAATTTGAGAAAAACAAAACAAAAAATTTAATTAAATTAAACAAAAAAATTGTAGAATTCATATAATATTTTGCAAATAAGAATATTTTTGTTTTATAAAAGAAAAAAAAAGTTGATGAATATAATATTATAAATAATATTTGTATTTAAAAATGGGAACAAGTTCATAGAATTCAAAATACTGGTAATTTCGAAATATTTTTTTTTATTATTCAATTCAAAAATACTAAATTTAAAAGCAGGCTTTAAAATTATTTTTTTTTTTTGTAGAAATTTTAAGTATCATTTTAATATTTATGTAGATTTTAATAAAAAAAAAATATTTTAGTTTTTTGTAGAGTTATAAAAACAATTCAGGATTTTAAATAGCATTCCATTTTTTCCAATTTTGAAATATGTATTTTTTGCACTTTTTCTCTATTAATTTAGTTTTAAAATATTTTATTTATTACTAAAACTGTTTATACAAATGTTTGAAAAATGTTGAATATTTTTTTTTTTTGCATTTTATAAAACGATTTATCAATTTGATGAAGTTTTTTTCGAAACTTTTTACTTATCACGGTAATAGCAAAAATAGCAATAACAATTAAATCGACGTTGTCAAAATGTCTTAAAATTTTCTGGCACGGTGATAACCTGATTTTGTGTTACAAAATGTTGTTTGATCAATTTGAGTTTTACAATTTTTCTGTAGAGAAAATGTTTTAGAATTTTCACATTTTTTTAAAGGAAAATGTCTTACAACTAAAAATTTTTCTAAAGGGAATATATCTCAGATTCTCCTAAAATTTCTGTAAAATACATATATTTAAATCTGAAATACAGAATCAGATAATATTTCTATTGTATAGTTGTCTCCGAATCGGCCATCTTATGCCCCATTTCCATCAGATTTAATTTAAATTCGAAAGTAATCAACTGAAGTTCTGAAAATGTCATATTAACTTTTAAAAATATGAATTTAAGTGATCAAACGAAATTTGAAAATTACGGTACGAATTTCAGTTGATATTTTTCAATATCAATTATCTTTTTTTTTAATTCCAATTGAAATTCAATTTCATTTTTCAAATTTCAATGTATTACCTGTTGAATTTAAATATTTTTAAGTTTTTTTTGACATTAAACAACCCTTAAACACATTTATTAGATCTGGTCTGATCCGTTAAGATCTAATTATATAACTTGTAAATGGTCCGATCTATTTGATCCAATATTTGTGTCCAATTTCGACATCTACTTAGATCTGATCCGTAATTATATCTGATCAGATCCCAAAAATCGGGACAAATCTCGGATTCGTTTCGAAAATTTTCCCAACAATTTGATTAATTTGTTTATTTGTGTTATTTATTATTATTACTTATACAAAAAAAAAAAAAAATAAATATCTGATCTGTTCAAATCTTTTCATATGTGATTCATATCAGATTTCTTATAATTATCTCTGATATGGCCAAAGTCAAGATCTAATTATATCTCGGCTTTGGCTAACATTGAAATAAATTCGATCTAACTAAACATCTGGTCAGATACAATTATACAAAATCAAATGCAATTATATATTATCAGATAAAAGCAGATCAAATAAGATAACATTTTTAAACGGGTAATACGTATTAATTTAAATTTATTTATTTTATAAAGAAAGGTTTCAAAATTGATTAGTTTTTTAAAGAAAAATAGATGATATTTCAATTTTTAAATATAAGCATTTATTATACATGAGAATGAAGAAATCATATTGTTTCCGAAAAATTTGTATCAGAAATTGGTCCAGTACGGAAATTATATCCAATGTGCATTTGAAATATAAATCTTTGTGTAGCTGGATCGATTTCACACCATTTTTAGAGGCAATTCGAAGACAATTTAAAGACTTCTTAAACATTTGATTAAAATCATTTAAAAACTGCATCAGAAATTTTATAAATTCATTTAAAAACCATATTTGAAAAAGTTCAATTAAATTTTGAAAAAAATTATTGAAATTCAAATACTATATCAAAATTCAAACAACATCAAAATTAAAATTTACAAAAGATCATTGAAATAATAAAATCGAAATTTAAAAGAAGGTCAGTTAAAATTTATCAAAGGTAAATTGAGTTTCGAAAAAGATCAACTGAAACTCGGAAAAAATAAATTTTAACTTAAAAAAGTTTTAATATAAATTCAAAAAAAATAAACAAACGAAATTAAAACAAGTAAGAAAATTATAGTCGGTCAAGACCGACCATATAATACCCTACACCAGAGTTTCCCGGAAAATGGGTCCCAAGTTCAAACACGGACTGATTAGATCTATATTTTGTCAAATCTATAATAAGTGTAAAAAGCACTCACAAATCAAATTTGAGTGGAATAGGCTTTTTTTGTTGACAATAAACCGCTTCAACTGAATATCGGGCGAAATTTTCACATGGGACCTGAGTCCAAAAATGGTTCGATGATAATGAAATTTGATAAGGTTATTAAAGTATGCGTTTAATATACACAAACAGAATTTTAATAAAATATTTTCTATTTTCATGAAATTTGAAAGATTTATGTGAAAATCGGGAAGGTGTTTTGTATGGGGGCTACAAGAAGAACTGGTCCGATTTCTTTAAAATTCGGAATGGTGATTTGTGTGGATAAAACATGATTACCTGCAAATTTCGAAAATATACCTATTAAAATGCAGCTATTAGTCATTTGAGCCAAAACTAAAGAGGACCTTTGTATGGGGGCTAGGTCTGAATATGGACCGATTTTTTCCAATTTCAATAGGCTTCGTCCTTGGGCCAAAAGAGGCTTAAGTTTCCAATTTCAATTGATTAAAAATTGCGACTTGTACATGGACAGACGGACGGACGGACATCGCTAAATCGACTCAAAAAGTGATTCTAAGTCGATCGGTATACTTAAAAGTGGGTCTAGGACCAATATTTCGGGTAGTTACAAACATCAGCACAAATTCATTATACCCTGAACCACAGTGTGGTGTAGGGTATAAAAATTTTTAATATAAATTCAAAAAAATAAGCAAACGAAATTAAAACAAATAAGAAAATCATAGTCGGTCAAGACCGACCATAAAATACCCTACACCAGAGTTTCCCGGAAAATGGGTCCCAAGTTCAAACATGGACTGATTAGATCTATATTTTGTCAAATCTTTAATAAGTGTAAAAAGCACTCACTAATCAAATTTGAATGGAATAGGCTTCTTTTTGTTGACAATAAATCACTTCAACTGAATATCGGGCGAAATTTCCACATGGGACCTAAGTCCAAAAATGGTCCGATGATAATCAGATTTGATAAGGTTATTAAAGTACGCGTTTAACATACACAAACAGAATTTTAATTAAATATTTTCTATTTTCATGAAATTTGAGAGATTTATGTGAAAATCGGGAAGGTGGTTTGTATGGGGGCTACAATAAGAACTGGTTCGATTTCTTTAAAATTTGGAATGGTGATTTGTGTTGATAAAACATGATTACCTGCCAAATTTCGAATAGATACCTGTTAAAATGCGTCTATTAGAGTCATTTGAGCCAAAACTAAAGAGGACCTTTGTATGGGGGCTAGGTCTAAATATGGAGCGATTTTTTCCAATTTCAATAGGCTTCGTCCTTGGGCCAAAAGAGGCTTAAGTTTCAAATTTCAAGTCAATTGATTAAGAATTGCGACCTGTATCGTGTTTACACCGTTTACATGGACAGACAGACGGACGAACGGACGGACGGACGGACGGACATCGCTAAATCGACTCAAAAAGTGATTCTAAGCCGATCGGTATACTTGAAAGTGGGTCTAGGACCAATATTTCGGGTAGTTACAAACATCAGCACAAACTCATTATACCCTGTACCACAGTGTGGTGTAGGGTATAATTAGATTTCTAATGCAAAAAACTTAAAAACAATTAATCCTCCCTCATTGTCATTAAATATTGCACTACACTTAGAAAATTATTGCAGTTACTACATGACGGTCATTTGTGTAGTAAGTAGTAGTTGTTGTTTTTAACTACAATTTCAGTTGTTTTTGCATGAAAAATCTCAAACAACTGTTCTTTGTAGTCGTTTTAAAAAACAAATACAAAAAATTACTACATTGTAGTAACAGTTGTTTTATGTAGTTGTTTTTAGTCTATAAAAAAATTATAATTTTCTAGAAATTTTTAGAAAAACGGATGTGCAGGAATTATTTCCAAATATTTTTAACCATTTTTGACGTTGAGAAGTTTTTTTTGTTAATAAAAAAATTCAGACAATTTGAGTCACAGTAAAAACAACTGTAATTTGAAGTAGTTTTTACAGTTTTTTGTAGTTGTTAATCAATAGTTGAAAACAACAACAATTTTGGTTGATTTTACTGAAAAATGTAGTGGACGCCTAAACAACAACAAATGTAGTAGTTTTAACTATCTTTTGTAGTGGATTCTACCGTCATAATTTTTTGAGTGTATTTAATGACTAAGAGGGAGGGTTAATAGTTTTAAGTTTTTTGCGTTAGAAATATAATTTCAATCACTGATGATGATTCTCTATGAGGATCAAAATATTGGAAGATGATGAAGAAGATTTATTTAACAAAGCACTGACCTCGAGCTAAAATATTTATTTAAATAATTAAAATTTGAAAGGTTGAATAATTACAACTACAATTATTTTTTTGTGATTTTTTTTTTAAATGATTTTTGCAAATTTAAATTAACATTTTTTAAATTACAATTTTTTTTTTTCGAACTTCTATTGTTCTTTTTAAAATTTCTATTTTATTTTTCTTTCGAAATTTAAATTTCAATTTAGTTTTTTCGATTTTCATTTGATATTTTTTGGAATATTAATTACTAACTACTTTCAAATGAAGTTTTCTTATTAAATTTTCAAATGAAGTTTTAAATTTTTTAATTGGAATCTTTGAATTCTAATCTAAAAATGGTGTCAATATTAAAGAATTAATTTGTTAAACCCCTCTCTCTACTCTATGCATATACAAATTTTGAAATATAAAGCCCGATCTAAAAAGATGACTAGATTTACAAAAATAAACAAAAAAAATAATATTTGTATTTAATTTCTAAATAATTAAAATATATTAAATGCAAACAAAATTAAGCTTTTTTATATGTAAAATATTAAAAATAAGATAAATATTGAAATAAGTACACTATTTGACATTTTTATAGTTATTAAATAACAATAGCTAACAAAAGAAATTCAAAAAATTATAAAAGGAAATCCAAAAAAATTGAATATTAAATAACCAATAAATAAATAAGTTCGTGGTCCTTTTTGTAGAAAAATATTTTTTATTTTTTTTTATACAAAAAGGGCCTCGAGCTTGATTATTTATTGGTTATTTATATTAATAAAAAGGTCGAAAAAACAACACCATTCATTTAAAATTTAAAATTTTTACTAAAAATTTAGAAAAAAAATGTTTGAAAAAGATTTTTTTAAGAAAGATTACTTTAGCTTGAGGTCACTTTTTTTACTATTCATTACGATGATATTGCGAAAATAAAAATTTTCAAGAAACTAATTATAAAGTTGTTTTACTTATCATCATAATGATTCGTAAAAATGGGACCTCGAGCTAGAGTAATCTTTCTGAAAATAGAATTTAATAAATAAATTCTATTAATTGTTGTTTTTTATTTTTAGTACCAAAAGGTACATAAATATATTCGATTAGAGTTTATTCTAGCTCGAATTTTTTTTTTTATATATAAATAGATTTTTTTAAGAAAGATTACTTTAGCTCGAGGTCACTTTTCTTTACTAATCATTACGATGATATTGTCAAAGTAAAACGTTTCAATAAACTTATTATAACGCTGTTTTACTTATCATTATCATCGTAATGATTAGTACAAAAATGGGACCTCGAGCTAGAGTAATCTTTCTGAAAATAGAATTTAATAAATAATTTCTATTAATTGTTGTTTTTTATTTTTAGTACCAAAATGTACATAAATATATTCGATAAGAGTTTATTCTAGCTCGAGGCCCAAAATTTTTCTATTGATTCAATAATTAAAACAGAATTTAAATGGATTTTTCTTAAGAAATCTTTGATATTTTTGAAAATTTTAATGTAATTTTTAATTTTAATAATTAAAATTTTTGTCAAATGGTGTATTTCTTCAAACTGCTTAAACTTACACCGAAAAAAATATGTATGTAAAGGAATCCAACAAGCCAAATTCCCAATATTAAAAATTACTGAAACAAAAAAAGCCTTAAAATTATAAAATTAAATTCAGAGCCCTAACAGTTGTTTAAAAAAAAAAAAATAATTATATAAAATATAAAATTCCCCATTCATTATTCATAAATATATAAAAATATCAATTAAAATTGTAAAACATCATAGCTGTGTAGTTTAAATATAAAATAAATCAAACAATATCCAAAATTTTGTAGCCAAAAATTTATTTGTTGCAAAAATTTTAAAAACATTTTGGTTTAAAAAAAATAATAATAACTTAACTGTTTTCGTAAATAACTAATCGTAAGTTTTATATTTTATTCAAACTACACAGCTATGGTGGACATATAATTATAAAATGTTATAAGTTAATAAAAATTTAGTTTTTTTGTTAAAATTATAAGCTTTTTTAGAAATATCTATTGTTTGTTTACTAAATTTGTAGAAAAATTAGATTTAAAAATTAATTAAAATTAAAATACATAAAAAAAAATTGGTTACAGGTTGTTTTTTAAAACTTAAAACAAAAATTTAAATTAACTACAACAAAAAAAGTTTTCAATCATATTAAATTTTGCAAAATGTCTTTAAGTTACATTGTAGGTATGTATGTTCTATTAAAAAGGCATTTTTACTTCACCTTTTGATTTTCCCAAAAGACCGGGCAAATTTTTATTCTACTATACCCAAAAATTATGTGGTACAAATTTAAGGCCAATCTGATTAAATTAACCCTGGTGGTCAAAGTTTTGAAAATGTTTGAAAAAAATATGTCATTATTGGAAATTTTTGTGACAAATTTTTGTGACAATTATTGGAATTTTTTGCGAAAACCGCTCGACCGATTTTAGATTTTTTTTATATAGCATGCCAAATTAAAAAGATATCGCACCATCATTTTTTTATTTTTAAATTTTTCAAAGTTCTAAATTTTGTTATTTTTAAATTTTTCAAAAATTTTAAATTTTGGTGCAAATTTTCTAAAATTCAAAATTTTGATCGAAGGGCGCCACGGATTTAAGGTGTCGGATTTGGCTCAAACTAAGTTTAAATGAAAGATTGTCTATGAAAGCGTCAAGAAATAGAAAATTTGAGATTTTTTTTTTAATTCTTGAACGTAGGAAAAACCCGCCATTTTTGCAGATTTTAAATTTCCAAAAATTGAGATTTTTTTAAAAAATTTAAAATAAAACAAGTAAGAAAGTTATAGTCGGTCAATGCCGACCATAAGATACTTAACACCATTGTTTTCCGGAAAATGGGTCCCAAGTCCAAACATGGACCGATTGGATTTGTCTTTTTTTAGATCTTTATTTAGTGTAGAAAACACACACAGATAAAATTTTAGTGGAATTTGTTTATTTTTTTTTTTGTCAATAGACCGATTTAACTGAATATCGGTCGAAATTTTCATATGGGTGACTAAGTCCAAAAATGGTCCAATTATATTCCGATTGGATTAGGTTAGTAAAGTACACGTTTAACATCTAAAAATAAAATTTTTATCAAATATTGCCATTTTAGGAATTGTGAGGGAATTATGTGAATATCAGGAGGGTGGTTTGTATTGGGACTACCAGAAGGACTGACCCGATTCCTTTGAAATTTGGAATGATGATTTGTGCATACAAAATTTGATTGCCAAAGATATCTATTAAAATACAGTTGTTAGAGTCAATTAAGGCCAATCCAAAGAGGTCGTTTGTATGGGGGCTAGGTCTTAACATGGACCGATTTTTCAATTTCAATAGGCTTCGTCCTTGCGCCAAAAGATGCTTAAGTTTCAAATTTCAAGTCAATTGGTTGAAAACTGCGACCTGTATCATGCTTAAACCGATAGATGGACAGACGGACGGACGGACATCGCTAAATCGACTCAAAAAGTGATTCTGAGTCGACTTGAAGGTAGGTCTAGGAACAATATTTCGGGTAGTTACAAACATCAGCAGAAACTCATTATACCCTGTACCACAGAGTGGTGTAGGGTATAAAAATGTATTGTAACACATTATTTTTCTTAATTTTGGCATGCTGAAACGAATATCAAAAAAATATTAAATCGATTGAACGGTCTTCGAGATATCGACTTCTGAAACTAGGCAAAAAATACGGTTTTTTCCTAAACAAATTTAGAAAAATTTGTAAGCAAAATCTCAAATTTTTTTTTCCATTATTGAACAAATTTTTGAAATTTTCGAATTTTTGGACTAATTGTAAGTCCAAAAAATTATCTGAATATATTAAACTACAAACAAAATTTTAAGCAAATATTACCAACTTTCATGAATTTTGAGAGATTTATGTGAATATTGGGATGGTGGTTTGTATGGGAACTACAAGATGAACTGGTCGAATTCCTTAAAAATTTGGAATGATTATTTCTGAATACAAAATGCGATTCCCGACCAAATTTCGAAAAGATACTTATTATAATACGGTAATAAGAGTCACTTGAGTCAAATTCCAAGGGAACGTTTGTATTGGGGCTAGGTCTAAACATGGACCGATTTTTTCCAATTTCAATAGGATTTGTCCTCAGCAAAAGAAGGTTATGTTTCGAATTTCAGCCAAATCTGTTGGTAATTGCGACCTCCATCGTGTATACAACATTTTCATGGATGTACAGACAGACGGACGGACATCGATAAATCGACTCAAAAAGTTATTCTGAGTTGATCGGTACACTTAAAGGTGGATCTAGGACCAATATTTCGGTTAGTTACAAACAGCAGCACAAATTCATTACACTCAAAAAAGTATGTCGGTAAAATCTACTACAAAAGACAGTTGTTTTGACTACATTTTGTCGTTGAAAAGGCGTCCACTACATAAACGGTAAAAACAACTGAACATGTTGTTGTTTTTAACTATTGATTTTCAACTACAAAATGTAGTAAAAACTACTACAAAACTGTTTAATACAGTTGTTTTTTCTACAATTGCCTGAAATTTTATTTAAAAAATTTCTTAAACGTTTAAATGATTGATATTTATTTATTTAAAAAGCAATACATTTCAGTTGGTTGTATAGAATTTCGACATGATGACAATTTTTTGATGTATTTATCTGGAATTATAGAAGAAAAAAATTATATTAATAAAATGTTAAACAAAATAAATTGATTGTATTTACCTTTGTTTTTTTAATAGTTCATTTCAAATTTTCACCGCTACTGATCAAAATTTGTCTGGAATAAAAAAAAAACGAAATGCTTTGGCAAAATTGATTTATAAAAAGAAAGAATTAATTTGAAATGTTTCAAAAAAGTATGTACCTGTTCTGTTGTGTATACAAAGAAAAGAAAGATGGCGCGCTCATAAGAAAA
Organism: Pegoplata infirma; assembly: GCA_963921195.1. Taxonomy (NCBI): domain Eukaryota; kingdom Metazoa; phylum Arthropoda; class Insecta; order Diptera; family Anthomyiidae; genus Pegoplata; species Pegoplata infirma. The sequence goes on from OY992540.1 coordinate 204,190,418, forward strand.
CAAAACACTGCACACATTTTATTTTGTTTTTTTCCGATTGGTTTTTACGCACGCTTATGTGAGCGCTATATTATACACACTTGTTATCTCATTTATCCACTTATTCTCTTTCGCTCAAGAATATTTTTCCAAAAACATATTTTTTGTTATAATTAAATTTAATAAATTGTAATTTAATTTATTTAGATATTATTTATTTGGTATAAAAATAATTCCTTCCGCATCCCGCACGACCAACTCGCTCGACACATTCGTTTGCAATAAAAATTTCTAGAAAAAAACGAGTTTTAGAAAAAAAACTAAAAACAACTACATAAATCAACTATTGCTACAGTGTAGTATATTTTTTGTAGTTATTTTTTGAAACTACTACAAAAAAAGTTGTTTGAGATTTTTTCATACAAAAACGACCGAAATTGTAGTTAAAAACAACAGCTACTACTTACTACACAAACGACCGTCATGTAGTAACTGCAATAATTTTCTGAGTGTATACCATGTACCACAGACCATATAGACATGCAACACGAGTGCTTATTTTGGTACTTTCAATATGGACGCACAGACTAAATACAGACTCGACAGTAGAGTTTTATAAGAAAAAATGGGGAAAAACTAAGCGATTTTAGGAGAAAACACAGCGGTTTTTAGTCCGTTTTACGCTAATATGGCAACACTTTCTACGACTTAGGAGTGAGTGAAACAACAAAAACCGATCTGGCATCCATTTTTCTTATGGCGCGTTATATCAGTTTTCTCTTTCTAACCTAATTCGTAGAATAATTTGAAAAAATTAACCATATGGTTCAAGAATACTTTTTTGACACCTGTCACTTATGTCGAGTCTGTATTAGTCTGTGATGGACGCATACAAAATACTATTAAATATACTTCTCTGCCTAGAATACGTGTGCCTGTACGTGTGATCTTTTGCATCTGTATTTTCGTTGTTTGTTTACGTTTTGTATGAAACGTCAAAAGTTACACGCGCGTGCCGTCACTAATACATACACATATGTGAAACTTGTTCGTTTCACCCCTATGCCATGTACCAAAGAGTTTTTGATCTTAAAAATTAGCAAATTTATGCTAAAATACTTCGTCGATTGTATTTTACTGCATAAGTGCTTATCGCGTTTAAAATATAATAGTTTTCTATAAAACTATGTCGCCTACCACGTGCTATTTTCATAAGTTTTTCATATTTTTTTCTCAGAAAATTTTCCAAATTCCTGTAAATACATTTTGTCATTTGTATTTACAAAAAAACTTGGCAAAACCGCGTTAGTGTATACTTGAGTAGGAAAATATACGCCTTTTTATAGAAAAATGTTGCGGAATTTGAAAGTAAAAAAAAATAGTTTTTTCTTTTATGCAAAAAACAAAAATAAAATTTCTCAGAAACATTCTCAAAATCTGGGAGGTAATTACACGCAAAAAAAAACTAACACTAATTAGCAAAATTTTTAGTTAAAATACAACTCAAGTGCTTTTGCGTAAATTAATAATTTAGCCAATTGTTAAAAACAAAAACTTAAATTACGCAAAAGTCTTGGTGAATTCTATTTTTTAACAAAAAACTTGGCTAATAAGTGCAAAAAAAATCTCTATACCTATCTCTCTTGATTGAAAACTTAAAAAAAAACTATCAGTTTTTACATAAAACTTTATTAAAAATCGATTTAATAAAAAAAAATTATAAAATATTCTAAAAAATAATTTTGTTTTTTTTACAATCTTAATAAATAATTGGCATACAAAATATTCTAAATTGAAATTTAAACAAAAAATGCATTTGAAATACATAAAAATTAAATTAATAACAAAAAAATTACTTATACACCGAGAAAAAAAATATACATAAAAATTAACAATTATTTAAAATAAATACATAAGAGCAAAAAAACGTTAGAAATTGTATAAACAAAAAAGAAAAGAAAAAAATTTACAATAAAAAATATATAAAACAAAAAAAAAAAAATATTTGTAACAAATGATGTTTAATTTTGGGGGCGAAAACGTCTAAATAAATTTTGATACCAATTTCGCCACATAGTACGCATTCGTATAACCCAAGGAGGTAAACCACTTGGAGGGTAAGTCTCTTGTGGAACGTAATCCTCTTCTGACGGTTCAAATGAAGGTAATGGTTGTGAAGTAATCACATCACCAGTCTAAAATTAAAATATATTATTAAAAATATTTTTAAAAGAATGGAACCTTTTTAAAAACATAACCTCATCTGGGTTTACAGCAAAAGTATTTTGTTCTACAGCGGTTGCAATAGTTTTACGTATTAAAGCGGCCTCTTGCAAAGCCTGTGGATTTACAATAACCCTGGGATCTATAAATCGTTGCCGTGGAATATTTAACCACGTTGGCTGTACTACTTGTCTTGGAAAACGTGTGTCATCGTTTATTTTTGCAGGTGGATGATCGACTTTTGAGGCAGGTTTTTGTTGGTTAAATAGAGGCCAAGGCTAATTAAAATAATTTTAATTAAAATTAGAAAAACTTTTAATAAAGAAATTTACAAATAATAGTACCAATATAAAATCAATGCCACTAGCAATTATTAGCATATATAAAACCAATTTATTAGCAGTAAAATCCATTTTTCCTAATATATTTTGTTTTCTTTGCTTTCTTTATTATCACTTGCTTATTATAAACATTTGATAAACCGTTAGAATTCTTAAAATGTCAGAATATCTGAGATGCTAACAACAAGAGTTGTATAATTTAGGTATTTAGTATTAATTTTTAGAAAAAGGTAGAATAACGTATTCGCAAAAAAATTGTCCGTTTAAAATCTGAACGATTTTTGGATTACTGGATTACTCAATGCTCCGTTATAAAATATAGAGACCAAATGGAGTAAAACTGCATTTACAGTTTTTCATTTCGTGATGCTGTTTCCTTTTAAAAGACTTCGAAGTTTAAAAGGATAACATTTTGTAAAGTTTTTTTAATATTTTTTTAATATTTGTACTTGTCCTAGGAAGCCACTGGTGATGACAAATGAAAGAGGAAGATCTCCCCAATTTTTTTTAATTTTGCCATATCTGGATAAAAGGATGTGAATAACGTCCATTAAAAACTTAATCAAAATATTTTGTGGAAAATTTTGAATGATATTAAAGGATAAAGTTTTGAAAGGACGTAACTTACCTCCTTTTTCCTTGTAAAAATAATAAAATAGGAAAATTAGGGGAGATCCTTCTCTTTCATGTGCCATCGCTAGTGGCATCTTAGGACAAATAAAAATATTAAAAAAATATTTTATAAAATTTAATCCTCTAAAACGTTGAAGTCCTTTTAAAAGAACACAGAATCACGAAATGAAAAACTGTAAATGCAGTTTTACTACATTTAGTCTCAAGTTTCAAAAGTATATTATCCATAATGCATTGTCTAGAAGAAATTTCATTTCAGGAAATTTGGAAATAGTTTTAAATTTGTCAGTTAAATATTCTTTAGTACATACGCTATTTATCAAAAACAAAGAATTTTGCACACATTCAAACTAACACATTCACGAAAAATCGAAAAATCGTTCAAAAATTGCTAAAACACTTCCCAAATTTAGAAAAAAAAAATATAAGGGAAAATCTAAAAATCTTTAATGGAAAAAGGTGACTAAATCCAATCTTAATTTTAAAAAATAACATGTCGCCCTTGAACACTCAAAAACAGCAAGTGTGAATCCCGCATTACATTTTTCTTTTAAAATAACGTCCGAATATGAATAACGAAAAAATATTAAAATACACGCCAAATTTACAATATATTATTATACTTTTCTTTCAGTGTATTTGTATAACAGTTTAAAACTATTAATTCCGAAAAAACTGTATGGCAATAATTGGCTGTCATATTAACATAGACTTGGCATCACTTTTTGCTCATCTCTTTGACAGCTGCTTCTTCATCGCAAACGATTGATATATTTTTATTCATCTGTGTAAAAAAAAAAAAATTCATCAAAAAAATATGTCTAAAACAAAAAAATCTCATAAATCAAGTGATTCTGAATCCGACTCTAGTGATGAAAGTCCAAGCTCCGCCGAATCAGCAGCCGCAGAACTGGAGGAGAAACGTGAAAAGAAAAAACGTAAACAAAAAGACAAAAAAAAGAAAAAACATAAGAAAGCTAAAACGGCAAAGAAAAAATCCAAACATAATTCAGATTCGGAAAAAAATTCTTCAGACAATTCAGATTCTTTTGCTGACCCATCTTCCGGGGAAGAGGAAAAAGCGGCAGAAAAAAAGAAAAAGCTTAAAGACGATAAAGAAAAATCACCGGTCCGAGTTAAAAGTGAAGTGGCTCGTAGTCATGAACGAGAAAAACAAAGTGGTACATCAAGATGGGAAAGTCCTCCTAGGAGGGGAAGAAGTCGCAGTCGGGAACGTAATAGAAGTGATAGATCACGTAGTCGTAATAGAAATAGATCAAACGAACGCCATAGGGATAGACATGATGAACGTTATCGTTCCAACAGAGATCAAAGGGACTATCGTTCGGATGTTAAAAGGGAAAGAGATGATAGGAGAGACTATAAACCAAGAGATAGAGATGACCAAAGTGGATCCTACAATAGAAAAGAGTAAGTTTTACATATTCGTACATAATTTGCCATTTTATATTAATATAACTCTTTTTTTAGCCGCAGCCCTAAAAGAGAACGAGATAGATCTAGAGATAGAGATCATGGTCGCGACCGTGATTATGAGAGGCGAGAACAACGATCTCCTAACCGATCTAGAGGTTCTGGAAGTAATTTCAAAAATCGTCGTAGGAATAATAATGATGATGATGGTAACTATGAATGGGGTAAAGCTTCTGATGACAACAAAAAACACGAAGAGACTGCTGAAGAAGCTAAAGAAATAGAAAAACCAAATTTTGCTTTAAGTGGTGCACTAACCGAAGATACCAATAAGGTAAATGGTGTGGTAGTCAAATATGCTGAACCTCCTGAGGCTCGTAAACCTAAACGTCGTTGGCGTTTATATCCATTTAAAGGAGAAACAGCTCTACCCGTATTACATATCCATCGTCAAAGTTGTTTTTTAGTTGGCCGTGATCGTAAAGTAGTCGATTTAGCGGTGGACCATCCCAGCTGTTCAAAACAACATGCCGCATTACAATATCGCCTAGTCCCTTTCGAACGGGAAGATGGTAGTCAGGGAAAACGTGTACGTTTATATATAATCGATTTGGATTCAGCCAATGGTACATTTTTGAATAATAAACGTGTTGATGGGCGCAAATATTATGAGCTAATGGAAAAGGATGTGGTCAAATTTGGTTTTAGCACCCGGGAATATGTATTGTTGCATGAGAACAGTAAAGAAGATCAAGAAGATGACGATATTGAGGTTAAAGAAGAACCAGCTGAAGCCTAATGTAGACATTTTTAAATATTAATAAAAAATTGGTATTTAAAAATTTGTTTTATAAAATAAAAAACAAAATTGTTCTAAAATTTTGTTATAATAAACGGAGTTAAGTGAAACTGTTATAAATAATACCGTTTTTGAGCAACTATGTGTGCACTGTTGCCAACTTCAAGGTTTTCCTGCTAAATTGAATTTAAATGAATTTAAAATAAATACTCTAAATTTTTTTGGCGGTTTAGTGAAAAGTCAATTTGCATGGAAAAAAATAATTTGGAGTTTTTTTTTGCAATCAAAACCGCCAAGTTTGTCGGTTTTCAGGAGAATTTTATATTTTTCCCCACTAAATTTTTTTTTGGCGGTTTCTAGCGCTTTTTTAGTGAAATTTAGAGGTTTTTGGTGAAAAATGATTGGCAACTGTGTCATGGCACCAATGTCGCAAATTTATTGTTTTCTCCATTTAAACTAGCGTTTTTTCGCGTCTAGAAAGCAAAAGGGTTTTGAGATATATATCGGGTTTTAAATAAGCAATAAAATTTTGTTTTTAATAAAGGTGGGTACACACGTTTAATAATACTGTACAATAAAAAATCAACCATTTTTTATTGCTTTAAATATATGTATCATGCAATCTTTAATTTGAAACACACCATCAATTTAATTGTACAACTCTACAAAATGATAAAGTATTAATAAATATGTGTACTAACCCCCAGTTTCTGTAATACGAACGCCATTCGTCTGCGACGAATTTGCATGTATTTTTTCGGTATTCGGCCATATTCTAATATTTGCAAATTATTTATTTGTAATTTGAAAGCCTTATTGGCCAATTAATAAATTACAATCATTCCACTAAAATAAGTTTTACAAAAAAACATGAATAATAAATTATTAGATAAACAAATATAAAAAAGGTTTGATTAGAAAAATCTATGTAAAAATAAATTTAAAAAAAAAAAAAAATAATAATAATAATAAATTATAAAAATTGAACTGTATAAAAATAAAAAATATATATATTCTTGCTTGCTATCCCAACTAACGTATTCTCATAAAAAGGATTTTCGAAAGCCTTATTGGCCAATTAATAAATTAAAATAATGCTGCTAAACAAATTTAACAATATTAAATTATAAGGTAAACACGAACAAAAAATAAATGATTTGATTAAAAAAAAAAAAAAAACACATATATAAAGATAAATTAAAAACAAATTATAAAAATTTAATTATTTGAAGATAAAAAAAAAAAATAAATTAAAAATACGTTCTTGCTACCCCAATTCACGTATTTTCATAAAATGGGTTTTAAACAACTATGTTTTTTGAGTTTATCTCGATAAACTTGATAACTTTCGACGAAGTGTTTTAAAATATCAGGCAAAGAATTAAAAGAGCGTATAACTCGTAGCTGATATGAACGTTCTAGCCATGATGAATTACGAGGTACAATTAATTGGTTAGATCTAGTAGATCTTGTAAATGTAAAAAAGTTTAATAAAAACGTAGGATAGCCATTTCGAAAAACTTTGTAAAAATGCAATAGCAATCGAATTTTCACAAAGTTAAGAAATGACGTCCCTAAAAACCGTTCCACATACTGCGACACATGACAGTGCAACCGCAAAGAATATAGGTACCGTATCACCCGCTTAAACAACATGTAAAGTCTATTGATATTGTTGCCAATCGTACCCGTGTATACTTCTATACAATAAAGGAAAGAGGGCATTAGTAAACTATTAACAACTTTCTGCTTAACATGCAATGGCAAACATAAATTATTATTATACAGCCTCCTTAAAGAAAAATTGACTGTAGATACAAGGTGTGAGATATGTGATTCAAAACTTAATTTATCATCAACTATTACCCCCAAAATTTCCAGCCGATCAACAAATTCAACCATTACGTTATTAATGGAAAGCGTTATTCCATGCACAAAGTTTCTAGTGGGAGAAAATACCATAGCTTTAGTTTTTATCGCATTTATGGCAAATTTATTATCACACATCCAATCAGATATACACTTTACCCCATAACTAACAATAGACTGAAAAACACTCATGTTCTGTTTTCTGCCACAAAACAGAACCTGAATATCATCAGCATATGCAAAAACAAGACATTTACCAATATTAAAGTTGCAAAATAAATCATTAAGAAACATAGTGAATAATAGGGGTCGAATTACTGATCCCTGTGGAACACCACTTTTAATGGGAAGTACACTAGAAGAGTCACTACTTGAAGACACAAACTGTCCACGATTCAATAGATATGCACCAATTAGGGAAGTTGCCGATTTAGAAAACGAAAAAAACTCAATTAACTTTTTCAGTAATAAGTTATGACTTAATTTATCAAATGCTTTAGTCAAATCAAGGGAAAGTAGTAGACATATGTTACCACTACCCAAGTTAGATCTAATAGTGTCTGTAAGACCAACAAGAAGGGAGGAGGTACTGTGACCTTCTCTAAACCCATATTGAGCATTATCCAACAAAGACTTCTGATTTAAATAAGTTGTAATTTGATATTTCATAATTCTTTCAACAACCTTGGACAAAACTGGTAACACCGATATGGGCCTTAAGTTTTCAGGATCACTAGAATCCCCTTTCTTCTTAATAGGTACAATACGGGCCACCTTCCAACAATTTGGAAAATTGGATGTTGTTAAAATTGTATTCACCAAATGTAAAAAATGTGTACCATAATATGGCATTATAAGCTTTAAAAATTTCAAACAATATCCATCGCAACCTGAAGCATTTGATTTGATAGCGTAAAACTGTTCTAAAAGCTCAAATAACTCCACACATCTAAACGAAAAACCGTCAGGTTGAAAGCTAATTTGAGAAAAATCAACAGCTACATCATCACATTGGTTGGCTACAAAAGTGTCATTTAATTGATTAACATCCATACGATCTGCGTATGAATCATTATTAGCCACACCACCATCTCGCAATACATTCCATAACTGCTTACCATCCAAACCATTAAATACTATTTTGTTTTTGTTACAATAACAAAATACACACAAATTCGTTACGAACGAATGGCGTTCGTATTACAGAAACTGGGGGTAATGTTTGGCATTTCCGGCTTTTTTCATTTCCGGGAAACGGGGAAATATTTTTTTGTGGGTATCTCGAGAAATTTTCATTATCAATATAAATCATAAAAAAGAAAATTTAAGATTTTGACGACAGATTTTTTCACGTGAACACGAACCGAATATGAACTGCAACAAAACCCGCTATACATTTTCCTACCAAAAAAGCGCTAGATTTTTAGGGGAAAATCACCAAGTTGGCAATATATGTTACCATTTCTGGTTGAATGACAAGAAGAAAACTGTTATATTGTGGGTTTTTGCAAATTTTTCTGCATCGAATTTTTGTTCATTAATAAACCAAAAAAAAAACGTTTTGTGATAAATTGCAAGGTAAGCTAATTTTTATCTAATAATTTCCAAGAAGTTACTAGAAATATTCCATAATTGTATGTATTGCAGTGTATTACTTTACATAAAAAAATTCTTTGTTTGGTTTTTGTGTTGCCCGTTCCCGGTTTGACTGCTTGGTTTTTTTTTTTTTTTGTTGGTTATACAAATTTTTTATCAGTAAATAATGCCACCAAAAAAGAAAGCTGTAGCCAATGGCTTTATGACCTTCACCTTCGAATGGAAAGCCAAATATGGTAGACACTATACTTTAAGTGAAGCTACTACAGAAGCTGGAAAAGTATGGGCTGTAAGTTTTAAACGCTTGTATATTAAAAATGCAATATTTGTATAAGATTTTATTTCATCCAATTAGAATATGGATGCCCAACAAAGAGGTCCTTATAATGAAAGGGCTAAACAAGAAAAAGTGGTTTTACGTTCTGCACAAAATCAGGAAAAATTGACATGCACAGGCACGCCCATAACATTAATGGAAAAAGAAAAATTGGAACTGGAAAATAAGGAAAGACAAATGAAACGTGATATTGAGACTACTGTAAGCAAAAGTGTCAAGAGAGATGGTAAGTTAAGAAGTCTAATTTTTTTTTTATTGCTTCCAAATTCACTCTTAAATACAAAAATTGCAGAACTTGAACATCAGTCATATTTTTTCATAATGGTCAATTATTTTACCAAAACCTTAAAGGGAGGAGTATATGTGCCTGCTGAACTCTCAGTATGTGAATATTCTTTAAAACATGGTGTTAATCGCATGTATCAAACTCTTATTAACCCAGGTTAGCTGCTTAAAGTTTTCCCATATTCCATATTTCCTTACCTCATCCTACATCATTTCTCTACAGGTGTTAACATTTATGGTCATCAATATGAAGCCCAGCATCATTCTGAAACTACCCACAATCTTCCTTTACCACCCAATGCTTTGGGTGAAAAAAATCTTGGTAGTATTTATAATGATGTTTTAAATTTTATACGTGATGAGGAAACCAATGATTATCCACCTATATATACCCATCGTGATGGTATTCATATTGTGGAATCTGTTTTGGAATTTTTAAAAGCAGATGTTGGTGCCAACAATATTGATTTGAAAATTTATCCCATACAATATCTTTTCTATATAATGAAAGAGGCCACTTGTGACGCTGGTGAACTAGAAAAACCAAAGAGTTTTTACATAACTGATGCGTACTTTGAACGTGATTTCTTTGAATATCAAATTGGAATTGCTTGTCAGGTAAGTGTTTTTTGAAAAAAGTTATTAATTTTGTTGCAGAATTAAAAAAAAAAATTATGTTACGATATCCATATGAATATGTCGGAACGGGACCCCATAAAGAGTATAAAGTGCGACTTTGGTTATGCATGATTCGTAAAACCAGCAACCTTAATTATTCGGAAAAGAAAACTAATTATTTTGCATCGATTAACCGTGATTAGCTATATTTTCCGGGAAAGAAACATACAATTATTTTTGTTTGCATTGATTTTATTATTTTTGCATTCACTATTACTAAGGCGACCAGATTTTGGAAATAAAAATAGAGGACATAAAGAAAAAAAGTAAAGAAATTATTCGAATTCAACATTTTTTACATGTTTTGTAGGTCAGCACCCTTTTAACGATGTATTAGAAGTGAAAATCGAACAAAAAATGGCAAAGTTTAATTTTCAGTAAAATTGAATTGAAAAGCATCAAAAAACTAACATAAACATCTCGAGTCTGTGGTTAGATTTTTAAAATATTTTAATGCAGTCAAAATTTATCAAGTTTTTTATTCATGAAAAATACATGTTTTAGACCCTTTTTTGACGCGGTTTAGCTCACGATAAATTATCACAAGAGCCCAAATAATTTGGGAATCATCATAAAAAATGTCAAATATAATTTTCAGGGAGTAACTAAAACCTTTTTTTGCCCATATAAGGTGAGTCGTCAATCACACGTCAATCCAACAAGTTGTACAACCATACTGCAAGTTTATGGCCGCTTTTAAGCGCCAAACAGACGACAGACAAATCTTACAATTTGTCTAACGACCGAATGCAAATGGCGTCAAAATAGTAGGTGTGTTCCTGAACTTTCCGGGTAAAGTTCGGTAAAATGAGAGAAAATCAAAAAACCTCTCACGATACCACAAAAATGCACAAAAGTACGGGAACGCTAAAAACCACATTTCAAGCCCAAAATAATAGAAAATGTAAACAAACCAATAACGCTAAAATATTTTCGTAAAAAAAATTACTTTAAACAAGAAAACAAATTGTAAAAGTTTATTTTAATAACAAATTATCTTTTTTTGTATTGAAAAAACACATTTCCTTGGTTTAGTTCTTTAAGGCATAATTACTTGAGCGAATACGGTTCGGAGACGTGTCAGCTGATACGTTAGCTTGTATTAAAATAAATAGAAATAGGTACTTAAACGAATACGGGACGGTGCTGTAGCGGCCGAACCTAAAAAATTTTGATTTTCCGTACGTTTTACGTGTCAGCTGATTTTATTTTTTATTTTGTTGAAATTTTTTCATTTGTGTGGCAGAATTGACAAATAAATATAAATAAACGAAAAAAAAAAATGTTTTTCTGTAAATATAAATTAAAAAAAATCACAAATAACCACTTTTTAAAATAAAATTTGTAAATTAATATCACACGTTGAAACGGAATCAGTAAGTGCTTGAAAAATACAACAGCCCGTCACGCTACAGCACCGCTACAGTAGCGCTCAAGTGCCTAGGCCTTTATTTTATTAAAATTTCCAATTTTGCTTCACAAAAAAAATCAGCTGTTTTTTTAACATCTGACTGTTACCAATTTACCCGAAAAAAAAGTGCGGGTAAGTTCGGTAAAATGAGAAAGTAATTTATTCTCTCAAAAACTCTCTCATTTACCCAATTTTTGCGTACGGGAACGCTTTTCGGGCTGGTTTGGGTACCCGCGGGCACCCGCGGTAACTTTCTGGAACACACCTAGTATGTGTTCAGATGTATGTTCGCAAATTTTTTTAGAAAAAACATGCGTGGTTGGAAGACAAATTGTAAGATTTGTCTGTCATCTGATGGGCCCTTTACAAAACGAAAATTTAGTTGGAGTATGAATGTAACAAGCACGGCGCGATATTTTCCATACGATTTGACAGTAACAACACAGAAAAAACAGCCCGTTTTTTGTTTTTTTTGTCCAATAAAAAATATTTTACAACATAAGTAAAAGAAAAAAAATTTGGTCAATATGAAAGGTGATTATGTAAGAAACGAACTACTTTCATTTTTTTTTTATTTTGGTTCAAAATTACGCCCTTTATTGGAAAAAATAAACAAAATTAAAAAATCAATTACGAAATACACCGATTCAATTACTTTAGTATTTGAAATTCCTCCGAGCACGAAAATTGTAATATTGATTACTCAAGTAATTGGTCCAATTACTAAAGTAATTGGTTCAGTTATTTTAGTAATTGGACCAATTACTTGAGTAATCTATATTACAATTTCCGTGCTCGTAGGAAATTCAAATACTAAAGTAATTGAATCGGTGTATTTAGTACTACTAATTAATTTTTTTAAATTTTTTTCCAATAGAGGGCGTAATTTTGAACCAAAATGAAAAAAAAATGAAACTAGTTCGTTTTTCACTTAATCACCTTTCATATTGACCAAACTTTTTTTCTTTTATGTTGTAAAATATTTTTTTATTGGACAAAACAACAAAAAACAGGCTGTTTTTTCTGTAAACCGGTGACTGCCGTGAAATACAATTTGTTTTAATTTATAAAAATAAAAATAAATATTGATCATGCTTTTAAAAATAAAGAGGACAAAGAGGACAGAATTTGAAAAAAGGGGACAAAAAAGGACACAAATTTTATAGAGTACAGCCAGTTAAAATTAGAGTATTGTCCTCTAAAAAAGAGTACGTATGGTCACCTTACTATTACAAGCATACTTTTTTTTTTTGCTTATTGATCAATGAAACAATGTGAATAAGTGGAAAAAGGGGAATTCCCTAGTATACATATGATGTTATCATAAAAAAAAACACTTGTTCATATTTTAAAGATATATTAGGACTTGGTAACCCTGCAAAAAAAGTCATTACCACTTCCCAGTGGAGTGCTTTAAGGCATAATTACTTGAGCGAATACGGTTCGGAGACGTGTCAGCTGATACGTTAGCTTGTATTAAAATAAATGGAAATAGGTACTTAAACGAATACGTGACGGTGGTGTAGCTGCCGAACTTTAAAACGATGCAACAGCCCGTCACGCTACAGCACCGCTACAGTAGCGCTCAAGTGCCTGGGCCTTTAAAACTAAAACAAATGTAATGAAATACAACAAAAATAACAAAAAACACAAGACAAAAACACACAAACAGTTTTTTCTACTCCAGAATTCATAGATATTCAGCTCTTAACTCATTACCTATCGCGACACCTCCATACAAATGTAAGTAGATATTCAGTAGATAAGAACTACTCCAGGGAAGTAGTTGGAAGTTGTTTGAAAGCTCGGAGTACTCCTTTTCTACTGAATATCTACTTACTTTTGTATGGGGGTGTTGCGGAAGGTAATGAGTTAAGAGCTGAATATCAACTTTTTATGGAGTAGAAAAGAAGTCCTTTGCGATTTTTTCTTGTGTTTTTTGTTATTTTTGTTGTATTTCATTACATTTGTTATAGTTTTAAAGCACTCCAAATAGAAGTACTCCGCACTTTTTTTGCTGGGAACTTATCAAAAGCTTATCAATGATTAATACTAATTATTGATCAATTTCATATAAATTTGACGTTTGCAAACATAGATTAGCAATAATCATTGATTATGTTGTGATAAATTACCAGCCCTTGCGATAAGTTTTGACAAATAGATTAATTATGATTTTAGCACTTTATTAGTAAAATTTTATCTATAATATAAATTTTTTTTATACCCACGAGCCTAAAGGATCATGAATTTATATAATTTTTTATGGGATCCTAGACCGATATTTCGATGTGGTATGAAACCAATGCGGATTGGTTTGACAACACTTTTTCACGGAAATCAGCTGTGTGTGTTTATCAGACATGTGCACGGATGGTGTTAAAATGCGTTTAGAGACATTCTAAAAAATTTAGAATGTGGACAATATTCTATTCTTATCGTTCAAAGCGAATGAGTTTTTCATTCTATGCTCACAGTGCAAGAGAAAGCTACACACACTAGTGTAACGACATTCGTAACACGAATGAACCAAATAGGGAGTACATAGACAGCCAATGATTTGAAAATACTGTACTCTGAAGCGTGTAAATAGAATGATTTTTATAAAAAAAAATATTGTTTGGCTATTTGGGGGAATTCTTTTATAAAAAATATATGTATGTATGCAAGTGCGAATTAAATTAAACATTTTGTTGTGTAGCATAAATGAAGGGTAAATAATAAATATTTATGGGGAAAATTAATTTATAAATAAGAGTGGATAAAAAAAATTAATACATAAAAATATTAGGGTGGATTGAAAAATTCTTTTTCTATTTCGAAAAATAATGTTCATTGTGGTAAAAAAAATGTTTTGCTTTATGGTAGAAAATGTTAGTACCTATAATGATGAAATATGTAGTGTGTGACCAAATACATTTTTACAAAATTTTCAACTATTCTGCTAATACCGAAAGTTTGTCTATTTTTTTTGTATGTGCATTAGGGTGGAGCAAATTATGCTTTTTTCGAATTTCGAAAACGTCGGTGAAAAAACAAAATTTTAATTTTTTTTTGTGCAAAATATTAAGGCTGAATAAAATATTATGCACCCTCAACCGTAAACTAGCGTAGAGAGATTTTCGTTGTATGAGAACAAATGAGTGCAATTATTCTTCTTTGCAGACCGTGATTTTCTATTTGATTTTGATCACTACGCTACGTAAGGGGACAGTTACGGGTAGCTAACCCAGCCTTTAGTTTATATTCCGACATTACTGAAATGTGTTTTAAAACATTTATTTTCTGTAAAGAAATTAAAAAAATGTTCTTAAAAAACAACTTATTTTTTTAAAATTAATTTCAAATTGCATTAAAGGCCAAATTAAATAAAACGACAAATAAAAATATACATCTTCTCAAAACTGAGCCAACATGACGTTATATTTTCAGCAAAAAACGAACTAAAAATATTTTTTGCAAAACAAGAAATTATAAAATAATTTTTAGCAAAACAAGAAAAAAAATTTTACAGACAAAAAAAAATTTTACCATAAAAACACTTTTTAAGTAATGTCCGAATATTAAATAATTTAAGAAAAAAAATAATTTTTTCTACTTTGTTCGGAACTCTCCGATTTTGAAGCCAAGGCCATTGCCTCACAGGATCAATATTTTAATGTGTTAATGTCAACCCTAGAAGGCAACTTTACCGACCCGACGTTTTCGAAATAGATCTAATTAGCTCCACCCTAATGTATATATATGAACATTTTTCACTACGCTACTATTTAATATTTTTTTATATTTCTCTTCACCCTAACATATTTGCAATTTAAAAAACTTTAAAGCGGTACTTATTGTTGTTGGGAATACTTTTAGTTAAAAATAAAAAAAAACACAATGTTTATGATTTGTTTCAACGACACAATAAGATTGTGCGTGTGCGTGTACGAGCAAGTGTAAAAAGACAAACAGAAAACTAACTGCAATATTTTGCATATTTTTCTTATTATTTCTAATACATTTTTTCACAAAGCATAATTTGCTTTTTCATCAAAACGTTTTTTTACTACCCCCATATTTAAAATAAGTTTTCCAACAATTTTTTATTTTAATATTTTTTTTTACAAAAACATTCTAAGCGATCAGTGTATGTTAAAAATATTCTATAACACGGTGTAATTTTTATAATCTCTACTATGTTTGTTATTCTAAAAACGAACGTTTGTTTCATTCTAATCGTTCAAACACGACATTTTTCGTGTTCGTTTAAACAAGCACAGCAAATTTTTTAATTTGTTATTTAGCATCATAGTAAACATTCTCATTCGCAAACACTGTACTCTAAAAATAGTGTACTCTGAAGCGAATGATTTGGTGTAAGCGAAGAAGGGAATACATTTGAGCTCATGTCTGGTGTTTATGAATCCAATCCAATTCCAATCAAAGAGAAAATGAGAAAATTTCCGTTCGAAAACGAAAATGTGCGTTCATGAATTCCATTCAGTTGGTTTGACAGTTGGAAAATTTTCGTCAACGTTTGGCTTCGGGGATTTGTAACAAAAGTTGAAAATAATTAATTTAAAAAAAAAAATTAAAAACAAAAGTTAAATGAAAAAATGTGAGTAAGATGTTCTTTTTTGTTTTCGATTTTTTAACAAATATTTTTCCACTTTTTTTTTAAAAGGGGAAGGTACAAAAATTAATGAGCAAAATGCAGTTAGTTCTTCATGAGTTTGTGGAAATAAATACCGATATAGAAGGGATTTGTATTTTAAGGCCTTAAATATAAACGAAAGTAATTCACATTAAAAAATGTGAAAATAAAATTTTCAATTTTTTTTGTGTCCTAGGCTTTTCAAATCACATGAAAATTTCCGAATCACATGAAATCAAGCTTAGTGTTTTGTTGATCACGTTTTCATTCGAAGTTAAAATCGAATAATTAAAATTTAAAACATCACAAGGAAAAAAGTGCATTCGTTTCTTTTTTTCTTTTAAAAAGAAATTTGGATGTGAAATCTAGAACACCAAAAAAATTCGGAAATTTTCATTTTCACATTTTTTATGTGAATTACTTTTTTTGGAACAGCGGCCCTAGATTTAATTTCCGAAAAAGTAAAACGAATGCACTTTTTTCTATAATTTTAAATTTTTAGTTATTCGATTTTAACTTTGAGTGAAAACGTAAACAACAGAACACCAAATTGGATTTCATGTGATTCGGAAAAAATGAATTGAAAAGTTATGAAAGGCAGAACAGAGGCCTTTGTAAAGTGTGTATGATACTTGCTTTTTTAAGAACTTTTTCAAAGGCAGAATGCCCTTAATAAAGTTCTTGAAAAAAGTATCATACACACTTTAGCTTATTAACAAAAAAAATATTTAGTCATTTCGATTCCGAAATGGGCGCAAAAAATAATAAGAGTCCAAATGGGCAAAAAGTTACCGATGTTTAAAAAAAAATCATAAAAAAGAACAAATAAGCTAAAACTTTATACTAAATATGACCCAAAAATATGCATTTATAGCCTTTTTTAAAAGCAAATTATTTGATGTGCAAAGACATTTATCCTGAGCCAATTAAATATGTGAAACAACTGGTATTTTTCCATACAAAATGCCAGATCCTAAGTATATATTAGACTTAAGGAAAACAAAAGATGGGTTTGTATAAAATCCCTTCCTTAAGCCCCTATGACACTACATTTTTTTTTGTATTGATGGAATTTATGTGAACAGTGCAAATATATCACCATAGGAAATCTGAATAAGTGTGAATAGTAAAAGCATACTAAAAAAATCAGTAAACGTCAAATTTTATTCTTGTGTTATCGATAAATTTGGTTATCAAATGATTGAATGTCAAAAAAAATGTAAAAATTTTACATTTTTTTTTGACATTTACGCATGAATGATATTAAGTGTTGCCAACTTTTCTGTTTTTCATTAAATGAAGCGATTTTTTGTTTTTTTGACGGTTTTTGGTATTTATTAAGCGGGTTTTTATTTAAATAAAAGTAATCATCACTATTTGTTTGTTTATTTTATGTTTCTTTTTCATTTCTTCTTTTGCTGTTTCATTCTATCAATTAATAAAAAATAAAATACAAAAAAAATGTAGTGTCATAGGGACTTTAATGGATCAATAATCAAAAAAAATTAATTCAAAACAAATGCTTGACAGTTTTTTTTACAAACTGCATTATTATAACAACTCTGACTTTGACTTTCTAACAGAGTTGCTATAAAATACGACTCTGTATTTGCAAAAACAGAGTCATATTTTGTAAATACTTGTGTCTCCGCTAAGTTCGAACGTAATAGATATTTTTTTTCGAACAAAGCAATTCGTCACGGTTTCATGAACGCTTCGAAAATTGGAAACGGATTTGAATTTCGTTTCCAATCCAATTTGGTTGAGGATTCATGAACGGCCTGATTACCTCTATCACTAGAGTATAGGGTATACAAAATACGGTCCAACTTATGAACTATACATTAGCCTGTCCCGAAAAATACCCCTTTTTGGAATTTCGCTTTGTAATAGCAAAAAATTAATCGCATTACTGAGCTGATATTTGGAAAAATAATAAAAAAAAAATCGAGCCTGTCTTTGCCTCCCTACAACCGGTAATAGTTCGCAATTGTTGTGTATTTTGTCAAAAAAATATATTTTTTGTTTTGACCTCTATTGGTGTCAAGATTCGCAAAATATTTAGTTCATTAAGGGAAAGATATTTAAAAAGTTTTCATGGAATAATTTTGGTTCACTAGAGCATTTTAAGAACAAAAAATCTAAGTTTTGGACAATATTGAAAAAAATATTTTTTTCACTATTTTTTGCAACAAAAATTGAAAAGTGGATCAAATTTCATCATGCAAGTATTTTTCCCTGAATGTATTCTTCATTCTACAAATTTTGACACCAATTGCGGCCAAAACACTACGATTTCGAACTTCAACCGGTTGTAGGGAGGCAAAGACAGACTCCAATTTTTTTGGACAATTTTTTCTATTATCAGCATTCGAAAGAGCATCGTTTTTCTGCTATTACCTTAATTCTTAATTTTCGGGACAGGCTACTATACATATAATAATTGTGTATCGATGTAATTTTACACAAAATTTTTTTGCTACCGTAATTCGTTTTAATAGTTAAACAATCTTTTTTATTTTTTTTATTTATTTATTTTTATTTTTCTGTATTTCTATACAACAAGACATACATCTTTTAATTATAGTATGAAACTAAGAGTAGTTATAATAAAAAAGTTGTTTCAAAGTATATATAAGACAAAGATGAAAAAAATGAAAAAAAAAAAAATATATATATTCTTTTTATTTCCAGTACCACGAAGATATTGATAAAAGTAAATATTGTTCTCAATCATATGTAACACGTTGGGGTTTCATGTTTTCGGATTATATGTGTCGTGATATTGCCATACCATTGATACCTGGGCGCCATTGTCCTCAGAATACTAATTTACATGCCATTATAACACCAGCTCCAAGTACTTGTGCTGATAATGAATCATATATATCATTGGGTACTACAGCTTCATATGCTACTAAAGCCGTTGCTAGTTCTAAAATCTATTACGATGATCAAAAGACAACTGTTTCGGATGTTTCTGCTAGTAAGACTTATACTAATGATTTCCCAGCATTGGGTGGGCCAGTACGCAAGAAACCATCGTCAACAGCTTCAAAACAACCACAAAAATCTACACGTAGATTTAATGACTGTGCGGCATCGGATGGTGGCCCAGATGATGATTATACTGATCTTAATCCTTGGACATCACGTTCACGCAATGTTCCACCTGAACCGGAAACTTCTCATTTTAATATTGATTGCACCAAAGATGATTTAAGTTCGGATACTGATGATTTTAATTCGGTTGCTAGTTTTGGTCGTGGACGTGCTGCTTCTTTACTCAATACATCTTTAAATAGTACAACAGCTAGCAGTTCGGGGCGTGGCCGCTTTTTACGTCATTAAAAAGTAGATATTTTGAAAATACTGGTAAAAATCTCTTTTGAATGAAAGTGAGCTTTAATTACATCAACGTTTTTTAATTAGCTTGAAAAGCAGTAACATTTTTTTCTTTTTTTTATTGAATTCGTGTTTAATTTTAATTTAAACTTTTAATAAATCTTTTGCATACAATAAGTTAAAAATTTATGTTCGTTTTTAAATGTGCCCTAAAAATAAAGTCTTAAGCCTCTCTCTGTTCCAAAAAAGTAATTAACATAAATGTAAAAATTAAATTGTCCGATTTTTTTCGGTGTTCTTGATTTTACTTCCGAAATTTTTTTCGCAGCTTGTTTCACATAAATAAAGTTTGGTTGCCATCCATAATCGACATATTAGTTTTTCGTCAATAACTCTGTAAATATTTATTGACCCGATTTGGTTCGATCTTTTTATGCACTTTCAGAAATTTTTAACCCGTAAAAAAATATTTTCCGACAAACTTGGCAACCCTAGTTAGTGTGTAAAAAAACTCCAAAACTACTCGGCCGATTTACAAAATTTTAGCGTCAATGTGTCGAGCGTAAAATTCGAAATAAAATAGCATATAAAAAATAAAAAAATAAAAAAAAAATATTTTGGTAAAAAAACAAAAGATGAACCACTGCTTTTTTTGTCAAAAAACTTTTAGATTTTTTTCCTACATATTTATTATTTAATTTATGTAGAATTTCACGCTCGACACATTGATGCTAAATTTTTGTAAATCCGTCCAGTTGTTTCGGAGATATAACGATTTTAAGATTTTTTGGATTTCAGAAAAATTTAAATTTCGAATTCTTTCGAAAAAATTGGTAAAATCGCTATAACTCCAAAACTACTGGACCGATTTACAAAATTTTAGCGTCAATGTGTCGAGCGTGAAATTCTAAATAATATAGCTATTAAAAAATTACAAAAATCAAAAAAAAAAATTTTGGCCAAAAAAAAAACGATGGACTATAGTCCATCGCTATAACTCCAAAACTACTGGACCGATTTACAAAATTTTAGCGTCAATGTGTCGAGCGTGAAATTCTAAATAATATACCTATTAAAAAATTACAAAAATCAAAAAAAAAAATTCTTTCGAAAAAATTGGTAAAATCGCTATAACTCCAAAACTACTGGACTGATTTACAAAATTTTAGCGTCAATGTGTCGAGCGTGAAATTCTAAATAATATAGCTATTAAAAAATAACAAAAATCAAAAAAAAATTTTTGGCCAAAAAAAAACGATGGACTAACTAACCATTGCTTTTTTTTGTCAAAAAACTTTTAGATATTTTTCCTACTTATTTGGTATCTATTTTATGTAGAATTTCACGCTCGACACATTGATGCTAAATTTTTGTAAATCCGTCCAGTAGTTTCGGAGATATAATGATTTTAAGATTTTTTGGATTTCAGAAAAATTTTAATTTCGAATTCTTTCGAAAAAATTGGTAAAATCGCTATAACTCCAAAACTACTGGACCGATTTACAAAATTTTAGCGTTAATGTGTCGAGCGTGAAATTCTAAATTATATAGCTATTAAAAAATTACAAAAATCAAAAAAAAAATTTTTGGCCAAAAAAAAAACGATGGACTAACCACTGCTTTTTTTGTCAAAAAACTTTTAGATTTTTTTCCTACTTATTTGGTATCTATTTTATGTAGAATTTCACGCTCGACACATTGATGCTAAATTTTTGTAAATCCGTCCAGTAGTTTCGGAGATATAACGATTTTAAGATTTTTTGGATTTCAGAAAAATTTTAATTTCGAATTCTTTCGAAAAAATTGGTAAAATCGCTATAACTCCAAAACTACTGGACCGATTTACAAAATTTTAGCGTCAATGTGTCGAGCGTGAAATTCTAAATTATATAGCTATTAAAAAATTACAAAAATCAAAAAAAAAATTTTTGGCCAAAAAAAAACGATGGACTAACCACTGCTTTTTTTGTCAAAAAACTTTTAGATTTTTTTCCTACTTATTTGGTATCTATTTTATGTAGAATTTCACGCTCGACACATTGATGCTAAATTTTTGTAGATCCGTCCAGTAGTTTCGGAGATATAACGATTTTAAGATTTTTTGGATTTCAGAAAAATTTAAATTTCGAATTCTTTCGAAAAATTTGGTAAAATCGCTATAACTCCAAAACTACTGGACCGATTTACAAAATTTTAGCGTCAATGTGTCGAGCGTGAAATTCTAAATAATATAGCTATTAAAAAATTACAAAAATCAAAAAAAAAAAAACGATGGACTAACTAACCACTGCTTTTTTTGTCAAAAAACTTTTAGATTTTTTTCCTACTTATTTGGTATCTATTTCATGTAGAATTTCACGCTCGACACATTGATGCTAATTTTTTGTAAATCCGTCCAGTAGTTTCGGATATATAACGATTTTAAGATTTTTTGGATTTCAGAAAAATTTAAATTTCGAATTCTTTCGAAAAAATTGGTAAAATCGCTATAACTCCAAAACTACTGGACCGATTTACAAAATTTTAGCGTCAATGTGTCGAGCGTGAAATTCTAAATAATATAGCTATTAAAAAATTACAAAAATCAAAAAAAAAAAATTTTGGCCAAAAAAAAACGATGGACTAACCACTGCTTTTTTTGTCAAAAAACTTTTAGATTTTTTTTTCTACTTATTTGGTATCTATTTTATGTAGAATTTTACGCTCGACACATTGATGCTAAATTTTTGTAAATCCGTCCAGTAGTTTCGGAGATATAACGATTTTAAGATTTTTTGGATTTCTGAAAAATTTAAATTTCGAATTCTTTCGAAAAAATTGGTAAAATCGCTATAACTCCAAAACTACTGGACCGATTTACAAAATTTTAGCGTCAATGTGTCGAGCGTGAAATTCTAAATAATATAGCTATTAAAAAATTACAAAAATAAAAAAAAAAAAATTTTGGCCAAAAAAAAAACGATGGACTATAGTCCATCGCTATAACTCCAAAACTACTGGACCGATTTACAAAATTTTAGCGTCAATGTGTCGAGCGTGAAATTCTAAATAATATAACTATTAAAAAATTACAAAAATAAAAAAAAAAATTCTTTCGAAAAAAATTGGTAAAATCGCTATAACTCCAAAACTACTGGACTGATTTACAAAATTTTAGCGTCAATGTGTCGAGCGTGAAATTCTAAATAATATAGCTATTAAAAAATAACAAAAATCAAAAACAAATTTTTTGGCCAAAAAAAAACGATGGACTAACCACTGCTTTTTTTGTCAAAAAAACTTTTAGATTTTTTTCCTACTTATTTGGTATCTATTTTATGTAGAATTTTACGCTCGACACATTGATGCTAAATTTTTGTAAATCCGTCCAGTAGTTTCGGAGATATAACGATTTTAAAATTTTTTGGATTTCAGAAAAATTTAAATTTCGAATTCTTTCGAAAAAATTGGTAAAATCGCTATAACTCCAAAACTACTGGACCGATTTACAAAATTTTAGCGTCAATGTGTCGAGCGTGAAATTCTAAATAATATAGCTATTAAAAAATTACAAAAATCAAAAAAAAAATTTTTGGCCAAAAAAAAAAAAAACGATGGACTAACCACTGCTTTTTTTGTCAAAAAACTTTTAAATTTTTTTCCTACTTATTTGGTATCTATTTTATGTAGAATTTCACGCTCGACACATTGATGCTAATTTTTTGTAAATCCGTCCAGTAGTTTCGGAGATATAACAATTTTAAGATTTTTTGGATTTCAGAAAAATTTAAATTTCGAATTCTTTCGAAAAAATTGGTAAAATCGCTATAACTCCAAAACTACTGGACCGATTTACAAAATTTTAGCGTCAATGTGTCGAGCGTGAAATTCTAAATAATATAGCTATTAAAAAATTACAAAAATCAAAAAAAAAATTTTTGGCAAAAAACTTTTAGATTTTATTCCTACTTTTTGGTATCTATTTTATGTAGAACTTCACGCTCGACACATCGATGCTAATTTTTTGTAAATCCGTCCAGTAGTTTCGGAGATATAACGATTTTAAGATTTTTTGGATTTCAGAAAAATTTAAATTTCGAATTCTTTCGAAAAAATTGGTAAAATCGCTATAACTCCAAAACTACTGGACCGATTTACAAAATTTTAGCGTCAATGTGTCGAGCGTGAAATTCTAAATAATATAACAATTAAAAAATTACAAAAATCAAAAAAAAAATTTTTGGCCAAAAAAAAACGATGGACTAACCACTGCTTTTTTTGTCAAAAAACTTTTAAATTTTTTTCCTACTTATTTGGTATCTATTTTATGTAGAATTTCACGCTCGACACATTGATGCTAATTTTTTGTAAATCCGTCCAGTAGTTTCGGAGATATAACAATTTTAAGATTTTTTGGATTTCAGAAAAATTTAAATTTCGAATTCTTTCGAAAAAATTGGTAAAATCGCTATAACTCCAAAACTACTGGACCGATTTACAAAATTTTAGCGTCAATGTGTCGAGCGTGAAATTCTAAATAATATAGCTATTAAAAAATTACAAAAATCAAAAAAAAAATTTTTGGCAAAAAACTTTTAGATTTTATTCCTACTTTTTGGTATCTATTTTATGTAGAACTTCACGCTCGACACATCGATGCTAATTTTTTGTAAATCCGTCCAGGAGTTTCGGAGATATAACGATTTTAAGATTTTTTGGATTTCAGAAAAATTTAAATTTCGAATTCTTTCGAAAAAATTGGTAAAATCGCTATAACTCCAAAACTACTGGACCGATTTACAAAATTTTAGCGTCAATGTGTCGAGCGTGAAATTCTAAATAATATAACAATTAAAAAATTACAAAAATCAAAAAAAAAATTTTTGGCCAAAAAAAAACGATGGACTAACCACTGCTTTTTTTGTCAAAAAACTTTTAGATTTTTTTCCTACTTATTTGGTATCTATTTTATGTAGAATTTCACGCTCGACACATTGATGCTAATTTTTTGTAAATCCGTCCAGTAGTTTCGGAGATATAACGATTTTAAGATTTTTTGGATTTCAGAAAAATTTAAATTTCGAATTCTTTCGAAAAAATTGGTAAAATCGCTATAACTCCAAAACTACTGGACCGATTTACAAAATTTTAGCGTCAATGTGTCGAGCGTGAAATTCTAAATAATATAGCTATTAAAAAATTACAAAAATCAAAAAAAATATTTTTGGCCAAAAAAAAACGATGGACTACTGCTTTTTTTGTCAAAAAACTTTTAGATTTTTTTTCCTACTTATTTGGTATCTATTTTATGTAGAATTTCACGCTCGACACATTGATGCTAATTTTTTGTAAATCCGTCCAGTAGTTTCGGAGATATTACGATTTTAAGATTTTTTGGATTTCAGAAAAATTTAAATTCGAATTCTTTCGAAAAAATTGGTAAAATCGCTATAACTCCAAAACTACTAGACCGATTTACAAAATTTTAGCGTCAATGTGTCGAGCGTAAAATTCTAAATAATATAGCTATTAAAAAATTACAAAAATCAAAAAAAAAAATTTTGGCCAAAAAAAAAACGATGGAACACTGCTTTTTTTGTCAAAAAACTTTTAGATTTTTTTTTCCTACTTATTTGGTATCTATTTTATGTAGAATTTCACGCTCGACACATTGATGCTAAATTTTTGTAAATCCGTCCAGTAGTTTCGGAGATATAACGATTTTAAGATTTTTTGGATTTCAGAAAAATTTAAATTTCGAATTCTTTCGAAAAAATTGGTAAAATCGCTATAACTCCAAAACTACTGGACCGATTTACAAAATTTTAGCGTCAATGTGTCGAGCGTGAAATTCTAAATAATATATCTATTAAAAAATTACAAAAATCAAAAAAAAAAAATTCTTTCGAAAAAATTGGTAAAATCGCTATAACTCCAAAACTACTGGACTGATTTACAAAATTTTAGCGTCAATGTGTCGAGCGTGAAATTCTAAATAATATAGCTATTAAAAAATAACAAAAATCAAAAAAAAATTTTTGGCCAAAAAAAAACGATGGACTAACCACTGCTTTTTTTTGTCAAAAAACTTTTAGATTTTTTTCCTACTTATTTGGTATCTATTTTATGTAGAATTTTACGCTCGACACATTGATGCTAAATTTTTGTAAATCC
Source organism: Pegoplata infirma (assembly GCA_963921195.1). Lineage (NCBI taxonomy): Eukaryota > Metazoa > Arthropoda > Insecta > Diptera > Anthomyiidae > Pegoplata > Pegoplata infirma. The sequence goes on from OY992540.1 coordinate 204,216,140, forward strand.
GTCCAGTAGTTTCGGAGATATAACGATTTTAAGATTTTTTGGATTTCAGAAAAATTTAAATTTCGAATTCTTTCGAAAAAATTGGTAAAATCGCTATAACTCCAAAACTACTGGACCGATTTACAAAATTTTAGGGTCAATGTGTCGAGCGTGAAATTCTAAATAATATAGCTATTAAAAAATTACAAAAATCAAAAAAAAAAATTTTGGCCAAAAAAAAACGATGGACTAACCACTGCTTTTTTTGTCAAAAAACTTTTAGATTTTATTTCTACTTATTTGGTATCTATTTTATGTAGAATTTTACGCTCGACACATTGATGCTAAATTTTTGTAAATCCGTCCAGTAGTTTCGGAGATATAACGATTTTAAGATTTTTTGGATTTCAGAAAAATTTAAATTTCGAATTCTTTCGAAAAAATTGGTAAAAACTACTGGACCGATTTACAAAATTTTAGCGTCAATGTGTCGAGCGTGAAATTCTAAATAATATAGCTATTAAAAAATTACAAAAATCAAAAAAAAAATTTTTGGCCAAAAAAAAAAACGATGGACTAACCACTGCTTTTTTTGTCAAAAAACTTTTAGATTTTTTTCCTACTTATTTGGTATCTATTCTATGTAGAATTTCACGCTCGACACATTGATGCTAATTTTTTGTAAATCCGTCCAGTAGTTTCGGAGATATAACGATTTTAAGATTTTTTGGATTTCAGAAAAATTTAAATTTCGAATTCTTTCGAAAAAATTGGTAAAATCGCTATAACTCCAAAACTACTGGACCGATTTACAAAATTTTAGGGTCAATGTGTCGAGCGTGAAATTCTAAATAATATAGCTATTAAAAAATTACAAAAATCAAAAAAAAAATTTTGGCCAAAAAAAAACGATGGACTAACCACTGCTTTTTTTGTCAAAAAACTTTTAGATTTTTTTCCTACTTATTTGGTATCTATTCTATGTAGAATTTCACGCTCGACACATTGATGCTAATTTTTTGTAAATCCGTCCAGTAGTTTCGGAGATATAACGATTTTAAGATTTTTTGGATTTCAGAAAAATTTAAATTTCGAATTCTTTCGAAAAAATTGGTAAAATCGCTATAACTCCAAAACTACTGGACCGATTTACAAAATTTTAGCGTCAATGTGTCGAGCGTGAAATTCTAAATAATATAGCTATTAAGAAATTACAAAAATCAAAAAAAAAATTCTTTCGAAAAAATATGGTAAAATCGCTATAACTCCATAACTACTGGACTGATTTACAAAATTTTAGCGTCAATGTGTCGAGCGTGAAATTCTAAATAATATAGCTATTAAAAAATTACAAAAATCAAAAAAAAAATTTTTGGCCAAAAAAAAACGATGGACTAACCACTGCTTTTTTTGTCAAAAAACTTTTAGATTTTTTTCCTACTTATTTGGTATCTATTTTATGTAGAATTTCACGCTCGACACATTGATGATAATTTTTTGTAAATCCGTCCAGTAGTTTCGGAGATATAACGATTTTAAGATTTTTTGGATTTCAGAAAAATTTAAATTTCGAATTCTTTCGAAAAAATTGGTAAAATCGCTATAACTCCAAAACTACTGGACCGATTTACAAAATTTTAGCGTCAATGTGTCGAGCGTGAAATTCTAAATAATATAGCTAACAATAAGTATTAAAAAATTACAAAAATCAAAAAAAAAATTTTTGGCCAAAAAAAAAAAAACGATGGACGAACCACTGCTTTTTTTGTCAAAAAACTTTTAGATTTTATTTCTACTTATTTGGTTTTTTTTTTTATGTAGAATTTTACGCTCGACACATTGATGCTAAATTTTTGTAAATCCGTCCAGTAGTTTCGGAGATATAACGATTTTAAGATTTTTTGGATTTCAGAAAAATTTAAATTTCGAATTCTTTCGAAAAAATTGGTAAAATCGCTATAACTCCAAAACTACTGGACCGATTTACAAAATTTTAGCGTCAATGTGTCGAGCGTGAAATTCTAAATAATATAGCTATTAAAAAATTACAAAAATAAAAAAAATAAAATTTTTGGCCAAAAAAAAACGATGGACTAACCACTGCTTTTTTTGTCAAAAAACTTTTAGATTTTTTTCCTACTTATTTGGTATCTATTTTATGTAGAATTTCACGCTCGACACATTGATGCTAAATTTTTGTAAATCCGTCCAGTAGTTTCGGAGATATAACGATTTTAAGATTTTTTGGATTTCAGAAAAATTTAAATTTCGAATTCTTTCGAAAAAATTGGTAAAATCGCTATAACTCCAAAACTACTGGACCGATTTACAAAATTTTAGCGTCAATGTGTCGAGCGTGAAATTCTAAATAATATAGCTAACAATAAGTATTAAAAAATTACAAAAATCAAAAAAAAAATTTTTGGCCAAAAAAAAAAAAACGATGGACGAACCACTGCTTTTTTTGTCAAAAAACTTTTAGATTTTATTTCTACTTATTTGGTTTTTTTTTTTATGTAGAATTTTACGCTCGACACATTGATGCTAAATTTTTGTAAATCCGTCCAGTAGTTTCGGAGATATAACGATTTTAAGATTTTTTGGATTTCAGAAAAATTTAAATTTCGAATTCTTTCGAAAAAATTGGTAAAATCGCTATAACTCCAAAACTACTGGACCGATTTACAAAATTTTAGCGTCAATGTGTCGAGCGTGAAATTCTAAATAATATAGCTATTAAAAAATTACAAAAATAAAAAAAAAAATTTTTTGCCAAAAAAAAAACGATGGACTAACCACTGCTTTTTTTGTCAAAAAACTTTTAGATTTTTTTCCTACTTATTTGGTATCTATTTTATGTAGAATTTCACGCTCGACACATTGATGCTAAATTTTTGTAAATCCGTCCAGTAGTTTCGGAGATATAACGATTTTAAGATTTTTTGGATTTCAGAAAAATTTAAATTTCGAATTCTTTCGAAAAAATTGGTAAAATCGCTATAACTCCAAAACTACTGGACCGATTTACAAAATTTTAGCGTCAATGTGTCGAGCGTGAAATTCTAAATAATATAGCTATTAAAAAATTACAAAAATAAAAAAAATAAAATTTTTGGCCAAAAAAAAACGATGGACTAACCACTGCTTTTTTTGTCAAAAAACTTTTAGATTTTTTTCCTACTTATTTGGTATCTATTTTATGTAGAATTTCACGCTCGACACATTGATGCTAAATTTTTGTAAATCCGTCCAGTAGTTTCGGAGATATAACGATTTTAAGATTTTTTGGTTTCAGAAAAATTTAAATTTCGAAAAAATTGGTAAAATCGCTATAACTCCAAAACTACTGGACCGATTTACAAAATTTTAGCGTCAATGTGTCGAGCGTGAAATTCTAAATAATATAGCTATTAAAAAATTACAAAAATCAAAAAAAAAATTTTTGGCCAAAAATAAAACGATGGACTAACCACTGCTTTTTTTGTCAAAAAACTTTTAGATTTTTTTTCTACTTATTTGGTATCTATTTTATGTAGAATTTTACGCTCGACACATTGATGCTAAATTTTTGTAAATCCGTCCAGTAGTTTCGGAGATATAACGATTTTAAGATTTTTTGGATTTGAGAAAAATTTAAATTTCGAATATGGTAAGTATCTATTTTATGTAGAATTTCACGCTCGACACATTGATGCAAAATTTTTGTAAATCCGTCTAGTAGTTTCGGAGATATAACGATTTTAAGATTTTTTGAATTTCAGAAAAAAACGATGGACTAACCACTGCTTTTTTTGTCAAAAATCTTTTGGATTTTTTTCCTACTTATTTGATATCTATTTTATGTAGAATTTCACGCTCGACACATTGATGCTCAATTTTTGTAAATCCGTCCAGTAGTTTCGAAGATATAACGATTTTAAGATTTTTTTGATTTGAGAAAAATTAAAATTTCGAATTCTCTCAAGGGTTGCCACAATTTAGGTTTTCGTCAATAACTCGGGAAATATTGGCCCGATTTGGCTCGGAGACCTATACGTCCCAACTTTTTATGCTCTTATGTAACCAAAATTTTTACCCCGTAAAAAATGATTTTTCGACAAACTTAGCAACTCTAGTCAGTGCGTAAGAAAAAATATGGTTAAATCGCTATAACTCCTAAACTACTGGACCGACTTACAAAATTTTAGCGTCAATGTGTCGAGCGTGAAATTCTAAATAATATAGCTATTAAAAAATAAAAAAAATATTTTGGAAAAAAAAAGATGGACTAACACTGATTTTTTTATCAAAAAACTTTTGGATTTTTTTTTCCTACTTATTTAATATCTATTTTATGTAGAATTTCACGCTCGACACATTGATGCTAAATTTTTGTAAATCCGTCCAGTAGTTTCGGAGATATAACGATTTTAAGATTTTTTGGATTTCAGAAAAATTTAAATTTCGAATTCTCTCGAATAACCCAAATTTGTATCCCGCAAAAAAAGATTTTTCGACAAGCTTGGCAACCCTAGTCAGCGCGTTTGAAAAAATATTGTAAAATCGTTATAACTCCAAAACTGCTAGACCGATTTACAAAATTTTAGCGTTAATGTTTCGAGTATGAAATTCTAAATAATATAGAGATTAAAAAAGAACAAAAATAAAAAAAAATATTTTGGCAAAAAAAAAAAAAAAATATGGTAAAATCGTTATAACTCCAAAAATACTGGACCGATTTACTAAATTTTTGCGTCAATGTATCGAGCGAGAAATTTTAAATAATATAGAGATTAAAAAAGAACAAAAATAAAAAAAAAATATTTTGGTCAAAAAACTTTTCGATTTTTTCTACTTTTCTGATGTCAATTTTATGTCAACCCTAGTCAGCGCGTTTAAAAAAAATATGGTAAAATCGTTATAAATCCAAAACTACTGGACCGATTTCCAAATTTTAGCGTTAAAGTGTCGAGCGTGAAATTCTAAATAATATAGAGATTAAAAAAGAACAAAAATAAAAAAAAATATTTTGTCCAAGAAAAACCTCTTGTTTTTTAGTCAAAAAACTTTTCGTTCTTTTGGGTACATATTTAATATCTATATTATATAGCATTTCACGCTTGACACATTGATGCTAAAACTTTGTAAATCCGTTCAGTAGTTTCGGAGACATAAAGGTTTAGATTTTTTTTATTTACCAAATTTAAAATTTTAAATTCTCTTAAGGGTTGTTACAATTAAGTTTTTCCTCAATATTGACCCCATACTCACTTTTGGCTATTTTTTCAGGTTTTTTTTTTTTAAATGCATACTTTAATTTAACAAATAAAAAAAAAACATTAAAACATTTTTAATATTTTTGCATTTTTTTTATTTAGAATGTACAATAAATAAATTGTGTGTGTGTTTTTGTTGTTTGTTTTCGATTTTTTTTTGTTTCAATCCGTGGTTATTAAAAACTGTTGTTAAAGATATATATTTAAAGTTTTTTTACTTTTCTGTTTTTTTAATTATTATATTAATCGTTATACAAAAATTCTTAATTTAAACACAAAAAAATAAAGTCAACATAGGCCAAAACATATACACTTTTAAAATTAATTATTTAATCTAAAATAAATCCAAATAAATTTCGTTAATAAATAAACTAAATTAATACGTGATTTAACGTTTTTCAAGTGGTAAAGATGAGAATTGAACTACCCAGTGAAAGATGATACATGTTACATGTATGATCATATATGATCATATTTGCAACATATATGTCCATATTTTTACATATCGTTGGCTTAGTCGGCAAATCTGTGAAGTCCATTTTTATAAACATTGAGATTTCAATTTAGTATGTATTCCCGTGTAAAAAAATAATTATATCAAAATTATCAATTATCAATGGGCATTGCAAGTAAAGGTGGAAAGTTCTTGATTGCCATTCACTTGGGAGTGGCCAGGAACGATTCCTTTGTTGCATTGTCAATGCAGCTCACGACCTCCGGCTTTAGGCCAGGTATTCCCCGGGCAATGGCTTTTGGACACCCGTCCAAAGCTAGCGAATGTGAGAAGGCATCCTGCCTGGAGGATAGCTGGCAGCCCCAGCACCAGGATCGGTTGCGGAAGCCTAATCAGCTACTTCATCCTAAAACTAAATGATTAACGAAACCACAACAAATGAAATAAAACGATATGATCTACCGATGACAACCTTTAGCATGAAAACCCGGACAAGATTTGGAACATGGAATGTTAGAACGCTAATGGAGGCATCACGCCTGGCTCAATTGAGCAAAGAATTTATGAATTACAACTTATTATTTTTGGGCATAAGTGAAATGAGATGGCCTGATTCAGGAGAAACTACAACAACAAACGGACTTCACCTTTTGTATTCTGGTAAACCCGCCAACGAAAAAAGATCATCTGGTGTTGGTTTTCTTCTCTCCAGGGAAGCACATAAAGCTCTTATTAGCTGGAAACCATACTCTGACCGCATAATCGCCATTAGATTACGCACACGCGCCAGAAACCTTACATGCATCCAATGTTATGCGCCTACAGAAGTCTCCGATTTTGACGTGAAAGAAGAATTCTACAGCCTTCTTGATCGAGCAATCACATCTTCAAATCGTGGTGATATACTGGTAGTAATGGGCGACTTCAATGCTCAAATAGGCTCAGATAACACCGGCCTGGAAAGTATCATGGGTGTACACGGCTTGGGCCAAAGATCCGAAAACGGGGAATTATTTATGAATATGTGCGCAGAAAATAATCTGGTAATAGGGGGCACACTGTTCCCACACAAACCAAAACACAAAATAACATGGGTATCACCCGACCATGTTACAGAGAACCAAATAGACCATATAGCTATATCTAGAAAATGGCGTGGTTCTTTGTTGGATGTGCGAAATAAAAAGAGGTGCTGATGTAGCCAGTGACCATCATCTACTCATCGCAAGTGTGCGCATAAAGATAGCGGCTATAAAAAAGAAAGACCCACGTATATCTAAGAGATTCGATGTTAGTAGACTGAAAATCCCATCCGTCGCATCGAACTTTTCTAATGCCATAAATGAATCGTTGACGTCAACACCTCAAGATCAACGAAGGAATTGGAAAGTTACAAAAAATATACTAGTGAATGCTGCCACAGAACATATAGGTCTCAAAGAAAATAAACGTAAAGAATGGCTATCTGAAGAGACATGGACAATAATTAATGAAAGAAAGAAACTTAAATCTGCACTTAACTCTGCAAAAACACGAAGTGAAAAGTCGACTCTTCAAAACCAACATGCAAGCCTAGATCGTAAAGTAAAACGCAGTGCCCGCAAAGACAAACGCGCATGGACGAATGCCATAGCCGAAGAGGCTCAAGCAGCGGCAGAGACGAACCGCACCAGTGACTTGTACCGACTCATCAAGAAGTTATCAAGTAACAGCTACTCAGTCACAGGTAAACCAGTGAAAGACAACTCTGGCACACTAATCACGTCCAAAGACGAACAGCTTGAACTTTGGGCTACACACTTCTCTGAAATGTTCACCCCACGCCCACAAGAAACTGCACCTATATGTAGCTGCATCAATCACAACACACGATCAAATATCAGTATTACCCCTCCAGTAATGTCTGAGATTGTACAAGCCGTAAAAGCGCTTAAAAACAACAAAAGTCCGGGCAACGACAACATATCTCCAGAGCTCCTTAAGTTAAACTCCAGAACGAGCGCAGAACTTATTTTTCCCATTATTGAGGAAATCTGGTTATCAGAGATAATTCCAGACGAGCTAAAAGAAGGTATTATAGTGAAGATCCCCAAGAAGGGCGACTTAACAAATCGTAACAACTGGCGGGGCATCACACTATTAAGTATGATCAATAAAGTTTTAGCCCACGTTATAACTAAGAGGTTATCGGACTCTTTAATGCCAGATTTAAGAAGACAACAGGCTGGTTTTTGCCCCAAAAAGTCATGCGTTGATCACATTAACTCACTAAGAGTAATAGTAGAGCAGTCAGTTGAATGGCGATCTCCTCTTTACCTTATATTTATCGATTTTGAAAAGGCATTTGACACCCTGGCACATGATGTGATTTGGAATGCTCTTGAGTGTAAAGGCGTCCCACGTAAACTTATCCAACTTATAAAATGCCTATACACAGGAGCAAGTTGCCGAATTCTACACGATGGCATGCTTAGCCGTAAGATTGAGGTTGGTACAGGCGTTCGTCAAGGGTGTGTAATGTCACCACTGCTCTTTAATATCGTGCTAGATATTGTGATGCAGCACGCAATGGTGGGCAACCGAGGAATCGTATGGGGTTTAAACGAGCGATTAGAGGACCTCGAATACGCAGATGACATATGCCTCCTTTCTCACAGCCACACTGATATGTCCACAAAATTGGAACGACTTATAGACATATCAGAGAAGGCGGGGCTCAAGATAAATATAAAAATGACAAAAGTCATGCGTATTAACGCCGAAAACGTAAATTCCTTCCAAATAAATAATGAAACTTTAGAAGAAGTCGATACATTCTGCTATCTCGGAGCCATTATCAATCGAACTGGAGGATCTAGCGAAGATATTGCTAGTCGAATAAAAAAGGGCACCCAATCCTTTGGTCTGCTCAATAAAGTGTGGAAATCGTCCACAATATCACGTCGTATTAAAATTAATATATTCAACTCCAACGTAAAATCAACGTTGTTATATGGATGCGAAACTTGGAACGCTGCCTCCCGAGACATTAAATCCTTGCAAGTTTTCGTTAACAAATGTCTTCGAAGAATTCTACGAATCTTCTGGCCACGAACTATTTCGAACATCAACCTGTGGCGCGAAACAATGCAAACACCGCTGTGCGTAGAAATACAGAGAAGAAAGTGGAATTGGATCGGACATACACTCCGCAAACAACCGTCCGATATTGCCCGAAATGCTATTGAATGGAACCCTCAGGGAAGTCGTAGAACAGGGCGACCAGCTCATACGTGGCGAAGACAAATCGACTCCGAGATAAGAAAAATGCGTAAAAGCTGGAGCGAAGTAAAAAGCATAGCGATTGATAGATCTGAGTGGAGGAAGTTTGTTGAGGCCCTATGCTCCTTATAGGATCGAAGGGAATATATATATATATATATATATATATATATATCAATTTACGGATCAAAACATATCTGAAGCAGATATTAATATATATGGAGTAGATCTGATTACATCTATTTATATATAATCCATATATGTTTTTATCAAAGGAGATATGTTTTGATATAATTATTTTTTTACACGGGTTGTACAAAAAATACATCATTTGAAAAAAAAAAATTAATAAATATAAATTTAAATGTGGTGATCTAAAGAAAAATACTAAGTTCTCTCAAAATATGTTTTTAATCTCAAAGTTTTCATCTCTTCAAAAACTGTGGGGAAAATATGAAAATCCCACCGATTAGTTTAGAGTAATCTCGTAATAATACTTTGCACAATTTTTTTTAAAACAACTTAAAATATAATACGTTAAATTTAAATTATAATAATAATACTTAAAATAGTTTTTAAAGCAAATACAACAAAGTTTCTGAAGTGTTATTTGAAAATTTACATTTTACATATAATTGTTTTTTGTTAATACTTTTACAGTTTTGTCGTTTTTTTTTTGGTTTAAAATATTAATTATAGTTAAACTGATTACATATTTGGTTTAAACATTAAAATTAAAATAAATAATTTTTATTAAATCGTTAGTGATAATTAAAAAAAAAAAATAGATAAAATTTCTAGTCGATTAAAACCGACTAATTTGAAATAAACTACACCTTATTATTTAATTTAGCAGTAGAAGAAACCATTGCTGTTTTTAAAGATATTTTGAAATACAGCATTTAAGCATACAATTTGCTCCTTAAAATAAATTCAGAGTCCCAGAAATTTTTTCTGTAAGATTCTAAGTATTTTTTATCTAAGACGAAATCTTATAAAAAAAGCTTTTGTAAATATTTATTGCTCAAAAAAAGATCATTTTGACATAGGTTCTTCTATTAAAATATAGCTTTTTTCCCTAACAAGCTTTATTACATAACAAGCTTTTTATAATCCTTAACATAAAGCAAGAAAGTTTGTTGAAAGTTTTCACAGAAAAAAATTTTTATATCAAAATTTTTCCAAAAAGATCTTTGTTTTCTTAAAAGCTTTTAAGATATTTTCACTGAATTGTAAAATTTTTGAGAATCTATGAACTTTTGTATGCATAAGTCTTAAGATGTTAGAATATTAAAAAAAAAACTGTGAAAAGTTTGGAGCTTTCTAAAAGAAAGCTTTTGGAATTTATGGACTTTTACAAAAATATGTCATAATCAAAAATTTTTAGAAAATTTTTTAAACTCTGATAAAGTTTTAACAAAAAAAAAATCCATTTATTAAATTTTTTTCTATAAAAAATATTTTTTTCCTTAAAAGCAATCTAAAATAAAAGCTTTTAAGATACTTAAGTTAATTACAGAATCTATGGACTTTTGTATGCCTAAGTCTTTAGATATATGAAATATTTAAAATTAAATCAACTGTGTAAGTTGATAACTTTTTAATATAAAGCTTTTATGAATCTATGGACTTCTTTTTGTATGTTTCCTTGTACGTTACAAAAATGGAAACAAAGTCATAATTAAAAATCTTTAGAAAGAAAAACTTTAAAAATCTGATAAATTCTCAATAAAAAAATTCTTATATCATTTTTTTTTTTTTAATTATTTTTTTTCTTAAAATATATCTAACACAAAAGCTTTTTATAAAATTTTATTGAAAAAAAACTATGAACTTCCTAAAAGAAAGCTTTTTGCATAAGTCTTTAGATGTATTTAATATTTCAAATAAAAAAGTGTTTAACGTTGGAAACTTTTCTAATATAAAGCTTTTACGAATCTATGGACTTTTGCAAAAATAAGTCATAATCAAAAATCTTTAAAAAGAAAAATTTTAAAAATCTGATTAATTTTCAACAAAAAAAAAATCCTTATACATTATAAACTTTTTTAACAAAAAGTTAATTTTTTTCCATAAAAGCTATCTAACATAAAAGCTTTTAAGATACTTTTATTAAATACAGAATCTATGAACTTTTGCATGCATAAGTCTATAGATGTATGGAATATTTTAAATTGAAAAAAGTGTGTACAGTTAAGCATTTTGTTAATATAAAGCTTTTGGGAATCTGTGGACTTTTACAAAAATTAGTCATAATCAAAACTGTTTTAAAAAAAGCTTTTAGGAATCTATGGACTTTTGCAAAAATAAGTCATAATCAAAAATCTTTAAAAAGAAAAATTTTAAAAATCTGATTAATTTTCAACAAAAAAAATCCTTATACATTATAAACTTTTTTTTAACAAAATGTTAATTTTTTTCCATAAAAGCTATCTAACATAAAAGCTTTTAAGATACTTTTATTAAATACAGAATCTATGAACTTTTGCATGCATAAGTCTTTAGATGTATGGAATATTTTAAATTGAAAAATGTGTGTAAAGTTGAGCATTCTTTTAATATAAAGCTTTTGGGAATCTGTGGACTTTTACAAAAATTAGTCATAATCAAAACTGTTTAAAATTTTTTTTTTAAAATCTGATAAAAATTCAACAAAAAAATCCTTACATTATTTTTTTTTTTTAACAAAAAGTTATTTTTTTTCTTAAAAGCTATTTAACATAAAAGCTTTTAAGATACTTTTATTGAACAACGAATTTATGGAATTTTGTGTGCATAAGTCTTTAGATGTATGGAACATTTCAAATTAAAAAAGTGTGTTAAGTTAAGAACTTTTTCTAAAATAAAGCTTTTGGAAATCTAAGGACTTTTGCAAAAATAAGTCATCAAAAATCTTAATAAATTTTTAAAATCTTGTAAAGTTTCAAAAAAAAAAGTCGGAAATTAAAGTTTTTCTTTAAAGCTATCTACAGAAAAGCTTTAAAGATAATTTCATTGAGGTGTATAATTTTAAGAATCTATGGACTTTTGCATGCATAAGTCTTTAGATGTGTGGAATATGTATTTCAATTTAAGAAAGTCTTAAGGTTTGAACTTAAGATAAGAAATATTTTTTTTGAATCTATGAGATTCATCCAAAACCTTTAGAAAGAAAAATGTTTAAAGTTTGGAAAAGTAAAAAAATAAAATATTTTTTTGCAACAAAAAGCTCTTATTTTCTTGGTATCTATTGGACTTTTGCAAAAATAAGTCCTGCAAAACCTTGGAAAGAAATATGTACAAGCAAAGTCCAGAAACATTTTTTTTTTTTAAGAAAAAGCTTTAATTTTCTTGAAAGCTATCTAACATAAAAAACGTTATGATACCTTTATTGAACTGAAAAATTTTACAAATAATGGACTTAAGAAAACATCTTTTTGAAATCAATGAAATTTTTAAAAATCTTTCAATATAAGGAGTGAGATCATAAAAATGTTAACACACATTTTTGCCTACAACTTTGGTTTAAAGCTTCCAAATTTTTTTTTTTTCGGCAGTTTACATTTTAAAAATATGTCAGTTAATAAATTAATTTACATCATGAGTTTTAATTTGCAATTTTTTACACAATAGACGATGAAAGAAAAGTGCGTTCAAAAATAATTAAATATTTTCAACAAAACCAAACATGGACATACAAAAAAATTGCCAAAGAAACTAATGTATGCCGCCAAACAGTTTCAAAAGTGGTAAAAAGGTATCTGGAACACCTAACAATTGAAAGGAAGCCGGGAACAGGAACAACGACTGGTTATCGTAACATTGGTAAGGCATATAAAGTTAAAAGCATCCTTAAGAGAGCTCCTAACACATCTGGCAGAAAAACAGCTCGGTTAGCCCAATGCTCAGACTTTTTTGTACGTAAAGTGAAACGTAAGGCGGGACTAAAGTCCTACAAAGTTCAAAAAGTTCCCGATAGAAACGCTTTTAAAATTTGGAGGCCAAAACCAGAGCTAGAAAATTGAAATCAAATTTTATAAAAAAATACAACTGTTGTGTAATGGACGACGAAACTTATGTCCTGGCTGATTTTGCGCAGCTCCCTGGTCAAGAATTTTATGTTTCCGATGTTCGAGGAAATGTTGCGGAAAAATTTCGGTCAAAAAAGCAAACGAAATTCCCCAAAAAATTCCTAGTATGGCAAGCCATATGTAGCTGCGGCCAAAGAAGCCAGTCATTTGTGACATCTGGTTCTATAAACAGCGAAATTTATATCAAGGAGTGTTTGCAGAAGAGACTTCTTCCGTTCTTGAGTCAGCACAATGTATCCACTTACTTTTGGCCCGATTTAGCATCTTGTCACTACAGCAAGAAAGCGCTAGAGTGGTATAATGATAATAATGTGGTTTTTGTACCAAGAGAGGCAAATTCACCAAACTGCCCGGAGCTCAGGCCAGTGGAGAGATATTGGGCTCTTGTTAAAAAAGAATTAAAGGGCACAAAAAAGGTCTCCCAGGACATGCAAGATTTCAAACGTAGATGGACCACCTGCTCTAAAAAGGTGACAGAAACTACCATAAAAGCCTTAATGGGAGGGTTTCCGGAAAAAGTGGATAACTTTGTTCGTAGTGGTTAGAGTTCCATGCGGTTTTTTTGTTATGATTTTGTATTAAATTTTATTTAATAAAAATTTGGTTTGAAGTCTTAAAATTCAGTAGTCTGTTTTTTATTTAACTTCATGTGTGTTAACGTTTTTATGATCTCACTCCTTAAAGCTTTCATAATTTCTTTTCCAAAAATTCCAGACTCTTAAATCAGGGGGGGGGGGGGGGTTATTGCGTTATTCGATTCGAAAGAAACTGTTTGAATTCGGACTATTTTAAAAACAAAACAAAATGTTGTTCGAAAAGCTTTTATTTCAAATCGAATTACACAGTAACCCCCAAGCTTTTTTTTCAAAAAAAGATTAAAAGTATTCTAAAAAATTCTTTGGTACCAAACACTAATAAAAAAAACATTTTGTGTAAAAAAAGCTTCATTACATAAGGTTTTTATATAAAAATGTTTTAAAATATTTTCTTTACATTACATTAATCAATGAATATGTAACAAAATACAATAGAAAGCTTTTTAAAATCGAAAATACTTTTGCAGTAAAAGGGACTTGAAAACTATAAAATTTTCCAACCAAAAAGCTTTAAAGTTTTTATGTTTAAACTTTTTTTGTATTCTTATATTCCAGATACTTAACCCGAAAATAAAACTTATATTCTGAAAGTTTCTTGGTTTAAAAACATTAGAAAAAGCTCAGGCTTAAAGTTTTAAAACTGTTTAGATTTAAGCTTTTAAACTGTTTAAAACTTTTCCAAATTGTCAGCGTTTTTATAAATAGAAATTAAAAATATAAATTAAACGTAAAATGAAAGTTTTTTGTAAGAAACTTTATACTTGACTATGTAAGTCTACAAAGAAAAGCTCTGAGTTAAAAAATACTAAAATCTACTGCTAAGAATTCTGTATATAAAAGCACCTCAGTTTAATAAATCTTTTGATAAAAGAAATATATTTTAAAAGCTTTTTTGTGTAGTTAAAGGAATATTACAATTTAATATAGCCTTAAACTTTTGGATATAAAAAGCATTTTATTTAATTAGAACTTTTGTGTTCCAAAACATATTTTAAAAGCCTTTTTGTGTTGTTAAATGAATATAACAATTTAAGAATAAGAGATTTAAGCTTTTGGATATAAAAAGCTTTTAACATATTTGGTACTTTTGTATTCCAAAAAAGCTTTCAACGGAGGAATTTACAAAAAAAAAAAAATGATTGTATAAAGTCTCTCTTAAAAAATTGTCAAGATTTTGTGAAAATTAAAAAATCATTAAAAAAAAAGCTTTACCAGTATATGTTGCCCTTTTAGGTGTAGAATATTTTTAAAAATAAGTTGTGTCTGTATTTATGTATTGCAAATTATAATTATTAGATTAATGCACTATAGCTTGAGTCTTTGTTAAAATGGTATCCTTAAATTCTTTTGCCGTTGTATGAACAATATCTTGAGCTTGACTTGTTGCCGGCAAAGATTTCATAGTAAAATCACAATGACTCAATGACTTTGTTGATGTTGTGGTAGCCGCCAACAGTGATGTAGCGGATGTTGATTGTTTTAATGCCGTCATTCCGTTGTCGATTGAAGATCTTCTAGATTTATTCGATGCATAACGTTGTAAAACCTCATTTGATGCCTTCTTATATGCATCCTGCATTTCTTTGTGAACTTTCTCCATTAATTCGGGTAAATCATCTTTGGTTAGACCCTGTGTGGGTATTGGTGGCAATGTGGTCACTATAATATTGCCAGCATTCAAGATTTTCTTTTTGTCATTCAAAAAACTACTGTATGAACTAAAGACAACCGGTAATATGGGTATTTGTTCATCGATGGCCATATGAAAGGCACCCTTTTTAAAGGCATGTATATCGCCGGTATTGCGTCTGGTGCCCTCGGGAAATACCCATAATTTGATTTTTTGTTTTTTGATACGACTATTAACTTGATTTAAGGTATTACGAGCTTTTTCTCCACGAACGCGATCAATAAATATAAGTCCTGCCAACCAGGCAGCCAAACCGAAGGGCCAGACATAGAATAATTCACGTTTTGCCACCACAGTACATTTGTTCATGACGTGCCAAATGTTGAACATGCCTGGAAAGAGATGTTAAATAAATAAAGTATATGTAACACATTTATAAAAACTGCACCATTTTTAGATAAAGTTCAAAAATTCTACTGGTGAATTAACATGGCCGTCTTAAGGTATGACGGGGCCCAAGAGCACAATTGAATTTTGGGCCCCGCTTGAAGATAAACATTTTTTTGATTATGATTTTATATTAATTGTGGTTAATTGGTTTCTTTAAGTAAATTAGACTTTTTCTGTACGAAAAATTTATTAGAAACTGAGACTTTTTCTATACGAAAAATGCTTCAGAAACTGAGATATCTTCTATACGTAAAGGTCTTCGAAACTGAGATAGAAAAAGTCTCAGGTTCTGAAACGAAAAAAAAAAAACAAAAAATGTCTCAGAAACTGACAGTTTTTCTATACGAAAAACGTCTCACAAACTGAGACTTTTTCTTTACAAAAAATGTCTCACCAAATAAGAATTTTTCTAATGTCACACAAAATGAGAAGTTTTCTTACAAAAAATGTCTCAGAAACTAAAATTTTTTCTATACGAAAAATGGTTCAGAAACTTGACTTTTTCTACACGAAAACTGTCTTAGAAACTCGACTTTTTCTAAACGAAAAATGACTCAGAAACTGAGACTTTTTCTATACGAATAATGTTTCAGAAACTGAGACTTTTTCTTTACGAAAAATGTTTAAGAAACTGAGATTTTTTCTAAACGAAAAATGTTTCAGAAACTGAGATTTTTTCTAAACGAAAAATGTCCTAGAAACTCAAACTTTTTCTAGGCGAAAAATATCTTAAAAACTGAGACTTTTTCTATGCGAAAATGTCTCAGAAACTGAGACTTTTCTATACGAAAAATGTTTCAGAAACTGAAGCTTTTTCTATACGAAAAATATCCAGAACCAGTTCTTTTTTATGCGAAAAATGTCTTAGAAACTGAGACTTTTTCTATACAAAAAATTCCTCAGAAACTTTTTCTATACAAAAAATGTCTCAGACGCCTTTTCTATACCCAAAATGTCTTAAAAACTGAGACTTTTTCTATAAAAAAAACTCTGCGAAAAATGTCTCAGAAACTCAAAACTATGAAACTATACGAAAAATGTCACAGAATATATTATTGAATAAAAAATGCGTATTTTGACATATCGTTTTGAACAGTTAGATTGAGCTCGAAAAAATCGTGTTATCTAATAAAATATGATTTTGTGACTATTTAAATTAAGACAATTACTAAATATACATTCTCTATTACTTACCCAATACATCCAATGAAGATTGATGATTTGCTACTATAATACACGCTTGATCCTTTTCGAGATATTCTTTGCCCCGTAACTCCCATTTTAAACCAATTAGGTTAGTTACTCGATGACAAAAGGTACTTGCCCAGCTGAAAATAAGAGTAAAAAATGGGTAAATTAGAATAGTAAAAACAATGGATAAAATGTTCCTCTACATTCGAAAAATAATTCAGTAAACTTGTATGATAAAAAACTCGTAATTAGAGCAAACGAAACTGAAAACCGGTGGGCCGATTTTTTATACCCTCCACTTAGTGATAGAGGGTATATATAAGTTTGTCATTCCGTTTGTAACTCATCGAAATATCGGTCTGGGACCCCATAAAGTATATATATTTATGATGCCCGATTCTGTCGATCTGTCTGTCTGTCTGTGGAAAATGCTGTCACGGACAAAATATTGCACAGAGATGACTGAATCTTAACATATATATTGGAAGTTCTCCCGAGAAGTTTGGTATTGCATTTGAGCGATATCGGTTCAGCGGTTCAAAAGTTATGAACGAAAATGTAAGCACACCTCAAAAATTTCAGAACATTCAACATAACCTAAAAATACAAAATGCTTTAATTCGGCTTCTGGTTGACATATGTCGACCTAATTGAACACCAAATGGTATTTAAACAAGTACGAACATATTTTTTTGACAAAAAAAAAGAAAAAAATCGCGGATTTTTTTTTTTAACAAAATTTTTTTTTGCGGAAATTTTTTTTTTAATTTTTTTTTCAAAAGTAATTTCCTTTTAAATAAAGTTTTTTGCAATAATCTTTTTGAAATTGTGGAGGGTATCACTACATTCGGCAAGGCCGAATTTAACTTTTTTACTTGTTTATTTTAAAAAACCCGACCGGTTTCGGTTTTTGTTTTAAATTCGGTTATTCGAAAAAATTTTAAGTCGGTTTAACCGTTTGTTTACATGATCAGATTTATCGAGATGGAAAATTTTAACAATTTGATATTCGCTTTAGTTTTAAACTCGTCTCAAAAGTTTAAACTTTTTGTGTATTTTATGTAAAAAGTAAAAAAAAAAATTAAAACGCGAATAATGTCCAAAATTTTGAGCCATATTTAGCAAAAAAAAAAATTGATTAAGTGCCAGTTTACAGAAGGCGAACGATACACACGAACGAAAATTTTACATGTATTTTATTGTTGTTACAATAACAAAACACATGCAAAATTTTCGTTCGTGTGTATCGTTCGCCTTCTGTAAACTGGCACTAAGAATTTTCAACAAAAATCAGCATCTGTTGACCATAATCGTGGTTTGAGATTTGTCTGTAATATTTTTATCTTAAGAACGCTAAATTTTTTAATTTTGCACCGTATTTGGTTATAAATTCGAACATGAATTTGGTCAATCATCGTTTTTTTTATTTTGAGCGCTGGTAGCCTTTGCAATTTTTTTTCATAAATTTTTTTTTCAATTAGCTCTTCAATGGTCATTGTTCGGCTGGTATTCGGTCACGATGTTTTTTATATTAAAACCGAAACCGGTTTTTGAAGTTTTATAATAAACCGAAAACCGGGTTTTGAAAATCACCGATTTTTTGGATACTCTACTCGTAATAAAGTACTTTGTTTTAGTAACATAACCTTAAAATATTTTAGCTGAGGAAATTAAGAAAAATGTAGGAAAACTCAGTAAAACTAAGAACAAATCAGAAAAGAATTGCAAAACAAACAAGGGAAGTCCTCCAACCGTTATACACCGATTTGCCTGAAACTTAAAATATATATAAAGAAGACGATTTTAAGGTTGGGGTGTCTAGCTTAAAATCGCTCTGATTTTCGCTAAAATCTATTAGTTTTTTCACCGTTTTTTATTTTTAAAAAAATCTACAATCGCCTCTATAAACATGACTGTGTTAATCATATTTTAAGAGCGTCACATTTTGATTGAATCATTATATGTTTATAGCAATCATAACATGATTGGACAATCTTATTTCTTTATCTCCACGTTTATTAAAATAAATAAAAACAAAATTAAAATAAAACCTTTCAACATTTTTTTTTAATAAAATTAGTATTCATATTAAAAATGTTGTTACCAAAGAAATACCGTCCAGTTTTATAATTTTTTTTATCAGAATCTTATTTGTTTAGGAGTGCCATATATTTATAAAACAAATAGAAATTAATTTTTGAAGTACATCGCATAAAGATTGTAACGAATACTTAAATACATAGATTTTTTTAAATTATCAAAACAAATCAATTTATATTTATTCTACTACAATAAAAAAAAAAAAAATAGGTTTATAACATTTTTTTATCAAAAGTGTTTTAATTATTCAAACGAAATGATAAAAAATTTTGCGATATGAAAATATTTCAATGCGTTTTATTTCCAATAAAAATTGGAGTATAATTAAAATACTATTTATTATATTACTTAAGCTGGAATACTCAATGCTCCGTCACAGACCGACAACAGACACAACAGACCGACCGTCACAGATACTGATTCGAAAATTATGACAGGTGTCAAAAATGTAGTCTTAAACCATATGGTTAATTTTTCCTATTTATTCTACTAATTGGGTTAGAAAGAGAAAACTAATATAATGCGTCATAAGAAAAATAGAGGCCAGATCGGTTTTTATTGTTTTACTCACTCCTAATTAGTAGAAAGTGTTGCCATGTTAGCAAACTCTACTGTAGAGTTTGAATTAGTTTGTGACTCCGTCTTTCTTAGTAGAAAGTGTTGCCATGTTAGCAAACTGTACTGTAGAGTTTGAATTAGTTTGTGACTCCGTCTTAAAATAACTCTCCGTTAAAAAATTTTGACATAAGGCTCCGTTAAATCGTGTAACACGTAACTGGACCATAGACTAATACAGACTCGACAATTATGACAGGTGTCAAAAATGTAGTCTTAAACCATATGGTTAATTTTTTCAATTTATTCTACTAATTGGGTTAGAAAGAGAAAACTAATATAACACGCCATAAGAAAAATAGATGCCAGATCGGTTTTTATTGTTTCACTCACTGCTAATTAGTATAACGTTTCCTAAAAAAATCGCTTAGTTTTTCTACGTTTTTTTTTGTAAAAAACTCTACTATCGAGTCTGTATTAGTTTGTGACTGAACATTGAGTAATCCACCTTTAATGGTTTTTAGAAAACATTAACCTTATATTAGGACAATTTATACAAGCAACTACTTTGCTAAATCAACAGCCATTAATGGTTTTAATGTTATGTATACAAATCCAAAGGGATTATCAAAAATTAATTCATTTCTAATGATGACAACTTTATTTATAACAACTTAATAAAGTATTTCTTGTTAAATTGATTGTCATTAATGTTAGTAAAAACATTGTAAATTAAAGTGGGTTGAAATCAAAAGAAAGCATTTGGCAAAATCTTAAATATAAGTCTGACAGATTCTACTTGAAAGATTTTTTAGTCCACTCTAGTCAAAATAAATAAAAATGTTATAGATATTCAAAAAATTATTACATCATTTTATTTATTTGAGTTATAAGGAAAAATCATTGATTTCTTTCATAAAATCAAAGAATTTTTGTTAATGACGCTAAAGAATTTAATTTCTTACAATACAGTGACAGAATACGATATTGTTCAGAATCTGATAACTTTGTCGCACGAGATTACGATTAGTATGCATCCACTTTTATAAAACATAAGTATGTTTCCATGGACATGTTTTGGGGGAAAAAAGAGTGTTTAAAAAAAATAATGATATTATTATGTCAGCTGTTTGTGTAGTATGTAGTTGTTGTTTTTAACTACAATCTTAGTTGTTTTTGTATGAAAAATCTAAACAACTTTTTATTGTAGTTCTTTTCAAAAATAACTACAAAAAATATACTACATTGTAGTGACAGCTATTTTATGCAGTTGTTTTTAGTTTTCTTTATGAACAATTTTCTAGAAATTTTTAGTGGAAACGAATGTGTCGAAGGAGTTGGTCGTACGTGATGCGACGGAAATTATTTTTCAACCAAATAAAAAAAACTTAATAAATTGAATGACAGTTTATAAAATTTAATTTTAACAACAAAAATATATTTTTGGAAAAATATTCTTCTTGAGCAAAAGAAAATAAGTGCATACGTGAGGTAACAAGTATTTAATTATAATAACAAGTGTTTAATAATTGAGGAAAAGTTTTTGGATTCCCGGGATTTTGTGGGATATTTTGAATCCTGGTATTTTTGGCAAATTTTTAGTAACAATCAAAAAGTGGCTTCATTTAATGAAAAACAGAAAAGAAGGCTACAATTAATAACATTATCATTATCTAAAATTTTTAACTTTTTTTTTGACATTTAGTCATTTGATAACCAAAATTATCGATAATACAAGAATAAAATTTGACGTTTACTGTTTTTTTAGTATGTTTTTACTCTTTACACTTGTTCAGATTTCTTATGGTGTTATATTTACACTGCACACAAAAATTTCATCAATATCGGTGTTAAAATTTTGTAAATACGTCCAGTAGTTTCGGAGATATAATGATTTTAAAGTTTTTTATTTAACAAAATTAAAGTTTTAAATTCTCTCCGGGGTTGCTACAATTTAGTTTTTCGTCAAAACCTCGTGCAATATCAGATCGATTTGACTCGGAGACCTATTTGTCCCAACTTTTTATAATCTTTCAGAAAATGTAACCTAAATTTTTATCCCGTGAAAAAAAAAAAAATTTCGACAAACTTGGCAGTCCTAGTTAGTGTGTGAGAGAAAATATGTTAAAATCGTTATAACTCCGAAACTACTGGACCGATTTCTTAAATTTTGGCATCAAAGTGTCAAGCGTAAAATTCTAAATAATATAGCACTAAAGTAAGAAACAAAATTATGAAAATATATTTTGGCCAAAAAAAATTCACGATCGACACATTGGTGTTAAAATTTTGTAAATCCGTCCAGAAGTTTCGGAGATAAACGATTTTAAGATTTTTTTCAAAATTAAAGTTTCTAATTATCTCCAGGGTTGCTACAATTTAGTTTTTCGTCAATAACTCGGGAGATATTGGCCCGATTTGGCTCAGAGACCTATACATCCCAACTTTTCATGCTCTTTCAGAATATGTAACCCAAATTTTTATCCCGCAAAAAAAGATTTTTCGACAAACTTGGCAACCCTAGTCAGCGTGTGTGAAAAAAATGGTAAAATCGATATAACTCCAAATCTGGACCGATTTATAAAATTTTAGCCTTAATTTGTCGAGCGTCAAATTCTTAATAACATAGCGATTAAAAAACAACAAAAATAAAAAAATATTTTGCCCAAAAAAAAGAGAAGGCTAACCACTGCTTTTTTTGTCAAAAAAAACTTTTCATTTTTTTTCTGCTTTTATGTAGAATTTTACAATCGACACATTGATGCAAAAATTTTGTAAATCCGTCCAGTAGTTTCGGAGATATAAGGATTTTAAAATTTTTCTATTTGAGAAAAATTAAAATTTCGAATTCTCTCAAGGGTTGCCACAATTTAGTTTTTAGTCAATAACTCGGGAAATATTGGCCTGATTTGGCTCAGAGACCTATACGTTCCAACTTTTTATGCTCTTTCAGAATATGTAACCCAAATTTTAATCCCGTAAAAAAGATTTTTCGACAAACTTGGCAACCCTACTCAGTGCGTGAGTAAAAATATGGTAAAATCGTTATAATTCCAAAACTACTGGACCAATTTACAAAATTTTAACAAAAATAAAAAAAATCACTGCTTTTTTGTCAAAAAACTTTTCGATTTTTTTCTACGGTTTTGATATTAATTTTATGTAGAATTTGATGCTAAAATTTTGAAAGTCCGTCCAGTAGTTTCGGAGATATAACGATTTTAAGTTTTTCGTCAATAACTCGGGAAATATTGGCCCGATTTGGCTCAGAGACCTATACGTCCCAACTTTTTATGCTCTTTGAAAATATGTAACCCAAATTTTTATCCCGTAAAAAAAGATTTTTCGACAAACTTAGCAACCCTACTCAGTGCGTGAGAAAAAATATGGTAAAATCGTTATAACTCCAAAACTACTGCACCAATTTACAAAATTTTAACAAAAATAAAAAAAGTCACTGCTTTTTGTCAAAAACCATTTCGATTTTTTTTTTCTACTTTTTAGATATCAATTTTATGTAGAATTTCACGCTCGACAAATTTATGCTAAAATTTCGTAAATCTGTCCAGTAGTTTCGGAGATGTAACGATTTCAAGATTTTTTTTTATTGAGAAAAATTAAAATTTCGAATTCTCTCAAGGGTTGTTTCGGGATTTGTCAGATCCCACATATCGATTAAGTCTTGCAAAAAATTACCAACTTAAATAAATTTAAAACAGGAAAATGATTTTCTTGATAATTATTCTATGAGAATATCATAGTTTTAATTAGTAAAGGAAATAATGACCTCGAGCTAGAAAAAAACCTACTCAAAATATAATATTTTAAAGGTGGAATAAAAAATTTTTTTTATTAATAAAAATTAATAAGAATTTTGTTTTAATAATTAATATTAAAATTAAAAAAACACTCTTTAATTTAAACAAAAATTAAGCCAATAGAAGAAAAGATATACATAACTTTTTTTTTGTTGGACTGACATTCATTTGCCACCCTGTATTACAGCAAAAAGTAATAGCTTTCAAAAAGTTATTACGTTAATTAGCTAGATATTTAAGTATGCACACACAAACATATATGTATTTATGTTTGTATTTAATTTTATTTAGGCTTTCACCAATCAATTCAATCAACAAAATTAATAATTAATATATGACATTCTATTATGGGCAAACAACATTAAATCCCCTATAAATATATAGAGCACAGTGTAACATAATGTTGAAAATATGTGGAATAAATACCCAGGCAGAAATTACGACTCTTCTAAAAATACAATACCATTATAACATTGGATATACAAAAATACGACTTTAAAAATTCAATACCTTGAAAACAAAAAATTCGATACCATTACAACATTGGACTTAAAAAGAACCAACGTTACATAAGAGTTTAAAATTATAATCCGAAAAAGTTTACTATGGTAAACTTTTACAAAATTTCTGACTTTATTCAATTATTTCTTTATACCTTTTTTTAACAAGAGAAAATTCTTAAATTTTGAACATACGACGTTAAACTAAAAAAAAAACGCAAAAAAATCGAAAAAATCGATTTTTTTTGACAAAAAATATAAAATAAAAACAAAATTTAAAAAGCTAACGTTTAATTCTCTGCAAACTAAAAATTTAATTTAATTTGCATTTAAATGCAACATTTTTATGCTACAACAAGTTCAAAGTCCTGCATTTGGACCTAGAGGATTAGAAAATGTCGTTTTTTTTTTGCATGTTGGAGGGTATAAAAGATTCGTCACAGCCGTATTTAACGCTCTTGTTATTTCCGTTATCGAAATAAAGACTTCACCAATATTTCCGATTATCAAAATACTGTTACTGTTAATTCGGTTCTATAAACCAAAAAATTTCGATTTATTTTTACTTATTTTCGGTACACAATCTTGATAAAAATATTAAAATTTTAACTTACAAAAATATCGGCTTTTTACAGGTTGGAAAAAGTCGGCTTGTTAAAAAAGTCAAATTTGTCTAAAATTGACTTAGAAAAGTCTAATTTTTTGTTGCGACTGTATAACCCGGATATTAAAAAAATTAAAAAAATTTATTTTGAAAAATTTATATTTATTTAAAATTATTTTTATAAACTGCATTTCTAATACCCCAAACTTGCGGCAAAATATGTCGAAATAACGTTATCCAGTGTTGTCTTTGAACACCATCCTAAGGTCATAAACTTATTATTACAATGTAATTTTAATCTAGTAAATTTAATTTTTTGGTGTTGTGACAACGTAGGAAACAAAAGTCAGGCGATTGTTTTTTGGCGTTATCATTTCAATGTTATAGTAACACCATCAATTTTGTAAATAGGATCTCACTTTGGTGTTGGAATGCCCTCCGCCAACTCTATTCTGACGTTATTCCGATTGCATTTTTCTGTCTGGGTAGTCTAAAACACGACATTCGTTTCTGTGTAAGATAAACAAGGAGGAAGTCTAATATTTATGACAGATGTCAAAAATGTTATCTTCAACCATAAATTTAATTATTTAATTGTTTGCTAGAACGAGCAAACTAACTAACAATAAGTTTTTTTTTTAATTGATTCACTCATTCATGAAAGGTAGAATTTCCATGTTAAGTAAAAGTCCTATTTTTTTTGTGGAGATGTGTATGTTGATTAAATAATTCAGAACCAACCAAAAAACTGATTTTAAATTTTTTGTTAGTTAGGTCCTTTTGCATTTTAGGTGACGATATAGTCTGTCTCTCTTCTCCAATTTATGCAATGTCAATCTTCTTATAAAATACAATAGACACCGTGCATTCACACTAACGATTAATGACCTTTTTGATTTCCATGTAACAGAAGTTTTTGCTAGACTATATAGAAAAAAACTGTAAGTGCAATGACATTCTTAAATAATAATTTAAAATGTATTGCAATGCAGAATTCCTTTCACTTTCAATCGAATCATCATAGCACAAGTTTTACTATTATTATTCAAACACAATAGTGAAATTTAAGAACATAAAGTGCGTATGATACTTGCTTGTTTCAAGTTACTTGTTGCTGCATTTATTAGGGTTTTTCTATAAAAATTTCGATAACTTTAACCAAAAATTTTGAATTTATCGAAATTCCCATAGAAAAACCCTAATAAATGCAGCAACAAGTAACTTGAAACAAGCAAGTATCATAAAGGCATAAGCAAAGCTGTGTTTTATTAAAGTTAATTAAACAATTGTGTTTTAGTATGAAGTTATTCTATTGTATTGATTTTATTTTAGTAAAACCCATATTTATTTGTAATCTGCAGTTTTCTTTATAAATACAAGAAAGGAGTCCTTAAGGATTCTAACGATTTTCTTGAAGCTTTCATATATTTACTTAGATAAGTTTGACAGCGACAATTTTTGAAGAAACAAGCGTTATTTAATAAAAAAAAATCGCTAAACTCTTTTAATGCCGTAAAGATGGCATCACTGTAGATGGCATCACTGTTTTTGCTATTGTTAAAATGCGGCAACACTGAAGTGAGAGAGAGGGAGATGTATTTGTTTCTAAATGTTCTGTTAAAAAATAACTTCTTTAAAATGTAACTTATTCATACAAACTTTGACAGAAGTTTTCGTTAGTAGCTAACTGCATATTGTACAACAAGCCCTTAAGCGAAAAAAATGTTTTGAACAATTTTTCGACTACAAAATTTTTCTATATATGAAAATTGACTGATATTTTCTCATGACAAATTATCAGATCTGTCATTTTTTTTCAAACGATGTCAATTAAAATAAAAACAATTTGGCCGCCCTAACTCTTCCCACCCCTAGTAAAAATTTCTCATCTAAAATCGTTTTCCGAAAATTTTCTTGGTATTTTTCGTTGTTGTTTAAATTTTCCAACTGTAATAATCATTTATGGTCGCTATCGTTAAAATAAGATAATATAGAGAGACAATAAACTTTATTTTTTATCTTTATGGCCAACGCTAATAAAAACAAGTGAAAATTAAATTTAGCTAGGTCGAATTCATGAATACCCTCGCAGTCTCAGTTAAAACAGTGTTTAGCGGATTATTTTAAAACAACAAAAACAAGTAAAAAAATAATAGTCGGTCAAGAGCGACTATATGATACCCTACACCAGTGTTTTCCGGAAAATGGGTCCCAAGTCCAAACATGGACCGATTTGATCCATTTTTCGTTAGATCTTTAATTAGTGTAGAATACACACTAGCGCGTCCCGAATTCGGCTTTTTTTCGAGTTTGAAAATGCTTGCCCCCTCAAAAGATGGGGTTTTAGGACCCTTTTACGGGAAAAATAACAAAAAAAGTTTTGGTCAAAAACCCAGTTGGCTACCAGCGGATAAAGATTGCAGTCTTAGTGCATTTTGAAAAAAAAAAATTTTTTTTGTTTTTTAAAAAATGTATGCCAAAAGTTGCGCAATATAGAGTACATTCCTGGAAAAATATTAATAAAATTTCCATGGAGTAATTTTGGTGCAGCGTTGCATCTTAAAGATGAAAAGTGTGACTTCATTTTTTTTTATTTTTTCTTTTAAGCTAAATTGGTCTCAAAACCTGCGCAAAAGAGCTCACATTCATTAAAACTGTGTCTATGCAGATTTTGAGACTAATTTAGCTTAAAAGAAAAAAAAAGTAAAAATTAAGTACACCTTTTGATCTTTGAGATGCAACGCTGCACCAAAATTACTCCATGGAAATTTTATTAATATTTTTCCTCAAATGTACTCTATATTGCGCAACTTTTGGCGTCAAATTTTTGGACAACAAAAAAAAAAGTTTTTTTCAAAATGCACTAAGATTGCAATCTTTAGTTGCTGGTAGCCAACTGGTTTTTTGTCCAAAAATTTTTTTGTTATTTTTCCCGTAAAAGGGTCCTAAATCCCCATCGTTTGATGGGGCAAGCTAAAAATATTTGAATTCGGGACGCGCTAATACACACACAAACAAATAATGAGTGAAATGGCCGTATTTGTGTTGCCAATAAACCGATTTTACTGAATATCGGAAAAAAATTTATATGGGTCTAAGTCCAAAAATGATCCATTATATTCAGAATTGATTAGGCTAACAAAGTACACGTTTAATACCTACAAACAAAATTATGATGAAATATTTCCAAATTCTGATTAATTTTTTTTTAAAAATAAAAATTGTTTTATTCGACCTTTAAAATATTATATATTGAGGATGTTTATTCTGGCTCGAGGTCATTATTTTCTTTACTAATTAAAACCACCATCTCATAGCATAATTTTCAAGAAAATTATTTTTCTGTTTTAAATTTATTTATGTTGGTCATTTTTGCAAGACTTAATCGACACGTGTTTCGGAATTTGTCAGATTCCATTGTCAAGATTATTTAGCAAAAATAGAAACGATTTACTACAAAGTAGCAAACGAGTCTAATGACAAATCGTTTGAGCACAAACTAAAATATTAGCACATATTCGACTCTATCCACAATGGGAATTAGAAAGGCGAAGAACGATTGTCAATAACCAACAAAAATATTTAAAACATTTTTACATATGATAGTTTATTGGACAACAGCAATATGTTATTTTGTAATTTGTTGTTGTGAGTGTAATAATACCATATTAGGGTTATTCATCACTATGGCGTGCCAACCATTATGTTCAAATTCTGATTAATTTATATTAAAAAAAAAAATTTGTTTTATTCGACCTTTAAAATATTATATTTTCAGGACGTTTATTCTGGCTCGAGGTCATTATTTTCTTTACTAATTAAAACCATGATATTCTCATAGCAAGAAAATTATTTTTCTGTTTTAAATTTATTTATGTTGGTCATTTTTACACTTGTCGATTAAGTCTTACAGAAATGACCAACATAAATAAATTTAAAACAGAAAAAAAATTTTTCTTGAAAATTATGCTATGAGAATACCATGGTTTTAATTAGTAAAGAAAATAATGACCTCGAGCCAGAAGGGTGACCGATATTTCGAGGTGTTACAAACGAAAGGACTGACCATGTACAGTAAAGGTGTCCTAACGACTAAGGTAATTTTTCAAAATCACTTTTTAATACGTGGTAGGGTCCTAAATTGTAGTTTTGTATCTAAAATTGAGTGAGCCAAAATTTGGAGACAATCGGATAAAAATAACTCGTGCCGAAAATGGATTGAAGTTTTGGGACACTCTTATCTGATGAAAAAACCCGTTTTTTCTAGTTTTTTGAAAAATATTGGTATATGCTATTTTTTGTTAATTTTTTTGTTAAGTAATATGAAAATGGTAATAAATTACCTTTTCAAAAAGCTTAAAGAAATTCAAATCGGATGAAAAATAAGCATTTTACGCATACATGCCCCAGACCATTGCATGGTTTTTTAAGCCAAAATTTGAAAATTTTCAAAATTTTTAGGCAAAAAAATAAAAAAAATGAAATTTTACTTTATAATTATATTAAATACATGTTATAGATAAAAACTAACAGATATGGTAGTCTAACTTTTTTTTCATTTGTCGTGGGTAGTGATATAATTTCCGCGGATTCCAAAGAAAATGAGTTTTTCTAAAATAATTTAGCAAATATGGGAAACAATTTTCTGTATTGTATTATACGAAGTGAAATACATAAATTCTGTAAATTTTTTGAGAATTCGGGCATCTTTAACCCCTTTTCGTCGAGGTGAAATGACAAATTTGAGACGTTATACATTTCTATAATACAAAATATCTGCATATATCCGATTTCTCAAAAGTTACAGAATTTACGTTTTACACTTCGATCCGCACAATAGAGCACAAATTTTCAAAAATTTGCTTAATTATTGTAGAAAAACGCATTTTATTTGGAATCCGCGGAAATTTTATCACTACCCGCGCCAAATATAAAAAAAGCTTGACTACCATATCTGCTATTTTTAATCTTAAACATGTTTTCAATTTGATCATAAAGTAAAATTAAATTTTTACTATTTTTTTGCCTAAAAATTTTGAAAATTTTGAAATTCTGGCTCTAAAAACCATACAATGGTCTGGGGCATGTATGCGTAAAATGCTTATTTTTCATCCGATTTTAATTTTATTAGTCGTTTTGAAAAGGTAATTTAGTACCATTTTCATATTATTTCACAAAAAATTTATCAAAAAATGTCAAATACCAATGTTTTTCCAAAAACTAGAAAAAAGGAGTTTTTCGTTCTTATAAGAATGTCCCAAAACTTCAATCCATTTTCGGCACGAGTTATTTTTAGCCGATTGTCCCCAAATTTTGGCTCACTCATTTTTAGATACTAAAGAACAATATAGGACCCTACCAGGTATAAAAAGGCGATTTTCGTTTTTAAGGACACCTCTAATGTACAGTCATTTATATGTAGAGTATAAAAAATCAAAGCCCTTAACGTTTTTAATATAATGAAAGTTTTACACGTAATATGATAAATAGTTAAAGATTAGAATATAATTAGTATAGTTGCATTGGGAAAATGTATTCAAAAGTATTACAAAATAAATATTTTTAATCAATACAAGTGATATGTATGAATTTTTAAACTTTTCCAATCACGTACATTTCTACATATTTGAATGAATAAATCATTTATTTCAAGAGCAAGTTTCATAATCATTTTGCATAATTTTTATAATATTATAAATAGCACATTTACATTGAAGATATAAAATCAAGTTTTAAATTGATTATTATGGAGATCTAATTACATATGATCAGGTAGATAGATACCCATACAAAATAGGGCGTGTTTGATAATAACTGAGGACATTTGAAAAATAGTAGAAAAGGTTATAATCCATTATTAATGGATAACGGAATTGTAATGTGTTTATATACGTTTAAAAACGTTCAAGCTCAAACAACGATTTTCTTCCGCTGAGATCATTTCAGATCTTCCGGATCTTACCAACACTCAAACGAAAAACTCTAAGAGAGAAATTTTTTAATTGTTTTGATATTTATATTTTAGGTGTAGAAATTGTACAAGTGTGCTGCTTTCGCTGCCAAGAGGTGAGATTTTGATAGTGGTTAACCGGATAGTGTCTTGTAGGGAAACTCGCTAATCAAAGGACACGTCAAATAACTTTTGTCGAACTGTATGAATGAGAAGTCTTCTCGACAGAGACATGCTTCATTGGAATCTATGCAGTTGCATGATCTTTCAGATTTATTGAATGTCAAAATACAGCATCTCAGGTTAGCAACCACTTTAAACAACTGAGATGGCTCCAGAACACTGTAGGTTGTAATTAGCTGATAAGGCTTTACGTCAGCTCACATAGCAATTTGAGCTCGTTATGAAACTCCCAAGATATTGAATTTTGACATCCGACAGAAAGGTCGTGTAGCTCCCTAAATCCCAGTGAAGCAAGTCTCTAGAAATGTCAGATAAATTGCTCTATAGGCTTCAACTTCTTCTCATCCATGCAACTCCGGCAAAAGGCATTTAACGGCACATTTAACAGCTTTAACCGCGTGATTTCCTATAAGGCAGTGTCCGAACCACCGTCAAAATTTTTCCTCTTGGAAGCGCACACATGTGCGCTTCTGATAAAGAGAAGGCCAAATCTGTCGTGTAGCCTCACACGTCCATCCATGTCCCCATCTCTGATTAGTGTCCGTTTATTTTGATTGCTAGTTTCTAGATGGAAACCAACACATTCCAATTCCGTTGGAACCTGTAAGATAGTTTCCAGTTCTGCAAGCTCGTCGGCTTTGCTATGGCCTTGAATGTATCCGTGCCCTGGGACCCATATGAATCGTATGTCAAGCTGCTTTGCTATCTTATTTAACTCTTTGACGACCATACATTTTCTGCCAAAGGTGGACCCATATGAATCGTATGTGAAGCTGCTTTGCCATTTCATTTAAAGGGCAGATCTTGTTTTCAGAAACATTGACTCTGGGGACTTGACCGCGGCTTGACTGTCGGAATAAATGTTGACTGCGGTTGAAGACCAGATATTGCAACTTAACCAGTCAGCAACTTCTTCTATTGCCAGCATCTCTGCCTGGTAAACACTGCAACCATCTGGCAATCTTCGAGCCAGGTTTAACCCCAGCTCTTTCAAATAGACTACACTCAAAAAAAAAAACTGTAATGTTAGCAAAAAAAGCTTGTAAACCTACTAGAAAATTTGCTGATTTTGAACCCACAATTTTTTTGCTAAAGTTAGCAAAAATGTTTTGCCAATAATTAGTTAACTAATTTTTTTTTTTTTTTGAACTTAGTTCATACACATCTGAGAACCCCATTGGGTTCGGACCCGATAGGTCCAGACCCCGATGGGCCTAGACCTAGTTGGGTTCCTTTAAAATCGTCATAGTTTTTGATCCAAAATTTGTGTTCGTTTCGCTCTACCTTGCTTAGTTTTTGAGATACGTGATTATAGGGACCACTGGGGTCTTGAGAATTAAAGAACTCGATAACTTCAAAAATATTACTCGGAAAGCTTTTGACTATTTTGCGGTCTTGTTCTACGTGTTGAGAGCTACAAAAATGCTTTTGGACTTTTTGTTGTGTCGGCAATATTTACCGAGATATGAGCATTTTAAAATTTTCGGGAATGCTAACTTTTTTGGATCCAAAGTTAGGGCCCCATTAGGGTCCACACATGTGAAGAGGACCGGCGATACTATGGAGAGCCCGAGAACCAAAAATGGCCTCCATTTTGCTCTATCTGGCTTAGTTTCCGAGATAGCGCCATTTTAAGTTTTCTGAAAATAAATAAAAAATTTACCATTTATTTTGCTAATATTAGCAAAAAATCTTGTAAAAATGTTGTCAACTCAATTTCAAATTTAGCAAAAGAAATTTTTGTCAAAGTTTGTTTAAAATTGCTAATGTGCTAAATGAAGTTTACAAGAATTTTTTGCTAACATGCTAATCTCAACTTAAAATTTGCTAAAAGTTAGCTAACTAGCGTATTTTTTTGAGTGTATGAACGCCACTTGTTGGTGCAGCTTCGATCCAACTAAGTTAATATTTATATAGGCTCCACTACAAGGAATGCCTCTCATCCAAGACTCCCTGTACGGTCAAAAAGGCTTATAGAGAAAGCGCAGTCCATATTTTGTGGTACTGTTTTCATTTTCAAGATCGCGGTATGCCCATAATCGCTGCTCTTCTATTACAGTAAGTTATAAGGTCGAATTGCCTATGTTGCCGCATACTGCCTATCCAATATGTCCAATGGTGTTAGGTGAAGAAGAATTTATAAAGCAGCATTGGCAAACAAAGAGTTCCAGTGATACACATCGAGGTCATTCTCTGTACCTTTGTTATAAAGACACAGTTCCCTTTTGTCTCTAAAGCAAGCCACCAGACAATGATTCCATACAGCTGAATTGGACGCATCACTGCTGTAAAAAGCTTTTCTCAACAGTTCCTCAATATTACGACTCAAATTCAACTTCGTATCAAGAGATACTCCAAGTTACTTGGCTCCATCTGAGAAGGCAACTTCAGTGCTGTCCAGACAAATAGAATCAAGAGCAGGAATCTTTTTTTTTCTTGTCAACAAGACAAGTTTAGTTTTACTCGGAATAATCACATTCTACAGTCTCATGCCCATTTAGACAGATCTTTCAGAAAACTCTTTCCGCTATTGCGACATCATGAAAACCACTTGCTTCTGGAGAGAGCAGCATTGAATTCAGTGCCAGATTCTAAAGAAGCGGCCAAAGAACACCTCCCTGTGGTGTGTTCCTATTGACAAATCGAGATGTCAAGTAGATTTTACACCATCAAAACGAACCCATTATTCACTCCTAGACCAAATAATGCTACAATTATCGAGTATGGGATGACATCTATATCAGGAAAGACCATCATAGTGTACTCCTTTACCCTTGCTGTACGCATGTTGCCTAGTCAAAAGTAACCTGGGGTCAATCACTCTACGCAAATATGATTCGTTTGGTTGTCTTAAATAAAGATAATGATATACTAATTGGTCTAAAATCCTTCGAAACTGTGTGGGAATTTTCCCAGCCTTCGGGATAAAAACGACTCTAGTATCCTTCCAATTAAAAGGAATATACGACTGTTTATGCATGCTGTAGAGAGAAGATACAACCAATGTGATATACATATAGTTCGACACTTGCGGCATATCAGCCAAATTTATACCATCAGGTCCAGGGGACCTGATGGTATTCATGGGCAAAGCTAGCTGAATAGTATGTTCAAAAAACTCTAGTTAGCCAAAGAGACAACTGACACTGATATTAAAATCCTTTTATTGGAATTATAGAATATGATAGTCGAAATGGCTAGAACTAGAATTGGAATTGAGAACAAGTTGGAATTATCTAACTTTATGTAGAATTTCTTAGATCTTATGGTCACTGACTCAAACTACATACTTTTAAACTACGATACTCGATGAGGTAAGTATGTATGTAACAGAGTTTTTGTAGTTTAAGGGTGTGCTTCGAAACATATATCATCCCCAGAGCAAAGACAACCTCCCCAGTTTACATTCACAGCTGACGAATGTTTAATGTGTATATAACAATTCTTTTTTATGAATGTACCTTTCAAGCATTTTTGCCACTTTGGAGGTTTTCCAACTAGGCAATTTGCATTTTTCTATTTATATTAGACTTGAACTTGTAGCTATGAAATGCATTTCAACATGCATATTGTCAGATAATCTTTATTTTAATATTTTTTCCGTTTACAATAAAAGAAAATTAATAAAATGCTTAATCATGTTCTTTGTGTACTTATAAATAAAAGAATGATGCCTTTTAGTTTTCCAAAATTTCTATGACCTTTAAATATTTATTAAGGAAATCTTGAAAGATGAATACATAATAAGTGGTTTGTGATTGATTAGTTAGTTTTATTAAAACTATATAATATTAGAAAACTGTAGGGATTTTTTAATTTTCGTCATTTATTAATTGTTTCCAAGTTACTAATTAAATCTATTTTTTGCTATGTTTGTGATATCATCTTTAATTGTTTCGTAGCAAACTGTCAGTTTGGCGTTTTTTTTTTAAATAAATGATAAATTGAATTCAATTAAATGGAATCGGACGAAAAAAAGTAAAAGGTAGGTACATTTTTTGTAAAGAAACTAGAAAATGTTTTATTTTTTTTAGAACATTTAACTACACAGCCCCGGTAAACCAGACGACCAAATCTTAATGTATTTTAACCCCATGAACTCGAATTTGCTACCAAAAAAATCTATCGTTGGGTTTTCCTGTAATCTTACAAGAAAGGTCCCCAAAATGATCATTCCAGATTTCTCTAAAATTTATACACAAGATAGAGGAAAAAATCTAAACCGAATCTTTATGTATATTGACCACCTGAAATTGATTCCGCTTGCACATTTTTTTTCTGTATATATTTTCACTTTGCTTACTTTCCTTGTAAGACTACAAGAAAACCCAACGATAAAACTCCATTATATGGCAAAAATGGCAAAATCGAGTTCAGGAGGTCAAAATACAAAATGATTCGATTTTATATAGATTTTTTTTCTCTATCTTGTGTATACATTTTAAAGCAGGGACATAACGGTTATAATTTTTATTTAAAAAACTTACTTGTTAACTGGCCCGGTATGATTTAAATTTTAAAATCAAACAATAATTTTCAAAAATTTACTTTTTTTGTTTTGTTTTGCATTCAATCGATTTGAAAATATAAATCAAAACAAAACAAATAAAAATTATTTGGAGATTTTTATTTTATACTCAAACAATAACCGTTAATTTTAAATGAGACATTAATGCGCTAAAACCTTGTCATCAATCTTGGACAGATGATATTTAGGACTACCTATGGTAAGATATGGAAATATTGCAAGGAAAACGGCGTGGTAACACATTAACACAATAAATAAGAAATTTCTGATTTTATTTTTGATTTGGTTTTAATTTTTATTTGTTGATTTTTTGAAAGTAATCAAAAAATAACTTTTATTTTCTGATGGAAAAATAAAACTCAGTAAATAACTGGTTGAAATAAATTCAATAAAAAAATCAAGATTTATGCAATTTTTTCAAAAATAAGTAGACTTTTTGTTTTTAATTCATTGCAATATAATATTGCAATGTTTAGAACCTAATTTGTGACAATTTTTGATTGTGATTTTTTCAAATCATAACGGTTATTTTTCGTCTCTGTTTTAAAGAAATCAAGGTTCCAATCAGAGACGTTCCTTGTAAAATTACAGGAAAACCCAACGATAGTTTTTTTGTATGACAGATTCGAGTTTAGGGGGTTGAGTTGAGGTTGTGTTGCAAAACCTTGAAAGAAGATCAAGGCCATACGATGGCCGGTTATTACTCTCGACAGTAAAAGTATCCGTCAGGGTAATATGCTTTCCACAAAACCTTTGCATCATAGCAAAATTCTCATCATAGCGAAATCTACATCTCTTTTTATATTCTGTATTGGATCGCGGACATCATTTGCTCCTCATGTGGGAATTGAACTCCCTCTTTGCCAGTACATCGGCTTCTTTAACACATTTTTTGCCTATGCTCCCTTGTACCCAATAGATGTATACTCTTCTGTTGGTACCTATACTAAGTTAATTGCCTCGCAAGCCATAGGTAAGTATGTGTAGTCCGCAGTAATTGCTTTTATCGCCGCATGACCGGCGATTTCTGAAGTATGATAGTCTCTTTATCTGTAGGTTACCATGTATCCTAAAATTTTCCATACAACGTTTCCTTGTCGTTTGGCATATACCGTCCTCGAAAAATAACATTTGAATAGTGTTACAAAAGCTTGAAAGAAGTTCCAGGCCTGACCATGGCCGCTTACTACTTTCGACAGTAAATGTTTTTGCGTCAGGACTGTAGGAGTTCATAACCTTAGGTGCTTTGTACGTTTTCGTTTCACTGTATTATACATTCTGTATTGGAACGCGGAAATTTCTCCATCATGTGGCAACTGAACTCGCTTTTTGTCTTGCTTTCCTCCAAACCGATAGATGTATGCTCTTCTGTTGGTACCCCGGCGTTGTATTAAGATCGCAGCGTGACCGTCAATGTATAAATTAATATGTGTTAGGAGTCTTAGGGTGAGTGCGAGTACCCCGCAATTTTGCTTTAAAAATACAGGAGTTATCAGGAAGTTCATATGCTCCAATACTCACAAGGGA
Source organism: Pegoplata infirma (assembly GCA_963921195.1). NCBI lineage: Eukaryota > Metazoa > Arthropoda > Insecta > Diptera > Anthomyiidae > Pegoplata > Pegoplata infirma. Next base: position 204,252,791 of record OY992540.1, read on the forward strand.
AGTCTCCCTGGTGTCACCCTCCGATCTTAATAATATTTGGAGATGTTGTCAAGAACGAAAATAAATTCGACACGTATTTTTTTTATTGCGGCCCAAACTCTTTTTTAGGGGGGTCGATTTGTATTTGGGGGAAATTGACCTTTTTCAGTTTTTTTACGATTTACGCCTATTTAAACAAAATTAATATAGTCATGTGTGGTATCAGATTAAAGGTATTAAAAATACCTATCTCGTGCTAACAACGGGCCAAAGAAGTTAATATTTTTCGACTTATTAACAAAAATGTCCTAAAATTTTGGTATTTTACTCAATATGACGAAAAGTTGTGCATGTTTGGACAAGTTCTTAGCACACGTAGATAGAAAGACCTTTCATTTGGTATGTAACATGACTAGGTTTCTTTGCATAATATAGGAGATAAACGTAAAAAACTGAAAAATGGCCTTGTCTTCCCTCATCCTTTTTACCCCCTAAATATGAATTTGGGCCGCTAAAAAAAATACGTGTCCCTTTATTTTTTCTGCTCTACAAAATAAAACCAATTCCATAAAGATCCGCAGGTGACACTAGGGAGACTTCCCTTGTCAGTTACTGACAGTTGATCGCAACTCCAACATTACCGACAATTTTCGAAGTATCATCACATCCATCACAAGTTTTTGGAGCAGGAACTATGTTTTACCAAAGGAATAGTTAGCAGCTGTCTCCCAATTCGGCTAAAACAACGAATCTCTTCTCTGATGAGTAAAGTAACGTATAGTTTGGTTTTACGATCTTCATTTGTTTTGCAATTCGGCTAAAACAACGAATTCCTGTTCTCCCTGGGGCAGATACTCTATTTTTTTTATGAGTAAAGCAACATTTATTTGCACTTTTGTCAGTCTCGAGACAATACAATTATTTTATAACCTAGCACATCTTTGGTTTTACTTTGCAGCGGTTTAAAGTCGTGAACTTGCAAGTTTCCAACATATTAAAGTTCCATAAAAAGTTATCCTGACTGGAAACTTCTTTACAGATTTCCCAATCGTCTTTACAGTATAAGGTTAGGTTATAAGTGGCAGCTGACGTTTTACGTCAGCACACATAGACTCTGAGGTCCGTTATGATACCAGGGAACCGTAATAGGTTTTCCTAATAGTCCCTGCCGTTAAACCAATTTGAGCTCCAAAGATATTGAATTTTCAAATCCGAGTAAAGCTAGTCTTTGATCATAAAGTGCCGGACAATGGCAGATAGAGTGTTCGATAGTTTCCCACTCTTCCTCATCCATGCAGTCATTTGACGGCACATTTAAACGCACTGCGTGCTTTCCTAAAAGACAGTGTCTGGTAATTACAGCAATTTGCGAGCATCTGAATAACGCCAAACGATGTGCCCATCTCTGATTAGTCTCCATCGCGGAACAAAGTCTTATATTTTGCTTGCCGTCTAAACCATGTGTTGAATGTCAAACTGTCCTTATGGAGTTTTAAGGCACTTGTTTGGTTTGTCTTCGCAGCGGTGCAAAGTCAAAAGTTTGCAATTTTTCAACTGGAAATTTCTAACAGATTTCTTAATAGATTTTGATATCGAATGTGATAAATCGGTCCGTGCTGGTTTGATTTCAATCCGTCCGTGTATAATTTTATGGAGTGTCTTTGTTTCGAAATCCCTGCTATCTAAGGCTCTCTGGATGGTATAAATGGTTTGCCAACACAGCCGCGTTGGAGCACGTTAGTGCACATTCATTATTATGTTCTCAAGGTGAATCCATTTCATTGGAATATGCTTCAAAACCGGATCCATTGGTATTAAGGTAATAAGATATGCAAAGCAGACCAAGGGTTAGTGCGAAGTCTCCAGGAATACATACAAAAACGGTACCTGGTAGGCTGTTTTTTATTCAGAAGGTCAAAATATATCTAGTTCAGTTAATATGTTTAAGGCTTTTGTTTTTGTAAGCTTTTAATTACAGCTTTCTTAATACTCAAACCCATTCATTCAATATGAGTAATTCTTAGAACCTTGAGTAATCTTCCCTTTCCCAAAAAAAAAAAAAAAGAAAAAAAGAAAACAGTCATGTTTTCTTTGCTCAAAAAGTTCCCACTGCTTGTAATAATTTTTTGTGGTATGCCGACTTTCATTGTTTAGCTAAAAATTGTTTGTTATCAAACAAGTGTTGAACTCTACAATTTTGACATGGAAAGGTTACGAACTTGTAGTAGAAACACTTGGCAGTAAGTACTACAGTATACAGTCAACTTAAAAAGTAAGTGCTCACTACAAATTTAAATTTTTAATTATTTTAAAGAACGGATGTTGTGAAATAAGTGGTGTGATATTTAATCAAGCTTTTTTTTAACAAAAAACATGTTGGAAATGTTTATGAAAATTTAATTTTCCAGTTGTATCCAAGAATAATATTGTTTTTTTCTTCAATCTGGGCCGTATAAAGCTTAAATAAATGCCTGATAAAATATCTACACAGTATTTTTTTAAGAAAACAGTCGGTTGATTTTGAAAATCAATTTATATTGGTTTTAAATATTAAAAAAAAAAATGAGTACTGAGCACTTACTTTTTCTGTCGACTGTACATCCATGTTATATACAACAATAAACATTGACATATAAAAAAAACTATAACAAGAGCGTTAACAATCGTGTGTGTACATAACGAATAAAAAAAATGAGAGTGATTTATTCAGCTGAGCCGAATCTAAAGTACCCTTCATCGTTTTAATAATAAAAAAACGTTGAGGCCGGCATGAGGGTCCACCATTCCACGCGCGAAAAATGTTTTTATATTAATTTGTATGATAGTTGCGTTAAGGTAACACAATTTAATCAATATTTTTCATACTTTTTTTACCACGCCCACAAAAGGGGCGTAAGATCGTAAATTCTTAACCTCTTGGTCCAAGTCTATCATGATAGGATGGAAGTTTTCTGACACAAAAATTTTTGATATAGTTAATAAAAAAAAAACATCGTTTCGTTGTAGTGAAATAGAACAAGACCTCTAGTGGGAATCGAACCCACGACCTCCACACTCATAGGCTAAAACGCTACCATTTAACCTACTGGGCACCAAGGAAAACTTGTTTCTTTAACTTTTAACAGATCTACAGACAGAATCTCTAGGATCATAAATATATACCGTTATTTCGATTTGTTACACACGGATTAACAAAGTTATTATTCCACCATTTTTGAATGCAGGGTGTAAAAATATAGTAAATGTCAACAAAGGTTATTTACATGTTTTAACTTAATAAGATAAACAAACTGAAATAAAACGAAACAAATACAAAGCAAAAAAAATGGATTTGCCAAAAAAAAAAAATATGGAATTATTAATAAAGGACCTTCATTTACAGTACACTTTCATGATTAAAAACAATACTTTATATCAAACAAATGTGCATTGTATTCGTTTTTCTATTGTCAATAAGAAAAACAAATGAAACCTACATTTTTTCCTGACGAGAAACTAAAACAGCTGCTAAAAAGAAAATGTGCCATGTGCCTAAACAGAAACCTAAAATTGCAAAGAATTATTTCTATTGAGAAAGATTTTGTTAAGAATTTAAAATTAGTTTTTACTTGCAATTTAACATGAAAATGCAATGATTGGTGAAATTGTTGGTTAGCTTATAAAGGACACCCGATTAAGGTATGGTTTCTTTCCCCCACTTTTTTTAAACCAATTCGTGCTCATTTTGAATCTCCTTATATTTCCGAATCGGAATGGGAAGAAACCAAAAAGCAAATGAAAGTTGACATTTTCCATAAAAAAACACTTATTAAGGTTTATTTTTTAGTTTAGTGCTAGATATTTTTTTACACGAATTTGAAGTTGGCGATTTTGAAGTATTTAAAGTTTTTATATACTAAATATGTCCTACTTTAGGGCGCCCTGGTGCTATGTGTTTGGTCCAAGCTACTTCGCTACAATCGGTCAAGTACTTTCTGAATGGCCGAATTATTAAAAAAAAAACTATTTTGCACCGCTGCGTATGATTGATATTTAAAGGCAATTACAAAATTAGGTATACTCTTATGCGGTTCATAAGTAATTATAATAATATTTCACCAACTTCAAATGCGTGTAAAAAAAAGTTAATTGATGGCACATTTAACCGCTCTGCATGCTTTCCTAAAAGACAGTGTCCGGCAATTACAGCAACCACTGTCGAAATCTCTCCTCTTGGAAGCACTTGTGTGCTCCTGATTAAGAGAAGGTCAAATCTGTCGTGTAGTCTCACAAGTCAATCCATGTGCCCATCTCTGATTAGTCTCCGTTGCGGAACAAAGCCATAGATTTTGCTTGCAAGTTTCTAGAGACATACTAGCACATTCCAATTCTGTTGGAACTTGTAAGGTAGTTATCAGTCTTGCGAGCTTATCGGCTTTGCAATCCCCTGGAATGTCTTTGTGCTTTGGGACCTATATGAGTCGTATGTCAAACTGTTTGGCCATCTCATTTAAAGACGTGCGGCAGTTAAGGGCATATCTTGTTTTCAGAAACATTGACTCCAGGGAGTCAAGCAATCTCTCGATGGTACCAACGATCTCATGAATAGCAGTTTCCGTTGATCTACCATTGCTATATTCATTCGTTCCACTGTGTTTAACAAAATAGAAGACAGACTAATTGGTCTGAAGTCCTTCGGAGCTGTGTGGGAATTTTTCCCAGCCTTCGGGATAAAGACGACCAGTTAATGCATGTAGAGATTATACAGCTAAGGGGCTGTATAGTCCGATACTTGTTGCATATCAGCCGGGATTATACCATCAGGTCCAGGGGATTTATAGGCCCTGAAGCTTTTAATCGCCCAAATTAATGTTGGCATATTTATTATTTCCGAAGCAATTTCAGAAGCTTGTGCGTCAAAACATTGAAAAACTTGAAACGGCGTCATAAAATTACCCGGAAAATGAGTTGCCAGACGGGCTTGATTTGGCTTGATTGTCAAGCTTTTTTAGTACGTGTCAAGAATCAAGCCAAAATGTCATTTGTCAAGCTAAAATGAAATTTTAGACCATTTCCCACTAAATTGTCAAGAAAAATCAAGAATAATTTATTTTAAAAGTCTTTAAATGTAAATAAATACAAATTTAAGATTATTTTCAAAAATAATTATAAATTTACCACTAGGTGTACCAAAATCTCCTTTCTTAATAAATAATAAGCGAGAAGAGTAATGTATGGAACTGATTTCCTTTATCATTGCAGGTGCGCGATAAATTTGGGCAGTGCCACTTTTACCAAATGACTGATTCCTTTTTAGCATTCTGTAAAAAGTATATTCTGAAGCGGCACTAAAAAATTTCAATGATAGCAAAAAAACCTTTACAATTTACTCTAAAATAAGCCGATTCCAATTTTTTGAAATTTAAAAAAACTTGCAAAACGCATTCAAAATTTGCTGAAATCAATAAACTTTTTTGCTAATTTCTTGTAGAACAGCGATTAATTTTATTTTCAAGCCCCGGTTTTTTTATTATCTAAGGGCGGATTACTCAATGAAAAGTTAGCTGCTAACTGCCGATTTAACGGAGCCTTATGTCAAAATTTGTGTGAAAAAGTTAAATTTAACGAAGAGTTATTTTATAACGGAGCATTGAGTAATCCAGCCTAAGTCCCTCAAAATTTGTTTTGTAACTTTTTTAATTGCGTTTTGGGTTTTACAAATTTTCTCACTAAATTTTTAAGCTTTTTTTTTTAATTACTGATTTTTTATTACACGAATTTTTTATTGCACTGATCAGAAATGCTTTAAAAAATATAAATTTTTTCCGAAATTTTTTTTCCGTTTCGTTAAAAATGGTTTAGGGAAAAAATTAAAATTTTTCCAAGTCCCGACACTTTTTTTTGTTGAGCCTTGATTTTTTTTTTTTTGCATTTGGGGTGTAAGAAAAAACTAAAAATTTTTTATTAGTTTCAGTCTCAATCAAATTCACTAAAATTCTCAAATTTAAGAAAAAATACTTTTTTTTTAAAATACTAAAATTTCAAATGTCAAGAAAAATCAAGCTTTTATTTCTAGATGTCAAGAAAAATCAAGCTTTTTTTTCTAAATGTCAAGCTTTTTACCAATTTCGATCTGGCAAGCCTATTTCCACTGGATGTAGACCACACCCCATTAGGATCCTTCAGGTACCCCAGGGTGCAAGAAGAACAAGCCAGGACTTTGCGCAGCCTGGATGCCTTAGAAAATTCTTCTATTTTTCCACAGAAGTTTTTCCTAGAATCGCATTTGGCAATTCGGTCATCTTATAACTCTTATGTTGCAGCCTATATGCCGACCAGTCCGCTCTTGTTATTACAACTCTGTAATTACAATTTTAACATTGTAGGTATTTTGCTTATATCAAACAAACTTTAGGTCTTTTGCTTTTTGATTGAAGTTCAGAAAAGTCCAATTAAGATTCAGAAAAGACTAATTGAAATTCAGAAAAGTCGAATTATAATTCAGAAAAGAATAATTGAAATGCCAAAATACTTATTATAAAAAAGTTTGTTCCGAGTACGTGTTACAAAAACTTAAGAACCGCTTGACCGATTGACACCAAACTTTGACAATATAATAGTTTAGTCTGGAGCCAGGTTTTTCATAATTCCGATAGGTGGCGCTGTTATCGTGATATTTTTTTTATGGTACTATTTGACTCAAATTCACAAAATATATTTGTTATACAAAAATAAATTTTCTGATAAAATTTGGATCCGATAGGTGGCGCTGTTGTTGTTATGACTTAATTTTTTGTATTTATGGAACGATTTGGCTTAAATTCTAAAAATATAAGTTTCCTGATAAAAGTTGGACCCACTAGATGGCGCTGGTTTAAAATATTAACAAAATTCTTTATTTCAGTGAAATTTTACGCCACTTTCGAATGTACACGCAAAAAAAAAAATCTGTGTCAGATTGAGCAATCCTACTTGGTAAAATTTTTTTCATACCAAAAAAAATTTTTTACCAAATTTTTGCTAAAATTATGTTTGTCGATGTTAAAGTAACATAATTAGTTTTTTATGTAAAATTACCAAGTAGCTTGCACAATAACGCAAATTACTTGCACAAAAATTTATCGAAAGAAAACAACAACATAAACGAAAACAAATGCAGACCGCCATTTTCATTTTGCATTTTTGTGTGCGTTGTTTATTTTTTGTGTTATAAAAACGTAAATAGGAAATTGATAAATAAAATTAAAATAAATTAATAAATTAAAATAAAGAATTAGTTTTTAAAAGATAAATAAATGTAAGATACAAAAATGCTAAAGTTAATTTTGCTGTCATAACTTAAAACACCATCCATTCAGCAAAACCAATGGAGTGCCAGACGTATGTTTCGATGAATTACAAATGGAATGATAAAGTGAGTATACCCCCATTGCGAAGATACCAATAAGGTTTAATAGATTTTTAGTTAAAAATTAGTGTTTGGTAATAATTTTCTATTTTTACAGGGTACTGGTAAATAAATTTTTAAATCCATGGCGAATCCATCACTACAATAAAGAGCGTGGGCACCAGTCCTGCCTTTAGTTATAAAATTAAAAACGCAAAGCCAAGGGAGTCCAGACCTGTTTTGATGAGTTACAAATGGAATGACCAAGTAAGTGTTCCTCCATAACAAGAGTCCAATGGGGTTTACCAGTTTTTTAAACTAAAAATTTATGTTTTGTAATATTTTTTTATTTTTACAGGATGCTTTTAAATAAATTCGTGAAGCTATAGCGGATCCTTCACTTCAAGAAAAAGCGTAGGCAGCAGTCACTGGAGAAAATTGTACATAAAGGGTCAGTTGGTCGGTGGTAAATTAAATTCTACACAACATTTATTATATTAATATGGATTTATTCTGTGAAAATTTTAAATTCAATAAATATACAAATTTTTACAAAAATTCACTAGAAAATTTATTTTAGCATAAATATGCTAATTTTCAGCATTATTTTTAGTCACCTTTTCTAATCAGTTTGGTATATTTCACCATATTTCTTTTGGTATATTTTACCAAGTTTTTGCTTAAATAGCATTAGCATTTTCTTCAAAATTTTTTACATAAGCGTTTTGGCTACTACTTCGTCGGTTGTAGTTTTAGCATATTTTTGGTAAAATTATGCCAGATTTTTGCTAATTCCGACACAGATTTTTTTTTGCGTGTATGTACGTTTCGTCATGAGAAAATGTTATATGTTTGAATGGGTCCGATAGGTGGCGCTGGGGAGAAGCTATTTAGGTATTCATATCTAAAGGTACCTACAGACGACGCAATATAATGTACAATATTCAATTATATTGACGGTGTGTGGGTAATATTGACGACTGTACAATGGTCAATCTTACCCACACACCATCAATATAATAAAATATTGTACATAATATTGCGTCGTCTGTAGGTACCTTAATTCGAGCCGGGCAACGAAGCGCCTGCTAGTTTTATATGAAATTTTTATATTACATATCGTCGCTGCTCCGTCGTGATTTGGTATGTGACATTTTTGGATTTTTTTTTATTGCATAATATGAAACCTCTATAGGGCATCCGTCTGCCCACTAAACCGTTTAGCGATATCTTGAATGGTTTGGAAGTTAGCAAAAGTAGCTATGTGAAATCCATATGAAAATGTTCCAAAAAAAATTGGTATGTGTAGTTAAAAACCAGTTTTTGTTAAGAAAACTTTTGCAAATATAAACATTTTTGCTTAAAATTTTTAACATAACGGTTTTACGCATGCTTACATACTATACTAAAAAATGAAGTATGAGATCAAATTTTAAAGGGATGCTGCCATTATAAAAAAATGATTTTTCGCGATTTTCAAAAAAAAGTTATATGTATCTAAAAAGTTTTTTTTCAGAAATTAATTACATACATTAGTCTTTTCATACACATGAAATCAATTCGGAAAATTAATTATAGGGTTGCAAAAAAAAACGCAAAATCATTAAAATATGAGAAAACTCGCGATTTTCAACATTTTAACGCAAACATTTTTATCCAAATTTGTACTATTATATCGTTATGAGTCTAATTCCCATTTCCCATACCAAACTAATTTGCATTTGTAAAAGAAGAATTTTTTTAATAAAAAAAACTGCAACAAAATTTGCATTACTTTAACGATGATTTCCATGAAAACTGTTCCATTGATTCAAAAACGGACTTCACCATTGAAATAAGCATGCCCCAATTATATAGAAATGGTGGTCAGATCTCATGGCACAAATTTCAGGAACATTTTTTTGAGTAAAATTTTTTCGCTAAAAAAAAACAAAATTCATTGAAGCAACAGCACTTGGATGCAGATTTGTACAAAATATGGGATTTGATAGTGTATTTACTATCACTTTAATGAATATGACAATTTTTTGCACTATTATTAAATTTTACAACTTAAGTTCTATGAACAAAAACGGTCATGTGTATAAAAATGTCCAAAAATAAAAAAATTAATACCAAAAATGTTCCAACAAAATGTGCTATGTGTAGTTTTTTATGTAATTCGTTAATATCTTCGTTTTAGCTAAAAAATTATTCTTTTTTTTTGTGGTACACATCTATAAAACATCTTTATGTATTTTAAAGACGTTTGACTTTTATAAAATATGGCAAAATGGCAAAATAAAACGGTTTTTTTGCTCTCCTGAAAACTTCATTAAAAACACATACCAAATTACGACGGAGCAGCGACGATATATTAAAAATCGCATGATATTAATTTTATTCAATAAATAAAAGTCATGCAGTTTTATTTTGTTTTAAAAACAAATTCATCCCCTATTTAAATAAAAATTAAAACGCATGATGATATTAATTTTATTCAATAAATAAAAGTCATGCAATTTTATTTTGCTCTAATGAATTATCACTTATGACTGGGAACTTATCAAAAGCTAATCAAAAATAAATTTGGCGTTTCCAAACATTGATTAGGGTTAATCATTGATTATATTGTGATAAGTTATCAGCTCTTATTTAAATAATAAACACTTTTCAAGAACACTTTAAAAGAATAAATTCCTTTAACACACTGACAACGACGACCATCAAATCAACCAAACTAATGTTGGCCTACAGTATTGATTTTTATCATTTAACGTGCTTAAGAAAACACAATAAGGCCACACATTATATTTTTTGTACACTAATTTAAATTATTAAATTATTTTTTCTGTTTTATATTACTAAATCTTTATTAAATACTTACAGCAAATTACGCACATCGCAGGGCCGGAACAGGAAAGCCGGTATTAGCACTAACGAATTGAATGAACATAGTCCATAATAGATTATAAATTTAAAATAATAACGAAATATATGACTTGTTTCATATAAAAATGGCAACATTAGTAAAACTACTAAACCGAGTAATTCAATATACGATGTCATCTTGTTAAAATTATTGTTCTTTCCTTTTTGTCTTTATTATTTTCTTTGTTTTTCTTTTATTTTTTCTATGTAATGAAACCACGGAACACGGACGAAAATAAGGGTGGGGGAGGTTGTCAATGTTTCTAAATATGTTTAAAATATTTTCGTTTGTTTTAAATTTGTTTATGCAACACTTATAATGTTGTTTTTAGATTTAAAATTGTTGCTAGACTTTTGTTGCTAAGCTTTTGTTGCTACACTTTACTATTAAAATATATTATACAAAACTTTGTTGATAATGAGTTAATGTTGCCAGATGTAATAAGTTAAAGTGCTAAAGATTATTTTACTTGCTTTAATTTGAAGATTTTTTAAAACTCGTTAATTAGTCAAGATTTCATTCTCCAATCCCTATACCACATATTTAAATTTATTATAACTGAGTACTCGCTACAAGTTGATTACACATTTACATGGTTTTTGCAGAAACTTTTAGAAAACATTTTCTAAAATATTTTGGCCTCCTTAACACGAATCTGTCATCAGAAAAGTTTTATCGAATCACATTATCTTTTTTTATTTTTTGCGGATCAAGCTTTCAAAACGAACTAATGTCTTAATATTAGAAAAGTGTAAATTTAAGGTATACATATTTTTTGCGAATCCCACACAAAATTACCTAACTATTGCGCGAAATCCGATCGGGGCATTGTAAAGGCCTCTACAGACGATGTAATATTATGTACAATCTGCATGTATTTTTTTAGTCCAAAATTTTATACAGTATTTTTACTTATGATATTTGTGGGAAAACGTCAAAAATATTGTGTGTATAATATTGCGTCGTCTGTCGTTTTGTTTAATCCTTATAAGTTATAACTATCTAAATTTTGCAAGAAAATTCCTGTTAAAAGTGGATGTTTATACTAGACACTCAAAAAAAGTGAACCTGGGGCTAAAATTTAAACTCCATCAAGTATATTCAGAAATATTTGCAAAAACTCCATCAAGTATATCCAGAAATATTTGCAAAAAAAATTAAAAGTGTTGAACCAAAATCGCATATTTGTTGTACACAAATTTTTTTCTCCCTTTCAAACGATTCAGAATTTTTATACCCTACACCACTCTGTGGTACAGGGTATTATGAGTTTGTGCTAATGTTTGTAACTACCCGGTATAACTCCAAGTATACCGATCGACTTAGAATAACTTTTGGCCCAAGGACGAAGCCTATTGAAATTGGAAAAAATCGGTCAATTTTAAGACCTAGTCCCCTTTAGATTAGGCTTAAATGACTCAAATAACAGGTAATAAAATTTTGTATGCACGAATCACCATTCCAAATTTCAATGGAATCCGGTCAGTCCTTCTCGTAGTCCCCACACAAACCACCCTTCCGATATTCAAATAATTTCCTCAAAATTCACAAAAATGGAAATATTTGATAAACATTTTATTATTTAGGTGGTTAACATGTACTTTAATAACCATTTTTGGAATTAGTCCCCCATATACAAATTTTGACCGATATTTAGTTAATTAAATCTGTCTATTAGCAAAAAAATCAACCGATTCCACTTAAATTGGATCTGTGTGTTTTCAACACTAAATAAAGATCTTACAAAAGATAGATCCAATCGGTCCATGTTTGGACTTGGGATCCATTTTCCGGAAGACACTGGTTAAGGTATCATATGGTCGGTTTTGACCGACTATAATTTTCTTACTTGTTTTATTATGAATTCAGGATTTTCAGTTGAAAACTAACAACAAATATATTAGGAGAAAAAAGTGTGTTTACAAAAAATATGCGTTTTGGTTTTCAACATTTATAATTGAAGGTCTTATTGTAAAAACTCGATAAGCAACATTTCATTTTATGATGGTTTTTGCCTTAAAACTTTTTAAATAATGTAGAAAAAATAACTTTTGCAGAACTTTTATTCTCAATATACTTGAACGAAGGGTTCAGGCAAGACTTCTGCCAAAAATCTGTCAATGGAACATCAGCAGAAGGCGAAAAACACAAAAAAATAAAATGTTGCTTATCAAGTTTTTGCAGTAAGCCCTTCAATTGTTTTAAAAATATTTCTGAATATACTTGATACTAGTTTTATAAGGACCAAACTTAAAAGGGAATTTATAACTTCTTTACAATGCCCTTATGGTATCCCTGATCTTATTGAGGCCGTATTTCGCGAAAAATTTAGGCAATTGTTATTGAAATTCGAATAAAAAATATGTATAACTTTAACATACACTTTTGTTGGTTTTGAGGGCAAAGTTATAAAGTAATCCATCGACCGTTTTGTAGATTTGGCATCACCAAAGATAATTGGAAAATTCTGGCAATGCCAAACTAAAGTTCATACGTAAAGCAAAGAGAGACAAAAGAGAGACAATCTGCATTCTCACTGTAAAACTGGTATCTTCCATCTCGCTCACATTTCGATTTGTGATAAAATTTCGTAAACAATACCATATGGTGATTGTTTACTACTTTTTCAAACGCCTTGTGTTATCCTACTATGTCACTATGTTTGAGGGCTTGATCCGCAACAATATAAAAAGGCGCGTCTCGAGAAAGCGATTTGGTAAATTTCGTCTGATGACATGTTTAGAAGGCCAGAATACTTTGTATTATAGAAGTCTGTGCAGAAAAAAAGTTGAATTTTGTAGAGTTGTGTTATTTTACCAATTAGGTCTACCACTGGAATTACTCGATAAAGCCTATATGACACAAGATTTTTTTGTATTATATTTTTATACAATTGATAGAATAAAACAGCAAAAGAAAGAATGGGTAAAAATGTTCCTTCATTTACAAAAAATCTACAAAAACAAACAAAAAGTCGCTTTATATAAAAATAAACAGAAAATTTTGCAACACTTCAACGAGTAAATGTCAAAATTATGTAACTATTTTTATAGAATAAAACCAGCAAAATAAGGAATGAGAAAAAACTTTCTTTCATTTACAAAAAATCTGCAAACATAAACAAGAAGTCACTTTATATAGGTAAACAGACAATTTTGCAACACCTCAACGATAAATATTAAAAAATATGTAAATTTTGTTCGTATTTTGATAACCTAATTTATCTATAACACAAGAATAACATTTGAAGTTAACTGTTTTTTTTTTAATATACTTTTTCTCCTTTTACTTGTTCAAGTTTCTTAAGGATATATATTTGCATTGCTCACATAAATTTCATCAATACAAAAAAAGGTAGTGTCATATGGGCTTAAGCTAAGTAAGTTGCTTGGTGAAAATCTGTCAAACTCCATATTAACAAGTGAGAGTTTAAAATTAGGCTGTGGTGAAACAAAATAAAAAAAACTTCACTTTGCTTGGAACTTAACGATTTTCAAGTTAAAAAAGGAACCAGACAAAATATCGGTCGGGGATAATAGATGTGATAGAATCTAAGACATTCTAGCAATGTCCGTCCATCCGCCTGTAGAAACCACGATGCAGTCCAAACCAAAAGAGCTTGACCCCAGAAGTTTGGAAAGAATATGTCTTATGTTACTGGTAAGTTCAAAAATCAGGTAGGAAAAAGTACCCCCTTAAGGAACTAAATCAACCTCTAAAAAAATGAAATATTTTATAGAAGAAGTTCATAGCCCTGAAGTTCGATCCACGGGACAAGGAAATGTCATTTGTTTTAGTCCACCCCCTTTTGTGGATGTGGATAAACAAAAATAAATAAAATAATATTTTTAAATATTATTTTATTTAAATAGAGATGGTTTGGTTGGACATTTCGTTTGAAATTTAGAGCTGTATTATGTTGTGTATTTAGTACATAAATTCTCATTATGTCTACTTACATACGACTATTAGACTTTATGTTTTGCCGCTAACGATTGTCAATTTGCTAAATACTCTTGACAATGGAATTTGACGAATTCCGAAACACATGTCGAGTAAGTCTTGCAATATGACCACACCAATCAATTTAAAACAAACAACTTTATAAATAGTTTCTTGATATTTGGTACTTTGACAATATCATCGTAATGATTAGTTAAAGAAATACGACCTTGAGCTAGAATAATCTTTCTCAAAATAGAATTTTTAAAGTCGAATAATAAATATATTTTATTAATTTAAAAATTAAAACAGAATTAAGGGTTTGTGATTGAAGAAGAAAATATTGTATTTCTAAAGATTATTTTTAATGTGGATTTATTCCAGACCATGGTTTCTGTAGCCAACTCTACGTCTTCAGTGGAGAAAATTACATTGGATTTAAATTGTTTGATTTTTGTAAGACTGTTTTTTCTATATGTTTTTTCATCAACAGACTTGACTCTGATTGGAATCGAACCCACGTTCATGAAATTTCATATCACTTTGCAAAGCTAGCACTTAACCATCTGGGCTAACGCTCTGCTTGACAAACTAACAGCAGAAGTTAGTTCGTATTTCATTACAGATGTCATGTGTGTGAGGTCAACAGAAGATTTCAACAACATTCCATAGAATTTAAAATAAAATAATGACAAAATTGTATAACTATAGTGCAAAAAGCATAATAAATGAATTTGTAAACATTTAACGCAAGGGGAAATGTGCCTCAAACCACAATTTTTGTCTTGGCGCTAGGCATTGCCTAGTAGAAAGTACAAATGTATAGTTGGAATTTTAAAAATCGCTTTAATTTTGTATACAACATCTGGCAGCACTGACACATGTTTATAAACATCTTTTAATAAAAAAAGTTGCCAAACATTTGGAATCTCAACATCATATGTCATTGTTTTTTCTCTCCCACTCTCCTATATCAAAAAGTGCAAATTAAACAATATTAAAATTGTATTTAAATAATTAATTGTGAGAAACGTTTGCTTTATTGCATTACAAAATTGACATTATGTTTGCTATATTTTAGTATAGGTTTTTATTGTTTTGATATTATTTCGATAAAACTTTTGTATTAAATTACAAAAAAAAAAAAAACAACGGGGGAGGAAGACCTTTAAACAATGTAGAATTAGAAGAGGGGTAAGTATTTACTTAGGGGAGAACATATGCAAACACCCATATGAATAAATAGAAAAACAAAATTATAGAACGGGAAATTAAGCAAAACTAATTAATACAAAACAAAGAAAATGTATGTAAACACAACAAAAAAAGAATAGTTTACAAATTGTTTGAAAAAACAGTAAATTAAATTTAAATTTGTTTGAGATCACAAATTGCAGAAAATTTATTAACATCTGTGATGGTTTAGAGGTCAATGAAATCTTGAAAAATCTTTATGTAATTTAAGGATTTTCGGAGTATGTCACTATTAAATTTTTTTTTATGACTTTTTTCACAAACGAATTTCACAATACACACATTTTAAATAATTTTCTTTTTTTAATTTGATTTATTACATTAATTATAAATAAAACCCGGCTCATAATTTTTTAATTGTTTATGCTTGATTATGATGCTTGTTTTATTAACAATAAGTTTTTTTTTTGTTCTTTCATCTATTCATTCACTCTTTTTTGATGTAATTTAATATGCTCTTCTTAAATTGCACTTTTTCTACATATTAAACTTTATTGGATGAATTGACGTCACACCGAAACTTCTTTACTTTATTTAGTTGCTCCTCCTTATTTGATGTAAATACTTTTCAATAAATTTATTTATCTGACCCCTTATTTAAATAAATATTTGTAAAAAAACAACCACTTTACTTTAAATTCTACTATTTTTTTTTTGTATATTTTTTTTTCTTTAAGTCTACATTTATTCCGTGCGTTGTTTGTTGTTTAGTTTGTACTCATTACTAACGTTAACAACTGTTCAACGGTTTTCTTTGCAATTGAATTGTATGTTGCTGTTTATATTCTCTCTGATATGTTCTATGTTTCTAGGGTAGTTTTTATTATTGTTGATAGAAAATGTTGCCAGATTCAAAAAAGTTTTAAAATTAGGGTTTTCATCATATACTACCCAGAGATGATACATGACATTTTCTAGATTGTACTCTTTTAACCCTCATTGTACTAAAAAATATCCTTGTGGATACACTAAATTGCAGTAATAATTACTGTTTTATTAGTATTTCACATGTACTAAATACTAGTAAGATTACCAATTCCTGCACTATGTGTTTTTGGACTAAAACAGTACTCGTAGCTGAATTTATAGTATTGAATGCCCATTTTTTTCAATAAAAAACCCTCCAACTACAGTATGGGGTTATACTCACTTTGTCATTCCGTGTGTAACGCATCGAAATATCGTTCGGGGACCCCATAAAGTATATATATGATTGATCAGTGATCGATTCTAAGACATTATAGCGATGTCCGTACGTATGTAGTTAACACGATGCAGTCCAAAATAAAAGAGCTAGGCTCCCGACATTTGGCACGAATATTTCTTATGTTGCTAGGCAGGTTAAGTTAGTAAATGAACAAAATCGGACCAGGGGGAAAAGTTCCCCCTTGAAGAACTAAACCAACCTCTGAAAAATACCACTTTTTTACATGATTTTTTGCGTTTTTGTTTAACAAATGACACATTTTTATGCTACAAGAAGTTCAAAGTCCTACCTTTGGACCCAGAGAATAAAAAAATGTATTTTTTTCGGTCCGCCCCCCTTTTATGGGCGTGGAATAATTTTTTTTATTAAAATAATGATAAATTTGTATTTCTTTAGTGCAAAAAGCATAAGAATGAATTTTAATCACATATTCGAGAGGAAATTTGCGCCACCCCCCCCCCCCCCCCCCAATTACCACTACCGACCCTTTCCGCCAAACCGAGAACTAGTAACAATGACCGTCATCTCGTTGTAGTGAAAAAGACCAAGGGTTCTGGTGGTAATCGCACCCACTACCCCCACGTCGAAAGGCTAGCACGCTACCAACTAACATACAGGGACTTAGACATGGATGGCCTTATTATTGACGGAAAAAGGTACAACGCTGATGAGGTGGCGCATATACTTCATGATTATGACGATGACGAAGTTGTGGTCATACCTAACAATGTTAATCCGTCTAATGGCGCAACGGAACGGGCCGATGACAGACCAGATGACGTAGCAGATGAATTCATTGATGAAACTCATATACTGCCACGCGTGAGAAATCGGGCCGAAACAAGTTATGTCAAATTTGATGAAGTCGACGACCTGGATGTATCAATTCTTGAAGCTGCTGGAATTCCTGTTCCTGATATAGATATGTCAATGTCAGTTGATTTGTCCATAGTGAGAAAGGATTCCCCTTCTCCTCCACGAAAAAAATTTAAAATGGTTTCCTCGACCCCTCAGCGACCAGTGGATGATCTCTATGAAAACGTTGCCACAGAAAACACCCTCAATGATAAATTGGCCCATGTAGGCGAAGAATGCTGTAAGTAGTTGTTGACATAACTTCCAATCATTTTGGGAGAGCTCGTTGAAAAAAAGAAAATTTTCAGTTACATGAAGAGCAAATCTCGTTTCTTTTCTTGGAAGCTACACTCAAAAAATTATGTAGGTAAATTCCAGTGAATATTCACTTAAAACAAATGAAATTTTATTTAAAAACCATTCCACTGTTTTTTCATTTAAAATAAAAACATATTACAGTCAATTTTAAATGTTAATTTATTGACTAACCAAAACATTAAAAAACTAGTGAATATTCAGTTATTTTGTATTGAAAAACAGTAAAACTATTGAAGAAATTTTTTACTGCCGAAATTAAATGTAACAGAAAATTCATTTTTAATACATTAAATTATTTTTTTTAAACTACAGAAACAGTAGAAAATAAGAAGTCCTTAGTAAAATTAATGATTTTTCTTTTAAAATAACTTTAACCTACAAACAGTTAATGACATAATTTTCTTAGTGTATAAATTGGAAACAGAATCAGCAGATAATTTCGCGACTCCTTATGCGTGTTTTAAAGAAAATTTTCAGTTACATGAAGAGCAAATCTCGTTTCTTCTCTTGGAAGCTATAAATTGGAAACAGAATCAGCAGATAATTTCGCGACTCCTTATGCGTGTTTTAAATATTTTTTTACGGACGAGCTAATAGTAAAAATAGTTGACAAGATTATTCTTCATTACGCTAAAGTTGAAAAGAATAATCAAAATTTCTTGTTTCACATCTTTGAACTCGAAAAATATATTGGAAGTATTTTTTATATGTGTTATCACAAACTTCCTTGTGTAAGAGATTATTGGAATAGCCAAAATGGAGTTGATTCAGTTCATGTTATGACGATTAACCGGTTTAAGATTAAAGAGTACCACCATGTAAACAACAACGACAAATACGATGTCGACAATCCTGATAGGTTATTCAAAGTAAGACTAATGCTTGATTCGCTTAACGATATATTTCAATCTGTTCTCATTCTGTCTCGTTTATCGATAGATAAGCAGATGTGTTCCAAAAGGTAGAGCATTATATGAAACAGTATCTCCCAAGTATACCAAAGAAATTGGGATTAAAGTTTTTCGCTTTTTGCGATACAACTGGTTTCATGTACAAGTTCGACATTTGCACAGGGGCCTGGCCAGGGGAACCTGATTTGAAGGCCTTTGCTAATAAAGTTGTCCGTATGACCCGTGAAGATCAACGTTTAAAAAATCATTACCTACATGAATAACTATTGCACCTCCATGACATTGCGGATTTGTCTGCGGACTTAAGGAATTTATAGCATTGGAACCATGAAACGAAACCGAATAAAGAATTGTAAACTTTCTGACTCAAAGCCTATGATAAAAATGAATAGAAGTGTTTCAGCAGAGTTTACAGCAAACATTCAAGGTGTTAACTTAACCTTGTGTCTACTTTCGTTGGCTTAAAACCATTACTTTAAGAGCATGGTATTCGTGAGGACGTTCCTTCTGTTGAACTATAGGATAAGAAGCAACACGAGGTAATAACGATTTCTTGCCCTCAAATCATTAAAGAATACAATCTACACATGGGAAGTGTGGACCTAATCGATTCACCTTTGAGTCGTTTAAAAATTGTATTTAAAAGCCGTAAATGGTACATCAGAATATTCTAGCATTTACTCGACCTTTGCAGGGTAAATATTGGCTACTTTTTAAAACAGAAAATCCTTCAATCCCGATATCCTAAAAGCCGTTTCATCTGGAGATATCCCACGTGCTAACAAATATGACAGAAAAGAAATAGAAATGTAGTCGGCCAGATGTACCTTTGCCAGTCCCTCGAGTTCAAAACAAACTGCAGCCAGCTAATGATTTTCGATATGATGGAATAGATCACCTGCCAATCAAAAATATAACATGTGGTGAAGATAAAAAAGCAAACAACCGTTCAATTTTTAAATGTAAGAAAAACTTCAGTGGGCCATAAAAAAACTGTAAGTACGTGACCAAAATCATTTGTCGGATTTAGTCTAGTACACTCAAAATAATTCTACAGTAAAAAAATTAGTAAGTGCGTTGGTAATCCAAATCTACTAATAAGTTACCAATTACCAGTATTACAGTTGTTTTTTTAGTATCTTAAAAGTGCTAAAATTAGTATTTCTTACTGTTTATGAGTAATTTTTGTTGGTAGTCGGTTGTACTAATTTTTTTACTATTTTTAGTTCATAAAAGTACTAATATACAGTAATTTATTAGGTTTTTAATTTTTTTTTGTTAGTAATAATTCCGTAAGGGGGCGCTTGTTTACAAGCAGAGCTACCAACTGTTTTTGCTGCAAAATCGTTAAATTTGAATTCAGTGTTGCCATTATGTTACATTTTGGGTAAGTGCTGGTGCTCTTTTGGTTTTGCCGTTTTTTAAATACGCGTTTTTAAAGATAAGGTATTTATGGTGTTTTTTTCTATTTTTTTTAATTTGTGATTTTTATATTATCAATAGATTTTGCTGAAATTTAAAAGTTAAGCCCAGACCTAATGAAATTTGGAAAATTTTATCCATGTTTGGACCTTGGCCTCATACAAACAACCCCTTTAAATTTGAATTAAGTGACTCTAACAATTAATTTAAATTGTGTCAAAGAGGAACTTACGGTGGTGGCGACTCGCCCCATTTGCTTACAGACGGCGGCGTTTGCTCTCAATCGTCGGCTTATTTAAATTTTTGGTTATGGAGTTGTATTTTTGTAATGACGCAATCAAAATATGTATTTTTGATAAAGTTAAATAAAGAAAATTGGGGTTTATTTTCGTAAAAATTTCAATACAATTTATTGTTTTTACAAAACCAATTTACACAGAATTTTGAACAACGCTATGCGTTGTGATGGAATGTGATTTCATCTTAGGTGTGAATTAGGTATAAGTTCATGTAGTGTGAACGTGGCCTTACTCTATACAGGATTAATGATTTTTTTGGGATAAGACTAAAAATAATGCATGAACCTTCGTAATGCATGAAAAATAGAAAAAAAAATATGGCCTATGGGAAGCGGTAGGGAACAACTAGTACATATTTTTCCATTTTTTGTGGCTATGCATTACATGGTAATGCATACTGTTACTCCCTGTAGATTTAGTCGCCGATATTCAGTTAAAAGAAGCATATTTCTCTCAAAATTGTTTTATATGTGTTTTTTCCAGTAATTAAAGATTTTAAAAAAATATCCAATCGGTCCATGTTTGGACTTTCCTACTTGTATTTGTGTAAAAACTTTTTGGTACATATTTTCTAATTTTTTTTTTACAACTACGTATTTTTTTAAATGTTTAATGACTGTTGTTTTTTTAAACAATTTTGTTTACTGTCAAAATCCAAATCCGGAGACCAAATTTGTCTATCACGTCAGGATTTTGAGTAATTCGCGGTTAAAGTGCCGAAAAAGGGCATTTTTGACCCTTTTTATATTTTTTTATTTTTTATATTTTTTATATTTTTTTTATATGCCCAACAAACTGGTAAACATTTTTTTGAGAATTTACAAATAAGGACTTTTGGCCGGAAATCGATCTGTCTGGCCCTCTGTGCATTCCATTAAAGCAGTTCTGTGGCTTAATAATTGAATGTAATAAAAAAAGTTTGTTTAAAATTTAATGTTAACCATTATCTTAATATTACTTGAGTAATATGAATGTAATATTATTTTTACTTTTGATTGTATCAGCTAATTTATTTAATTTATAATAAAAACAAATATTTTTATTTTTTTTTTTGTTTTTTATCCTTTTTACCTTAAAAACACATTTTCAAATTTTTTTTTAACATTCTCTCTTTTCTTGGCGCTGATTTTTGTTTGGTAAATTTTTACCCTTTTCCTACGATTTTTGCGTTTTTTTTTTTCATATTGATAATGGCAACACTGTTTTTATTAGCGATCATTTGCTCCTTCACAATTCAGCAGCAAGCAGCAGACAGAAAAAATTAAGAGTAGACTATTTAATTATAATTTCACTAAAATGCCATATTTCTTATTTCTTAACATTGCAAAAGCACACATCAAGTTCCAAATACAATAAGTACAGCTTTTATAAATTTATAATTTATAATTAAACAGGCACTTTATATTTTTTGCCGTCTGCTGCTTGCTGCTGCAGTGTGTGCGAACACTACGTTTGCTCGCATTAACTGCAGTGCTACCAACTGTTTTTTCTGTTTGTTTAGTGCGAAAAAGAATTAGAAAAAGTAACAACGCGATACCCACTCAAAGAGTGTTTATAAAAAAAAATATATGTTACATTTATTTAATTAAATTGTGTTAAAGTAATTATATATAAATGTTTTTTATTTAAATGTGTTTATAATAAAATTAATATGCATTAATAATAAAACTACGTCAGTTTTTTTTTAAATCGTTTTTTCATTGAAATAATGATTGTGTAAGAAAAAAATTCAAGCTGAAGAAGAATATGGATACACACACGAATACAAAAAAAAATGTAGGTATAAAAAAGCGCCCTCTGTAGTAAAATGTTTGTATATACATTTGAACATGTATTGAGCACTGATGCCAACTTTTTTTGACAAAAACCCGCTAAATCAGGAAAAAAAATCTCCAGAAAACACCAAATTCAAAAACAGAAAATAAATTTAGCTATTAAATAGCTAAATATCATGAAATTTGAAAAGTAACGGTTTTTTGAAAAAAAATAACGGTTTTTTTAATAAATATAACGGTTTTTTTAAAAAATATAACGTTTTTTTTTAAATATAACATTTTTTTAATAATGTATGTATTTAGCTATTAAAACAGTTTAAATGTTATAAAACGACAGTTTTTTACCAAAGCCAGTTTAAAAATTACAGAATCGAATACACCTGTTTTGGTCATAGCCAAATATTCAGCAAAATTGATACTATTCGGCCGAAACCGAATATTAAAAACAAATATTTATGTAGGAAAAACAAGAAAAAAAAAGTTAAATTAGACTTACAAGGCAGGTTTCCCTGGTTCACCCCGATCTTCGTGAAATTTGGAGATATTGTTCAGAACGAAAATTAATTCAACACGTATTTTTTTCAGCGGCCCATGTTCAAAGGTATTTAAAAGACATATCTCTTGGTGCTAACAACATGCCAGAAAAAGTTAATATTTTCGACCAGGGCTGTCAGATATGGCGATTTCTCGCCAATTTGGCGATTTTGGCGATAAATCTAAACACTGATTTTAGCATGAAGAACTTGTTTATTTTGCAAAACAAAATTATAATTAAAATCGTCACATGTTGTATTTTCTAATATAATTATTAAATTTTGCAAAAATAGACAAATTATATGTGTTTTTAAGGTTTTTTAAAAGTTTGGCGACAACAAAAACAAAAAAATCTGACAACCCTGTTTTCGACTGATTAACAAAATTTTTTCACTTTACTCAATATGACAAAAAGCTGTGCATGTTTGGCCAACACCAAAAAGGGAAGTCTCCCTAGTGTCACCCACGGATCTTTATGGATTGGTATTATTTTGTAGAGCAGAAAAAATAAAGGGAAAAGTATTTTTTAGCGGTCCATTTAATGTTTTGGGGGAAGAAATTTTTTAGTTTTTTTCGCTTATCCCCCGCCTTATGCAAGGAAACCTAGTCAAGTTGTATATAAAATGAAAGGTCTTTGGAAAACCTATCCAAGTCTGTAAAAAACGTGTCCAAACATGGACAACTTTTTGTCATATTGAGTAAAATACCATTACATTTTTGTAAATAAGTCAAACAATTGATTTCTTTTTTGGCATGCTGTAAGCACCACAAGATATATACTGTTCATTTCTTAATTCGTCTGTGTTAAGACTGTACAAACAAGATTTTTATTCAAAAATTTTTGACAGATCGCTTTACAAGTCCGCTCATCTAAACGGCTTTTTAATTAAAACAAAAAAATCATAAGTATGGAAAATTTTAATTTTTTTATTGTTAAGTTGTGGCTGGTAAAAATCGCTAGATTTCCCGCTGCCCGCTAAATCACTTTTTTTCCCGCCAGACGCAAAATAAAAACGCTAGTTTTAGCGGGAAAAACACCAAATTGGCAACAGTGGTATTGAGAATATATTATTTCTTTCTTATATTTTTAGCAATCGTTTACGTGGTACAATGAACGTGGTACAATGAACGCTAAATTTTTTTAAACAGCTTAAGAAGACATGTAATTAAGTATATCTTATAACCGAAGTGAAATAATAAAATAAAAAACCGAAGTGAAATAAAATCATTTATATATAATATTTTTCTGACTTTTATTTATTAAAATTGATTTAGGTAGTAATTTTAATCACTAAAATTAGTAATTTTATTTACTAAAATTAGTAGTTTTATTTACTAAATAGGACAAAAATTTTAAATATTTATGATTTTTTTAGTAGTAAATTGCAGTAATATTTACTGTTTTGTTAGTATTTCTCATGTACTAGATATTAGTAACAAATTTTAGTAATGATTAGCAACGCCTGCACTAGATCATTTTGGACTAAAACATTAGTACTCGTAGCTAAATTTTTAGTATTAAATACCCACGTTTTTTTTTGAGTGTACTATATTTTTTTTAGTTTCAAACCAAATACATTTTTGTGTTGAACAGTGTAATAATTTAATACGGAATGACATAGTGCGTATACCCCCATACTGAGGATGGTATAACAATATCGGAGGTCATCGTCAAGGCCCAATTATCGCTTAAAGTTATAATACATAGTTTACTTTGTCAGAAAAAAAAAACAAATGAGAGTGTTAAATTCGATAGTGTGGGGACGAAGAGACAGTGGTAAATTCATCCCATTACCTAAGGCGACCAGATTTTGAAAATAAAAATAGAGGACATAAAGAAAAAAGCAAAAAAGTTATTCGAATTCAACAAAAATTACCGCGAGTACCACCAACGGTGGTCAACACCTTTTTAACGATGTATTAGAAGTGAAAAGCATCAAAAAACTAAGATAAACATCTCGTTATCTCGAGTCTGTGGTTAGATTTTTGAAATCTTTTATTGCAAAAAAAATTTATCGAATTTTTTATTCATGAAAAATACAAGTTTTGGACCCTTTTTGACGCGGTTTAGCTTACGATAGATTATCGCTAGAACCCAAATATGTTTCGAATCATCATAAAAAATGTCAAAGTTAATTTTCAGGGGGGTACAACTTTAACCTTTTTTTTGCCATATAAGTTGAGTCAGTCTAATACACGTCCATACAACAAGTTGTACAACGCTACTGCATGTGTATCACCACTTTTACAAAAACAAAATTCAGTATAAGTATGAACAGATCAAGCACGGTGACCGCCGTAAAAAAAATTTTGTTTTAATTTTTAAAAATAAAAACAAACATTGATCATACTTTTAAAAATAAAGAGGACAGAATTTGAAAAAAGAGTACAAAAAGAGGACACAAATTTTATAGAGTACAGCCAGTTAAAATAGAGTATTGTCCTCTAAAAAAGAGTACGTATGGTCACCTTACATTACCTTGTCACTCGATTTAATTGTTTTGGCTCTTACATTTTTTAGACTACCCTAGTAAAAATATTATGCTAATTTTACTAAATAGATCTAATTTGATCCGTAAAATGGTTGTATCAAATAATATCTAATTGTATTACTTTAGATCAAAAAATATAAAAATTGACACAATTTGATCCTGAATTTGGTCAAATCTAATTAGATCAAATTGATCTTATAATATCTATTTTTATATAATTTTATGAGCAAAACCAAAATACGAATCTAATCATATATGGAGCAATATCTAACCATATAAAGTGGATCAACCGTATCAAAGTGATAGATAAAATTTTATATAAATTTATACGGAAGCATATTAACTCATATAAGATTGTATCAAATTATATATGATTAGACCAGAAAATTTTTACTCGGGTATAGAAGAACTTAAAGGGATTAATCCGTGGAAGATTTTAAAATATATAAGACTGAGTAAAAGAAGTTGAACACACCACCCCTTACCCCCCTTCCCTCGAGGTATCACTTTCGATCAGGATTTGGTCTTGTGGACATTACGTCAACCTTTTAACCTAAATTCTGCTCTGCCTAATCTTATATACTCTCCAAAATGTAAAAATAAAAAAACAAGAGTGTTAAATTCGGCTGTGCCGAATCTTTTATACCCTCCAACAATTTTAAAATAAAAAAAAATCGCAGGGGCGTGTTTTTTTTTTGGTGCGGGGGGGGGGGCGAAGTTGGTGGGGGACACCTGTACCCCCGCTATATATGTTTACAAATTATTTGTTTATGATATTTACGCTTAAATAATAAATTTTTATCGTTATTTTTAATTAATTTCTATAACCACGCCCCCAAAGGGGGGCAGCCTGAAAAAAATCAAGTTGTTTAACCCCCTTGGTCCAAGCGCAGGTCTATGAACATAATATGGCATACAAATGTTACATTTGTTGAGCAAAAATTTAAAAAAATCGTAAAAAAATCGTATTTTTCAGGGGTCATTTTAGTTCTTCAAGGGGGAACTTTTTTCCCCCTGGTCCGATTTTCGGACTTAACCTTACCAGTAACATTAGAGATATTCTTGCCCAGGGGTCTAGCTCTTTTGGTTTGGACTGCATCGTTATTTCTACAGACGGACGGACGGACATCGCTAGAATGTCTTAGATTCTATCATGGATCAATATTATGTATATATACTTTGTGGGGTGCCCGACCGATATTTCGATGTGTTACACACGGAATGACAAAGTGAGTATGCCCCCATGCTGTGGTTGGAGGGTATAAAAATGCAGCGGTGTTTTTTGAAGGAGTCGGTTTTTTATACCCTCCACTTAGTGATAGAGGGTATATATAAGTTTGTCATTCCGTTTGTAACTCATCGAAATATCGGTCTGGGCAGCGATGCCAACTTAGCCCTTTTGGGGCTATATTTAGCCCTTTTTGATTGCTCCCAACGCGTATTTTTTTTTTAGCCCTTTTATTTTTTTAGGGGCTAACATGGCTCTTTTTGTTATATTTTTTAGCACTTTTAGCCCCTTTTTAACCATTTGTTAATTTTTGGAGTCATTTGTTAATATTTTGCCACAATGTTTACTGTTCGGCCACAATGTTTTCTAAAATAAAGTTGCATATCTTTTATACATGAAATTATAAACCATGAATCAAAGACTCGGAAAATCTTAGATAAAACAGATTAATTTTTGATCGAAATACACTGTTTCAAAAATTTTATCCGATTTTGAACTTGTCATCGTTTGTTCTGATTTAATTGGAAATCCTTATTCAAATGCTGAAGTGAAGAGAACATTTAGTGTCATGAATTTCTTTAAAAATAAAAATTGGATGTCAATAAATACATCAAATTGTTTAAGTATTTCTGAAAAATTAGATGAAACCAATATTACGAATAGTCCAATTATTATATAAGAGCATTTTTATGGAGAAAAAATTTAATATTGTTGGAAAACGTAAATCTTAGCGATTTCTTTTAAATCCTACATTTTTCAAATATTTCAATAATTTTTGTTTAATAAGCCCATTTTTACATTACAACGTCAAATTGATCTCTTCAAAACACAAATTAAAAAAAAATTGCTGAAAAACACAAAAACTGATAAATTTTTGAGTTTAGCCCTTTTTAGCCCTTTTTAACTGCTCAGCCGACGCTTTTTGATTTGAAATAGTTGGCATCACTGGGTCTGGGACCCCATAAAGCATATATATTCATAATGCCCGATCGATTTTAAGACATTCTAGCGATGACCGTCTGTCTGTCTGTGGAAAATGCTCTCGCGGACAAAATACACAGAGATGACTGAAACTTAACATATATACTGAAAGTTCTCCCGAGAAGTTTGGTATTGCATTTGAGCGATATCGGTTCAGCGGTTCAAAAGTTATGAACGAAAATGTAAGCATACCTCAAAAATTTCAGTACATTCAACATAACCTAAAAATACAAAATGCTTTAATTCGGCTTCTGGTTGACATAAGGAGTGAGATCATAAAAATGTTAACACACATAAAGTTAAATAAAAAACAGACTACTGAATTTTAAGACTTCACACCAAATTTTTATTAAATAAAATTTAATACAAAATCATAACAAAAAAACCGCATGGAACTCTAACCACTACGAACAAAGTTATCCACTTTTTCCGGAAACCCTCCCATTAAGGCTTTTATGGTAGTTTCTGTCACCTTTTTAGAGCAGGTGGTCCATCTACGTTTGAAATCTTGCATGTCCTGGGAGACCTTTTTTGTGCCCTTTAATTCTTTTTTAACAAGAGCCCAATATCTCTCCACTGGCCTGAGCTCCGGGCAGTTTGGTGGATTTGCCTCTCTTGGTACAAAAACCACTTTATTATCATTATACCACTCCAGCGCTTTCTTGCTGTAGTGACAAGATGCTAAATCGGGCCAAAAGTAAGTGGATACATTGTGCTGACTCAAGAACGGAAGAAGTCTCTTCTGCAAACACTCCTTGATATAAATTTCGCTGTTTATAGAGCCAGATGTCACAAATGACTGGCTTCTTTGGCCGCAGCTACATATGGCTTGCCATACTAGGAATTTTTTGGGGAATTTCGTTTGCTTTTTTGACCGAAATTTTTCCGCAACATTTCCTCGAACATCGGAAACATAAAATTCTTGACCAGGGAGCTGCGCAAAATCAGCCAGGACATAAGTTTCGTCGTCCATTACACAACAGTTGTATTTTTTTATAAAATTTGATTTCAATTTTCTAGCTCTGGTTTTGGCCTCCAAATTTTTAAAAGCGTTTCTATCGGGAACTTTTTGAACTTTGTAGGACTTTAGTCCCGCCTTACGTTTCACTTTACGTACAAAAAAGTCTGAGCATTGGGCTAACCGAGCTGTTTTTCTGCCAGATGTGTTAGGAGCTCTCTTAAGGATGCTTTTAACTTTATATGCCTTACCAATGTTACGATAACCAGTCGTTGTTCCTGTTCCCGGCTTCCTTTCAATTGTTAGGTGTTCCAGATACCTTTTTACCACTTTTGAAACTGTTTGGCGGCATACATTAGTTTCTTTGGCAATTTTTTTGTATGTCCATGTTTGGTTTTGTTGAAAATATTTAATTATTTTTGAACGCACTTTTCTTTCATCGTCCATTGTGTAAAAAATTGCAAATTAAAACTCATGATGTAAATTAATTTATTAACTGACATATTTTTAAAATGTAAACTGCCGAAAAAAAAAAAAATTGGAAGCTTTACACCAAAGTTGTAGGCAAAAATGTGTGTTAACATTTTTATGATCTCACTCCTTATGTGAACATAATTGAACACCAAATGGTATTTAAACAAGTACGAACATATTTTTTGACAAAAAAAGAAAAAAATCGCGGATTTTTTTTTTTAACAAAATTTTTTTTTCGCGGAAATTTTTTTTCAATTTTTTTTTTTTCAAAAGTAATTTCCTTTTAAATAAAGTTGTTTGCAATAATCTTTTTGAAATTGTGGAGGGTATCACTACATTCGGCAAGGCCGAATTTAACTTTTTTACTTGTTATATTTATTTTCTTTTGAACTGCGTCGCTTATATATCATATCAATCGAACATGTATCAATAATTTACTTTATGGGGTTCTCGATCAATATTTCGATGCGTTACACATACTGTGGTTGACGGGTAAAAAAAATTTATTTTTTATTTTTTGAGAATTTTTTTTATAAAAATTTAATGGAGCAATTTTGGTAGAGCACACAGTTTTGAAAATATGTAATTTATTTGTATATTTTTTGAAGTTTTTGTATAAAAGGAAATTATTGGAGTTGGAGTTTTTTTTTTAAATCAGTTTCGTTATGTTGAGCATGTACCCAAAATTTTAGAGGATTTTAGAACGAGGAACACCACTCTAAACTCACTGGTACATGATTAAACCTGAAAACTTTTACAATAGCTCTGGAAATCATTACCCAACCTTTCTAATTTATAAGGACCATGCACGCATTCTAAATAATGTTTATTTATGCAACATAACAATTTGAGTTAAATCATTTACATTTGAAAAACTTCTTTCAAAGCATTCACTCTTAAAAGAAGAACAATTTTTTACATTGGAATCAATTCTTTAAAGGCTCTGCTTTACTTCTCTACTACTTCTAGTTCTCTAAATAATTCTTTTAAATATATTTTTTTATTTATTCAACATAACATTTTGAGTGAAATCATTTTAATTTGAAAAGAAGTATTTCAAAGCACTAGCTTTTCAATAGAAAACGATTTTAACATAAAAATTATTTACAGAAATTAGTAATTCTGAAATTTTTAAATGATTTTTATCGATCCAACATTTAATTTTGAGTAAATTTATTTACATTTGAATTAATTCTTTTAAGGCTCTTTTTTTCATATTACAGTTAATTTTAGTGATTTAGTATAAAACAGACAGTCTGGCAGTACTTAACACGGATTCGATTTCAAATTCCCATTTATTGTAGACGGAAACAGATAATCTGGCAGCACTTAACTTGTGTTAGTAACAGCATTGCCATCAGGCAGCGCTAAACTAATGTTAAGGACAGCATTGCCAGATCAATAAAACAAATGTTTATATTATAAAACCGTTACTAACAGTCCTGAGCAAATATATAGCCCTCCGTTTTTTTTTTAATATTCTAAAGTAAAAAACATTTTTTTTATTAATTTTTCATTTTTATTACATTTTACATGGATGTACATTGAAGGTATTTATGGTTGATTATTATTTTGTTTGACTTTTATTTTGTTTTTCTTGTTTGGTAATGCTTAAATTAATGTTTATGTTTTTTTTTGTATTTTTGGAATTGTTGACATATAATTTTACACAAAAAAATCTAAATATATGTATTTTATTTGTTTATGAGTTTTTTGGGGTAGTAAGTATGTGATTTTTTAAAGTTTTGTTTTTATGGATATTTTAAAGAAATTACACAATTACACAAATTACAGTTTAATTTTGGTTTTTTAAATGGATAAATTTAGGAATACATGTAAGTTTTTTTTTTAACAATGACAATTTTTTTTTGTTGAGTAGTGCTTAAGGAGTTTTTTTTCTAGTTTTTAATTTATTTTCTTAAATATTTTTTTATTTGTTTATAGCTTTTTGGGTTGGTTTTTTTCAGTAAATGTTTATTTTTTGGAATATTTTCTAAATTATTTTTGTTTTTTGGGGTTTGCACATTGAAACATCAAATAATTATGGTTAGTGTTTTTCTGGTTTTTATTGTTTTATTATTTTATATAAGTTTTCTGTGTTTTTTTCTATTTTCTTGACACGTGTTGTTTTAAGTAATATTTAAGAATGTTTTAACATAATTATGGACGCAAAATAATAATTTCTAATTATTTTTTTTATAGGAAATATTTTTCTTAGAAACTTTAGTTAGTTAAATTTTTATATGGAACTTAAGGTGGAACTTATTTTTAATTATGATTTTTTTTTTTGTATGGCTTCTATTTTGGAAAATTATTATTTTTTAGTTTAATATTGTTTTTTTAAATATTTAAATTTTCTATAAATGCAGTATAAATTTATGTATATTTCTCTTTTTTGTTTCGTTTACATAAATATATGTATGTATATATTTTTTAATTAAATATATTAAATATTTTTTACTTTATGAAAATTGAGGTAGATTTATTTTTATTATTTATTATTTTCATTTGTTATTTTTTTAAGTAAATATTTATTTTTGTTTTTAGTATACACACATTTAAAAAATATTGTTTTTTTGTTTTAGTTAATTTTTTATTTATATATTGAATGTTGAATTAATTGTTTGGCTTTTAAGAATTTTTTATTGGCTTAGGAATGGGGGCGGAAAAGTGCAATAAATCATTCGTTGTTTTGAATAAATAATAAGAAACCATTTCATTTTTAGTTTTTTTATGTAAATATATTGGTAAAATTTTAATTAAAGATTGAGAAAGAAAACCCGTCATGAAAATTAATATTTAAACAATTTTTGAAGCCAAAAAACCGCCATGTCTTATTTTTTTTATGATCGTTTCATTGATATAATACAATTTGTTGGCTTACAAGGGAAGTCTCCCTGGTGTCACCCTCCGATCTTCATGAAATTTGGATATGTTGTTAAGAACGAAAACTAATTCGACACGTATTTTTTTTAGCGGCCCAAACTCATTTTTAAGAGGGGTCGATTTGTATGGGGCGCGAAATTGACCTTTTTCATTTTTTACGATTTAAGCCTATTAAACAAAATTAATATGTGGTATCAGATTAAAGGTATTAAAAATACCTATCTCGTGGTGCTAACAACGGGCCAATGAAATTAATATTTTTTGACTTATTAACAAAAATGTCCTAAAATGTTGGTATTTTACTCAATATGACGAAAAGTTGTGCATATTTGGACACGTTCTTAGCACACGTAGATAGGTTTTCCAAAGACCTTTCATTTTGTATGTAACATGACTAGGTTTCCTTGCATAATATAGGAGATAAAAGAAAAAAACTGAAAAATGGTCTTGTCTTCCCCCCTCACTTTTACCCCCTAAATATGAATTTGGGCCGCTAAAAAAAAAAAATACGTGTCCCTTTATTTTTTCTGATCTACAAAATAAAACCAATTCCATAAAAATCCGCGGACGACACTAGGGAGACTTCCGTTGTTAGTTCAGTCGGCTTAGTTCAGTCGGCTTAGATCAGTCCAATTTTTATGCAAATTTAGTTTTTAATGTAGAATGCTAGTGTAACTCAAAATACATCATATACAAAAAGAAAATGTAAAAAAGTTATAGCCTTCACAATGTAAAAAAGATTATTGCAAAAAACTTTTTTTAAAACAGAAATTAATTAAAAAAAAAAATTAATAAAAAAAATTCCACGCAAAAAAAAAATTTTTGGTGAGAAAAAATCCGCGATTTATTTGTAAAAAAACAATGTTCTTACTTATTAAATACCACTCCATGTTCAATTCTTTTCACATATATCAACCGACAGCCGAAATTAAGCATTTTGTATTTTTAGGTTATATTGAATGTACAAAAATTTTTGAGGTATATTTACATTTTCGTTCACAACTTTTGAACCGCTAAACCGATATCGCTTAAATGCAATAACAAACTTCGCAGGGCTACAACAAGTAAATATAAAAAGTTTCAGTGATATCCGTGTAATATTTTGACATTTTGATTTGGAGGCAGTACCGACACTATTATACCATCCAAAATGCAAAAAAATTCTATTTTTGGGGGAGGGGGTCCGCAGCGGTCATTGGAGGGGGGGGACTACAAATTTCCCCTTGCAAAATATGTTTACAAATTCATTCTTATGCTTTTTGAAGTAAATAAATACAATTTTATCATTATTTAAACTATTTTTTAATACAAGCCCACACAAGAGGGCGGACCTTATAATAGGTGTGTTCCAGAACGTTACCGCGGGTGCCCGCGGGTACCCAAACCAGCCCGAAAAGCGTTCCCGTACGCAAAAATTGGGTAAATGATAGAGTTTTTGAGAGAATAAATTACTTTCTCATTTTACCGAACTTACCCGCACTTTTTTTTCGGGTAAATTGGTAACAGTCAGATGTTGATAAAACAGCTGATTTTTTTTGTGAAGCTAAATTGGAAATTTAAATAAAATAAAGAACTAAACCAAGGAAATGTGTTATTTCAATACAAAAAAAGATAATTTGTTATTAAAATAAACTTTTACAATTTGTTTTCTTGTTTAAAGTAATTTTTCTTACGAAAATATTTTAGCGTTATTGGTTTGTTTACATTTTATATTATTTTGGGCTTGAAATGTGGTTTTTAGCGTTCCCGTACTTTTGTGCATTTTTGTGGTATCGTGAGAGGTTTTTTGATTTTCTCTCATTTTACCGAACTTTACCCGGAAAGTTCTGGAACACACCTAATATCTGCAAAATAGCATCAAAATACCGCGATTATAATCTTTAGTTGCTAAAAAGAATTACTGTCTCAAAGCCGCTATTATATGACGCTAGATATGGGCACATGAGCATATTAGAGAATGATACACGTGATTCACGTGTGAGTGTGACTGAATTCAATTTTACTCACGTGATTGTGAGTGGAAAAAATTGCGTGAGTGTGCCTGAGTAAGATTTTGCCTAAGTGGGTGTGTCGATTTTTTGGGTGAGTTCGTACCAAAAAAAGCAACAAAAAACTTAAAAATTTGGCTTAACTTAAGATTTTGTCCAAAAAAAATTGTAAAATTTCGCTGAACTTTACATTTTGCTTAAAATTTTGCAAGATTTTTGAAATTATAGTTTTTGATTTTTTTTTTTGTATAAAAAAGAGTTTCGTGAGAGTGAGTGCAAGAAAATATGCTTGTGAATAAGGAAATCCTAAATACTTTGCAATTAAATTTAATTTTTTTTATACTTAAAAGAAAAACTATTATTCAAAACTTCATCACGTTTGGTGCGTACACTTTTTAAACGATCGCGAAAAAGTAAAATATAAGTTCTTAATAATTGTTTATGGTCTATTCCAGAGCTTCTCACTAACTTTTGCTTTGCGACCCCTTTTCAATATTTAAAATTTTTTGCGACCCTTAACATAAAAAAAAATATTAACGTGAACTTTGCTCACAGTTTTTTTAAAAACCTGAATTAATGGAAAAATTTAAAAACCAAATTCAGAAGCAGCATTGAAAGATTAATCGAAACCGTGTGGTTAGATCCCAGACGCATACCAAAAATTTCACATAAAAAACTTTTAAAAAATAAAAAAAACACAATTTTTGTAAAACTGTACCTCAATTTCTTAAAAAAAAATTGGAAACAGGTCCCGAACCTCGCCATTTTATATCAAAACTTACTATCGTCATTCATTTTTGATTTCCGAAAATAAAAGAAAGATTTCAGTTTAACCTGACCAGAAATGAAGAAATGTTTACCAAGAAAGTATTTAAAGTCCAATTTGGAGTAATGATTTTTCTTTGTTCGAAATGTTATTCGATCACATATCTAGATCCGTTACTCGGATTCAGATTCGACATCAGCATTCAAAACTAAATCGAAAAAAGTGGTCAGATCCCAGACGCGTCCAAAAATTTCACAAACAAAAGCACAAGAATGCGTTTTTGTGAACTTTGCATTTAATTTTCTCAAAAACCTAACGTACTAGAAAAATTTGGAACCCAGATTCGGAATCAGCATCGAAAAGTTAATAGAAAATAAACTGTCAGATCCCAGATTCAGCCAAAAACTTCACAAATCAGTGTTGGCTATTCCGGGAAATTAACAACTGCACAGTGATTACGGTGGGAAAATGTGATGTGAAAATTATATTTCTTTAATAACAGTATTTGTATATTTTTACAACACAGCAATAAAAAAATGTGTTTTAAAATTACCAAAAATTTAAGGTTTTAACAAAAACTCTTCCGCGGCCCCTAGGGGGTCACGACCCACCGTTTGAGAACCATTGGTCTATACGGCTATGGAATGCAGAGCTTCGAAGGATTTCATTCCTTAATTCGATTTGGCATTCTGAATGAAAAATTAGTGACTGCATTCCCCAATCACATTTTAGCGAATTGAATGAATTCGCTTTAGATTCATTCGATTTATAAATA
The DNA here is from genome assembly GCA_963921195.1 of Pegoplata infirma. Lineage (NCBI taxonomy): Eukaryota > Metazoa > Arthropoda > Insecta > Diptera > Anthomyiidae > Pegoplata > Pegoplata infirma. Next base: position 204,288,112 of record OY992540.1, read on the forward strand.
TCGAATGCATTCGATTTATTTTTCATTCGACTTTCAAAAATCGAATGCATTCGATTTTTTTTTTAAATTCGACTTAAAAAAATCGAATGCATTCACTTGCGAATGCAATCGATTTTCTTTTCATTCAATTTGAAAATCGAATGGCTTATTCATAGAAAAGATTAGAAGGTACGCAGTGTTGTATTTGATGTATTTTCCAATATGGTGGCAAAATGCTTGTTCTTCCTCATCTCACACGTATTTAATATCAAATTAGATTCTTTGTTTATAAAAAATTGAAATTGTCTTGCATTTAATTAAATTTATTATTTATTTTGCTTTATTCAACGTTTTTTTAAAGATAATACGCACTATTGATAGTTTAAAAACTTTTTATTTCTCTTTTGTTGTTGTTCTCCTTTATGTTGCATTGTTTTTATTAAACGTCAAAAGTTACATAATGTGCTGTCACTAATACTTATTCAAGCAAAATACGACTCTGTTTCATTTCTATTTTTTTCTATGGGCTTATTCATTCATTGCATAAAAAATTTAAAAAACTAACAAAGATAGAGCAGAACGCAGCCAACTTTTTGTCCATAGTATCGCCAACACTCTTCACACTTTTCGTTGTGTAGGCAGTTGATATGTGCATTTTTATAATTTTCGGCAACACCATTTTTTTTTTGATTCAAAATTAGGGCCCATTAGGGCCATCGTATGTAAATAGAGTCGGCGATACTATGGACCAAAATTTGGCTCCGTTTTGGTCTATCTATTTAAAAAATCGATTGCATTCACAGTGGAATGATAAAAAATCGAGTGCATTCGATTTTTCTAAATCGAATGAACAAGAAATCGAATGCATTCATTTTTTCCCATTCAATCGAATGAATTCCAAGGACTGCATTCATTGATAATTTATGAAATCGAATGCATTCACTGACTATGAAAATTGAATTGATTTTTTTTAGAATTCATTCGAAAAGGATTTCATTCTTCGAAGCTCTGATGGAATGGACTTGTTGATATTTTCAAAAAACGCAAAAAGTTATAACCCTAAAATACAGATCCTTTAAATATAAAAGTGAATACTTTAATACCCTCCAACCACAGTATGAGGTATGAGGGTATACTCACTTTGTCATTCCTTGTGTAACGCATCGAAATGTCGGTCTAGTACCCCATAAAGTATACAATACATTATTGTTAAGTGATCGATTCTAAGACATGCTAGCGATGTACGTCCGTCTGTCTGTAGAAGACACGATACAGTCCAAAGGGGTTCCACTAGGATGAAGTCTCAAAAATTCTTCAATTTTATTAGATTCTACGTAATTCTAAATACGAAAAACTTGATAGTATTAGTGATTCTGCTGTAAATATAAGTGTGTATTAGTGAAATTAACGAATTTATCAAAGCAAACGACGACAAATTTTCATTAACGGGAATAAACTTCCTGTAACTTCCCCGCTACCCACTCATAGGACGTCTTTTATAAGAGTCTTTGATACTGTCCAAAATAGACTAGACTTCTGAAGTTTGGCACAAATGTGTCTTATGGTCATAGGCTAATAAAGTTAGGAGATGGGCAAAATCGGACCAGAGGGAGAAAAGTTCACCTTTGAGGAACTAAACAAACCTGTAAAAAGCCCTTTTTTACAGGTTTTATTTATATTATACTTTTGTTAAACAATTGAAACATTTTAATGTCAAAAGAAGTTCTAAGTCCTGCACTTGGACCCCGTTTTTCCTCAACTTTTTTCTAATTCTCATCCGACAGCAACATTTGCCATTTATTTACTTTTAATCAAAGGTCAAGTCTTGATTAACACATTTCTACAATCTGTGAGTTCGGTCGAACAAATAAGTATAACTCATATTGTTGTAGGATAACTCATAAAAGATCTGTGGAAGCCACATTGTCCTCTGTAGCAGTAAACGGTAAAGGTATTAAGGAATCTGACACACATGATGTTCTGGGCATAAGAATACAATGCGATGTCCGTTGGATTACAATTACAAACGTTTTTAAGTGTAAAAAGAGCATTCAAGTCTTTGTTTCCAAAAATCGAATAAGACATCCTTCACACACAAATAAAATACAACTCCCACACATGGGCAGGGGCTTCAGAGACGATTTTGTTTAGAGAAGGGTAGTTTATGACAATACGATTTGATTTCTATTGAACCAAAACTATGTTGGAAACCAAACTATTGACTGGATTGAATTTATTAAATTTATATATTTTAAGTAAAATAAAACTTACCAGACGGTGCTTAATTAACGATGTGCTGTTCAAAGACTCTTATAGGTGCTGTTAGGAAATTGTAACTACACTTTATATTTTATCACAAAAAAACTACCAAATAACTTATTGTTTTGCATAAATTTCATTGTATTGCACACAAATTATTATGAGATTATAATCTATAAATATTATCGTTAATATTAAACACTTAAATTAAATTTTCGGTAGAAAATACTAAATTTGTTAAAATTTTACGTCCACCCAAGAAAAAAAACTTTGTTTACAATTCAACAGCGTTGCCATAACGAAAAGTTTTTGTTCAGTATTGGCAACACTGAAGAAACTACCGTTTTTTAGTATTTCTTCACAATACAGCAGCAGGCAGCAGACAGCAAAAAAATAAAAAGTATTTAATATAAGCTGTGTTTTTTGCTCCCGGGTTAAAGTTAACATCAAGGAATAAAAAAAAAAAACGATAAAAATAAAGTTGTCAAAAAACGATAAAAATAAACTTTTAAAACAAAGCGTCAACTTACAATACACTAAAAAAAATTTTTGGGCATTCCTAAGTAAACATGGGGCTAATTTTGTCTAATGTTTTGTCAGCAGACCATTTGCGCAAAAAAAAAATGTTAAAAGGTGTGTAAATTTTATAAGCAACAGTAGCGGTTCTCACCCTTGATAGAAAACATAAAAAGAATCGGAGAAATGAAGAAAACAAGAAAATGTTTGACAGATACAACAACAAAACACATGTATTTCTGTCAAACATTTTCTTGTTTTCTTCATTTCTCCGATTCTTTTTTTGTTTTCTATCAAGGGTGAAAACCGCTAGTAATTTTAACAATGTAAAGGCATTTTTAAAAATGCATTTGTAGAATTCAATTTAAAAATTGTTTACAAAAATCTTTCTATAAAAATTCTAGAATATTATCAACATACATGGTACAATGATCAACATATTTTTATTCCTTTTCAAAACTAAAAGTCCAGTGAACTAATGTTTTCAATAAGCAAAACAACAGCTTTCATCCTACACTGAGCAAAATAATATAGCTGAAAATATAAAAAAAACACCTACAAATCATAATGAAATTATAAAAGAAACTAAACCAAAACTCATAAATAAAAACAATTTTTTTTTTCGTTTTTCGTTTTTTTTTTACTTTTATATTTTTCATTAAAAAATATATAAAGTTTTACAATTTTTGAAAAAACAAAAATTTGTTGTTTCATTAAATTCTTAATTTTTGGATAAAAACTATTAATGCTTTAAAAATTATTAATAATAAAAATTATAAAATAATTATATATTAAAAAATATAAAAATTAATATTTTTAATTCTTTTTTTTTTTCTTTTGTAATTTTTGTTTATAAAATATACAATAATTAATAATTTTTTTTTTTAAATTTTTTTTTTCAAAGGATTTACAACTTATATATGATAAATTATAGTAAAATTACATAAAATAATATATTAATAAATTTGTAAAAACGAAAAAAATAGCATTAAAAATTTGTAAATATTAAACGGCTTAAATTAAAAACTACTATCACACAGAAGAAACCGTTCAATAATTTACAAATAAAAAAACTAAACATAAAAGGTATAACAAAACTAATATTATAAAAAAAAAATATTAAAGTAAAATAAAAAAAAAAAATATTTCATTAAAATGAAAAAAAAAAAAATATAATAACACAAAACTTACAAAAGGTTTTAGGTAAAATAATTAAAAAATTAAAAGGAAAAATTAAATTAAATAAAAAGGCAATATTTTTTTTTTTTAATTTTGAAAAATATTGTATTGAAATTTTGTAGTTTAAATGATATTTATTTGAAAATTATAAAAGTTTTAGGTGTAAAACAAAAAAATAATTTATAATTTTTAAAAAAACTAAAAATTATTTTTTATAAAAAAAACTTAAAAGCTTTATAATTACAAAAAAATAAAAGCTTTAAAGAAATGTTTGTTTATTAAAAAAAGTAGTATTATAAAAACTTAAAAGAAATTTTGTTTTTTTTTTTTTGTTATAAAAATTTAGTTTTTTTTTTTTTGAAATTTTGTGGTTTTATTTATATTTTTTTTATAAAGTTTAAATTTTAAAAAAATAATTCAAGAATAACCACAACAATACAAAACGGTAACTTAAAAAAAATGTTGTAGCTCAGTCTCCAGTTGAATTACCGCTGTCTTGCTAAAGAAATTCTAAACTAAATTTTGTTTTTTTTGTAGTTTCAACATCAAAATGTAAATTTTTCAATATATTTACATAAAAAAATTGTTTTTGTTTTTTTTTTCTTTTTAAATTATATATAAATATTAAAAAAAAATCAGCTTAAATTATAGAAAAAAATGGGTTGTATAATTGTATATGGGGGTATTGAAGATTATATATTTTTTTTTGTAGATATTATGGTAGATTGAAGACATTTGTTTTTTTTTTTAATTAAACTTTTACATTTGAACTTTTTAATATTTGATTTAATGTTTTTTACATATTAAATACATAATTTACGGTATTTTTTTATGGTTTCTTAAGGGGTAGAAAAAAATATTTCGTTGTATTTCAATAATTATAAAGAAAACATAAATAGAAAGATTCTTTTATTAATTTTAAATAATATTGGATTAATTTTTTTTTTTGCATAATTATAAACAATTGTTAGTAGCCAAACGTAATTTAAGCAAAAAATTATTTATTTTTGTAGCCAATTTTTTGAAAATGATTTTTTTTTAAGAAATATGTTTATTTTATTATATATTTTTTTGTAGCCAATTTTCAAATATATATTTTAACAAAAACTGCTTAGGTGATTTACACATATTGTTTAGATTTCGTTTTATGTATTATTATAATTTTTATGGTAATTTAAGCCAATTATTTTTGATAGTATTATAAATTTATTATATGGTTTTTAGTAACTATTTTTTTTTATGCATAGGGGTTTTTTATTAATTAATTTCATTTGTTTAATTTATAAATGTTGTTGGTTTTTTTATGAAAATTGTTTGTTTTAGTTATAATTTGTTTTGTTTATTTTAAATGTTTTTTTTGTTATTTTCAAATTTTTATTTTATTTTAAATGTTTTATTTTTCCAAGAAAAAAATGCTTAAAGTCTAAAAAAATAATGTTATTATAAAAATTGTTTTTATTTTTATTGTTTTTTATTTTTCAAAAAAATTTTATTATAGGTTTATTTTATATAGTTTTTTATTAAATATAGAATTGTTTTCTTTTGTAAATCAAGTTTTTTTAAAAATGTTTTTATATTTTTAGGACAATTTTGGTTCTGTTTTGTTTTTTTTTTTTTTTTTTGTTTAAATTGTAGTTAACGGCAGTGTTGCTTTTAAACATTATTTTTTATTTTATTTCAAAAAGCTGTATTTTATTTAACAAAAAAATTGTTATTTTTTAGTTTACCTAAGTAAACTAGTTTGATTGTTTTCATAAATAAACCATAAAAAGGAAAATATCACACCGATTTTTTTTTTTTTTTGAAATTGGATTTTTAGCGATACAAATTTTTTAACAAGGTTTTTCGCTACGGTATACAAAAACAAATATTTTTTTTTAATTAAAAATTGTGTACGTTTTTGGTAAATGAAATTATCTAAGTTTTTAATAGTAAAAACTAATGTACACTTAGTAGGTTGTTTTGTGCACTTCGGACGAAATGTGTTTTACATAAATTGCCTAAGTATTTACTCTAAAAACTTAGGTAACTATTCCATTTACCACTTATCGGTTGAATTAATCCAAAAACGTCCATGTTTTTTATAAAATGTTTTGCTTGCGTCAACTAAATTCTTTATCGCGATTTTTTTTTTCATGATGTGAAACGTTGACCGGTCCATTATGATACTTTCCTTGTAGGTTATTCAGTTTAGATATAATGGTTCACATAAAAACAAAAATTGTGTCACTTTTTGGTTTAATTACTACTAAAGTGTTTTTTGCATAATTACATAAGTTTTCAAAAACTTAGGTAATTTATCCAATAACATTTAATAGGTTGTATTATTCCAAAAATGTACACATTTTTTAAATATTTTTTTGTGTATTCTTTTTAAATGGTTTGAAATTATTGTTTTGAATAAATATTTCATGTTTTTTTGATGTTTTATTATTTGGAAGTTTTTAGTTAAAAAAAAACATATACATTTGATGGTTGCATCAATAAAAATACAAGGAATTTAAACTTATTTTTTATAAATTTACACACAAAAAAAAAATTGTGCCAGTTTATGGTTTAATTACAACCTATAAAGTGGTTTTGTATAACTTACCAAAGTTTTTGCTCTAAAAAACTTAGGTAAATTATCCAAAACCATTTTATAGGTTGTATTATCCCCAAAACGTACACAATTTTTTTATATATTTTTTTGTGTATAGAAAATTTTACTGAATTCAATGTTCAGAAAGTGATCTCAATGCTTCAAATTTAAATTATAGTTAACCACATGTTTTTTTGGTTATTTCAACCGATAAAGTGTTATGAATAAATAACCTAAGTTTTTTTTAAAGAAAAAACTTTAGTAATTTATGAAAAACACACTTTGTCGGTTCATATTAACCCAAAAATTTTAAACAAATTAGTCAGTTGGATTTTATCAACGAAAATTACACCTAAAGAAACAAATCCATGCTTTTTTTGCTATTATTGTTATTTGTATAAAACTTTGACTTTTTCTTAAGTACACGCAAAAAACACTAACACTTTTTAGCCAATTTTCTTGGTAAAAATACAACACATCACCATGAGCTTTTGCGTAATTTAGCCAATTTTTTAGAGCAAAAACTTGGTAAAATTACGCAAAAGTCTTGGTGAGTCGTATGTTTACCAAAAACTTGGCTAATTAGGGTAATTTTTTTTTGCGTGTTTATTGAATTTAATTTTTAATTTTTTAAAGTTTAATTTCCTTATATTTTCTTGATACCGTTTTTAACCCTATTATTTTCTTGCTGCTTATCGTTCAATGTTTGCGTCCATTTTTGTTTGTTTTTTTTATACTTTGCATTATGGCAGTTATTTAAAAAAAAAATCGTTCTATTTTCATATATACACACAAAAACAAAATTTGTGCCAGTTTTTGAGTAAACTTCAATCAAAATATTATGTTTCTAATAAATTTCCTAAGTTTATACACTAAGAAACTTAGGTAATTGTTTACCATAAAAACTTAGGTAATTTACCTAAGTTAATTTTTTACTTCAAAAACTTAGCTAACTTATCCAATAACATTTTATCGGTTGAATAAACCCAAAAACTTGCAAAATTTTCTATTTGTGTTGTCTATAAATGTTCTTAACTTTTCATATATTCCTTTTACTTTTTTTTCTCATGGTGGCGGCTATTGTAGGTTGATGTTTTATTTTGCTTATACTTTTTTTATTTTAATTTCTTTCAAAAAAAGAAAAAAATCAATTTAAAAAAAAAACACATAAGAGGCTTAACGTTATTTTTTGTAATCCATAAAATTTAGATTTGTTGGTTTTATTTTTGTATACAAAATTTCCAACAAAAAAATACTTTAGTAATTTTGTACCTTAAAAATTTTGTTTTTTGTACATATAATTTTCTTGCTTGCCAAAAATATATAGATAAAATTAAAAACAAATTTTTATAAATTTTTAAAAATTTAAAAATCGAAATAGTTGGGTTTGTTTTAAATTACTTAAGTAAAATATAAATTTCTTTGAGTGTAATTTATGCATGAAGTTAACATGAGGAAACTAACCTTAATTTGGTGTTAGTAAAATTGATTTGACGTGAAGTTAACATTGTTTTGTTTTTTTTGTTTAACTGTTATTAATACGTTAAGTTAACAGTATGTGCTGTTCCTGCTCCTTTTTTAATTCTTGTTTTTAATAATTTTTAAAATGTGTGTGATAAATTGTTGGTATATATATATTTTTTTAATTATAGAACGATTTGTGGTATTAAACGGTTGTTTTCTGTTCGCATATCTCTTAAATTTATATATAATTTTTTTTTGATTAAAAAAAAAATTAAGATTTTTTAAAAAAAATTAACGTTCTACACACAATAATAAATAATTTATGTAAAATAAATATTTAATTTAAAAAAATTATCACACGTTTTTTTTTTTTTCATTTAAGTTTCACATCAGTACTTGGCACAACTTTCCAAATTTGATTTTTTTTAAATATCAAAATTAGTTTTTTTTAAAAAACAAATAATTTTTAAAGCATTTTATTAGTTATACCAAAAAAAGAAAAGTTTTTGTTGTTTGGTTTTCTTTAAAATTCAAATTTAATTTATAGAAAAAATAACGTTTTTTTTTGGAATTTGTAATAGCCTCCCATAATTAACAATTTTTTTACCGGTTTTTTTGTTAATAAAAAAATGAGCAAATTTCTTTTTTTAGATAAAATTTTTTAAAAATACCGGTTTTTAGTTTAATCCTCCAAAATATGTTTTTTTTTTCTTCTTCATAATGCTGCCAAAATATATATGTATACTTTCAATAAAAAAAATTTTAAATTTTTTTCTCTCTAATTCAAATTTTCTTACTTTTTTAAAAAAAGTTTCAACAAAATATGTTTTTTTTTTTTTTAATTATACTTTAGTATAATTGTTAATAAATATATACTTTTAAAAATATATAATTGTACGCCTACTTGGTAAATAAGTATTATTTACAAAAAAATTTAATTTTTATCTTAAAAAGTTTTTTTTTTTTTTAAAAAAAGGTAATTTTTGAAAAAACAAAATTATTTTTAAAAAATAAAATAAAGGAGTATATTTTGTTACTCTTCTTAAGTTTTATTTTGTTTTTAACATCTTACACTAAATACCCATTATTTTTTTTAATGTTAAACCAATTCGTTAACATTTCTTTAATTTTTTTATATTATTAAACGAAATAATTTTTGGAATTTTTCAATTTGGTATTAATTCATTAACTTGGTTAAGATTGTTTTGTTTTTAATACATTGTTTTTGTTTTTTAATTTTTTTGTTTTATAAAGGTGGTATTTTTTTATTTTTCACGGGTAAATTGTGGTTATTATTGTTTTAGGTAAGAGTTTTTAAGATAAAGATGACTATCAGTTGTAATGCAGATTATAACGGGTTTATTTTTTTTAGGTTTTACCAGAATTTAAAACTTTGAAATTTAGTTAGTAACTTAAAAAATATTAAAAAATCCATCAATTTAAATTCAGGATTATTTTTTTAAGTTACTAACTAAAGCTTATTATTATAGTTCTGTTTTGAAAAAGTTAAATTGTTAATTTTTACAAAATTTTTGTTAACTTATAAAAAATTTTCGTTAATTTATACAAAATTTTTGTTAAATTATAAAAAAAAAAAATTAATTTATAAAAATTTTTTGTAAATTAAAAAAAAATGTCAATTTATACACATTTTTTGTAAATTTATACAAATTTTTTACAAATTTATACAAAATTTTTATAAATTTGTACAAAATTTTTATAAATTTATACAAAATTTTTATAAATTTATACAAAATTTTTTTAAATTTATAAAATTTTTTTAAAAATTTATAAAATTTTTTTTTATAAATTTATACAAAATTTTTATAAATTTATACAAAATTTTTATAAATTTATACAAAATTTTTATAAATTTATAGAATTTTTTTTATAAATTTATACAAAAATTTTGTAAATTTATACAAAAATTCTCTTAATTTCTACAAAATTTTTGTTAGTTTTTACAAATTTTTTGTATATTTATACAAAACTTTTGTTAATTTCTACAAAATTTTTACAAAATTTCTGTAAATTTATAAAGTTTTTTTTGTTAATTTCTACAAAATTTCTGTTAATTTTTACAATTTTTTTAATTTATGCAAAATTTTTTAAATTTATGAAAATTTTTTAAATTTATGTAAAATTTTTGTAAATTTATATAAAACTTTTGTAAATTTATAACAGTTTTTTGTAAATTTATACCAGCTATTTGTTAATTTATACAAAGTTTTTTGTAAATCTATACACACAAAAAAAAATTTTTCAAGTACTTGGGAAAGTTTTTTTAATATATTATGCAAAAAAAAGCATAATTTTACCAAGTTTTTGCTTGTTCCTGATAAAAGTTTAGAAAATATTCATAAGAGTATTTAACCTTGTGTAATTTTACAAACCTTAACCAAAATTATGCAAAAACTTGGTAAAATGTTACAAAATTTTTCATAAATAATGTAAAAAACTTTAAAAACGCATATCCTCCCAAGTTATGGGTAAAATATTTTTTTGTGTGTACAAAATTTTTATAAATTTATAAAAAAATTTTGTGAAGTTTTACAAAAATTTTAAGTTATACAAAATTTTTTTAAATTTATACAAAATTTTTTTAAATTATACAATTTTTTTTATTTATACAACATTTTTTAAATTTATACAAAATTTTTTTAAATTTATACAAAATTTTTGTAGATCTATACAAGATTTTTCTAATTTAATAAAAAAATTTTGTAAATTTATACAAACTTTTTGTAAATTTATACAAAACTTTTTAAATTTTAACAAAACTTTTGTAAATTTATATAAAATTTTAGTAAATTTTTAAAAATATTTGTAAATTTATGCAAAATTTTTCAAAATTTATATAATTCTTTTTTTATAATTTATACAAAACTTTTGTCAATTTCTACAAAGTTTTTGTTAATTTCTACAAAATTTTTGTTAATTTTTACAATTTTTTTTATGCAAAATTTTGTAAATTTATACAAAACTTTTGTAAATTAATAACAGTTTTTTTGAAAATTTATACCAGCTATTTGTTAATTTATACAAAGTTTTTTGTAAATCTATACAAAATTTTTATAAATTTTTAAAAAATATTTGTGAAGTTTGACAAAAATTTTAATTTATACAAATTTTTTTTTAAATTTATACAAAAATTTTTTAAATTTATACAAATTTTTTTAAATTTATACAAAATTTTTGTATATTTTTACAAAATTTTTGTAGATTTATACAAGATTTTTCTAATTTAATAAAAAAAAAAAATTGTAAATTTATACAAACTTTTTGTTAATTTATACAAAACTTTTTAAATTTTAACAAAACTTTTGTAAATTTATATAAAATTTTAGTAAATTTTTAAAAATATTTGTAAATTTATACAAAGTTTTTGTTAGTTTATCCAAATTTTTTTGTAAATTTATGCAAAAGTATTTAAAATTTATACAAAATTTTTGTTAATTTATACAAAACGTTTGTTAATTACTACAAAATGTAAATTTGTACAAAATTTTTGTAAATTTATAATTTTTTTTTTGTGAATTTATAAAAATTGTTATTTTATACAAAACTTGTGTTAATTCCTACAAATTATTTTTGTAAATTTATACAAAATTTTTGTTAATTTGCACAAATTTTTTGATAATTAAAACAAAACTTTTGCTAATTTCTAAAAATTACTTTTGTAAATTTATACAAAATTTTTGTTAATTTATAAAAAATGTTTTGTTAATTTGTACTAAGCTTTTGTTAATTTCTACAAAGTTTTTGGTAATTTATATAAAACGTTTGGTAATTTCTACAAAATTTTTTGTTAAATTTAACAAAACTTCTGTATTTGAATAAATTTTTTTGGTAATTTATACAAATTTTTTTGTTAATTTATACAAATTTTTTGTTAATGTATAAAAAACGTTTGTAAATTTTTACAAAACTGTAAAAAATCTTTACAAAAAATTGTAAATTTTTTTAAAAGATTTGTAATTCTATAAAAAAAGTTTTGTAAATTTATAAAAAAGTTTTGTAAATTTATAAAAAAAGTTTTGTAAGATTATAAAAAAATTTTGGTAAATTTATAAAAAAATTTTGTAAATTTATACAAAAATTTTGTAAATTTATACAAAAATTTTGTAAATTTATACAAAAATTTTGTAAATTTATACAAAAATTTTGTAAATTTATACAAAAATTTTGTAAATTTATACAAAATTTTTGTTAAGTTATCCAAATTTTTTTGTAAAAATTTATTTCACTAAAGCATACAGAACTATAAATTGTTTGCAAGTTATTCAATTCTAGGGCATATTTAACTTTATTTTTGAATTATTTTTGTTCGACCAAATTTATTTCACTGTTATTTTTTTTTTAATTTTTTCGTTGCAAAGCTCTTAATTAATATCCTGTAAAATGTTGATGTTATTTATTCAGGCTTGTCAAGAATTTCATTCTAATTTCCTGAATAATTTAGAGCATTAATTTTAGTTTATCTCATTTTGTTTGTAGTTTTTTAAACTTGTAACAATTTTTATTGATCTGTTGTCAATTCTATGTTTATGTTTCATTTTAGTTCTGTTCCGCATTTCTTTATGGAATTTATGTTTATTGTTTATAGTGTTTCATATTCAATATGTTTCTTGTTTATACGTTACACGAGAGAATTAAATTAAACGAACAAAAACTGCACCGAAAAAACTTTTCCTGCTTTTCTATTGAAAATTGTTAACAAAATTTTTGGAAGAATTTTATATAAAAAATAGTTTGTTTAACAATAAAAATTTAGTGATCGGTAGCATAATTATAGAAGTTTTATTTTCTAAAAAACTTAGGTAATTTATCAAATAACAATTATCACAAAAAGTACATTTTTTATTTGGTTATCGATTAAAACATTTTTTTAATAAAAACTACACAAAAAAATAACAATAAAATGTTAAATAAATTATCTAAGTTTTTTAGAGTAGAAACTTATGGTTGTAATTCAACCAAAAACGACTGCACACAAAAAAATTTTTACCAAGTACTTGGGAGGATATGGGTTTTTAAAGTTTTTTGCATATATTATGCAAAAAATACCATCAATTTACCAAAAGTTTTTGCTTGTTTCTGATAAAAATTTAGAAAATATTCATAAGAGTATTTAACCATGTGTAATTTTACAAACCTTAACCAAAATTTGCAAAAACTTGGTAAAATGTTGCAAAATTTTTCATAATTTATGTAAAAAACTTTAAAAACGCATATCCTCCCAAGTTATTGGTAAAATATTTTTTTGTTTGTGTAATCAAACCAAAAACTGGCGGATTTTTTAAATTTTGTAAAAAAAAATTATTATTAAAAAAAACTAATCACAATTTTTTTTTAATTTTACCAGTTTTTTGATTAACTATAACCGCGCTTTTTGCATAATTACAAAAGTTTTTACTCTAAAAAACTTAGGTAAATAGGTATAACATTTTATCACAGACTAAATACAGACTCAACAGTAGAGTTTTATAAAAAAAAATGGGGAAAAACTAAGCGATTTTAGGAAAAAACACAGCGGTTTTTAGTCCGTTTTACGCTGACATGGCAACACTTTCTACGACTTAGGAGTGAGTGAAACAACAAAAATCGATCTGGCATCCATTTTTCTAATGGCGCGTTATATTAGCTTTCTCTTTCTAACCTAAGAGAATAATCACAATTCCAGCGGGAAGCGTTTTTCCGCAACTGTTTACACACGTTTTGTATTAAAACCAAAAAACCGCCGCGTTTTTCCGCCAAACTAGATCCAATTCTATTTACATGAGGACAATTGCGGAAAACCGCTTGCCGCTCCAATTGTGATTATTGTCTAATTCGTAGAATAATTTGAAAACATTAACCATATGGTTCAAGAATTTTCTGTATTTGTCTGTGATTTTATCATGAATTATCCTCGAAACGGACACAATAATTTTTTGTGTAGTTAAAAAACAAATAAAAAATATTTTTTTTGTTTAATTAAATCGACAAAGTGTTATATTTACCTAAGTTTTTTTTGAGTAAAAACTTGGGTAATTTTTGTAAAACGCACTTGTAAAAAAATTTAGTTTTTTTTTGTGTTTAGTTATCAATAGCTAAGTTTTCTATTAAAAACAACTTTTATCTAAGTTTTCTATAAAAAATAAGTTATAAATAACAATGTTTTTCTCAGGAAAATTTTATTTAGAAAAAATTTCAGATTCTGAGACAAGTTTCGTATAGAAAAAATTTCAGATTCTAAGACATTTTTTATATAAAAAAATTTTCAGATTTAAAAACATTTTTCAATTTATTTCAGAGAAATTCTTAGATTCTGAAACATTTTCGTATTGAAAAATTCTCCGATTCAGAAATGTTTTTCTTATAGAAAATTTTTTAAATACTAAGAAAATTTTATATAGAAAAAATTTCAGATTCTGAGACAAATTTCGTATAGAAAAATTTTCAGATTCTAAGACATTTTTCATATAATTTTTTTTTTCAGATTTAGAGACAATTTTCAATTTATTTCAAAGAAATTCTTAGATTCTAAAACATATTTCGTATTGAAAAATTCTCCGATTCAGAAATGTTTTTCTTATAGAAAATTTTTTAAATACTAAGAAAATTTTATATAGAAAAAATTTCAGATTCTGAGACAAATTTTGTATAGAAACATTTTCAAATTCTAAGAAAAATTTTCAGATTCTTAGACATTTTTCACATAAATTTTTTTTTCAGATTTAGAGATATTTTTCAATTTTCTTATAGAAAATTTTTTAAATACTGAGAAAATTTTATATAGAAAAAATTTCAGATTCTGAGACAATTTTCGCATAGAAAAATTTTCAGATTCTAAGACATTTTTCATATAAAAATATTTTCAGATTTAAAGACATTTTTCAATTTATTTCAAAGAAATTTTTAGATTCTGAAACATTTTTCGTATTGAAAAATTCTCCAATTCAGAAATATTTTTCTTATACAAAAATTTTTGTATTCTGAGATATTTTTCAAACAGAAAAATTGTTAGTTTTTTTTTTAAATTTCAGATTCTGAAATATTTTTCATTTAAACAAATTTCTTCGATTCAGTATACAATTCTTAGTTTAATTTAATCTCATTTTTAACGTTTTTTTAATGGTAGTTTTTGTGAACCGGTATTATTTTTTATAATGTTGGTTGCTTGAAAAGTAATCAATTTCCAGTTTTTTCTATTTAATTGATATGATCTTATTTTTTTTTAATTTCAAAGACTAATTTCTTTTTTTTTAGTTTTTAAAGCAGAAATTATATCTAGCTTTTTAGTTATTTTTTGTTTTTAATTATAATATTTTTGCATTTTATTTATGGTTTTTTTATATTATTTTTTATCTCTTTTTTTAATATTATTAATTTTTTTTTTTAAATGTTTAGAAGATAATGCACTTACATTGAGGTATTTAAATTACTTGTTTTCATTTCATTTTAGATTTTAGTTATTATTTTTAATAATAATGCAAACGAAAAAAAAAACAAATGTTTTCTTTTTTTTTATAAAAATGAGCCGAAACTACAATTTTTTTTGTAAGTGTATTTTTTTTTATAATACGGTTTAAATTTAGAGTTGCCAAAAAACCTTAAATTGTTAAGTTTAAGTGAAAAAAATTTTGTGGGGTTTTTTTTGTTTGTTAATTTTTTTTTTTGCCGAAATGTTTGTTGAATTTTGTTTTAAAATCAAATTATAAAATTGAAAATTATTAGATTTTTAACTATTATTATTGAAGTGCCTTTTTTAAAAAAATAAAACAAAACTTGAACTAATATTTAAATTTATAATTTAAGCTAAATAATATTTTATTATACTATATTTTTAAAAAATGTATGTATAAAAAAAAAATCTTGTAAATAATAGGAATTATTTTTTTTCTCTTCATATATTTTGTTTTTAACAACGGAAACTACTTTACTTCTTAAATTAATTTAAATAAAACAATATTAATTATAGGGGGAGTTTTTTTTAATAGTTGTAAAAAAGGCTATTGTAAATATTAAGATTTGATTTGATTGTTTAATGCTCTTGGGATATGGTATAGATTATAAAGACTTTTAATTTTTATAAAGATTAAGAAAGTTTTTTTTCTAAATTTTTTAATAAAATGATTTTAATACTTTTGATGTTTTTAAAACTTTCTTAATCTTTTTAAGTCTTTTCTTGGGGTTTTATATTGTTTTTGTGGTACTATTGCAGTATATAACTTTAATATTTTTAACTTTAATGATTGTAACAAATTTAATAAAAAAAAATATATAAACAAAAATATTAGTTTGTGTAAAAAGTCAATTAACATTTCAGCACCGTTTTAAGGCAAACACTTTGTTTCTGTTTTTTTATAATAAATATACAGATTTTAAGACGTCTTGTAAAGAAGATTTTTCTTAGACAGGAATTAAGCATTATTTTTTTAAAGTTAAGGTATGGGTTAAAAAAAAAAATAGCACAGTTAAAATAAATATTTATGGAATTTTATAAAATAAATTAATTTTTAGCACTTAATTAAAATTTTGTTTAAAAAAAATATGTTAATTAAAAAAATTAATTGATGTTACACACAAAAAAAAATTTTACCAAGTACTTGGGAGGATATGCGTTTTTAACGTTTTTTGCATATA
Source organism: Pegoplata infirma (assembly GCA_963921195.1). Lineage (NCBI taxonomy): Eukaryota > Metazoa > Arthropoda > Insecta > Diptera > Anthomyiidae > Pegoplata > Pegoplata infirma. The sequence goes on from OY992540.1 coordinate 204,304,718, forward strand.
TTTTGCAAAAAATAGCATCATTTTACCAAGTTTTTGCTTGTTTCTGATAAAAGTTTAGAAAATATTCATAAGAGTATTTAACCTTGTGTAATCTTACAAACTTTAACCAAAATTATGCAAAAACTTGGTAAAATGTTACAAAATTGTTCATAATTAATGCAAAAAACTTTAAAAACGCATATCCTCCCCAGTTATTGGTAAAATATTTTTTTGTGTGTAGGAATCTGGAAAATTGTACTGAACACAAGTTTTTAACAACTAAGTTAATTGAGAATTTTTTTATAATTATTTTAAATTAAAAAAAAATAAAAAAAATCACTAAATAAAATTGAGAAAAGATAGATTTAATTGAAAAAATATTTCAGAAGAATTAACAAAATATCAATTAAAAAACAAAAAAACAACTGAAAAAAAATTCTTAAGATTCTGGGACATTTTTCGCGCAGAAAAATTTTTAGGTTCTGAGACATTTTTCGAATAGAAAATGAAAAGATTCTAACAAGTTTTTAGTATAGAATAATTATAAAATTCTAAAACATTTTTCTGAGACAAAATTATTAGATTTTGCTGTTTTCAGTATAAAAAAAAATTCATAATACAAAAAATAAAAAATTGATTTTTTTGGGATAATATAACCTATTAAGTGTAATTGGATTAATTACCTAAGTATTTTTTTGGTAAAAACTTATATAATCGCAAACATTATTAAGTAGGGTGTCATTAAACCAAAATATTACACCTTTTTTTTGTATAAATAGATTTTTTTATGAATGGACATTTTTCTAACATTAAAAAATTGTCAGATTATTAGTAATTTTTGTAAAGAAAATTTTTTCAAATTATAGTGTTTGTGAAGAAAAATTCTTAAAACATTTTACAGATTTAAAATTTTATAAAAAATTTAAAATTTTTACTTTTTTTTCTCATATATAATTATTAAAATCGAATTTTTAGATTTCAACCCATTTTTATACCCTCCAACTACAGTATGGGGGTATACTCACTTTGTCATTCCGTGTGTAACGCATCAAAATATCGGTCTAGGACCCCATAAAGTATATATATTTATGATCAGTGATCGATTCTAAGACATTCTAGCGATGTCCGTCCGTCCGTCCGTCCGTCTGTCCGTCCGTCTGTCCGTCTGTCCGTCTGTCCGTCTGTAGTTAACACGATGCAGTCCAAAATAAAAGAGCTAGACTCCCGACATTTGGCACAAATATGTCTTTTGTTAATAGGCAGGTTAAGTTCGTAAATGAGCAAAATCGGACCTGGGGGAAAAAAGTTCCCCCTTGAAGAACTAAACCAACCTCTGAAAAAATACACTTTTTTACATGTTTTTTTGTATTTTTCTTAAATAAATGAAACATTTGTTATATTTATCGGGATGGGAAGGTGCTGTCAACATCCCCCACTGACCCCCATCACCCCCCCCCCCCAAAAAAAAAACAAACGCCCCTGACAATTTTTTTTTTTACATTTTGGAGGGTATAAAAGATTCGGCACAGCCGAATTTAACACTCTTACTTGTTTAAACTAAATTCATACCAAATTGAACACATTTTTGCTTTAGTTTAACCGATAAAGTATTATTGGTTAAGTTACCTAAGTTTTTTACAACAAAAACTTAGGAAATTTATACAAAACAAACTTAATTGTTTGTAATTAACCCAAAAATCTGCAAACTTCTTAATTCTTTTCGATTTTTCCAATTTTATTTGTCTTTTTTTCAATTGTATTAAAATTTTATCAATTGATGTTGATTTTTTTTTTTTAAATTTTAACACGCAAAAAACACAACAAATTTTTGGTAAAAATACAACTCACCCAGTGCTTTTGCGTAATTTAGCCAATTTTTTAAAACAAAAGCTTGGTTAAATTACGCAAGTCTTGGTGAGTTGTATTTTTACCAAAAACTTGGCTAATAAATGTAAATATTTTTTACGTGAATAAATGTTTTTTGTTTAATTTTCTTTAAATTCCTATAATTTTTTTTCAATTCATATCTTGTAGATCAAATTTAAAAAAAAAATCAAATATTTCCAATTGATCTAATATTTTAAAATTGTGTAAAAAAAAATAAAAACTTGTGCAAGTTTTTGGTATAATTCAAAAAATAAATAGTTATTGGATAAATTACCTAAGTTTTTTAGAGTAAAAACTTATAAAATTATTAAAATAAAATACCAGTTTTTGGCTCTAAAAAACTTAGGTAATTTATGGAGTACCTTTTTTATTCAAAAAAGTACAAAACACACTTCGTCGGTAAAAACTAGTTCAAAATCTGTGACAATCTTTTTTTTTTTTTAAAAAAATTATTTAAATTTTAAATTCACAAAAAAAAAAAAAATGTGTTTTTTTGTATAATTCAACCAGTAAAATGCTTTTGTAAAATTACTTAAGCTTTTTAAAGCAAAAACTTATGTAATTATGAAAATAAAATATCAATTTTTGGCTTTAAAAAACTTAGGATATTTATACAATTACTTTTTTATCGGTTTCGTTATTTAAAAAAGTATTTTTTTTTACTTTTTTTGGGTGTTCCAATTAATTTTATATTGAAAATTGTGTAAAAACAAATTGTGTTCGTTTTTGGGATAACTCAACCGTTAAAATGTTGTTGGATAAATTACCTAAGTTTTTAAGAGTAAAAACTTATGTAATTATAAAAAATACACTTGGTCGGTTGTAATTTTTTAAAAAAACTATTTGTAATTTGCTCAAAATATGTAGCAATCTTTTTTTATTTTGGGAAAATATTATTTAAATTTTCAATTCACAAAGAAAAGGAAAAAGCTTGTTTTATCGTATAATTTAACCGATAAAGTGTTTTTCAATAATTACCTAAGCTGATTAGAGTAAAAACTTGTGTAATTATGGAAAAAAGTGCCAGTTTTTTTCTCTTAAAAACTTAGGTAAATTATTCAATAACTTTTTATCCAAAAAAGTGTTAATTTTTTCACTTTTTTAATTATTTAAATTAATTTCATGTTTAAAAATTTTATAAAAAAAAATGTGTAAGTTTTTGGTATAATTCAACCGATAAAGTGTTATTCGATAATTACCTTAGATTTTAGAGTAAAAACTTATGTAATTATGCAAAACACACTTGGTCGGTTTGGAATTCTTTCAAAAACTGATTATTTTAGTTAAAATGGGATTTTTGCAATTCTCAATTAGTCTGGATAGAAACTGACTATAACTTATTGTAAATTAAAAACTTATATGAAAACAATTTCAAACAATTTTTTTTAATTAAGCTTAAATTTTAAAACAAGTTTAGCCATTTCAAAATCCAGCCTAACTTAAAAAAAAAAATTATCAAAAATTATTATAATTTTAAAATTAACATTCTGAAAATATCTGTGCTAAAAATTAAAAAAAAAAAAATGTTTTTTAAATTATTTTTTTTTCTCCTGTGCTAAATTTTTTTAACCCATTTTTATCTAACTTTAATTTAATAATTTTATGTAAACAAATACCAGAAAATGTGGCCAGATTGTTGGATATTTTTTTTTCTGTTATTTCTGTTTAGGGCTTAAAAACTATTTTTGTTTTTCTATTACTTTTTCAATTATGTGGTTTTATCATTAGATTTTATATTTTTTGTTTTATAAGTTATGGTCAACATAAATTGTTTAAATGTTTAGGGGAATTTAACATATTTTTATTTTTTTATTACGGTAATAGTGTATTTTTTTTAACAAAAAAACTGTCATATCAATTTTTAAAATATTGTTGTTTTTTTTTTTGTATGTTTACCGTGTTTTTTTAAATATTTTTTTGTATTATTTTTTTTAGTTTTTTTGAAAAATGCCGAAATATTTATGTTTTATATTTTAGAATTTTGTTAAGCAAGCTTGGTTTTTATTGTTTTATAATTAATGAAGCTTTTTTGTATTTTTTTTTGTTATGTTTATCTAAAAAGCCTGTAAGAGTTGCCAGATTATTTTGGTTTTCTTTTATATATATTTAATTTTTTTTGTTTAACTGCTTCAATTCAAAAATTGTGTGTTTTTTAAATTTCTTATCGATTACTAAACATTTAGTTTTTTTTGTTAAATATTTCTTTCAGTGTTTGATTTATATTCCAGTGATGCCAAGTTTTAGAAATAAAATTTTCTGTTAGCTTCTTCTGTTTTTTTGGGGGGAAATTTTTAACCTTAAAATTTTTTGCCAAAAATTAAAAAAAAATTTTGTTTTTTTTAGAAAAATATGTGTGGTTTTCTATTTTATATAAATTTTGAAATATAAATACAATTTTGAAAATAATAACGAAATTCTGTTTTAATTATCATAAAATTAGTTTTTGTTGGAAAAAAAATATTAGCAAAAAATAATACACACATTTCAGTTATTGTTTTGTTTGTAAATAGTAACGGATTGTATAACAAAAATTGTTTAAACTGTAGGGGTTGGCTGATAACAGAGAGGGAGAGGGGAGGGATGTTAATAAAGTATAACTTAAAAACGAGGTCTGACGAGTTTAAGTTTTTTTGTTTTGTTGTAGGGGCGTTAATTTAAAATTTTAAACAAAAAAAAATATTTTTTTTTAATAATAATTTTTAAAAATAAAAAAATAGATTAATAAATGCTTTAACACCCTCATTCTTCTTACTGATTTGTACTCGCACCCTGTGGTGGCTGTTGCTGCTGCTGTGGTTGTTGTTGTTGTGATGATTGTTGCTGCTGTGGCTGTTGTTGTTGTTGTTGTGGCGGTGGTGGCGCTTGTTGTTGCTGTTGTTGTTGTTGTGACCCACTACCTGAGGAAGTTGGAGCAACTTGTTGCTGTTGTTCTTTGGCAGCTTTTTGTTTTTTGGTTACGGGTGGAGGATTCGTAGACAACATCATGGCTCTGATACGTCTTTGAGCCGACTAAAAGTTTTGTTGAAAGGGGAAATTATGGTTAATAATATGTATTAATTAAAATTTTGTGTAGCAAAAAAGGATTCCCATAAGGGTTAAGATAAGTAAAAAAGATAATTGCAAAAGGTTTATTAAAAAAAAGTATTTGAATAAAATTTTTGTTAAAAAAAATTTATAAACAAAATAATCAATTCGTTTTATTTATATTATGAGGGTTTTTTTTCAGTGTAGATTGGTATCACTGTACATTTGTTAGCCATTGTAAATAAAAAAAATCTGTATTTTTTTATAAAATGCGGCAACACTGGAGGGCATAGGCGTAGAAACGGGGGGGCTGGGGTGGACAAAGCCCACCCTAGACTCGATTTAGCCCACCCCATACATTTTTGCATTTAGCCCACCCCAGACAATTTTCCTTTTTTTTAATTATTTTAACTTGGATATGCTTAAATTTAAACCCAAAATTGTCAGGAATATTTATTCAAAATTTTACAAGTAGCAATAAGCCTTCCTATTAGTTCTGCTAGTTGTGAAAGAAGTTTCTAAGCTATGCGTTGAATAAAAACATGGTTACGAAGTGCAATGCTTCAGGAACGATTTTCAAATTTAGAAGTTTTAAATATTAAAAATTAAAAAAAGAGAAGTTTAACGTTTTATTAACTCTTTCCATTATAAATTTATTTTAATATACTAATTACACTACTCTACAAAAATCAACTTTGTTTGCACTAAAAACGCCTTCTCGAGATATAGGGATTTTCATTTTCTATGGACCAATCCCTCAAAATCGACAAATTTTTTTATATTTGAAAATTTTATGTAAAAGATATTCATAATTTTTTTTATTCAATTTCCCAATAAAATTACCTAACTTTTGCAAGAAATTCGGACTCGGTGCGATCAGGGATATCATCAGGACATTATAAGGAAGTTCAAGATGTCCTTTTCATGGTTTCATCCTTATAAGTATCAGAATTTTGCAATAAATATCCAATAAAAAGAAACTGGGGTTAAAATCCAAAATCCATTAAGTATATCCAGAAATATTTGCAAAAGAAATCAGAGTTTTGAACCAAATTGGCATGTTTTTTTCATAAATTTTTTCGTACCAATTTTTATGATTTTTTGGTAAAATTAAAAAAAAGAAAGATTAAAACACATTTCCCAAAAATGTTTGCCTCCTAAACACTAATCTTGATTCATCTTAAGGATAAAAATTTATAAAACTTTTGAAACGACATGATTTTTTCTTGTCACTTCATAGTTCCTTTTTTCTCTCTCTCTTTCTTTTCTTTTCCATTCTCTTTCATTCTTTAGCTCTATCTTATAATTTTTTCTTCTTTCGTTAGGTTAAATTTAATTTTTTTTATTATTACAATTTATTATATCATTGTGGTATTTATTTACATAGAGTAGTATTTTGTAACTATATATGGCCCTTTGGGCTCAGTTATTTAATTGAAGAATAATAAAAATAAAATAAATAAATAAAATAATCTATCATCAGACAAATTGTATCAAATCGCCTTCTCGAGATACATATATCCATTTTTAAACTTTGTGGACCAAGTTTAAATAAAAACAAGTAAAAAAGTTAAATTCGGCCTTGCCGAATGTAGTGATACCCTCCACAATTTCAAAAAGATTATTGCAAAAAACTTTATTTAAAAGAAAATTACTTTTGGAAAAAAAAAATTTGAAAAAAAAATTTCCGCGAAAAAAATTTTGGTAAAAAAAAATCCGCGATTTTTTTTCTTTTTTTGTCAAAAAATATGTTCGTACTTGTTTAAATACCATTTGGTGTTCAATTATGTTCACATATGTCAACCAGAAGCCGAATTAAAGCATTTTGGTTTTTTAGGTTATGTTGAATGTACTGAAATTTTTGAGGTGTGCTTACATTTTTGTTCATAACTTTTGAACCGCTGAACCGATATCGCTCAAATGCAATACCAAACTTCTCGGGAGAACTTCCAATAAGTATGTTAAGTTTCAGTCATCTCTGTGCAATATTTTGTCCGCGACAGCATTTTCCACAGACAGACAGACAGACAGACGGACAGACGGACATCGCTAGAATGTCTTAAAATCGATCGGGCATCATGAATATATATACTTAATGGGGTCCCAGATCGATATTTCGATGAGTTACAAACGGAATGACAAACTTATATATACCCTCTTTCACTAAGTGGAGGGTATAAAAATATTAATTTTAACATACACTTTTTCAATATTAAAAAATTTCGGTTTTGAGTGCTTTTCTGATGACATTTTCGTGTTTAGGAGGCCAAAATACTTTAGAAAATGTTTTCAATATGTGCAAAAACCTTCTAGAGAAGTGTTATTTTTTATATATTTTTAACGAAAATAGTAGTTAACTTTAATTTTTTTAAATACTTTTTTGTGATTTCTTGTTATATGTTTTTTAGTTTTAATGTTTTGTTTTTTTAAAAAAAGTTTTTTTTTTGGGAAGGGGGGGGGGCTTTGCCCACCCCAGAATAATGGTCTAGCTACGCTTATGCTGGAGGGAGAGAGAAAGGGAGATCGAGATAAACTGGGATAAAACAAGTGATTCCCATAAGGGTTAAGATAAGTAAAAAAGATAATTGCAAAAGGTTTATTAAAAAAAAGTATTTGAATAAAATTTTTGTTAAAAAAAAATTGATAAACAAAATAATCAATTCGTTTTATTTATATTACGAGGGTTTTTTTTCAGTGTAGATTGGTATCACTGTACATTTGTCAAGTGCGTATGATACTTGCTTGTTTCAAGTTACTTGTTGCTGCATTTATTAGGGTTTTTCTATAAAAATTTCGATAACTTAAACCAAAAATTTTGAATTTATCGAAATTCCCATAGAAAAACCCTAATAAATGCAGCAACAAGTAACTTGAAACAAGCAAGTATCATAAAGGCATTAGCCATTGTAAATTAAAAAAATCTGTATTTTTTTATAAAATGCGGCAACACTGGAGGGAGAGAGAAAGGGAGATCGAGATAAACTGGGATAAAACAAGTGATAGTGTTAAATTCGGCTGTGCCGAATCTTTTTTACCCTCCAAAATGTAAAAAAAAATTTAAAAAAAATGTCAGGGGCGTTTTGGGGGGGGGGGGGGGGGGGGTTGTGGGGTGATGGTGGTCAGTGGGGAACTTTGAGAGCACCTTCCCATCGCGATAAATATACCAAATGTTTCATTTATTTAACAAAAATACAAAAAAACATGTAAAAAAAGTGTATTTTTTCAGAGGTTGGTTCAGTTCTTCAAGGGAAACTTTTTTCCCCCTTGCTCGATTTTGCCCATTCACGAACTTAACCTGCCTATGAACATGAGACATATTTGTGCCAAACTTCAGGAGTCTAGCTGTTTTATTTTGGACTGCATTGTGTTATCTACAGACAGACGGACGGACGGACAGACAGACATTCACAGAATGTCTTAGAATCGATCATGGATCAATAATATATATACTTTATGGGGTCCCCGACCGATATTTCGATGCGTTACAAACGAAATGACAAGGTGAGTATACCCCCCATACTGTAGTTGGAGGGTATAAAAATAGTTCTAAATTTTTGCCGTTTTAACGGGGGACGTTATTATGCTAACTTTTATAATATTAGCGTAATTTTACGGAATAAAATCCCTAATCACATAGCCAATGTGATTAGGGACCCTTCCTCTCACACTCCAGGGTTGCCGCATTTTCACAACAAATTTATATTTTTTCATTCACAATGGTGTAAAAAACGTACAGTAGTGCCAACTTAATCACATTGAATATGGGATTAGCATTTTTTTCCGTAAAATTACGCTTAGCACCAATGCACATACAAATGACATTTTTGCCATCACCGTCCTCCGTCAATGTTTTGGGCCAATATTCTCCGGCGACAGCAAAAAATTTCATTTGTTTGTTCAGTGGTGCTAATATTTAATCATAGAAAAGATTAGAAGGTACGCAGTGTTGTATTTGATGTATTTTCCAATATGGTGGCAAAATGCTTGTTCTTCCTCATCTCACACGTATTTAATATCAAATTAAATTCTTTGTTTATAAAAAGTGGAATTTGTCTTTCATTTAATTAAATTTATTATTTATTTTGCTGTATTCAACGTTTTTTTTAGATAATACGCACTATTGATAGTTTAATTTTTTTTTCTCTTTTGTTGTTTGCTTTGTTGTTGTTCTCCTTTATGTTGCATTGTTTTTATTAAACGTCAAAAGTTACATAATGTGCTGTCACTAATACTTATTCAAGCGAAATACGACTCTGTTTCATTTCTATTTTTTCTATGTATTTAATAAAGTAAGCGTAATTTTACTGCAAAAAAATGGCCAATCACATAGTCTATGTGATTAAGTTGGCACTACTGTACGTTTGTTACATTATTGTGAATGAAAAAAATACAAATTTGCTGTGAAATTACGGCAACTCTGGAGTGTGAGAGGAACTTTTAACTTTTTGCAGTGCCGATCACGGTTTTTAACTGTCAAATCGTATGTTCTGTTCCTACACTTAAACAGTGATGTAAATTTAATGATATTGACAATGTGTTTAGCGTTTTTTGTTTTCATAACATTACGCCGTTTTTGCCAAAAAAACAATAAGGAATAATTAAAAAATCCTACATTCTTAAAGTGGAAAGACGAGGAGAACACGTTCCTCATTTTTATGATATTTTATTTTCAACTTACCTGTACACTGTAGAATGGACCAATTATGTGTACGGGTGTTTCTTCATCACCGCCCGATGCTGGCGCCAGCGCATGTTCGGGCAATTTGATAACACTGCCGGTGACACGTTGCAATTCACGTACATTTTGACCACCCTTGCCAATAATACGACCAACCTGGAATTTTCGAAAAAAAAGAAATACAAATTTTGTAACTAAAATATTTTAAAATTAAAATTTTATCAAAATTATACCTGTGAGCTAGCCACTAAAATTTCCACCGTTAATCTAACATCATCTGTACCACACATAAAACCCTCTTCACGCATCTTTTCAAAAATCATATACTGTGCCTTCCATTGACCCTCCGGTGTGCCGACTATGGTTACTTTACGTTCTGTTTGTTGTTCCGCTGGTTTATCATTATCCAATGGTGCAATTTTCAATGAAGCATTCGAGAAACGCATTATGCTGCGTATGTGTGAACCCTTGGTACCGATTATAGCACCCACTGCATTATTGGGTATATAGAGGTACGTGGTTTCCTGCATATCATTGGGGAAGACAGGTGGCACAACAGCGGCTGGTGTCTTCGACATTGGAAAACCGGGGCAGGGTGCATAGGGCATGCTAGGATTAAATATCATACCGTTGCCCGGTGTTGACATCATAGCCATGGGCGGTAATCCGGGGAACATGACACTTTGTGGTGCCATAGCTTGCAAATCGTTTTCATAGCTTTGACGCAGTTTGGAACTAATTTGATTTTCTGCGCGTGACATATTGTCAATGGCACCCTTAACGGTAATAATACGTTCCAAATTAAAACTGTTAATGTCATTAATTGAACTGACAGTTATTTTTGTATCGGTTTCTTGCATGATGCGCTTAATAGTGTTACCATTTTTACCAATAATACGGCCAATCAAATTATTATGGGCCAAAATTTTTAAACAAATTTCCCTAAAATTAATACGCAGACAAAAAAAAAACAAGAATAATATTTCAAATTTTAACTTTCAAATATAAAATGGAATATCTCACCCTTTATTTGTGGCATTGGCTTCTTGTTGCATTACTTCTAGTATACGTTTGCAAGCATTTGTACAATTTTCGGGATTACCATATATGGTTATGGCTTTTTCGAGTGAGCCCACATTCTCTTTTCGATGCACATCGACACGAGCACGACTTTGTTGTGTGATCGTACGTATGGTGCTGCCCTGGCGACCAATAATGGCACCAACCATTTCACTTTGTACCAAAATGCGTAACGGAAAATCCGCTTGACGTCCGGGACCTGGCATACCGGGATATGGATTACGTTGATTACGTTGAGTGCGACGTTGATTTTTATCTAATTGTTCGGCGTGTAATTTGTTGCCTTCGAATTCAACACCGTTTAAACCACCAGCAGCTCTAAAATTAGAGAAAAAAAGATGAACACAAAAAATTAGTAAAAAGTTTTTGGCAAAATTTAAAAAATAATCTAAAACATAGTAGTAAGGTGACCGGCAACGTCTGGACTCAGTCTTTTAGTGAAGTGGTGAAAGGTAACTTCGTTAGGGCTGTGATAAACAGGCAAAATGGGGATTGTAGTATTCCAAGGGACAAGTGGAGTTTAGTTGAAACTAAACTAAATGAAATCTACTATAGGCTTCTTGAGAGTATGCCTGATTTTCTCCCTACTACTGTCAACGCAGGTTGGTATCAGGGGCGAGTAAAACTCGTTGCTTTTGGAAACGAAAGATCCGCAGCCGTGTTTAAGGTTGCCATTAGCCAAGTGGGAGAGTTATGGCCTGGAGCCAGACTGGACGTTGTGGAAAAACATGATATCCCCTCGCAACCCAGAGCTCATGCATGGATCCCAATGGCTACAAGTGACACTGCGGTGATTCTAAAGATGATAAAAGTCTGCAATCCTGACCTTCCAACTCAGAATTGGCAAATTGCCAGATTGGGTGAGATGGAGGGCGCTCGTCGTCAAGCAGTGGTCTTGGTTAATGAGGAATCGCTTCCGCTTTTAGCCAGGACTGACGGCATTATTAGATTTGGCTTTTTTTCATATAAGAGTCAATGTCTACAAGGGCGACCAGAAGCCTATTTTGGAAGCAGACAAGCCAGTGGCAGAGTCGGCTGGGGAGGAGAATCTGGAAAAGGTTGATATTCAGCTGACCGATTCTAGGCTGATGGACGATGCATCTGGCATTTTCGAAACCGAATCTGGTAACGAATGCGACCTCTGTGATGGCACGGAGGATAAAGCTGATGCCACTATGGGTGACATTCAGGACGAGGTCCATGCAGTGAGGAATTCGGAGAGTTCTGTTGCCTCCGATTCAGAACAGATGGGACACATATCTGGCTTATTCGAAACCGAATCTGGGGACGAATGCGACCTCTATGATAACACGGAGGATGAAGCCAATAACACGGTGGTGGAAAGGATGGTGGAAAAAAAGCAAGATGTTGCGGTTCCTACAAATAAACCTCCATCACTGTAAGGCAGCCTCAGCTGCACTATTGCTGCGCCTGACGACAGGAGCAGTTGACTTGGTTTTTATCCAAGAGCCCTGGGTGCGGGGTGGCAGGGTTTGCGGATTGAAGACCCCTGGGTTTAAGTTGATGGTTGCCAAAGGTGAGGGCTCACCAAGAGCCTGCATCTTGGCGAAAAATGGCTTAAATATATTCTTTTTATCAAGTTTTAGTGATATGGATGTTACAGCGGCTAGCTTAGAGCTTCATGGGAAATCTATTTGGCTCGCCTCTGCGTATTTTCCTAATCCGGGGCCAATACCCCCGGAGAAGGTTGGCGGTCTGATTCGGGAGTCTGAATCTAGGGGACACCAGTTACTAGTGTGCTGTGATGCTAATGCACATCATTCGATATGGGGTAGTACAGACACAAATGATAGAGGCGAATCGCTTTTGGAGTTTTTGTTAAGCACTAACCTGTATATTTGTAACAAGGGTAGTGAACCAACTTTCGTTACAAGTACGCGGCAAGAGGTTCTTGACGTAACACTTGTATCAGATACATTGTCTGACAGAATTGATGACTGGAGAGTTTTGGAAGAGCATTCTTTCTCAGATCATCGCTACATTGAGTTTTTACTCAGGGAGCGTGCCCCGGTTGAGACAGTCTCTAGAAATCTGAGAAGAACAAACTGGGTGAAATATAGGGAGACTTTTTCTTTGCTTTTGGATGAAGTACCCCTATCTGAACCGCATAGTTTAGCGGAAATTGACTGTCTGGTTGACCATATAACAAATGTTTGTAATAGGTGCCTGGATGCGTCTTGCCCTTCTGCAAAGCCTAGAGGGAAAAAAAAGCCACCTTGGTGGTCAAATGAGTTGCAGACGAGCAGAGATTCCTGCAGAAAGCTCTTTAATAAGGCTAAATTTTCAAGAGCGGACGAGGACTGGTCTGCATACAGGCTGCAACTTAAGAGTTATAAAAAGATGATCAGAAATGCAAAATGTGATTCTTGGAAAAACTTCTGTGGAAACATAGAAGACGTTTCTGAGGCATCCAGGCTGCGCAAGGTTCTGGCTTCTTCTCCTTGCACCCTAGGATACCTGAAAGATCCTAATGGGGTGTGGTCTTCCTCCAGTGGAGAGTCGCTGGATCTCCTTTTAAACACGCATTTTCCGGGCAATTCCATGACGCCGTTTCAAGCTTTGGAACGTTCTGACGCCCAAGCATCTGAAATTGCTTCGGAAATAATAAATATGCCAACATTAATCTGGGCGATAAAAAGCTTCAGGCCTTATAAATCCCCGGGACCTGATGGTATAATCCCGGCTGAGTTGCACCAAGTGTTGGACTATATAGCCCCGTTGCTGTATAATCTATACACAGCATGCATCAACTGGTCGTATATTCCTTTAAAATGGAGGGATACCAGAGTCGTATTTATCCCGAAGGCTGGGAAAAGTTCCCACACAGCTCCGAAGGATTTCAGACCAATTAGTCTGTCTTCTTTTTTGTTAAAGACAATGGAACGAATGATAGACTCATATTTGCGTAGAGTGATTGACCCGAGGTTGCTTTCGACAAAGCAACATGCATACAGCAAGGGACGATCAACGGAAACAGCTCTTCATGAGCTCGTTGGTACCATCGAGAGATCCCTTTCGGTAAAGGAGTACACTATGGTGGCCTTTCTTGATATTGAGGGGGCTTTTAATAATGTCATTCCAGAATCGATAATATTGGCATTGTCTGGTCTGGGAGTAAAGCGTGAAATCGTTTTAATGGTGGAAAACCTACTTGCCAATAGACGTATAACGTCTGAATTGGGAGCGTCCGTCATATCTCGATTTGTCAATAGGGGAACACCACAAGGAGGTGTTCTTTCGCCGCTTCTTTGGAACCTGGCACTGAATTCAATGCTACTATCTCTAGAAGCACGTGGTTGTCATGTTATCGCATATGCTGACGATGTCGCGATAGCGGTAAAGGGGAAGCATCTGCCAACATTGCGGGACATTCTTCAGGGTTCTCTGAAAGATCTGTCTAAATGGGCAAGAGACTGTGGTTTAGGAGTTAATCCCAGTAAAACAGAGCTTGTTTTGTTTACAAGGAAAAATAAGATTCCTGCTTTTGATCCTATTTCTCTGGACGGTACTGAAATCACCTTCTCAGATGGAGCCAAGTATCTTGGAGTATTTCTAGATAGGAAGCTGAATTTCAGGCGTAATATTGAGGAACGGGTGAGAAAAGCAACGATTGCTTTGTATTCCTGTAAAAGGGCCATTGGAAAACGATGGGGTTTTAGCCCTCAAGTCGTTCATTGGATCTATACAGCAGTGGTGCGTCCAATTTTGCTGTATGGAATCATTGTCTGGTGGCCTGCTTTGGAAACAAAAGCGAACTGTGTCTTTATCACGAAGGTACAGAGAATGGCGTCAGTGTGCATCACTGGTGCTCTTCGTACTACACCTACGGCTGCATTAGAAATCCTCCTTCACCTGATACCCTTGGACATATTGGGTAGGCAGTATGCGGCTGCGTCGGCAATTCGACTTAATAGCACGCTGCAATGGAGGAGCAGTGATTGTGGCCATAGCGCGATCTTGAAAAAGATAACAATACCACAAAATGTGGACTGTGCTCCCTCTTTGAGCCTCTTTGAGCGCCACTTTACCACTATGATACCATCCAGGGAGTCTTGGATGGGGGATACTCCGGGTAGTGGAGCTACCATAAATTTTTACACAGATGGATCGAGGCTGCACGAACAAGTGGGCTTTGGGGTCTATTCGGAAGAGCTTGGATTGAGCCTGGCTCGTAGATTGCCAGATCATTGCAGTGTTTACCAGGCAGAGATGCTGGCAATAAAGGAAGTGGCTGACTGGTTGAGCTGCAATGTCTTGTCTACAACCGCAGTCAACATCTATACTGACAGTCAAGCCGCGGTCAAGTCCCTGGATTCAATGTTTCTGAAAACAAGATCTGCCCTTAACTGCCGCACGTCTTTAAATGAGATGGCCAAGCAGTTTAACATACGACTCATATGGGTCCCAGGGCACAGAGACATTCCAGGGAATTGCAAAGCCGATGAGCTTGCAAGACTAGGAACTACCTTACAGGTTCCAACAGAATTGGAATGTGTTGGTATGCCTCTAGAAACTTGCAAGCAAAACCTACGGCTTTGTTCTGCGACGGAGACTAATCAAAGATGGGCAAATGGATGGACGTGTGAGACAACACGACTGATTTGGCCTTCTCTTAATCAGGGGCGCACAAGTGAGCTGATATCGCTTCCAAGAGGAGATATTTCGACGGTGGTTTCTATAATTACCGGACACTGTCTTATAGGGAAGCACGCAGAGCGGTTAAATGTGCCGTCGAATGACTTTTGCCGAAGTTGCATGGATGAAGAGGAGTTGGAAACTATCGAACACTTTATTTGCCATTGCCCGGCACTTTCTGGTCAGCGACTTGCTTCACTGGGATCTAGGGAGCTGTACGATCTTTCTGATTTGTCGGATGTCAAAATTCAACATCTAAGGAGTTTCATAAGAAGCTCAAACTGGTTTAACGACAGGGACTAGTAGGGAAACCTATTACGATCCCGTGGTATCACAATGGACCTCAGAGTCTACGTGTGTTGACGTAAAACGTCAGCAGCCACTTACAACCTAACCTAACCTAACCTAAGATTTTTAAAATTTTTATTTAAAAACATAGACGTTAGTATGTGGGAGAAATATCTTAGAATTTGAAAACTGTGAGAAATTTTAAAAGTTACATTTTAAAGATCTTAAAAAAAAAATTATTTAGTTTTAATCAATGAAACTTAATTGAAATAATAAAAATTGTATATAAATGTTTATTTTATTGCTTTAATAAAAATTTTACATGAATTAATCAATTTTTTTTATAGAATCAATCAAATTTTTAATTAAATAAATTAATTATATTTTTTATTGAATGAATTAAAATTTAATTGAATCAATAAAATTAATTATTTTTTACGGGAATTGATTAAATTTTTTGTTCAACCATTATTTGTTTTATTACGGGTACACATAAAAATTTTAGGAAAATTTTAATTAACAATTTTTAAAAGTTCAGTTTTGTTTTTAATCATTTTTTTAATTGATATATTTAATTTTTGAATTGATATAATTAATTTTTTAATTGATTTCTTAAATTTCCTTTTTTAACTTTTACACATTTTAGTAATTACTACTATCACTTTCGTGATAGGTGCAAAATCAATTAAAAATTTAATTAAATCAATAAAATTAGTTATTTTTTACTTGAATTGATTAAATTTTTAATAGAACTAATTAATTTTTTTTCAATCATAATAATATTTCCCATTTTTCTGAGTTTTTTTCAGATCTTATACCCTCTTGACCTAAGCTCTATCCTATCAACACGCAGACACCACTGTGTTCAGTGTGGCTAAGTTCTATGAAAAAGGCTTAATTAAAAAAAAAATCGCTAAAGATCGACATTAATTTGAAATCAAACTAACCCTCTAATTTTGTAAAACGCAACGCACCGCGTTGTCAAAATTTTTGTGTAGTTGTTTTTGTTACAACAATAAAATGCGTTGAAATTTTTTCAAACGCGGCGCGTTGCGTTTTACAAAATTTGGGCATATGTATTTATGCACAATGTGAATGAAAAAATACAGCTTTTTTGATTAAATATGTCAAAACTGGAGTGTGAGAGAGAGAGGTAGAGGCAGAGAGAAAAAAATAAGGTTTTAGTTTTTACGGTCAAAACATATGGAAATAGAACAAGCACGCCACGAGGGAGGGTGACCGTGACCTTTGTCAGAGAATATTGGCCCAAAACAATGACGGCAAAAAATGTCATTTGTTCAGTGGTGCTAGCTTTTACTAAAATAAGCGTAATTTTACGAAAAAAAATCGCTAAACACATAGTCAATGTGATTAAGTTGGCAATACTGTACGTTTGTTACACCATTGTGAATGAATAAATAAAAATTTGTTGTAAAAAGGCCGCAATACTGGAGCACAGACTAAATACAGACTCGACAGTAGAGTTTTATAAGAAAAAATGGGGAAAAACTAAGCGATTTTAGGAGAAAACACAGCGGTTTTTAGTCCGTTTTACGCTAACATGGCAACACTTTCTACGATTTAGGAGTGAGTGAAACAACAAAAAACGATCTGGCATCCATTTTTCTTATGGCGCGTTATATCAGTTTTCTCTTTCTAACCTAATTCGTAGAATAATTTGAAAATATTAACCATATGGTTCAGAACTACTTTTTTGACACCTGTCACTTATGTCGAGTCTGTATTAGTCTGTGACTGGAGTGTAGGAAAAAGGGAGAAAGAGTAGAAACAGAACAATCACGGCACGGGGGACGGTTGCCGTTGTCGGAGAAAATACGCCCAAAATGGCGGGGGACAGCGACGGAAAAAAATTTGGTTTGTGCTGCCTTTTAAAAAAATAAGCGTAACTTTACGGAAAAAAATCGCTAAAGAAATAGTAAATGTGATTAATGGTGATTTCTTTTCTGAAAAAAAATGTTTGCCTTTTAAGGGTATGCATTTTTAAAATGTTTAACTCACACCTTCAAAAATTTGCATTTTATTTGACTGGAATAGAACACAACATACAAAAATACTCTGCCCTGTATTTTTTAACAGATGTTTTGAGAAAACAACACAGAAAAAGTCAGTTGTTGTATAAGGCAATTTCAACCCCGTGATTTTTTACGGGGTAAAAAGTGCAACTTTTTTGCACTTTATAGGGCAGACATTTTTAGAAAAGAACACGATATTCTTTATAATGGTTGACATTTTTTAGAAAAGAACACAAAAACATAATTTGTGGGGCGAAATGCAAAAAAAAGGCACATTTTTTGCCAGAAAAGAAAACACCATAAGTTGGTACTAATGTATGTTTGCTACACTATTGTGAATGAAAAAAAAATGTGAAAACACGGCAACCCTGGAGTGAGAGAAAGGAAGAATAAGAGATCTGGAGAGCAAAAAAAAAAATTTAATTGTTTGCCGTGCCGGTCATGGTTTTTGACAGTCAAATCGTATAGAAAAAGCATTGTTGCCAAGTTGGAGGTTTTCCCGCTAAATCTAGCGCTTTTTGTTTGGATTTAGCGGGGGAAAATAATTTTAAATTTTCCCCGCTAAATTTTTTTTGGCGGTTTCTAGCGCCTTTTTTAGAGAAATTTAGAGGTTTTTGGTTAAAAATAGTTGGCAACAGTGAGAAAAAGTCGTGCCGGACATCTTTTGTACACACTCTCATTGTTTTGATTATATTTTTTCTGACAACCAGTGCTGCCAGGGGCTTTTTTGTCAAAATCGTCAAAAGTAAAAAGAAGAATCGTTAAAAAATCGTTACACTTAAAAATGAGATTCGAGTGACTGACTAATTTATCATCGCCCAGCACAAACTACTGAAACCAGAGACCTGAAATTTTGAATGTTAATTCACATTTGAAATTATATATATATATTCCCTTCGATCCTATAAGGAGCATAGGGCCTCATTTGAAATTGGTGAACTATTATTATAATTACTTAAAAACTGTATAAGAGGCGTATACTTAATTTTGAATTGCCTTAAAATAACAATCATACGCAACGGTGAACAGTAGTTTGTTTTTAATAATTCGGCCATTCAGTAAGTACTGGACCGATTGCAGCAAAATTTATAGTGGTTATAGCTAACGTAATTTTGAGATTAAGTGTGGACGCTGAACCCCACATGTTCAATAAGGGCACCACCAGGAGCCCCTAAAATAGGACATATTTAGTATACAAAAACTTTTAATGCTTTAAAATCACTAACTTCAAATGCGTGTAAAAAAAATCTAGCATCCAATTCCGATTCGGAAAGCTCGATTTCGTATTACTGTGTAATTTTTCTGCAAGAATGTTCGAAAAACAAAAAAAAAAAAAAACAATAGAAAATGTTTAAATTTACAAATAAGGCAACATATTTTTAACATATTTTATTTCATAATTTACACATTCAATGTAAAATGTGTAAATTAAGAAATAAAATATGCTAAAAAATTGCATGTTTAAAAAAAATGTAAATCTCAACAAAAAAAATGTGTAAATTTCCACAAAAACCAGTAAAATAGGTAAATTCTATTTGACCGGATTCCCGAATACAAATGAATTTGAGTAGAATTGTTTTAACTTAAAAAAAAAATTGTAAAAATTGGGATAGAAAAATTTAATTTTTACTAAAAATTATTTTTATACATTTTTATTTCATGCATGCAAATAAATTTTAAAAGAAAAACAGTTTTTGCACTATTGCATTTTTTAACGTACAAAAATTGTGTTACACTGAAAAAAATTTTAGTGCGAATTTTTTTTTGAGAGTAATAATGTTTTTTTGAGTGTAAATTTTTTTTTCAGTGACAAAAATACTTTTTTAAATATGTTTGTGGCTATTTTGTGGTTTTTTGAAAGTTAGCATGTATTTAAACACACTCCTAACTAAAATGATTTCAGTTTCCTTCTATGAATTGTGTAAACTTACACAAATTTCGTAATTCTACTTAAAATTTATTGGAAACTTACACAAGTTATAGTATAATATGCTACTAAAATTTGTGTAAATTTCCAATAAGTTTTAAGAAGAATTACGCAATTTTTGAAATTGTTGAAATTTACCCAATTTATAGTAGAAAACTGGACTCACGTGAATTTGATTACAAAATTACACGTTTCGATTATAACTTCTAAACCCCTGGGTAAATTTTTCTGAAATTAAATACCAACCCAACCAGGACAATATTTAATATATACGCCAAGCATTAGCAGCCTCCAAGTTGTCTTTTGAAAGTAGGCGTGTTTTCAACAGACTGATAGACATCGATCGGTCGTCTGTATATTTCGAGGCGTTACACACAGAATGAAAAAAGGATAATCACTATGTGATTATAAAAAATACACAAAGACAAACAAGTAAAACTTTTTTCTACTAACTTTAAAACTAAGTAAAATTCAACAAAAAAAGGTGTAATATTATATAAGTCGTTTATAAATTCATCCAAAACGAAAATTATGAAAAATTTTCAATCCAAAATCAATGAACTTAGAAAATTTTCAACAATTTTTAACACCATTGCAACAATTTTAAAGCAATTGTGTAAAAAATATATATTTTTAAATGGTTATACCTAAAATATTAAAAAATTTTATGGCCGTATTCATTTAAACTCGTATACACCAAGTATACCGTATAAACTTACCAAACTTATTTTTTATAAATGGAGTTTGACATAAATTGTATAAATTTATCAGACTTACATATTATACGAGGTGTTTATACGGTTAGATGAATACCATTTATATAATTTTTTTATATATAAAATAATGCTTAAAAAAATCTTAAAACCTTATTTTCTCTAAATATTTTAAGAATTTCTTAAAAAAAATATGCCAAAAAAATATTAAAAATTTTCCTATCGTGTTTAAAATTTTTTAAGTTTTTTTTAAAAAAACTTTTTGATTATTTAATAATTTTTTTTTATTTTTTTTTTTTTATTTTTATTTATATACCTTTGAGCCTGTTCATTATTCTCGAATGTTATATGAACAGTTTGAGTTTGTGGGTCCTTACTAGAGACAGCCTCACATTGTTTGACGATGCCAAATGGCTTCAAAAGAGGTTCGATGTCTTCGAAACGTGTTTGCAGCGGTATGCCGCTAATTAAAATCTTTGATGTCGAAACACTGTGAATTGAAGAGAGAAGAAAAAGCAAAAAAGAAAAACTTAAAAAAACTCGGATATTTTATTTTGTAATTTTTTTACAAAAAAAAAAAATCACACAAAATTCTAACAACTTAATTTTGAGTGGATGGCTTAAGAAGGATTGAGTTTTTTTTTTTAAATTAATTTTTTACAGAAGAAAAGCTTTAAAAATAATTTTGAAACTACAACAAAAATGGAGGCTGTTTTTTTTCTAATACAAGGCTTGATAAATTTCAGTTCAAAAAAGCGTTTTTTTAATTAAGATGACAACTACTTTGCTAAAAGCTAGAATTTATATAAGAAACATGATTTTTACCTCGTTACAAGCATTTTGTATTAATTGCAAAATTCCTTTTTAGAATTTTTTTTGCAAAATTCTTTTTTGCAAAAAGAAAATAATTTGTCAGATTTTCTTTTTCAGGAAGTTTTGTCAAGGAGTATTTTACCAGCTGCTTATTAAGAAATTTTGAATTTACAACGAATTTGGCAGAGTTTATTTCTCAGGGAGTTTTGTCAAGGAGTAATTTACCAGCTGCTTTTTAAGAAATTTTGATTTTTTATATTTACAACGAATAATTTTTTCTTTCAAAAATATGCATCACAAAATTTAACACTGATGGTTTTTCAAAGACAAAATTTTTAGCCAATAACTTTTTGACTTTTCGACAAATTTGAACAATTACGCGAAACACCTAAAGACATACACACGTTTTTTAATTGTTTTAGAAATTTCCCATTGAATTAAATAGTATAAATTATGGTTTTAGGTTTGCGAAAATTTTGAACAAAATTATTTGTTTTCAAAACAAAAACTGGAAAATTTTACAAAAATACTCAAAATATTTTATTTGACACACAAAAAAAGATATGAAAAGTTTTTCAAATATTAAATTGATTAAATACATACATAAATAACAAATCTAATTTATTAAACAACAAAGTAGTTAATGAAATGATTAAAAAAAATTATATAATTTACTAAAATAGGTCTGTTCGTTTAACTAAAAGATTTTAACTACAATAGATTATTACAAAACTTTATTACCAAATATAAAAAAGTTCTAAGAAATACTTGTTGAATTAAATAAAAATTTAATTATTTTTTATGTATTCAATTAAATCAATTTTTAACGCAATTTTTGAAAAAATTTAAATTTATTTTTTTTTATTATTTCATGTAAATTTATACAAAAAATAAATATTAAACCCATTTCAAGCCATTTGATAATTCTGAATTTTTTTTTCTACCATCTTTTGTAATAACCGGTTTAAATCTTTTTAAGCAATTCGAATCGGATATTATATTTGAACTTAAATTCATCAATTTGCATTACTTGGTGTGAATTTGTCTCTCATTTAACAATTGTTTTTAAAAATTTTGAATAAAATTCGAAATTTATAAAAAGTTGATATCACAAGCTATTTCTGTTGAATCAACAATTTTGATATTACTCGATTCAAACAGTTTTGGTTAAAAATTAAGAGGAAAACTTTCTTAAAATTGTAAAATTTTTCTATGTGGGGAAAACGGGTTTTTTCATAAAAACGAATATATTATACTTTATTTGAATTTATATAAAAATTCCCAATTTTTAAATTGATTAAATTAAAAGAAATATAATTTTTTATCATAAAAACAATATTTGCATTTTTTTCTAAAAAAAATTTTGTCACACCTTTTTTTCTGTTTAAAATCTATTGAAATCAAGAATTGTGATATTACCCGATATAAACTGTTTTGATTCAAAACTAAGAGGAAACATTCATAAAATTGTCAAATTTTTAGATGTAGTGCAAATGGTCCTAAGCATTTTCTAATTAAAAACATATAAAAATTATTAAAATACAACTTAAAATTATAAAAAAGTGCTGCAAACACTATATTTATAATTAAAAATGATTAATTTAAGTAAAATTCGCAAAACCGTTTCGAACCGGTAATACCGGTAAACGGTTTTAACTAAAAGTTACAGAAAACGCTTGCAGAATTAATTAATTAGTAAAAATTTAATAAAAATATTGATTTTTTCAAATCATATGAAACGGTTAAACACGATAATTGGTAAAAAAAAATATTTCCACTATGCAAAAAGAATGGAAATATTATTTTTTTGTTTTTGTTAACTTTTTACTAAACTGTTTTGGTTCAAAATTAATAGAAAAATATTCATAAAATTGACAAATTTTATGTGCTGCAAACGGTCTAAGGCAGTTTTTATTAAAAATATGTAAAAATCATTAAAATACAACTTAAAATTATGAAAACGTGCTGCAAACACTATATTTCGTCACCTAAAATGCAAAACGCCCTATCTAACATTTTATAAATTTTACAGGAGAAGCAAAAAACGTGTTTATATAAAAACTATAAAAGTTTTCATTACAAATTTCTTAAATATTAGTAAAAACACACAAACAAATTCATTTCTGTTAAAAAAAATTATAAATTTTTAATATTTGAAAAGTTATGTTAGTAACGCCCTTTTGTCTTGTAATTTTCAGAAACACAAAAAGCCCTTACTGCACTGAAGATGTTTAAAAACACCAAGCAGATGTCTTATAAAATGTAACAATATGCTACAACATACTGAATGTTGTTTTATCATATAGAACTCTAACAAAATGTGGGCGGTATTGGAAAAAGGGGCGTGGCACCTGCTATATAACCTAACACTGCAAAATGTCTCATTTTAGATTCTGTTAAACACATGCTAACTTAATTTGATACAAAATGTCAATTTACTATTTTAAAGCTCCATGTCAAATGAGGGTGGAACAGGACAAAGGGTATGGCCCGAAATAACCTAATGCATTAAAATGCTTTAACCTTTTAACGACCACAGGCAACTATACTTCCTAAATGATTTTTTGCGATTTTTTTTGTTCAAGTAAAAGATAGGATAAATGTGCTAAAATATGAATTATAGAAGAGTTTTAGAGAAACAAAAGTTTTGGTTTTCATTAAGTCTCTAACTGGGTCCACTTACTCACTATAAGTTCTCAAAGTTTGCGAAGTAATAAATATATTAGGGACAAAATCATATTTACTTGACAGGCGAAATAAGGGTAAAGAAGGGGTTCAGAAATCCAAATTCTTGTAGAATAACTATTATTAAGTTGCATTTCTTAAAGATCACAGCGAGTACCAAAACAGCGTAATATGGGGGAAGGAGGGGCCCAATTTTTTTATGAGTAACTATTATTAGGTCAGAAACTACGAAAATTGAAAGAGAATCAAAAACACTTCGGTCAAAAATGTATGGTCGTCAAAGCGTTTACTCGGCTTCTGGAAAATTTCTTAAGATCTACAGTAAATATTGGGAATTTGATAGATATCTCACTCGCATCCCACAAAGCTCCTAAAGGAAAATACCTTAGCTTTATTTAGAGTTAAAAAAGGGCCGGTTTTAAAAAAATGCCAAACATGTTTTTGATTTTGCAAAAAAAAAGTAAAAAAAAATTTTTTTTGAAAGATTAAAGAAATAGCTATCTGAAACTCTCGGGACACATTTTGCTAGGAACATTAGGTAATCAGTTACATGGATGCAAAAAACACCTGTTTGGCCAAAATGTAAAATTACGGCCCCCTCTAACTCAAAAAGTTATTTACCGATCTCGCTGAAAAATTGTGACTAAACTACTATTGGTTTTATAAGTTGTGTCACTTAAGATGAAAACCCCCATATGTAAATGATGAAATTTGGCACAGGTTGTTATTTTATCTTTCCTAAGCCCTGTATTTAATGTTAGCGATATTAGACATCAACTTGTTTTTATTTCTGTCCCTTTTTATGAAGAAATTATAAGCTTCCCAATGAAGGGGGGTAATTATGAAACTTGATAGTCGTCAAACGTATCGTTTCCATCGTTATTCCATTACCATATAGTACCATTTTATGGTAATAGAATAATGAGCTCATAATGACGATTGACGATTATCAAGTTACATAATTAGCCCCCTGTATTTTTTGTAATAATAGCAAAAATTATAATTAAAAACTATTTTTTTTTTACTAATTTAACGAAAAATTTACTTTGAATTTTATTCAATCGGAATAAAGAACTTCCAATCATGTTTTTTATAGTCATTTATTATATTGTTATTAAATTTTATGTAGAATTTATATCTTACTTAAGACTAATTGTACTGCACATGGACGTATTCAGGGGGGGGGGCCCAGGGGGCCCGGGCCCCCCCCTTTTGGATTGAAAATTTTTAAAAAATTAATTCACACCAACACATAATACAAGTAACAAACATAAGTTTTTCAGTTTTGCAAATATTTTGGTTTTTGAAGAAAAGATTATAATATTTTTTAAAAAAACTCTTGATTTTGATAAATTTTCGTTTTTTAAAAGTCATTTATATCGAAATATCTGTAAAATATGTATAGAAAACACAATATATTGGGTTTATTTAATGAAAATTATACATCAGGACCATGAAAACAGTTTTCTATAATAAAATTTCAAACTCTGAGGATCAAAGAGACTTTTTCTATAATAAAAATATAAGGTTCTAAAATATTATTGTCATAAAAAATTCTCAGGTTTTAACATTTTTTTTTATAAAAAAAATTTTCATATTTAATTTTTGTTCTAGCTCTTTTTTAAAAAATCGTTTGATGTAAAAAACTTGTGTTTTAGGACAATATTTAAACTGGCAAACAAATAGATTTTTTTTATTTGAATGAAAATGAATAAATTTTCATAAAAGAATTTATAGAAGCACCATTAAAAAAAATTAATAACGAATTTGGGATCTAGAAATCTATTTTACAAAAATCTACACCTAAAATGTTGCACCAACGCAATGATATGTAACAGTAGGTAGATCTGTAAAAAGCGCTAAGAATTAATAAAATCCTCAAGTCCAAATATCTCGATAACGGAATGTTCAACAGAAATTTGGATTGCTGATTTGGAATCAGGACTGTGATCATGTAAAACGATAGTTGACTATCGTCCATTTTTGGAGCCTTGTCTAATCAAAACTAATCAAAATGTTTCCAAATTTTTTAATGATTCTGGATAAGACAACAGTCTTTAATAATTTAATAAAAAAAAAACTTTAAAATTTCCCTTCAAAACGATATGTATTTTGATGTCGTTTATGCATCGTCTATCGTTTTCGTTTTACGTGATTAGCCTCCTGGTTCTTTATTATGGGTCTTATGCAGGGTTGTCAGATTTTTTTTACGCTCATCGCCAAATCGGATGTCAAAAATCGCCAGAAATCGCCAAAACTCAAATTTTTTCAGTTTTTGTTAAAAAAAAATAATTATTTGTATTTCACAAAATCCACCAGAAAACACATAAAAAATGCTATTTTCTGACCTTAGGTCTTTCGATTTTCTTTATATTAACGGTATGCATTCTCAATAAAGCCAAAAAAATATATCCATTTTCAGTTTTTTTAATTTTAAAAAAATCGCGATTTTTTTGCGAATTTAATTTTCTTCAAATATTTAAAAAATCAAAAAAGTATGTTAATTTGAAGAGACATATCTTCTTAAGTATCTATCGGATTTCTACGATTCAAAAAGCATTTGATTCAAACGTTCCCAGCAGAAATAAATCGAGATTTTGGCGACACAGCATCTGTTTATAGCATACCGTAGCGCATCCAAAGAGCGCTCTTAGGGATGCAGTAAAAGGAAGGGGAAAAAATTTAAATTTTTTTTAAGGTTTTTTATGTAAAACTTATAATGTGTAATTATTTTTTGATAAAATTTCACACTTGCTTTCCTTTTTAATATTTTTAACACTTTTTGAATAAAAAAACATGAGTTTTAGACAAAGACACATGATTTGACTGCATCATTATTGCGCATTAATCAGCGCTGCAAAGAGCGCTTCAATCATAGCATCTTTGACCGCTGTTCCCAAAAAAAATCCCATAAAAAATGTGAAAATGAAAATTTCCGATATTTTTTTTTTGATGTTCACTTCCGATTTTTTTTTTTTTTTTTCATTTTGTTTCACATAAATAAAGTTTTGTAAAGTAAAACGAATGAATTTTTTTGTTATATTTTTTTAAATTTTAGTTATTTGATTTCAACTTTGAACAGACAAGGAAAAAATTCGAATTTTATTTAAAATTCATAAGGTATTTGAAATAAAATTTTTGTTTAAATAAAATTCTCAAAAACATTTGAATTTTATTATTTCCAAAAATAAAATTCTCAAAAAAAAGAATTTTATTTTTGGTTTGAATTTTATTTTTGAATTTTATTTTTGGTTTAATTTTATTTTACTTTTGGTTTGAATATTTATTTGTTCAAAATATATTTGTTATTATGGAAATAAAATTCTTTTTTTTTATTAATAAAATTCTGTAAAGAATTTTAAATAAAATTTTTTTGAATTTTATTTCTTCTAAGAATTTAAAATAAAATTTTTAAGAATTATATTTAAAATTCTTTCTTGAATTTTTTGAAAAATTCAAAATTGAATTTTATCAATAACGAATTTTAAATTTTATTGTTTTTGCTTGTCTGACTTTGAATGAACCAGTAAACAAACACCAAACTCGATTTCATGTGATTCGGAAAATATCATGTGATTTGAAAAGTTTTGAAAGACATAACAGAGGCCTTTAACACATTTTAAATGATGATAAATAGACCAACCAAAAAACAGCCAATGCTTATTTGTTATTTCGATGAATAAACCGATTTGGATTAAACACAAACTCTAATCACGAAAAAACAGTAAAACTAAGATCCATTTGTTATAACTTCTTTTGAATATTTTTTCATTTATTGGTAAATTTTTTGTTTTTTATCTCATTTTTACAAAAACTTAAAAGATACATGAATTTACAGCATCTTTATTCTGCTTAAATCAGCTCTACAAAGATACATGAATTCACTGCATCTTTAATCTGCTTAAATCAGCGCTAAAAAGATACATGAATTTACAGCATCTTTATTCTGCTTAAATCAGCGCTCTAAAGACACGTGATTTCAGTGCATCTAAAGAGCGCTGTTTCTGTGTATCCAACTAGCGCTCTAAAGTGGGACATCGCCTTAGAGAATCATGCATGAATTCAGCGCAATTGGATGCGCTCCTTTACTCAAGTTCCCCTTCCAAAAGCTGCTGAACGTTCAGCAAAATTTCTGCTGGGTTCGTCCTTTTTTATACCAATGCAATAAAAAAAAAGTTTTCCAAAAAAAGTGCATATTTAATGCAAATGCAATTTTTGGATGCATTTTTCAAAACTTTCTCCCCCTTCAATTTTTTTGAAACCTGCATAATTCGAAAATATGGAATTTTTTACACAAAATTGAGTTCCGTTTTTTTTGTGACAGAGTTTCAAAAAATTTTCGTGATTTTTTTAAAACTACTTATTTGGGTTTTTCCATACAAAAAATCAATTTAATGTTTATTTCGCAATTTTATCAAAAAAGGATGTAACTTTAAAAAGCCATTTCTTCAAAAGTATCTATCGGATTTCTACGACTCAAAAAGCATTCGATTCAACTGATTATCCGTTTTTATACCAATGCACTAACAAAAAATATTTTTTTAAAAAAATGCATTTTTGATGCAAATGCAATTTTTGGATGCATTTTTGAAAACTTTTTCCCCCTTCAATTTGTTTGAAACCTGCATAAATCGAAAATATAGCATTTTTTACATAAAATTGGGTACATTTTTTTTGTGACGGCGTTTCACAAAATTTTCGTGATTTTTTTAAAAAATGCTTATGTAGTTTTTCCTTAGACTAAAATTTTTTTTGTTATTTTATGAATTTTATAAAAAAATTGTATGGAAAAACCAATACGGTATTTTTAAAAAAATTACAAAATTTTTACGATACTCCGTCACAAAAAAAGCGGTACGCAATTTTGTGTAAAAAATGCTATATTTTCGATTTATGAAGGTTTAAAAAAAATTGAAGGGGGAGAAAGTTTTAAAAAATGCATCCAAAAAATGCATTTGCATCAAAAATGCACTTTTTTTAAAAATATTTTTTTTTATTACATTAATATAAAGAAAGACTATCGTCTGAATCGAATGCTTTTTAAATTGAAGAAAACCGATAGATACTTCCGAAGAAATGGCTATTCAAAGTAGCATACCTTTTTGATTTTTTCAATTTTTGAAGAAAATTAAATTCGCGAAAAAATCGCGATTTTTTTTAAATATAAAAAACTGAAAATGGATATGTTTAATTGGCTCTATAGAGCACATGTGTACAAAAAATTACATAAATTTGAAGACCCTCGGTCAGATTTTATAAAATCTTTGCTGGATTTCATGATTTAAAAAAAATATATTTTGTTTTCTTTATAATGGCTAGAAAATAATAATACTCAAAAATCGCCAAAATCCTAGAAAAATACATAAAAATCGCCAAAAGTAAATTTTTTTAGTTTTTGTATTTAAAAATCCATTTAAAAATTTTGCTAATTACTTCTAAAATCTGTCTATAGGCAATAAATTTCACTCAAAATTCATTTATGCTTGTTTCTGCACTAATGCAAAGACCCCAATCGATCTATTATAATCGGTCTTGAATATTTCTTAATTTTCTTATCGCTATTTTTACTCAACAAGTGTTTACAACAGTGTAAAATTGGAAAAAAAAAGGAATTAATTTTTTTTGTGATTCGCGTATTATAGTTTTTGACTCTCCTGGACACTGGACAAATTTCCCAAATGTTTTTTGTTTTGTTTTAATTCATAAAGAGCCACTTAGACTAGCAGACTTGTAGAAAGTCTTTCGAAAATGTTAAAAAAAAGTTTTAACTGTCTAAGCGCAGAAAAAGTAAATAAAATTTGATAATTTGAAATAATGGCTCTACTAATCTTTTGAAAATAGGAAATAATTTGACAAAATCGCCAAAGAAATCGCCAATAATTTTGTAAATCGCCAAAAAATCGCCACGTCGCCAAATCGAAAAACTCGTCGCCAAACACATTTCAAAATCGCCACGTTTGGCGAGAAATCGCCATATCTGACAGCCCTGGTCTTATGTTAGAATAAGTAACAGTGAGCACTAAAAAAGGCTTTTTTAAATTTTCAAACATGAATATCTCGAAAATGGAACGCACTTACTTACGATTACGTAAAAGTAGAACCGTAAACACGCATAAATTAGCGGTTTCGAATTTTCAAACACAAATATCGGAAAAATGTTAAACTATTAAAATATTTGGTAAGATAATTTGGAATCAGAAGAGCAAAATCAACCATGTTTATATAATTTGATTTTTTTGCAATTCAATTGTGTCTTGTGCAAAAAGCGTTCGATTGATGATTTGAAACTTCTCACAAATACATATTAAAAAAAATAGCAAACTTCTCAGAATTTGATACATTTTTTTCTATAAAAAAATCTTTGATTCCAAGGGAGTTTTTACTATAGAAAAATTCTCAAATTCTAAGATAGTTTTTTAAAAAGAAGTACTCAAACGCAAAAAAGATGCACTTATAAGCATAAGCGTAGCTAGACCATTATTTTGGGGTGGGCAAAAGACCCCCTTCCCAAAAAAAACTTAAAAAAAAAATAATATTAAAACTAAAAAAACATATCGTGAACCTATATTCAAAATATGCCAACTCAAATTTGACGGAAATGAGTTTCCGATGGCAAATAGCTCCCCTATGTAATACCTATCTGCCATAAAAATTTCAGAGCAAAAAAATAATTTGTTGTCGTTTTACACCCATTTTTGTTATTCTGCTAACTCAAAGTACATATTTTTTTGGTGGAAATAAATGCCAACTCCCATTGTAAATTTCCAAAAATTTTTCAAAAAATTTTTTAAAAAAAATTAGAACACATATCTTATTGCATTTGCCATGCTGAACACGAATCTTGTAAAGATTTTGATATCTAATGACTGGTTCTCGAGATATTGCCATTTTAAAAATATCGGTAAATAGTGTTTGCAAAAAAAAAAAATTGCTTATATTTATGTAACTTTCAAACTATTTATCAGATTAAAACATTATGAATGGGGCAAATAAAGTCAATGATATAAGCTTTCAAAATAGCTGGTTTGGAGTAACCCTATTGCAATACAGCGTGAGTTACAGAGTGCCAAAGTTGACCGCCCTGAGATTAAAAGGCTTTCGGAGCTAGTAACTTTTAAAAATATGCAAAGATTTTTAATTTTTTGTTCAGTTTTTGCAATTACCGTACTAAGGATAACAAAAAACAAAAAAAAATTTTTTTAAATTTTTCCAAAAAAAAAAATATTTTTATTTTCCGACAAAATATGCCAACTCTAAAAAAATATTTGTTTTTTGATATAGTAATAAATGCCATCTCTGAAAAATACGCAAACAAGTGCAAAATATGAAAATTTTTGCATAGGTAAAAATTGTTTAGAATATTTAAACCATCTTGTGGAAGATACATTGTTTATTTTTGCAATAATATGCGAAATAACTAGTTTTTTAGCTCTCCTGAACAGTAAGCTTTTTCGAGTTGGCATTTATTGAATATAGTTCGACGATATAACAAGAAATCACAAAAAAAGTATTTCAAAAAATTAAAGTTAACTACTATTTTCGTTAAAAATATATAAACAATAACACTTTTCTACACGGTTTTTGCACAGACATATTGAATACATTTTCTAAAGTATTTTAACCTCCTAAACACGAATCTGTCATCAGAAAAATTGTATCAAATCGCCTTCTCGAGCTTTAGGCATTTTTATTTTTTTTAGACCAAGCCCTCAAACCCGAAATTTTTTTAATATTGAAAAAGTGTATGTTAAAGTTAATATTAATATTTTTTTTTATTTGAACTTGGTCCACAAAAATTGGAAATGGCTATATCTCAAGAAGGCGATTTGATACAATTTTTCTGATGCCAGATTAGTGTTTAGGAGGCAAACATTTTTGGAAAATAAGTTTTAATCTTTTTTTTAATATTACCAAAAAAAATTGGTACGAAAAATTTACGAAAAAAATTTGAAAATTTGGTTCAAAACTTTGATTTCTTTTGCAAATATTTCTGGATATACTTAAGGGATTTGGGATTTTAGCCCCAGTTTCTTTTTATTGGAGTATTTACTTTACATATCTGCTTTGAACAGGATATTTATTACAAAATTAGGATACTTATAAGGATGTAATCATAAAAAGGACATCTTGAACTTAATTATAATGTCCTGATGATATCCTTGATCGCACCGAGTCCGTATTTCTTGCAAAAGTTAGGTAATTTTATTGGGATTTTGAATAAAAAAAAAATATGAATATCTTTTACATAAAATTTTCAAATATTAAAAAATTTGTTGGTTTTGAGGGCTTGGTCCATAAAAAATGAAAATGCCCATATCTCGAGAAAGGGTGTTTAGGAGGCCAAAATAATTTAGCAAATGTACCCTAGAACTCTGTGCAAAAAAAAGTTGATTTTTGTAGAGTAGTGTAATTAGTATATTAAAATCAATTTATAATGAAAAGAGTTATTAAAATGTAATATTTCTCTTTTTTCATTTTTAATATTTAAAACTTCTAAATTTTAAATTCGTTCCTGAAGCATTGCACTGCGTAACCATGTTTTTATTCAACGCATAGCTTAGAAACTTCTTGAACAACTAGCAGAACTATTTATTATTATTATTCAAGGGGTGATCTAGCCCACTGCGACCCTTATGGGTCTTTTGTGCCAAGATCCATTAATCTAATTCAAACTCTGTTCAATGTTCCTAATGAACATTATAACAGAGGATGGAGAAGCTAGCTTTATATCCGCAGAATTAAGCAATTCTTTGTCTAAGAACCGTCTTCTGATCTAGCAGAACTAATAGGAAGGCTTATTGCTACTTGTAAAAGTTTGAATAAATATTCCTGACAATTTTGGATTTAAACATATCAAAGTTTAAATATTAAAAAAAAAGGAAAATTGTCTGGGGTGGGCTAAATGCAAAAATGTCTGGGGTGGGCTAAATCGAGTCTAGGGTGGGCTTTGCCCACCCCAGCCCCCCCGTTTCTACGCCTATGCTTATAAGCCAAGTTTTTGCTCAAAACCAAGACTTTTGCGTAACTTAACTAAGTTTTTGGTAAAAATATAACTCACTAAGACTTTTGCATAATTTAACCAAGTTATTGTTCAAAAAAATTGCATAAATTACGCAAAAGCAATTGGTGAATTTTATTTTTACCTAAAATTTGGGTAATAACTGTGTAAGTGTTTTTGGCGTGCAGAGTCTGAGATGTTTTAAATTTTGATGAGTCTGAGATATTCTTCCGCTAGAAAAATTCCAAAATTCGGACGAATATGTTGTACAGGGGGGGGGGGGGGGGGGTAGTCCTAGAAAATAATATTTTTTTGATTAAAAAAAGTTTTTTAGTTGGGCCCCCCCCTTTTCAAATTCCTGGATACGTCGCTGGTACTGCATAAATTGCGAGGAACACGGGCCTGAAGGGGTTAATTGGTAAATTTCTAAACTTTATTTTTTTTTGTACATATACATATATTTTTCCTATTGGTGGACATTGTGGAAGAAGAAGCATCAAAAAATGTTTAATCTTAAAAAATAACACTTGCATCGGCAATATTATGTATACAAATGTGTAGTTGGGGCTTTTTGGTTTAACAAATATCAAATCATGTAGTTAGGGCTTTTTGAATTTTGTTAATAAAATCCCCATTTTTGATCAAAGGAGTCTAAATTTTTTTGTGGACATGTATTTTGATCCAATACATAAGAATCAATTAAAAACACGATTTTGAATTTTTTGTTAGTTAGGGCGTTTTGCATTTTAGGTGACGATTTGTAATTAAAAATTATTAATTTAAGTAAAAATCGTATAACCGTTTCGAACCGGTTAGATCGGTTGAATCGGGTTTAACCGGGTTTCACTAAAAGTTACAAAAAATAATTGAAATTTATTTTTTTGTTTTTTTTTTTAACTTCTTACTAGAGTGTTTTGGTTCAAAATTAAGAGGAAAACATTCATAAAATTGACAAAATTGATGTGGTGCAAACGGTCTTAGGCAGTTTTTTGTAAAAATATGTAAAAATCAATAAAATACAACTTAAAATTATAAAAAACGCTATATTTATAATTAAAAATAATTAATTTAAGTAAAATTCGCATAACCGTTTCGAAACGGTTATACCGGTTGAAACGGTTTTAACCGGTTTTAACTAAAATTTACAGAAAACCTTTTCAGAATTGACAAATTACTAAAAATTTAATAAAAATATTGTTTTTTTTTTTCAAATCATATGAAACGGTTATAAACGATAATTGTTAAAAAATAAAAATATATTTTCGCTATGCAAAAAGAATTGCATTTTTTTTTTCTGTTATCTTACTAAACTGCTTTGGTTCAAAATTAAAAGAAAAACATTCATAAAATTGACAAATTTGAATTAGTGCAAACGGTCTTAGGCAGTTTTTGTTAAAAAGATGTAAAAAATCATTAAAATACAACTTAAAATTATGAAAACGTGTTGCAAACATTAAATTTACAATTAAAAATTAATAATTTAAGTAAAAATCGTATAACCGTTTCGAACCGGTTACATCGGTTGAAACGGTTTTAAATAAAAGTTACAGAAAACGTTTTCAGAATTGACAAATTAGTAAAAATTTAGTAAAAATATAAATTTTTTTTCAAATCATATGAAACGGTTAACCACAGGATAATTTTTAACAAAAAATTAAAAACTAGATTTCCGCTATGCAAAAAGTATTTTTTTTGTAAACTTTTCACTAGGTTTTCGTTATTTGTATTTTCATAGTTTTTTGTAAAAACAACTTAGTAGTTGTTTTACGGGTTTGAAGCGGTAGAAACGGTTTTGGCCGGTTATAACTAAAAGTTATAAAAAACTTGTTAGAATTAACAAATATGTAGTACAAAATTTTGTAAATATTTTTAAATTTTTTGTAAGATTTGGTAAAAACGGTCTTAGACAGTTTTTGTTAAAAAGATGTAAAAATCATTAAAATACAACTTAAAATTATGAAAACGTCTTGCAAACACTATATTTATGATTAAAAATTATAAATTTAAGTAAAAATAGTATAACCGTTTCGAACCGGTAAGATCGAATGAAACGGTTTTAACCGGTTTTACCTAAAAGTTACAGAAAACGTTTTCAGAATCAACAAATTTAGTACTATTATTTATTTTTTTTCACGTCATATGAAACGGTTAAACACGATAATTGTTAAAAAAAAGTAAAAAATATATTTCTACTATGCAAAATAAATTGAAATATTTGTTTTTATATTTTTGTTAACTTCTTACTAAGTTTCCGTTAGTTATTTCTGCATAGTTTTTTTGGTAAAACAACTTAGTAGTTGTTTTACCGTTTTGAAGCGTTTGAAACGGATTTAACCGGTTATAATTAAAAGTCAAAGAAACTTTTTTAAATTTAACAAATATGTAGTACAACATTTTGTTAATATTTTTAAATTTTGTGTAAGATTTGGTAAAAATATGGTATGAAACGGTTAAAAGCGGTTATAGCTAAAAAATTAAGAAAATATTTCTCTATGTAAAAAAATAGAAACACAACTAATTATGTTTTTGTTAACTATTTCACTGTGCTTTCGATTAAAAAAAAATTTACATAGCTTTTTTTTGATAAAAATAGCTGAGTACTAATTTTACCGTTAAGAATCGGTTCAAACGGTTTTTGACGATTATAACTAAAAATGATAGAAAATGTGATTAATTTTTATTGAAAATTAAAAATTGTTTAATTCAACCTTTAAAATATTATATTTTGAGTAGTTTTATTCTAGCTCGAGGCCATTATTTCCTTTACTAATAAAAACTATGATATTCTCATAGAATAATTTTTACAATTTTTTTTTTCTATTTTAAATTTATTTATGTTGGCCATTTTTTGCCTGACTTAATCGACACGTGTTTCGGAATTTGTCAGATTTCATTGTCAAGATTATTTAGCAAATATAAAAAGTCTTGCAAAAATTACCAACATAAATAAATTTAAAACAGAAAAATAATTTTCTTGAAAATTCTTCTATAAGAATATCATAGTTTTAATTAGTAAAGGAAATAATGACCTCGAGCTAGGATAATGAAAAATGTTTTGAGAACTGTCAAATATTTAAAGATTGTTTAATATTTGAAATTTCGTATAACATTTGGTAAAAATATTAGTTTTTTCAAATCGGTTAAAAGCGGTTATTGATAAAAAATTAAAATAAAACTATGCTTAAACTTTGAAATTCAATTTTTTTTTTGTTAACTAAGTTTCCATTAAAAAATTGATATTAGTGGCATTACATAGTTTTTGGTTCATTTAACTTAGTAGGCGTTTTACCGTTTTAATTATTGTAGTAGGCGTTTTACCGTTTTGAATTGTTTGAAACTGTTTTAATCGGTTCCTATAAAAAATTATGCAATATTTTTAATTCCGTTTTAGGTTTTGTAAAAACATTGACTATTTTTCAAGACGGTTGAAACGGTTAAGGCAATTGTTTAGTGTTTTTTTTATTATTTGATGTTTGCTTTAACAAAACCAGCTATTAGTTTATTTTACATAGTTTTTGTTAAAAACAACTTACACAATTAGTAGTTTTTAAAGCATTTAAAACGGGTTTAAACTAAAAATTATAGAAAATATTAGTACTAGATGCTTTATATTTTAAATTTTGTTTAAAACTTGGTAATAATATATATTTATTTAGTTTTTTCAAATCGGTTGAAACGGTTAAAACTATTATTGATAAAAATTTTAAAAGAAACTTTTCTATTATGCCAAAACCATTGAAATACAACTATTTACATATATTTTTGTTAACCACTTGCATATGTTTCCGTTAACAAAACCAGCCATTAGTTATTTTAACATAGTTTTTTTTGGTAAAAATAACTTAGTATTTGTTTAAACATTTTTTTGTGCCTGTACACAAAAATTTCTTTATATTTTTTTTTTTGCATTCAAACAATTTTTTGGTGTTTTTTTTTGTTTAATTTCTTAATAAACAACAAAAATATTTTGTGTCATTAACATAAGAATTTATTTTGAAGCATTCGCTGTTTAAATACTATACCGAAAGAAACCGCACAAAAACTGCAACATATTTTCAAATTAAAAAAATAAAAAAAAAACTGCTTATGAAATAAAAAAAAAATACTACTCGGTATAATAACATAAAATACTTAAATAACAAACCAAAATACTAAACAAAAAAATTAAGTAGAATGATATATTCGGCGGCGACAAATCTTAAGATTCCCTATACTATGAAAGAACATTTTTTTAGATTTTTTTTTTTTAAGATTTGATCGATTCCGCCCATTTTTGCTGCAGAGCTTAGACGAAATTTCTTTCAAAGTTGCTAAGTTAAAGCATTTTGTGGTTTCTACGCCCCATTGTTCGATCCCGCCCATATTTTAAACGAAAGTCAATATAAAATACCAACCTGTCTCAACTTTCCTGAAAATATGTTTACCCGGAGTTGAGTTACAGCATTTGGTAGATTTGATTAACCTCTAGGCGAGGTGCCACGCCCCTTAATCCAATTACCGCCCCTTAATACAATTTACTTCAGAAATTATAAAGGTTCAAGTTACACTCTTTGTTCACATTCGTTCATATTCGTTTGGCAGGAGCCAAGTTATATACGAAATGCCACGCCCTTTTTTTTAAATACAGCCCACAATTTAAATAATGTTTAGAAATGATAAAATCACATTGTGTATCCAATTTTGTTAGTATATGTTGACCAGAAGCCTAGTTGAAAGTATTTTTTTCTGAAATGTAACAAAATTGTCAAGGTGCTCGTACATTTTCACTCAAAACTTTTGATCTTTTCGACCGGGTTGTCTTAAAATTACATACAAATAACTTTAATTCTAGACAATTATTAAGGAATTTATATCACCCCTCAAAGCATTCCAGTTTCGCTAAAAATTTGATTACAACAGACAGACATCGCTAGATTGACTAAAAATCTATCAATTGAGTTATGTGTCCCAAACGTTATGACAATTTGCTATATACCCTCCATCTCTGAGTGTAGCATATAAAAAAATGCAAATCTTTGCAGAAAAAATTGCAAAAAAAATCTGAAAAAGCAACATTAACTTAAAAACCCTATATAGACGACAGAGAATTGCACACAGAGAGAGTTGTAGGAATGAAGACAGAAATAATAATATTAAAAAAAAAAAAAACAAACCCAAAATGTATACAATTCCTGGAAAAACAGCGCCAGCGCAGCAAAAATATGCGCAAGTTCAATATACTTCATAAAAAACTTCAATATAAAAAAAATTAACAAGGCACTTATTTAAAAAGAAGAAATTTCTTTGGATGTAATGAGGTCAGATGGAGAGAGATTTCGGGCAACATATTTTAAAATAAAAAAAAAAATTAAAAGCAGGAAGGAGAACTTGAAATTGAGAGAAGTTTAGAAAATCCAATTGAAATACAGAGAAGTTCCACAAAAAAAAGTTTTTTTTGGAAGTTTTTGGATTAGTTAGAAACAAAGTTTTTTTTGCTTAAATTACCTAAGTTTTTATTTTTACCTAAGTTTTATATTTAACTAAGTTTTTATATTTACCTAAGTTTTTATATCTACCCAATTTGTTTGTATATTAAGGTCAGGTGGAGAGAAAGCTCTGAGAACAAATTTTAAAATACAAAAATTTAAGGTAGCAAGAAGAATTTTCAGATATGTTTCGAAATCCGAAATGAAATCCAGGAAATAAAATTTGTTTTGCATTAATTACCCAAGTTTTTACTTTAAAAAACTTTGTAAAAACAGATTTAAATATTTTTGATTTTTTTTTTTTTCAGAAAAGTTTGAAAATTTTTAAATAAAATTTTAAAAACTAAAAGTGTCTGTCTAATTAAAATTTTTCTCAATATTATTTTTTCTTTTTTTTTTTAATTTTTATATAAAGGTTCTCTTACTAAAAGCCGATACATGTTGATGATGTTTTGCAACAAGCAAGTTAAAAACATTTTTATAACACACTATGAAATACAACCGCATCCGCAGGAATTTACAGTAAACATTATTAAAGAAGAAGAAAAAAAAAGATATACCAATCGCGCGCGCACACACAAAATCTCACGTCCTCTTTCATAGTAAAAGATGATAATGATGCTCATGATGTTGTTGATAATAATGAAGAAGATGCTTGTGAACGAACCCTGTAGCCCGCCTACTCCCCTTTTATGGACAGAGGAAAAATACTAAATGAAGAAGAAGAAGAAAAAAAAAATCGCACACGGCAGACACACAATCAGACAGACAGAGAACATCATCATACACCAAAAGTTAAGCGCGCGTAAAAATTCCATATTAAAGATCATCAACTAACTGCAAAAGATACTTTATGGCTACAGGTGAGGGAAAACTGACATAATGGTGGGGGGAGGGCTCCATATTTTACAAAATAAAGAAAATTAATTTAACATTTTATGAAAATATAAAATGAGTTAAAATTGTACTT
The DNA here is from genome assembly GCA_963921195.1 of Pegoplata infirma. Lineage (NCBI taxonomy): Eukaryota > Metazoa > Arthropoda > Insecta > Diptera > Anthomyiidae > Pegoplata > Pegoplata infirma. The sequence goes on from OY992540.1 coordinate 204,343,914, forward strand.
GGAAAGATGAAACTAGAGTTTGTGAATTCGGACAAAAATTGCATAACCGATTCAACCACTTTATAACGGTTATTACTAACAATGGTAGAAAACATTAATTTTATTATCAAGTTAAGTAAAGCTGTTATTCTTCGACCTTTTCAATTTTAAATAAATAAAAAGTTCTATGAGCTCGAGGCCAGTGTTATTTTGTAAAAAAAATACTACTATTCCTTTACTCTACTCCAATATTTCGACCTCCATTGGGGGTCATCATCAGGGATCAATGGCTTTAATAATTATTTTTTTTTTAAATATTGAACATTTCTTGTAAATTTTGAATTTTATTAAAATTTTTTTTTTACGATTTTTGATAAAATATTGAAATTTTTGTTAGTTTTTAATTTAATTTAAGAATTTACAAACAAAAATGACCATTACGAAAATAAAATTTACTTCAAATGATGGAAAACATGTTGTAAAGATTTTTTTGTAATTTTAATTAATGAATTGAAGTAATTATCACATAACCGTTTCGAACCGGTTGAAACGGTACAACAAAATAATGCAAAACGTGGTGTAAATGCTTGACTTGATGTAAAAATTAATAAATTTATGTAAAAACCTCATAATCGTTTCGAATCGGCTGAAACGGTTTGAACCGGTTATTTCCAAAAATGGTAGAAACAATTTAATAATTAGTCAAAGTGGAATATATCTTTACTTTTTTTAAGATTTATGATAAAATATTGAAATTTTTGTTTAAATTTCTCATTTTATTCAAGAGTTTCCAAAAAAAATTTGGCCAACCAAAGCCAAATTTTCTTCAAATATTACAAAAGAATTTTTGTTTCTAATTAATGTTAACGAGTATTAATGAAAATCAAAAAAGGAAAACGGAAACAGATCTTCATGAGATCGCTGGTACCATCGAGAGCTCGCTTTCGGTAAAGGAGTAGTATGCGGCCAAGTTGGCAATTCGACTTAATAGCACACTGCAATGGAAGAGTAGCGATTGTGGCTAATCTTGAAAAAGATAACAATACCACAAAATGTGGATTGTGCTCCCTATTTAAGCCTTTTTTAGCGCCACTGTACCACTATGATACCTTCCAGAGAGTCTTGGAGAAGGGGCATGCCGGGTAGTGGAGCCTCCTTAAATTTTTACACAGATGGATCGAAGCTACACGAGCAAGTGATCTTCGGAGTCTATTCGGAAGAGCTAGGGTTGAGCCTGGCTCGAAGATTGACAGACCATTGAAGTGTTTACCAGGCAGAGATGCTGGCAACAAAGAAAGTGGCCGACTGGTTGAGTTGCAATGTCTTGTCTACAACCGTAGTCAACATCTATTCTGACGGCCAAGCCGCGGTCAAGACCCTGGAGTTAAAGTTTCTGAAAAGAAGATCTGCCCTTAACTGCTGCGCGTCTTTAAATGTGATGTCCTAGCAGTTTGAGTCGGATGCCCCAGAGACATTCCAGGGATTTGCAAAGCCGATGAACTTACTAGACTGGGAGTTGAGAGGAGATTGGGGTGTACAAGCCCTAAAATAGGGAATTTTTTTTTGCCAAATCCATGACACTCACAATCAGACTTAAAATAGTTTATTGTACCGTACCCTGAAAAGGAAAATTATTAAGGGTAAAAGAAAGTTCAGAAGGATTAAATGAAAGAAAAGTGCTTGTTCAGAATTTCTCAGTTGCTTTCACAAACTTGAGAAAATCAGACAAGGGAAATCCCTTAACCGTGTTCATTGACAAAATATCAGAACTCATTATCCGCAGTCTAGCCCTTGAGTATGCTAGACAACAACCGACGTATTCTTATGTTGTATCCTCATCCTCAAGAAAAGCTGCACATAATGGGTTTGATAAGACACTTAATCTAGTCATATGTCGAGCACAGTCATTGTATCCCGGTATTAAGCCAGTAAGTCTGCGAAAGTCTATTCTACTGAGACTGAGTAGATAGTTAGACACTTTCTTGTCTGGTCACAATACGTTTGGCATTCTTGCATGCCAACTCACTTGACTATCTTTCCATGAAAATTGATTTCATATGAGAGTTGATCTAGCGCATCAGCCATGTCAAGCCTATACAAATCTGAGGTTCCGGATTGTGAGAAATTTTATCGGAGTCAACATTTTCCTAAGAGTCGGTAATCTCGTTTCCCCGTATTCACCTATGACCCGAAAGCCACAGAAGACTGACATTATTCCCACATGAGACTATATTCCTGGACAACTTTAGATGAAGTGACTGGAGATTCAAGTGCACTGAGCGCAGCCAGACTGTCACTGCAGATACTGATTCTCTTATCCCTCCATCTGTTCACTTATCCAGGTCGCCACGTCTAAAATAGCAAATACTTCAGTCTGATATACTGTAGCCATTTTCCCCATAGCATTTGGTTGCATCATCCAAATACCAACATCCGTGTAGAAAGTATCCGTGAAATTTCAGAGTATGGGAACTACCTTATAAGTTCCAAAGGAATTAAAATGTGTTGGCGTGCCTCTAAAGATTTGCAAGTAAAATAAAAGGCTTTGTTCCGCGATGGAGACAAATCAGAGATGGGCATACGGATGGACGTGTGAGACTACATGATAGATTTGCCTTTCTTTTAACCAGAAGCGCACAAGTGAGTTGATATCGCTTCAAAGAGGAGAGATTTCGACGGTGGTTGCTATTCATACCGTGCTTTTCTTACAGGTAAGAACGCTGAACGGTTAAATGTGCCGTAAAATTTTCCGAAGTTGCGTGAATTAGGAGCAGATGAAAACTATAGAACACTTTATCTGCCGTTGCTCGTCACTTTCTGGTTTAAGACTTGCTTCACTCGGATTTAGGGGGCTGCACTATCTTTCTGATTTGTTAGATGTTAAAATTCAAAATTTTAGGAGTTTCATAAGGAACTCAAATTGGTTTAAGGGCAGGGACTAGTGGGGAAAACCCATTATCATCCCGTTGTATTACAACGGACCTCAGAGTCTTCGTGTGCTGGTGTAAAGCGTCAGCTGCGACTTACAACCTAACATAACCTTGGATGTCACAATTCATGTGGGAAATATTTAAATTATAAGGTCCGTTCGATTACCTTACTTCAATTTACTATTTTTTACTGTTTTTACTACAGCTGGAAATTTTCAATACAAAAAGTAAACAAAACTTTGCAGTTGTAGTAAAAATAGTTTGAATTTTGGGTAATCGAACAGACATATAGTTGAAATGTTTTTATTTGATCCAAAATTGCATAACCGTTTCGAATCGGTATAAAAAATTTTTGATTTCTTCTGTTTTTTAAAAAATATTTTATTTAAATTTTTTTAGAACCGGGGGGCCTAAAGTTGCAGAAGTCTGTGTTCAACTTGATTTTTTTTTATGTGTAGTTGGTATTTTGTGCAGCATCCGCAAATCCGGCAGAGTTCTTTTTACATTCAATATTTTTCTAGTTATTGTTGTTATTGGTTTTCCTAGTAAAAACACTGAAAGTATGCGCAATCGTCATTATCATACTCTTCAACGACAACAATAATAAAGAACAACATCTTCTTAATCATCATCATTATAATCCTCATCATTATTCACAACAAACAACTAAACTAATAATGTATGTGGTGGACCAACAGCATTCCCAGACCAAAACAATAACAAATACTGAAAGCAAACAACAATAAAGCAACAACAACAACACGATGGTTGCATTACCAACTGCATTACCAACCTCGTACATAAAGTTGTTGTTTTTTCGGTCTAACTCGAATAAGACTAAACAAAGTTCCTTCATTTTCATCATCTTCTTCTAGTGCTGTTTTAGAGAAAATATGTGCTGGAGCAGAAGAAGAAAAAAAAGGTGGCATTGACTGTTACAGAATTGTATCTTTCCGATAAAAAACAACAACAACAACAAAACTTGTTTACATTTTAAATACTCCACACTATGTTTTTTTTCAACGTTGTTGTTTTTTTTTTTTTTGGTCTTTTATGGCAGTAGAGTGTATAAATGCTAATGGAACTTTAAGGTGGGAGCTGGTTAAGAAATGTTGTTGCATATTTCTTTTTCTTCTTCTGTGTGTTTCAGTTAGAAGCCGGCTTTTATTGTTAGTTGCTGCTGCTGTTGTTGTCGTCTACTCGGTTATATTTATAGTATTTGGTATGCAGACAGTGTATCAACAGCAACAACAAAACGCCATACATTCCATTACAAAAAAAATGTTTTTTTTTTCTTTTTAACGAAAAAGTCTCTCATAAAAGTTAATATTATGAATATCTTGAAGCTTAAAACCAACAAAAGCTTTTTAGAGTTGCCAATTTAGAGGTATTTTTGAATATCAATCAAAAATTATTTAAACTTTCTCATGATCTTTGACAATTTCTTTTATATTTCCAACAGATTTTGTAAAAATCGTTTTAACCGTTTGAACCGATTCGAGACAGTTATTAGATTTTTACTTAACGCAACTTTTTTTTAAAGTAAAATTTTTAAAATTTTACAAACAAATTTAATCAAATAAAATAATAAATCAAATACATGCATTTTTAATTTTTTTACTTTTCTTCCATTTTTTAGCAATAACCGGTTCCAACCGATTCAAAACTGGTATGAGATTCTTATTTAAATTCTTTAATTTTGTTAACAAATAATATTTTTGCAACATGTTTTGTGTAATTTAAAGTAAATTTGAACTAATTTTGGTAATTTATTTGAAAATTCTTGAATAAAACTCCAAATTTACAAAAAAGCATTTATATTATTAAAAATAACTTAAAAAAGCAAAAATTAAATCAAATCCATGCTATGAGATAATTTTGTTAGCTCTTACTATCATTTTTTGAAATAACCGGTTCAAACCGTTTCAACCGATTCGAAGCGGTTATGCGATTTTTATTGAAATTCAGTAATTTAAATGAAAAGTAAATTTTTTGCAACACGTTTTGCATAGTTTTAAGTAATTTTGACAGCCAGATTGAGATTTTTCTTAAATAAAATTTGAAATTTACCCAAAAAATTCAATGTTTTTAATAAAAATTCTTATAAAACAAAAAATTAAATCGTTTTCATGACATATGTCAATTTCTTAAATTTGTTCTACCATTTTTCTAATAGACGGTTTAAACCGTTTCAACCGATTCGAAACGATTAGAAAATTTTCTTTTAAATGTAATTATTTCAATTATAAATAAAATATTTTTAAAGTTATTTGACAATCATAAGAGCATTTTTTGTAAATTCTTAAATAAAATACCAAATTTACCAGAAATTTAAATTTTTTAAAAATCATTCAATCTTCTTTGACAAATTTTTTTTTACCATTTTTTTGTAATAACCGTTTAAAACCATTTGAACCAATTCGCAACAGTTATGAGATTTTTATCTAAATTCCATAATTTTTGCAACACGTTTTGAGTGATTTGAAGAAAATTTGAATTAATATTGATATTTTTTTGTAAAATAAAAGTTTAAGTTTACAAAAAAGCTTCTATATTATTAAAAAATGTAAAAAATGAAAAAAAATAAAAAATTAATAATAATTTCGTAAACATTTTCTATCATATTTTGAAATAACCGGTTCCAACCGTTTCAACCGATTCAAAGCGGTTATGCGATTTTTATTGAAATCAATTAATTTTTATGAAAAGTATAATGCTTGCAACACGTATTGAATGATTTGAAGTAAATTTGAACTAATATTGATCTTTTTTTTTGTAAAATAAAAGTTTAAGTTTACAAAAAAGCTTTTATATTATTAAAAAAAATGTAAAAAATAAAAAAATAAATTAATTTCATGCTATCTAATAATTTCGGAAACATTTTCTATCATTTTTTGAAATTACCAGTTCAAACCGTTTCAACCGATTCGAAGCGGTTATGCGATTTTTATTGAAATTCATTAATTTAAATGAAAAACGAAAGGTTTAAAACGCGTTTTGCATAATTTAAAGGAAATTTGACAATTATATTAATATTTTTTTTTTTATAAATTTGTCAATAAAATTCGGAATTTACAGAAAATTCGACCTATTTTTACAAAAATCTTAAAAACTTAAATATTTAGTGCTATTTTATGCTTTTTGTCATTTTTTTTTAAGTTTTTCTACCATTTTTTGTAATAACCGGCTTAGCCCGTTTCAACCGATTCGAAACGGTTATGAGATTTTTACTTAAATTTATTATTTTTTTTAACAAATAAAACGTGTTTAACACTCTTTATATCAATAGGACATTTTCCATTAAGCTTGATTTACATGTTAACTATCTTTGACCACCCTCATCTACTATTTCCCAGTATTGGAGGATAACAATTGAGAAATTCAAATAATTTTTTATACAAAATTATTTAAACCCGGCAAACCGTATCAACAATACTGGGAAATAGTAGATAAGGGTGGTTAACATATAAACTGCCCTTTATTTAAAGTAAATTTTACTCTCATGTTGCCTATTTTTTAATTTTTTTTGTATTTATCAACAATTATTTAAATCTTGTTTATAAGATTTCGGATTAATCGGGTAAATTCCTCACAACCGATTTGAACCGGTTGTTAGAATTTTTGTATTTCAATACAGCAAAGATGTAGATTTAAAAAAATGAGAGACCATTTGCTTGGCAATTCTGAAGATATTCTGCCTTTAGCGAGTTTTAAGCACTGGTGTTATGTTGTTTTGAATGTGAGTTGCCAACGAAAAAAGCAGGTGAGCTGAAACTTAAGTTGGTAAATGCTTTTATAACCAGATGCAAAATTCTCTCACTAAAGAAAGGCCTAGAAAACTTGTAAGTTTTTCCAGCGAGTTTTTTTTTGTCGTATGGTTTTGCATATGAATTGCCAACTAAATTGGAGAGGAAGCTGCCGCTTTTATAGTTGGCAACCACAAAATAGCCTCGAATGGATTATATTTTAGAGTTTTATGTCTTGGAAGTTAGTGGTGAAATTAAGGCTCCAATTCTTTAATTTAAAAGACCATGTACAACAGTTGATTTTCAACGTTTTTTCCTTTCAAAAAAAAGGTAGTTATCAACACTGTTAACAACGGTATGTTTCTTTGAAGCTTGTTGTACGTTCGATCTTCTTCTTTAACAACATCGTTGTCGTCATCATCACCACCATCCTCATCATCTTTGTTTTCTACATCCTACATAATAACATTTATATGGCTCTAAAGCAATCTAAACTTCATACTTAATTAAAAAAAAAAAAGTGCCAAAATATCTTTAAAATGTTTTTCCAAGAATTCAGTTTAAGCTTTTGTCGTTGTTGTTTCTTTTTTTTTTTATTCATTGCTGCTTTTCGTTTTGATTTGTTGTTTTGTTTTTAACAAATATTGTTGCTGTTGTGTTCAGTTTTTTATTTGTTGTTGTTGTTGTTAAATTTCAAGGTATGTTGTTGTTGTTGTTGGAGGTATTGGCTGACTGTCCGAAAAAGCCAGGAATTTGGTGGGAATTTAAAATTAAAGTAACGGTTAGAAAACATTGTTTTAAAGGTATGATTTCAAAATGTTTTAAATGGAATTTTTCAAAATTTTATGTTTCTTTAAAATACCGGGAAATTTGTCTGACTATACAGTTATATTAAATAAATTAGGAAATAAGTTAAATTATATTACTTATAAATTGATTACAAATTTGTACAATTTACAAAGGAGCTTAGGGAATTTATAATATTTAGGTTTGGAAATAACTTAAGTGAACAGATTTTTAAGTAGAACTAACGAAACAATAGCACACTTTTACTTAATTTTATAAATCTCTGACAGCATTGTCTTCTCAAAGGCTTAGAACTCTTAAAGATGGGATGTAACTAAAGTAGCATCTTAAAACATAGTTGGCAACTGATAGGAACAGTAACGAATTCAGTCCTCTCTTTCTTAAGTTAATTTTACACCTTTTCACGACTTTTTAAATCTTGATTCTTCCAAACCTTGCCAACCTTTTAAAACATTCATTCAATTAGTACTGTCAACCTTGCCACCCATTTAAAACCTTCATTTAATTAATATTGCGTTGCATATTTGAAATTCAATTTTCATTGAAATTAAATACCACCTAATAAAAATTTATATTTACTTTGTTCATACATATGTATTTGATTAGAATTTTCAAGGAAAATACATAATTACGCATTACATTATTTCAATAACTATAAATATTTTTCATACTTGAATGTAAATCCACACATAAATATTATAAATAATGGGTGAGTATTAAACAATGGTAACAAAATTTTCAAAGTCAGCACTACGCAATGGATGAAGAAGGAAGGAAGGAGTGTGGAAGTTCTAAGTAACTGTGAAGTTATATGTACAGTTTGAGTTTGCGGTTTAATGGTTTTAATAAGACTGGAATCTAACCATAATCTAATCTAGTTTAAAATCGAGAAAAGTCTTCAGAACCAACAAATCGATTTGAATTCGGTGTTTGGAAATATTGAGTTATTAGAATAACCAAACTATGCGTTTCAAAGTAAGTTTCGGAAAATCAAGACTCTTGAGGAAGTCATGGCAAAAAGACAGCAGAAATTCACCCCTTTCTTAAAAGCTGGCTTAATCATTCAACATTCGGTTTAAATGGATCCCATAGCATAGGAATATTCCAGGAAATTGTAAGGTCGACGACATTTCAAGACTAAGAACTACCGTGAAGGTTTATGCACTAATGGAACGAGTACGTTTCTGGTAACTTACAAGCTTGTGATAAGGGTGTCTGACAATGACTTCTGCAGAAGCTGTATGGAAGTGGAGGTGGTAGAAAGCACTGAGACTTGATGTTCGGTTTTCTCGGAAACTCTCTTCCTTCTCGATATTTACAGAATTTGTAAGGCAACAGAGACAATACAGAGATAACACTACAATAGAATTCTTGTTTAAAAGCTCAAAAGGCCTATCAGATGATTGTCGAGACGATTCACATCCATTTTTTGTTTTGGCTGTGACAAAACAGCGAAAACTTCTTCTAGAATATTCTAACTCCTATGGTCACTGCCTAATCCAATGAAAACAAACAATAAAGGTTGGGTCAGCAGGAAGATTATTTATTTGCCAGTTTTGATAAACAACCGAGAAGACTTTTGAAGTTCGCAATACAATTTTTTTTATATACTGGCCCTTGAGTGGGAGCCATTTGAATTCAAAGTATTGTAGAATATTCTAAATCCTATCACCTTTGCTTCATAATCCAAATAAAACAAACATGCTTTTTAGATTTGGGAACGGAATAAACAACACAATTTTACAAGTGCTAACAGGAAACGTTGTCGTGTGGCGAATGACTTAACTCATGGATGTATCGGGAGATAAATCGAAAGAAGCCATCTGCAGTGTAGGCATACTTAAGTAGAAATGATTAGGCTACAGAGACCAGTTGAAACTATAGGAATATGACTTATTTAAGAAGATGGTTTAGATCGATTAAGAACCGACAAGACTCCTAAGGTTCGTAGTACAAGTTTTATTGTACATTGGCCCCATTTGTGTAGCCATTTGTGGGAGCCATTTGATTTTTTCGCACTGTATCGAATTTATTCTTTTAGCTGGAACATAAACTAGTTCCAGGGATTTAGGGATCTGGCAAGAACCGAAGAGACTTGTAAGGTTCATACTTCAAGATTTGCTATAAACTGGCCCTTGAGTGGTTTTATTCGCACAGAATGGAATGTATTCCTTGATGTGCATAATGTGTATGTTCTACTAGCGTACTTAATTAGGTGTCTGGTAGGTTTATATTTTTTTTCCTCTACTTCAGGGTATAACAGTGGACTATATGATCACTTCAAGCAGGCAAACTGTTATCAAAGAAGACGTAATTGACGTAGTCAGCCGAAGGAAGATTTAAAGAAAAAAGTTGTGTTACACACTACAGACGAGGTTAAGGAAAACTTAAGAAGTACACACCTGAAACCACTTTAAACGAATTGACATTAGTCATCTGCAGTAAAAGCTTACTTGGAACTAAACGTAAAGCAAATTTTCGATAGTTTTATTTCAGAACCAAGGAGACCCTGAGTGGGCGCCATTTAAGTTCAAAACTTTTAAAGATTACAAAAAACCCAAATTGCCCCGATTCGTACTTGGGTTACTTGTCTTGTCTCGAATGTAGATGAATGAGGAAACATCAAAGAATCGTTAGAGGTTCGTTGTTGGAAACCACTCGAATGTGGATGAATGAGGAAACGCCAATGATTCCATACATACATACATCCGTGGCGCTACAGCTAAAATACAGCCTTGGCCTTCGTCACGATCTTCCTCCATTCATCTTTGTTCTTTGCAACTTCCATCCAGTTTTGAACACCTAGGTTAGGTTAGGTTGTAAGTGGCTGCTCACGTTTTACGTCAACACACGTAGACTCTGAGGTCCATTGTGATACCACGGGACCGTAATAGGTTCCCTACTAGTCCCTGTCGTTAAACCAGTTTGAGCTTCTTATGAAACTCCTTAGATATTGAATTTTGACATCCGAACACCTAACATATGCAAGTCAGCATTTACTCCATCAATCCAGCGAGATTTCGGATGCCCAACAGGCCTTCTTCCTGCGGGCCTGCTAAAACAAAGTTTTTAACATTTGACTCTGGGTCAAGTCTAATGATATGGCCAGCCCAACGCAAACGCTGTGACTTGATATGGGATATGATGGTTTCATTATCCAGCAGCTCGGTTATTTCATCGTTATATCTAAATTCCCGACACTAGTTAAGACAGTAGGATGAAGTAGGTTTCTTCAAGAGTTTTGTTTAAGAACCGAGAAGAATTCGTGGGCTTTATTATAAACAGGCCCCCTGAGTGGGCGCCATTTACATTAATATCAGTGAAGATTAAAGAGAATTAAAATTGCACTGAATCGCACTATAGAGACTTTGTAGGCTTTATTATAAAAAGGCTTCCGACTAAAATCAGTGAAGGTTTAAGAAAAAATGTGAACAAAGGCATTCCCGAGACTAGTTGAGACTGTAGGATTATGTAGGTTTTTTCAAGAGTTTGTTTAAGAATCGAGGAGACTTCGTCGGCTATTTTATAAACAGGGCCCTGAGTCGGCGCTATTTAAATTAATATCAGTAAAGATTAAAGAGAATTAAAATTGCACTTAATCGCACTAGAGAGATTTTGTAGGCTTTATTATAAACAGACTTCTGATTTAAATCAGTGAAGATTTAAGAAAAGTTTGAAATAAGGCATTGCCGTGATTAGTTGAGACTGTAGGTTGATGAAGGTTTTTTATAGAGTTTGTTTAAGAACCGAGGAGACTTCGTGGGCTTTATTATAAACAGGCCCCTGAGTGGACGTTATTTACATTAATATCAATGAAGAATAAATGGAATTAAAATTGCACTTTATTGCACCAGATAGATTTTGTGGGCTTTATTATAAACAGGCTCCCGAATAAAATCAGTAAAGATTTAAGAAAAGTGTGAACAAAGGCATTTTCCTGAGACTAGTTGAGATTGTAGGGGGATGTATAATTTTTCAAGAGTTTTGTTTAAGAACCGACGAGACTTTGTGGGCTATATTATAAACAGGCCCCAGTGTGGGCGCCATTTAAATTAGTATCAATGAAGATTAAAGTGAATTTAAATTGCACTGAATCTCACTAGAGAGACTTTGTAGGATTTATTATAAACAGGCTCCCGACTAATATTGAAGAAGATTTAAGAAAGGTGTGAACAAATGCATTCCCAAGACTAGTTGAAATTAAAGGATGATGAAGGATTTTTCGAGAGTTTTGTTGACCGAGTTAACTTCGTAGGCTTTATTATAAACATGCCCCTGAGTGGGCGCCATTTAAATTAACATCTGTGAATATTACAGAGAATTAATTAATTTCACTAAATCGCACTGGAGGAACTTCTCTCAAATTTGGATAAATAAAGAAACATCAAAGATTTGGTAAAATTTCGTTGTTTGGAAATTGCCTACATCACGGGAAGTCATGCACAAATGCGGAAACATATTCTCGGGATTAACTAATCACCCGTTACAATATGCACAACAAAAAATAGCAGGTTAACAGTTTTGTTGTAATTTATTTCTTTAACCAAAGAGAGAGCGAGCAATAATAATATTTTTATATATGAAACGGAAGGAGTAGACATAGCACAGTGTCTGGGTTACAAAACTATAAAGGGTCGATGACGCCAACTGAGAGAAGAACAAGCAAAAGAATTATACAACAAAAAGTCATTCACAAAAAGTCAACAACACCCAAAGAAATTTTTATACATACACACTTATGAAAGCGTGAAACGTACAACAGTAAACAACAACAGCAACTAAACGCTGGTTAGAAAAAAAAAAACACCAAAACCAAAACAAAAACAACATTTAAATTGAAAAGGGCAAACCAACAACAACAAATCTCATACAAATAACAAAAACAACATTAAAAAAAAAAACGATAAAGTACAAAGTGCAACATAGGGGAGGCATGCACTTTTTTTTTATTATTTGAGAACCACACACAATAAAGTAAGACCAGCAACAACTTTAGCCTGTTGCATGTGTAAAAAGAGATAAAAACAACCAAATTCATTTTGTTTATAGATTTTTTTTGTTAATAAAATGCAAAATAAAAACCGTAATGCACTTAATGCTCGACATAACACAACACGACAGCAAAATATAAACAAGGAGAAACCAAAACATCCATAAAAGAAATCTCAATTAATCCTTTTTTTTGTGTGTACAAGAGCGCCATTTATTTTTGTGTTTGTGTAAAAGAAAAAGTTCAAAGCCTAAGCAAAAACCATTAACGTGAACTTTACAAAAATTGCGGGGTGGTACATAAAAATCTCTCTGTAAAAATATATGGTTGAAATTGTTTAAGGGTTGCCAAATTAATATTGTTTGTATTTCCGTTAAAGGAATTAAAGTGGAAAGAAAATTATTAATAGATTTGTCAGCCCGTTTATATGTTTATTGGATAGAGATGTTTAAGGCAAACCGCTTCTGGAAACTCGAGCAATTTTTAGAAAATTTTTCTACTGAGTGTAAATTCTCTACAAAAAAGTGGAATTTTTCTCTTTTTGGAGTTGCCAATCAAATGTTACATTTTTTAAATTTTGTATGATCGCCTAGCAGACCAGTATACTCAGTCCCTTGGTGGTACATAGAACTTGGTAAGCTAATGAAAAGTTCAAGAAAACATCTGAATAGAGACTTAATATCTCAAATGGATGCTGAATGGAACAACTACCACCTCGTGAAGAAGGAATATAAGAAAAAAGTACTGGAAACCAAACTTGAGTCATATAGAACTTTTTGGGAGGAAGTAAACGGCACGAGGGATATGTCAAGACTCTGAAAAATCTTTTAAAAAGATAGTTCAGTAAAGCTTGATTCCCTCAAAAAGCCAGATGGTACCTACACAAACAATCAACTGGAGGTCAATGACATTCTATTGTCTACTCACTTTCCAGTGACAACGAAAAATACAAACATTATTGAAAGACCTGTTTGTAGTACTTCTTGTAGGGACTGCTATATAGCATCTGAGGTAGTTTCTGAAAAATCGATTAGGTACGCCTTTTCTTCCTTTGATAACTATAAATCCCCTGAACCAGATGGTATATACCCTATGATGTTGAAGAGTGGTGGAGATACCCTAGTGAAGGTTCTTAAAAATATCTTCAGAGCCAGCTTGGCTTATGGGTATGTTCCGTCAAGGTTGTTTTTATTCCCAAACCTGGGAAGCAGGACTACGCCGTGGTAAAAAGTTTAAGAGCAATCAGTTTATCATCCTTTCTACTGAAAAGTCTTGAACGAATGGTTGAGAAATTCATTAGGTCAGTAGCATTAATCAAATGCCTCCTTAATAATCAGCAACGCGTGTATCAGAGCGGTAGATCTTTGGAGTCGGCACTTCACGATCTTGTGTTCATGATTGAAAAGGGCATTGACAAACAAGACTATACTTTGGGTGTTTTTGTTGATATTGAGTGCGCTTTTGAAAATGCTGCTTTTGATTCTTTGAAAACTTCGGCTGAATTGCATGGCGTGGATTCAGTTCTAGTCGAAGGGTTGCATTTTTTGCTCTCTCGGAGATTGTTGACGGCTGAAGGTGAGTGGGGCATAAAGGTAACGGTTGAAGTTAGCAGATGCTGCCCCCAAGAGGGTGTCCTCTCTCCTTTGCTGTGGTGTTTTATGGTAAACTAACTCTTGGTTGAAATACAAGCTCTAGGTGTACACATTCAGGCATACGCTGACGATGTGTGGCATTAGTATTCGGAAAGCCGCTAAATTTGGTGTATAAGAAAATGCAGACCGTTATTGACTTGATGGAGAACTGGTGCAATCGACATGGATTGTCTGTCAATCCAAACAAGGCAACACTTTTGTTGTTCACGCAAAGAATGAAACATAAGGGTCGTCAGCTTCCTACGTTGAAGGGCATAACTCTGTCAACAGAACAACTGTCCACAGAAGTTAAGTATTAAGAGGTTATCCTAGACAGTAAACTAATATAAACAAACCATATTGAGCAAAAAGTTCACGCGCATTTCGGATTTTCAGGCAGTGTCGAAGAGCTTTTAAAAAGACATGGGGTCTAAGACCTGCTAGTGTACATTGAATGTGCATAACAGTAATTAGACCTATTGTGACGTGTGCGTTGGTATCCAATCTCAGCGGACTACAAAGAGCGGATGCTTTGGAAATTAATGGTGCCACGAGAACCACTCCAGATGCAGCTCTGGGCGCTGTGTTAGACATACTTTCCTTCGACCATATTAAAGGAAATGCCATAAAATCTTTGTGCATGCTACGCAAAAGTGGAACATGGCATGGGGAGTACAAGGTGGGACATAGTCGTCTGTTCAATAGACTGTCGAAATTTTTCCGATGTTTTCAAAGCCTTTGGACAGTACAAGCTCTTGCATCGAGTTTGGTAGGAAGTTAGCTTTAATATTTCCGAGTTGGGAAGAATGGGGCAACTCACTAGATCTACTCGAAAATTACACAGATACTTTCTACACGGATGTATCCAGTATTTTAAATGGTTCTGGGTCTGGTTGCTATTTGAACGATGCGACCAAATTCTGTATTGCTATGGGGAAAATGGCTACAGTATTTCAGACTAAGGTATTTGCTATTTTGGACGTGTCGACCTGGATAATTGAGAATAGATGGAGGCATAGGAGAATCAGTATCTGCGGTGACAGCCAGGCTGCGCACACAATCAGTACATTTTAACCATCAGACACTTAATTTAAAATTATCCAGGAGTGTAGACGCATACTCAATGAGGTTTATGTGGGAATAGGGTCAGTCTTCGGTGAGTTCCGGGTCATAGGGAAACACGGGGAAACGAGACATTTCCGATACAATTCCTCGCCATCCGGAACCTCAGATTTCTAAAGGCTTGACGTGGAGAATGCGTTGGTTTCACTCTCTTCATATGATATCAACTTTTAATGGAAAGATGGTAAAATGAGTTGTCATACAAGAATACCAAATGTTTTGTGATAAGACCAGGCAAGAAAGTGGCTAACTATCTTATCTAGTCAGTCTCAGTAGAATAGCCTATTGCAGACTTACTGGCTTTATTACGGGACACAATGCAGGTGCTCTGACATGACGAGATTAAGAACCCTTATGTGCAGCTTGTCTTGAAGATGAGGATACAACACAACACTACGTCTGTTATTGTCCAGCGTTCTCAAGGTCTAGACAGCGGATAATGGGTTCTGATATTCTGTCAATGGACATGATTTAAGCATGCTGTAAGCATAGTTCTCTGTTCGTTGTCATGGGAAAAAAATCTGTCAAACTCCATAAAAAAATATTTTTTTGGCAACGCGAGAAGTTATAGCGAAATTTTTAAAAAAGTTTTCACGCTTATTTTTTATACAACACAATTCAAATTGTGGCAAAAAAGTGACATTCAGTTTTGTTTTGATAGTTTCTTTCTTTGAAGTGTCAAAAGTTGTTTATTTATCAATTTTTATTATGATTTAAAGTTTAGGTGAAATTTTCGCCATGAAAAGCAGTGTACTACTTAGGCTTTACTCTAAAAAAACTTAGGTATTTTATACAATCTCTTAAATTATCCCTAAAACGCACTTGATATATGTTGACTGATAACTCTTTTCGACATTTAAAAATTAATTCTCTATATTTGGCAACTCTATTTATCATGCATATCTGCTGCACAAGTCGCAGAGAATGTTAAAAAGTGTAGTAAAATGTTATCGCCAGGCAGTATGTACACAAATAAATAAAAATAACGACGACTACAAAAAAATAAAAATCATCAACAAAATTTTATGAATGAAAAAAAATTTTGTTCGTTTTTATTTTTTTTCTTGTACGAAAAAAAAATATTCACAAAAAATACTTATAGAAAATATAAAAAAAAACACTTAAAAAAGATGCAGTTTTTTTGTTGTTGTTTTCATTCATTTTAATACGTTATCTTCAAAAACAATATGGAAAAAAATTGTACATTAAAGCATAGTACTCTGTTCGGTTTCACAGGAAAAAAATCTGTCATCGTCCATACAAAAAAAAAAAAAAATTTGGCAACGCGAGGAATTATAGGGAAATTGTAAAATCATAAGAAAACTAAAATGTCACGTTTTCACCACAATTTAAATAGTATTTTATAATAAATATGCGTGAAATCTCAATTTTTCTATAATTATCGAGTTGCCAAAAAGTTTTTTTTTTTATGGAGTTTGGAGGATTTTCCTATCTATAATCGCGTTACCAATTTTTATTTTTTTTTTATATAGAGTTTGACAGATTTTTTTCTCGTAATGACGAACAAAGTACTATGCTTTGTTAAGATTCTATTGTCAAAAATGTGTAAATTTTAAGGTAATTTCTGGAATTTAAAAAAGTAATTGCAATTAAAAAAAAAATTTTTGATTAACAGTTTTTACAAAGTAAATTCAAACACGTGGGTTCCAAAGATTTTAAATTAAAAAAATAAAGAAATAATAGAAGAACAATTTAAATAGTTTTATTACTTGCAACTCTATTAAAAAACTACCTAAGTAAACTAAGTTAATCTATTATAAACATCTGCATCTTAAAAGAATGTTTTTTTTTTCAAAGCCCACATTTTTTTTTTTTAATTCAAAATCATGATTCCCTCTGCCAGCAGATTTTTGTGTTATATTTATACATTTGTTTGAAAAACATTTATACTCTTTGTTTTCTTAAGTTTTTTTTTTTGTTAACCTACTTTGTAAACATAACAAAAAACCTAGTTTCTGTTTTCTTGTTTAAATACCATCATCATAGTTCAGTATTTTTCCGCTGATTATGCGAGAAAATTTCATTTTAAGTCGTTGTATACAGTATATTTGTTGCAAAAAAAAAATTTTTTGTTTTATAAATATGTCTGTTTAAAACATTGATGGATCGTTTGACGGATTTGTGGGGAATATATAATAGAATATGGTTGGCAATGCGGTTAATATAAATGACAAATGTTAAGAAAGTAACTGTATCTTCGTTGATAAGAAGGGTCTATGTCGTGTCTTATTTCTCTCGTTAGTCAAAGATTTTGTTGGAATATAGAATGGCTATTTGGTTGGCAACTCGATTTTTTTTTATATTTTGGAAAATAAAAATTGAAAAAAAGTATACTATTTCATTTAAAATTTATTCTCTTTTTTGACAAAATATGCTATTTTAGTTGGCAACTCTATTTAATACAAAGACATGGGCACAGACTAATACAGACTCGACATAAGTGACAGGTGTCAAAAAAGTAGTCATATGGTTAATTTTTTCAAATTATTCTACGAATTAGGTTAGAAAGAGAAAGCTAAAGCGCCACTAAAAAAAATAGATGCCAGATCGGTTTTTATTGTTTCACTCACTCCTAAGTCGTATAAAGTGTTGACATGTTAGCTTTAAACTAGCTAAAAACCGCTCTGGTTTCTCCTAAAATCGAGTCTGTATATAGTCTGTGACATGGGGCTTATAAAATTGGAAAATTTGACACGATCTGCTAGTATTGCCAACTTAAAGTAGCAACTAATTTGGCATTTTTACTTAACTAGTCCTATTTACTGACAAATTGGCAACCCAGTTCATTAGGAATGGCCGTTTACCGAGGCACAATTTAAATTATGTTTATAAGTCTAGTACGTCTACACTTCTATACTTCAAATTCAAACATTCATTGGCGAGTACATTTGTAAACGTGTTTTATTTTATTTTCAGTTAAGATAGTTTTGTTTTTCTTATGTCTGTCTCATTTTAGAATAGTGTTGTTAATGCAGTGGGTATTTCAGAAACAAGTATTTGCATTTTTGGTGGGAATGGATACTTGGTACTAAAAAACAAAATCTCAAAACGGACTGATTTATAAATTTCGGAAAAAAACTTCTTAAAAATATCAAAATCTGCACCAAAAATAAATAATTTAAAAAAAACTTGTGCCGGTTTTTAGAGTAATTCCTAAGTTACCTAAGTTTTTTTTTAGAGTAAAAACTTAGGAAATTTTATGAAAACCATACTATGTCATTTGTAATCACTCAAAAACCTAAAAAAGTGCACGTTTTTGGCACAGACTATATACAGACTCGACAGTAGAGTTTTATAAGAAAAAATGGGGAAAAACTAAGCGATTTTAGGAGAAAACACAGCGGTTTTTAGTCCGTTTTACGCTAACATGGCAACACTTTCTACGACTTAGGAGTGAGTGAAACAACAAAAACCGACCTGGCATCCATTTTTCTTATGGCGCGTTATATCAGTTTTCTCTTTCTAACCTAATTCGTAGAATAATTTGAAAATATTAACCATATGGTTAGAGAATACTTTTTTGACACCTGTCACTTATGTCGAGTCTGTATTTGTCTGTGTTTTTGGTTTCAGTTCCAAGTTACCTAAGTTGTTTAAAGTAAAAACTTAGGTATTTTATGCAAACACACACTTTGTCGGTTGAATTTAATTAAAAAAAATTAACAAAAAAAATAATTTTTGCCTTAGGCATAGTACTTTGTTCGATTTCACGGGAAAAAATCTGTCAAATTCCATATAAAAACAAGTAAAAAAGTTAAATTCGGCCTTGCCGGATGTAGTGATACCCTCCACAATTTCAAAAAGAGCATTGCAAAAAACATTATTTAAATGGAAATTACTTTTGAAAAAAAATTTTGAAAAAAAAATTCCGCGAAAAAAAAAATTTGGAAAAAAAAAAAAATCCGTGAATTTTTTCTTTTTTTGTCAAAAAATATGTTTGTACTTGTTTCAATACCATTTGGTGTTCAATTATGTTTACATATGTCAACCAGCAGCCGAATTAAAGCATTTTGTATTTTCAGGTTATGTTGAATGTAATAAAAATTTTGAGGTGTCCTTGCATTTTCGTTCATAACTTTTGAACCGCTGAACCGATATCGCTCAAATGCAATACCAAACTTCTCAGGAGAACTTCCAATAAATATGTTAAGTTTCAGTCATCTCTGTGCAATATTTTGTCCGTGACAGCATTTTCCACAGACAGACAGACGGATATCGCTAGAATGTCTTAAAATCGATCGGGCATCATGAATATATATACTTTATGGGGTCCCAGATCGATATTTCGATGAGTTACAAACGGAATGACAAACCCTCTATCACTAAGTGAAGGGTATAAAAAATTGGCAACGCGAGGAATTATGGTGAAATTGTCAAAAAAGTTTTCACGCATTTTTATTATACAAGACAATTTAAATTGTGGTAAAAAAGTGTCATTTTAGTTTTGTTTTGATAGTTTCTTTCTTAGAATAGTCAAAAGTTATTGATTTTTAAATATTTGTTTGCGATTTGAAAGCCTAGTACTTTGTTTTTTACGGTGATAATTTCACAACACGCCTCAAATTGCAATAAAACATTTATAAATCAACAACTTCTGAAAAGTATAAGAGAGAAACGATCATAACAAAACTGAAATGTCACTTTTACACGGCAATTTAAATTGTCTTTTATAATAATATAAAATAATGCGTGAAAACTTGTTTAACAATTTCCCTGTAATTACTCGCGTTGCCAAAATTTATTTTTTTGTATAGAGTTTGACAGATTTTTTATCGTGAAATCGAACAGAGTACTATGCTTTAAGCTTAATCCAAAACATGTCAAATGTCTTAAGCCTGGAAATGGTGATCACGGCCAAAATATTACACGGAGTTGACTGAAACTTTACATATTTATTGGAAGTTCTCCCGAGAAGTTTGGTATTGCATTTGAGCGATATCGGTTCAGCGGTTCAAAAGTTATGAACGAAAATGTAAGGACACCTCCTAAATTTAAATGCATTCAACATAACCTAAAAATACAAAATGCTTTAATTCGGCTGCTGGTTGACATTTGTGAACGTAATTAAACACCAAATGGTATTTTAACAAGTACGAACATATTTTTTGCCAAAAAAAGAAAAAAATCGCGGACTTTTTTTTAACAAATTTTTTTTTTGCGGAAATTTTTTTTTCAAAATATTTTTTTTTCAAAAGTAATTTCCTTTTAAATAAAGTTTTTTTCAATAATCTTTTTGAAATTGTGGGGGGTATCACTACATTCGGCAAGGCCGATTTTAACTTTTTTACTTGTTTTATATGGAGTTTGATAGATTTTTCTCCGTGAAATCAGCATAACTAGCTTTAAATATTTTTAAAAAATCCGAAACATTCTTCGCGTTGCCAATTATTTTGAAATAGAGTTTGATAAGGTTTTTTGTGTAAAACCTTTTTTTTTTTTTTTTAATTTATATTTCAAACAAAAATCAGTTTTTACACAAAAAACCTTATCAGACTCCATTTCAAAATAATTGGCAACGCGAAGAATGTTTCGGATTTTTTAAAAATAATTTTTCATGTAGAAGCATTAAGATTATAAAATTCAAATTTTAATTTAGGAATATTTGAACAATTTCCATCGCGTTGCCAATTTTTTTTTAAATGAAGTTTAATATTGTTTTCCATGTTAAAACGAACATATTTATAAATTAAAAAAAAATCTAGTACCCATATTCAAAATTAAAACAAAAGTAACCGACTACATTTACACTAATTTAAAAGTAGCTGCAAAAATGTGTTTTATTTAATGGCACATTTTCAATTTCCTCATACCATAGACAGACATATTTATACAGAAAAATAATTCTGGGCCTTTATAATAATTGTTTGAAAAAAAAAAAAACTTTAGACATTAACGTAGTAAATTTAAAACTAATAAAGTAAAATAATTTTCAACAAGTTTTATATTTTTTGAATTCTCCGCCTCTGTGTTGTTGAAATTGAAAACCTCTTTTTTAATTTTTGTTTAACTGTTTCAAATTTTTTCTGTTATAATTGTCTCAAAATTTTTTGAAATTACTGTAGAAAAGTGTGTTTTTAAGAATTTGCTGATTCACTAGAATTATTTGTTAAACAACACTAAACAAAATCACCATCATCATCATCTTCATTACCAAATTACATACGTGAGAATATTTTAAATATTTGATGTAATATTATTTGGAAATATTTTTTGGGATGTATAATTAAAAATTTTTTGCAGTAACAAATAAATATTTGTGAGTTGTAATAAATAAAAAAAAATGTGTGTTTTGAAATTTACCAAAAAATATTTGGTAAATTAACAAAATAAATTATTGAAAATTAGCAAAACAAGAAATTGTTATATTGAAAAGAAATTGTATAAAACAAGTTTCCGAGTATGTATTTTTAGAGAGCGCTGAATTTTTGCCGCGATTCTAGCGGTCGACTTGGCGGTCGCGTTGCCAATTTTTTGAGAATTTGATCATTTTTTTGTTGTTAATTTTTCAAAATTTGTTTAATTTTTTGTTGCGTTGCCAATTTTTGTAAATTTGTTTACTCAATAAACTTAATTGCCATTTAAAAAAAGTTATCTTAAGATAATATATTTGGTCAAAGTTATATTCGACAATCCTTGTCATCTTGACGTTCGCGTTGCCAAATTTTATTAATTTGTTTAATTTTTGGTCATATGAGACATCTTAAAAAATTTTAACCGGTCTTTTAGTATTTCCAATTAAAGTCAGTCAAAATTTTACTTAAACTTTAAACGCCTCGCAGTAAATCATTTAAAAATCAACAACTTTTGACAATTATAACAATGAAACGATTATAACAAAACTGAAATGTGACTTTTTTCACGGCAATTTAAATTGTCTTGTATAATAAAAATGCATGAAAACTTTTTCAACAATTTCCCTATAATTCCTCGCGTTGCCAAAATTAATTTTTTTATGTATGGACTTTGACAGATTTTTTCCCGTGAAATCAAACAGAGTACTATGCTTAAAGTGTCATCACATTCTCTACTTTAGTTGGCCACTTAATAAACGAAATATTGCCAACTACCAATTGCCTTTAAAAAAGTTCTCTTTAGAAAATTTCTTAGGTTAATGTTATGTTCTACAGATTCTATAAATATAAAAAGGCAAATTTTTGCTATCTTGGCAGTCGCGTTGCCAATTTTTTATTTAATTTTTGGTTATTTTAGACATCTTTGTCAAACATCGTCCGTTCTATTAGTATTTTCAACTAAAGTGGCATCGTATTCTTTACTTTAGTTGGTAACTCAGTAAACAAATTGTTGCCAACTACGAAATTGCCTCTAAAAAAGTTCTCTTTAAAAAAATACACGTTAAATCAACGTTATGTTTGACAAACTCTATATATGAAATAAAGGACAAATCGACTGGGCATCCTTGAAATCTTGGTAGTTGCGTTGCCAATTTTTAAAAATTTGTTTAACTTTAGTCAATTTCGTCATTAAAAAACTCTGAAAATTTTTTTTCGATCAATGTCTCTAATTAGTTGGCAGTTCAGGAAAACAGTTGTTGTAAAACACTGTTGCCAAGTTGGAGGTTTTCCCGCTAAATCTAGCGCTTTTTGTTTGGATTTAGCGGGGGAAAATTGGTTTTAGCGGGAACGGAGCTTTAGCGGGAAAATCTAGCGCTTTTTGTTTGGATTTAGTGGGAATTTTTTTTTTTCAATCGAAAACGACAAGTTTGTCGAATTTCAGCGCATTTTTTATAACTTTTTTTCGGAAGTTTCTTGCGCGTTTTAAGTAAAAAGTCAATTTTCATAGAAAAAATAATTTGGAGGTAATTTTAAAATTTTTCTTTTTTGTCCATCAAAAATGCCAAGTTTTTCGGTTTTCAGCGCATTTTTTCGTAATTTAGCGGGAGAATTTTAAAATTTCCCCGCTAAATTTATTTTTGGCGGTTTCTAGCGCTTTTTTAGTTAAATTTAGAGGTTTTTGGTTAAAAATAGTTGGCAACAGTGTTGCAAAACCAAATTGCCTCTTTAAAATTTTTTTAAGATCAATGTTATGTTCATTAAATTCTATAAATATAATATAGGAGATATTGCCTGCACATCCTTGCCATATTGGTGGTCGCGTTGCCAATTTTTTTAAATGTGTTTAATTTTTGGTCATTTGAGACATATTAAAAAACTTCAACCAATTTGTAGTATTTCAAACTAAAGTTAATTCGCATTTTCTACTTTAGTTGGCAACTTAATAACAAAATTGTTGCCAACAACCAAATCGCCTTTTAAAAAAGTTCTATTTAAACAAGTTTATTGGGTCAATGTTATGTTCGACAAATTCTATACATAAAAATAAGACCAACTCGACTGCACATTCTTGCCATTTTGGCGTTCGCGTTGCCAATTTTTATAAATTTGTTTAATTTTTGGTCATTTAAGTCATCTTAACAAATTTCAACCAATCTGTTAGAATTTACAATTAAAGTGACATTTACATGCTCTACGCCAGTTGGCAACTTCATAAAAAAAATTGAATTTCGCGTTGCCAATTTTTTTTATTTTTATTTTTTGGTTATTTTAGTCATCTTATCAAACTCCGTCAGATCTGTTAGTATTACCAACTAAAGTGACATCGCATTCTCCACTTTAGTTGGCAACTCATTAAACAAATTGTTGCTAGCTACAAAATTTCCCCTTTTAAAAAAAAGTTATATATAAAAAAATTATTTGCACAACGTTATGTTTATAACAAATTCTATAAATATAATATTGCCGACAAAAAAAAAATATGTTTCTTTGAAACATATGATTTTTATTTTCGAATATAAACCACTTTCATTTATAGATTAAATATTTTTATATTCCAAGAATTTGTTGATAAAAAAAAAATAAAAATATATGACGAAATTGTTTACTTTTAATTGCAACAAAAAAAAAAAACATTTTTGCCATTAAAAAATCAAAACAAAAAAATATTTTTCGATAACAAATTCTAGCGGTTTAATGAAAATGAGTAATTTCAAAATCTAAACACAGACAGAAATCGAAAAACAAAATAAATAAAAATCAAATGAATTGAAAAATTAACAATAAAAAGCGATAAAATTGCAAAAAATAGAGAACATATCAATTAAATTAATAAATTCTTAAAGTCTCTTAATAATTTTTAAATAAAAAAAAAATTAAATAGAAAACAAATAAATTTAGAGAAATTTGTTTGTTATTTATAAAAATCATGTAAAATAAATTAAATTATAAAAAAAAAATAAAAAAAAATAATAACAACTCACCGTTGTTGATAACGTGACATGTTGATATAAAATATAATTAATAAATGTTGATTTAAAAAATTTACAAAATTATTAAAACAATTTTATAAAAAAAGTGTTGAAGTAGAAGGAACAAAAAAATAACACAAAACTTGTTTTAAAAAGTCGAACAGTATTTTTTTTGTTGTTGGGGATTTTTACAGTTTTAATAATATTTTATTTAAAATTTTTAGTTTATTTATTTTTTATTAAATTATATTTTATAAAGTTTTTAAAATTTTTAACGTTTTTTTTATATATTTTTTTACAAATAACTTGTTTTTATGGTATTTACACTTTTCTTTTTATTTTTAATTTGAAAACAACAAGAAAATTTGGCACTTTTTTTTATAAAAATGTTTAAAAACGGTAGATTTTTTTTCAAAATCTCTTTTTATGTTTATTGGAAATAACTTGTAAAAAAATAATCTCTTTCAAATGCAATAATCTGTTTACTCTTTTAAAAATCTTTATATATTTTTTTTTAATTTTGCACTGATCTCTTTATTTTATTATTTGAAAAATATTAACAATGTACTCTTTTCAAAATAAATTTGTTTGCATACTCTTTGACAGTGATCTTTTATTTCATATACAAAGATCTTCACATTTTTTTTTAAATCTCTTAACTTTTTTCAAAGCTTTTTATATATTTTTTGCACACTCTTTTGTTAACTCAGCTCTTTGAAGAGTTTTAAAAAAATTGTTTAGTATAATTATTGTAGCTCTTATTTCAAGTTCCGTTTCAGGAGTGTATTTTTCAAAAGGTCTGTTTAAATTATTTTTTAAGTTTCTAAAATTTATTTAAATTATTTAAGAATTTATTTTTTTTCGTTTAAAGCCTAAAACCATGTTTTTCACTGCAAAAATTTCACTTAAACTTTAAACCCTCAAAATCGTAGTAAAAAAGTTAAAAATGTACAACTTTTGACAATTCTAAGAAAGAAACTATCATAACAAAACTGAAATGTCACATTGTCACTACAATTTAAATTGTCTTGCATAATAAATAAGCGTGAAAACTTTTTTTAACAATTTCCATATAATTCCTCGCGTTGCCAGTTTTTTTATGGAGTTTGACTCCGTATAAAAAATTGGCAACGCGAGTAATTATAGGGAAAATGCTAAACAGTTTTTCAAAGTTTGAAAACTTCTAAGCAATTTCCCTACAAGTGCTCGCGTTGCCAATTTTTATTATGTAGTTTAACTCCATATAAAAAAAATTGGCAACAGGAATTATAGGGAACATTTTCAAAAAGTTTTCAAAGTTTCAAAAGTTTTTTTGTTAACAATTATCTTGTAACTCCTCGCGTTGCCAATTTTTATACCCTCCACTTAGTGATAGAGGGTATATATAAGTTTGTCATTCCGTTTGTAACTCATCGAAATATCGGTCTGAGACCCCATAAAGTATATATATTCATGATCCCCGATCGATTTTAAGACATTCTAGCGATGTCCGTCTGTCCGTCTGTCTGTGGAAATGGTGATCATTACCAAAATACTACACGGATATGACTGAAACTTAACACATTTATTGGAAGTTCTCCTGAGAAGTTTGGTATAGCATTTGAGCGATATCGGTTCAGCGGTTTAAAAGTTATGAACGAAAATGTAAGGACACCTCAAAAATTTTAGTACATTCAACATAACCTAAAAATACAAAATGCTTTAATTAGGCTGCTGGTTGACATATGTGAACATAATTGAACACCAAACGGTATTTAAACATGTACGAACATATTTTTTTGACAAAAAAAGAAAAAAATCACGGATTTTTTTTTACCAAAATTTTTTTTTTGCGGAAATTTTTTTTTCAATTTTTTTTTAAAGTAATTTCCTTTTAAAAAAAAGTTTTTTGCAATAATCTTTTTGAAATTGTGGAGGGTATCACTACATTCGGCAAAGCCGAATTTAACTTTTTTACTTGTTTTATATGGAGTTTGATTCCATATAAAAAAATTGGTAACGCGAGGAGTTATGGGGAAATTGTTAAACACATGTTTTCACTCATATTTATTACAAACGACAAATTTAAATGGTCGTAAAAAAGTAAAGTTTCAGTTTTGTTATCATAGTTCTTTCTTAGAACTGTCAAAAGTTGTTGATTTATAAATTTGTTATTACGTTTAAGGCGTTTAAAGTGTAAGTGAAATTTTTTCCGTGAAAAACCGAATACTAGGCTTAAGCTAAGTACTCTGTTTTTATGGTGAAAATTTCACTTGAACTTTAAACGCCTCAAATCGCATTAAAACATTTAAAAATCACCAACTTTTAACATTTATAAGAAAGAAACGATCATAACAAAACTGAAATGTCACTTTTTTACGGCAATTGAAATTGTCTTGTATAATAAAAATGCGTGAAAACTTTTTTTAAAATTTCTCTATAATTCTTCGCGTTGCCAAAATTTATTTTTTTATATGGAGTTCAACAGATTTTTTCCCGTGAAATCGAACATAGTCTGTTCAACAGAGTAGTATGCTTTAAGTGAAATTTTTACCATGAAAACAGAGTACAAGGCTTTAATAACAACATTTAAGAATCCATTTCATTTGCGGTTTATTTCTCTTGAATGTTTAATTTTCTCTATTTCGGGCACATTATTGCCAATGGATTGTCGCTCGCGATTTTTATATGAACGTTAGTCCATCTCAATTGAAATTTCTGTATCAACCCTGTTCCGGGCATTTTGCAAGTTAAAATACCCAAATCCCCTCCCAAACCTAAGGTAAAAAAATGTTTACTGCCTCTTACTAGCAATTATTGCAGACTTCTGGTGGAAGTGATAACAGAAAACTAGATTTGGAAACAGTTAGAGGTCATTCAAATCACGGATTGTGAGTCATTTCCATTTGAAAGTCGAATTAAATATTTTCTTTGAAAACATTGAACAAAATGTTTTTTTCTGAATAAGAAATTGCCAATTCGATTTTGGTTATTGAAATTTCTCTATCACGCTTCAAAGCGAATGTTTAAAATTATATTTTAAAATCGGAAAGCAATTTCTGCACACGGAAGAATAAAATTTCTGACATTCGCCAAAAAAAAGTGTGGGGTACCCTGGGTACAATCTCGTCGGCACAGACTAAACAGACGCGAAACTTATGTTTATTTTTTTTTCATTTTGTTCTACCTTTTGTGAAAGAAAGAGAAAACTAAATAAACGAGCTATAAGAAAGCAAGTACGAATATTATAGTTGGACAAGACCGATAAATGTTTTCCGTAAAATGGGGCCCAAGTCCAAACATGGACCGATTAGATCTTTTTTTTGTTTGATCTTTAATTAGTGTAGATAACACACTCAAACCAAAATTTGTTGTGAACCGATTTATTTGAATATCGGGCGAAATTTTAACAAGGGGATTACTTAAGTCCGAAAACTGTCAAACTACAATCAGATTTGATAGGGTTATCAAAGTACACGTTTAACACCTACAAACGAAATTTTAATTAAATGTTTCAAATTCAAGAATTTTGAGAGATTTATGTGAATATCAGGAGGGAATGTGTGAATATCAGAAGGGTGGTTTTTATGCCATAGAAATTGCATAAAATAGAACCCAGCAGAAATAAATCGAGATTTTGGCGACACAGCATCTGTTTATAGCATACCGTAGCGCATCCAAAGAGCGCTCTTAGGGATGCAGTAAAAGGAAGGGGAAAAAATTTTAATTTTTTTTTAAGATTTTTTATATAAAACTTATAATGTGTAATTATTTTTTGATAAAATTTCACACTTGCTTTCCTTTTTAATATTTTTAACACTTTTTGAATAAAAAAACATGAGTTTTAGACAAAGACACATGATTTGACTGCATCATTATTGCGCATTAATCAGCGCTGCAAAGAGCGCTTCAATCATAGCATCTTTGACCACTGTTCCCAAAAAAAATCCCATAAAAAATGTGAAAATGAAAATTTCCGATATTTTTTTGATGTTCACTTCCGATTTTTTTTTTTTTCATTTTGTTTCACATAAATAAAGTTTTGTAAAGTAAAACGAATGAATTTTTTTGTTATATTTTTTTAAATTTTAGTTATTTGATTTCAACTTTGAATTTACAGCATCTTTATTCTGCTTAAATCAGCTCTACAAAGATACATGAATACACTGCATCTTTAATCTGCTTAAATCAGCGCTAAAAAGATACATGAATTTACAGCATCTTTATTCTGCTTAAATCAGCGCTCTAAAGACACGTGATTTCAGTGCATCTAAACAGCGCTGTTTCTGTGTATCCAACTAGCGCTCTAAAGTGGGACATCGCCTTAGGGAATCATGCATGAATTCAGCGCAATTGGATGCGCTCCTTTACTCAAGTTCCCCTTCCAAAAGCTGCTGAACGTTCAGCAAAATTTCTGCTGGGAAGTGTGAATGTTCAAAAATAAGTATTTACTCAGAATTTGACCCTTAAAAAATTCCACCATGAAATTGTTCAATAAGTTACAAAGTTCCGTTACCAAATTAAGGACCAATACCAACATTCCTTTTAGATTAGGTTTTAAGTGGCTGATGTTTTACGTCAGCATACAAAGACTCTAAAGTGATACGACGGGACCGTAAAAGGTTCCCCTACTAGTTCCTGCCGTTAAACCAATTTGAGCTCCTAATGAAACTCCTAAGACATTGAGATTTGACATCCGACAAATCAGAAAGATCGTGCAGCTCCCTAGATTTCGCTGAAGCAAGTCTCTGACCAGAAAGTTCCGGACAATGGCAGATAAAGTGTTCGATAGTTTCAACTCCTCCTAATTTATGCAACTTCGGCAAGTCATTTAACGGCACATTTAACCGCTCTGCGAGCTTTACTATATAACAGTGTCCTGTAATTAAAGCAACCACCGCCGAAATCTCTCCTCTTGGAAGCGATATCCATGTGTGTTATGATTAGTCTCTATCGCGGAACAAAGCCTTAAATTTTCCTTGCAAATTTCTAGAGGCATTCCAAGCTCTTGCAAGCTCACCGGCTTTGGAATGCATCTGTGCACTGGGACCAATATGAGTCGTATTTCAAACTGCTTGGCCATCTCATTTAAAGACGTGAGGCAGTTAATTGTTGATCTTGTTTTTAGAAACATAGACCGCAGGGACTTGGCTGTGGTTGTAGACAAGACATTGCAATTCAACCAGTCAGCCACTTCCATTATCTGCTAGCATTTCGGTCGGTAAACACTGCAATGATCTGGCAATTTTCGAGCCAGACTCAACCCAAGCTCTTCCGAATAGAATCCACACCTACTTGTTCGTGCATCGATCCCTCTGTTTAAAAATGTACGGAGGCTTCACTACCCGAAAGGTCCTTCATGGCATTATAGTGGTATATTGGTGGTAATACATTGCAGTGTGCTATTGAGTGAATTACGGACGTAGTCGCATGCTAGCTACCCAATATGTCCAATGGTATTAGGTGAAGGAGGATTTCTAATGCAGCAGTAGGTATAGTACGAAGAGCACCTGAGAAGGCGATTTCAGTGCTGTCTAGAAAAATAGGATCAAAAGAAGGAATCTTATTTTTCCTTGTAAACAAGACAAGGACAAACCGACATTTAAAATCCTACTAATGATAACACTAACTGGGGTGTTTGAAACCGGTATGGGAATTCCAGAAATGTTTATAATTTTTAGAAATTCAATATTTCTTCTGCATTTTTTTAACTTGAACCCTTGTAACAAATATAATTAGAGCCCGAGCTCGATCTGTAGAAAAACAATAATAAAATTACTGACAAAACATGTCGCCATTAGGCACGTCTCCGAAACAGAAAAAGCAAATTCCTTCATTTGTGTCTGCAATTCCAGATCATGTACCCTTGCGAAATAATGTAAGAGACAAAAAATTAAAAAAAAGTATGAAGTGAGGTTGAGATTGCTAGAAATAGAATTGTAGTGTTGGAAACTGTTAAAATTTATTCTGTAGAAACAATAAAGATTCACATATATAAAAAACAATTTCCATTAACAGGACAAACCGACATTTAAAATCCTACTGATGATAACACTAACTGGGGTGTTTCAAACCGGCATGGAAATACCAGAAATGTCTGTAAATTTTAGAAATTCAATACTTCTTCTGCATTTTTGAAATTCAACCCTTATAAGAGAAGTTTTGTTTTACTTGAATTAACTACCAGACCACCGCCACTTGCACATTTAAACAGCTCTTTCCGAGAACCCTGAAGAATAACCCTCAATGTTGGCAGGTGCTTTCCCTTTACAGCAATCGCGGCATGAAAGGAGCAATTTATCTTTTTCGGATTACAATTGATCTTTTTCGAATTACAAATGGAATCTTTGAATTAAAAGTAGAATTTTCGAATCACAAAGGAAATTTTCGAATTACAAATGGAATCTTCGAATTACAAGTAGAATCTTCAAAATACAAATGGAATCTTCGAATTACAACTAGAATCTTTGAATTACAATTGTTATTTTTAAAATTACATCTGTAAATGGTGTAAAATTAAATTTTCGCACAAAAATTAGCCTCACTTTTAAAGATCACTAGCAAAAAATATGTCTCTTCCTCTCTCTCTCTCTCTTAACAACAGTTTACTCTTAATTTTTTCTCTTTTTTATAAAAATTTTAAAAATTATTTCCATAATTTTTTCTCGTTCTCTGTCATATTTTTTTATTAAGTGATAAACATTTTATGACGGAAAGGCGGAAACACGTAATTTTTTTCGCTGTGCTTTATGTCTTCGTTTCAAATTTTTATTTTAATCTATTTAAGTTGTTTTTCTATGTAGGGCATTGTCTACGTCTAAAGTTTTATATATTTTTTGCCACCTCCACTTTACGCATTTTTTATGATTATTTGTTGCTGTTTTGAAAAAAAGTCATTGAATGTTCGCTGGTGTTAATTGTCTACTCATGAATTTCTAATGCAATAATAAGAATTATATGGGAGGACAAAATGAAATAATAAAAAAAAACTACAAAAACTATGTCGGTTGGTTCAATGGGAAGCCAAGCACGTTTTAAACGGCATATTGTATCTCGCGATATTTGTATGGAGGTTAGAACTGCTCATAAAGCTTTGGAGTTGCCAACCAAATGTTATATCATGATGATACAAGGTTTTTAAAGAACTTGTGTTTGGTAATTCCAAAAAATAAACAAATTCACCACTATTCAGTGTGAATAGACTGGTTCTAGGATTTGGTGTTGCCAACTTTAAGTTTTTTTTTTTTTTTTTTTTAATTTTAGTTGTTTTATTTATTCCTCTTAACAACAGTGATTTCCCTAAATGTTTGCACAAATTTATTTGCACACCACTCAAATTTTACGCATATTTTTTCTTGATAAATTTATTTGTTTTTTCTCATTTTTATTTGCACAACGTTTTTTATACCCTCCAACCACAGTATGGGGGTATACTCACTTTGTCATTCCGTGTGTAACGCATCGAAATATCGGTCTAGGACCCCATAAAGTATATATATTATTGATCAGTGATCCATTCTAAGACATTCTAGCGATGTCCGTCTGTCCGTCCGTCCGTCCGTCCGTCTGTGGAAGACACGATACAGTCCAAAGTTAAAGAGCTAGACTTCTGAAATTTGGCACAAATATGTCTTATGGTATTGGGCTGGTTAAGTTCGAACATGGGCAAAATCGGATCAGGGGGAAAAAAGTTCCCCTCTTAAGAACTAAACAAACCTCTAAAAAAACCCATTTTTTATAGGTTTTTTGTACTTTTGCTTAGCAAACGAAACATTTTTATGTCAAAAGAAGTTCAAAGTCTTGCAGTTGGATCCAGGAAGGTTGCCTCCCACCGACGTTACCCCCCCCCAAAAAAAAAAAAAAAAAGACGCCCCTGTTTTTTTTTTTTTTTTAACGTGTTGGAGGGTATAAAAGATTCGGCACAGCCGAATTTAACACTCTCACTTGTTTTTTTTTCTTATTTGCACACACTTCCGGTTTCAATTTGAATTGTCATTGCGTTTACTCTAAATTCCATAGTTATCATTTCAAATTCCATAATTTAAACTTTAGTTGCCATTATTTTAAGCCTAAGTTTATTAATTTCCTTTGCCTCAATATGTTGGGTTTTTCTCCAACTTCCGTCAATTAGTTGGTAAATAATTTATAATTGTTTCATTAAAAATTATCACGTTATTTTTTTTTGTTGTGTTAGATATTAGAGAGACCTGGTCACACTTTACTGAAGGTATAAATAATATTATACAATAAAAAAAAAAAACGCTAAATTGATTAACACAGCAGCACTAAGCACTTAATAATATTAAAATGTGAAATAAATACAAAAAAGCATAGTGAAAATGAGTGAGAGTGTTATATTTGGCTAAACCGAATCTTTAATACACTTCATTTTATTAAATAAGATTGGCAAAGCCACTTGGACCCCGCCCACAAAAGAGGCACAGACAAATTTTCAATATTTCCTTGGTCTAAATTCAAGTCGATAAACCTTCTCTGGTATCAGTGTGTTTTTAACAGAGGTTTTAGTTTTACAAGATACCACTTTTTTTCCTCTTGGACTAAATTGACCCATTACCGAACTAAATCTTTGTAGAACTATAACACATGTTCCTTAAAAGTTTCAGTTCTCTTTCGTTGTTCGCGTTTTCCTCTATAGTTATTTCAACAGAGAGGAGGGGCGAATGAAGGGACAGACAGGCGGAAATTACTGTACTTCCTCTCCACTTAACTTCTTGCGGAGCATAGGGACTCTAAAGAGGTTTCTGAAATACTGTCTACACACGAATTGCTCCCTCTCAGACACGGCTTGTCGCCGAAATGGGAGGATTTGACGAAAGCATGTGAACTTTTGGAAGACTATATGCATTTCCTGAGTTGTATTCATGTTATTTTTAACGGTTTGTCAGGATTCCTTCGATGCTTGTAGGGACAAAGAAGAGCTTAGTAGAGCCTGACATCCTTGATGCGACTAAGCATGGGCGTAGGCTGCCTGGAAGCTTATGGGCACTACCGTTGACCCCTAAGGGGTTTTCCGCTACCATCTATTTTGCACTATCCAGCCATAATAGAGCAGTAATCTGCTTGACCATATTCCCCGAATATTTCGGGTTGGTCGAAGAACAGATAAGACGTTTTTCACACTAGCTAATACCATAGCTGCTGCTATATTATCATTTACTGGTGTCCACCTGCTACGACCGGTCGGAAATTGTAAGTCTTCTTAGTCGGTTACAAGAGCTAGGATTGGTTGTGGACTTAACCAAGTTAAAGCCAATCAGTTCCGTTACCTTGCATGCCTAACTCCGAACACCGGTGATGTCCAGTCCGATCATATTGAAATCGCTCAAGAATCATAAACATATTTATACCTCAGGGTGTTCTCAACCAATATCTCGATGTATTACACACTTAACGACATAATTAATACACCCCCACTTTTTAAATGTAGAGTGTAGAAGCAAAAAACTAAAAACTAGGTCAACTACAACAAACTTAGACAGGGGTAAACAACTTAGGGAAACATTTTCAAAAAAAAATTAAAAAAAAAACTACAGAGAAACTACAATAATGACAATTGGCAAAAAGAGTATATGGAAAGTAAATGACATCTGGAGAAAATTGGGGATAGAGAGAGAGTAAGGGTAAAAAAAGAAAATACAATAATGAGAAAAAATATATACGTGTATATGTGTATTTGTGAAATACGCAGAGATAAACTTAACTAAATAAAGATTTTTTGGTTACCTTAACTGAAATTTGGTTGGGGTTGTTCTAGTTGTGCAGGGACCAGTTGAGATCCCTAGCCATATCAGTTTTGTAATTTCTTTTAGATCTCGAAGCGTACTATCTCCCAAACATTTCGATTTTATGAGTGAGAGTGCAGAATAGGGACAAAGAGTATGTGTTATACCTTCACCCAACCGATTTCCCAACCGATCTTAGTTGTATCAACTAAAAATTTAGTAGCTGCTACTATATTTGGCAGTGACAACCAAATTTTTTGGTTGTCTTAATAAAAAGCCAGTTATATTAACCGAATTCAGTTGTGGCAACCAATATTCTACTGTGACGACCTATGCGCAAATGTTCCAAATGATTTTTGTTGCAATAACTGACTATCAGATTGAAATCAACGAGTTTGTTTTCTCTGTGTTGGTATAGAAAGACGCTGAACTTTTTATATTGTAAATGTAAATATTCCCAAGAAGTGACATTCCCAAGAAAATTTCCTAGTTTTTCTAAAAAACTTTGGACACTTCGCACATTTTTGGTTGCTCCCTATCGACTCTGGTTTCTACATCATACTCGAATTTAAAGAAAATTTCCTAGGTTTAACATGTTGCTTTTAACATGTTGCTCCATAGCGACTCAGGCTTCCTTATCTTAGTCAAATCTAAACCTCTTTTGATATTCTATAGGTTTATCAGAATTTTCTTTAGTTCTTCAATGCGAACTTTATTTCCCTGGTGCGATTTGGCACTTTTACGAACTTAACCTGCCTATGAATATAATTCATTGAAGTACTTTACACATAACATCAGATTGGAGTCTACACTGATAATTCAAAAATGCTACAGGAAACAGGTAGCGGAGTCTTCTGTGATAAACTGGGAATTGAATATAGTTTAAGGTTACAGGACTGCTGAAATGTTTTTCAGGTGGAGCTGTATGCAGTATCAGAGACAGCTAGACTCATTTCAATGTGGCCGATCTACTCTAGTATCATTATTTACATTAACCGTCAATCTTTATTTAGAAAGTGGCGGACAATGGGAGCTAAAGCGTTCGGTAGATTTTTAAGTTCCTTATCATACAGAAATTATTTTGCACCTATAAGACAGTGACCGATACAGCAACCAATGAGTCATTTTTAAATAAAAATGGTCTCAGAATCTGAAACTTTTCCTATATGAAGAATATCTCAGACTCTGAAACACTTCGAGTGGAAAAAAGGTTTAGAATCTATCAAGGAAGGTCTCCCTGGTGTCACCCGCCGATCTTTATGGAATTGGTTTTATTTTGTAGAGCAGGAAAAATAAAGGGACACGTACTTTTTTTAACAGCCCATCATATTTAGGGAGTGAAAATGAGGGGAGAAGAAACGGTCAGTTTTCAGTTTTGTGCGTTTATCTCCTATATTATACAAAGAAGCCTGGTCACATTACATACCAAATGAAGGGTCTTTGGAAAACCTATATTCGTGTGCAAAGAACGTGACAAACATGCACAAGTTTTCGTCATATTGAGTAAAATGCCAAAATTCTAAGACATTTTTGTTAATAAATCGATTATTATTTACTTTTTTGGCACGTTGTTAGCATCACGAGATAAGTATTTTAAATACCTTTAATCTGATACCAAATATGCCTATATCTGATACCAAATATGCCTATACTTGAGTAAATAGGCGTAAATCGTAAAAAACTGATAAAGGTACACTTCCCCCATACAAATCCACCCCCCCAAAAATGAGTTTGGGCTGCTAAAAAAAAACAAAAAATGAGCTGGGGCTGTCGAATTGATTTTCGTTCTAAACAACATATTCAAATTTCATGAAGATCGGAGGGTGACACCAGGGAGACTCTCCTTGTAAGACTTTTGCTGGGGGAAAAAGGACTCAGAATCTGAGAATTTTTCTATACACTCACAAAACAAATACAGTTGCCACAACCGTAAATATTCAAATCTCATTTTTGAGGATGTTCCATCCCGTCATTCGGTTGTTACAACTACATTTCGGTTGTCACAACCATATTGCGGTTGCCATAACCGTATTGAGGTTATGACAAACGCATGACCGGTTAAGACAACCTCAAACATGAGGTTGGAATATTTACACTCAAAATAATTACTCTGTTAAAGCTCTGAAAAATGACTGTAATCTCAATTCGACAGATATTTGACAAATTTATTTGCCAAAATACAGATTTTAAGAAAGTACTTTGCATTTTCTTCTGACCGAAGAACAAAAGTTTATCTGTAAATTTATTTTGTACTTTGTGATCTCTATTTTACAGATAATAAACACATGTTTTTGTTAAAATACAGATATTAGAAAAATACTTTGTTTTTTTTTCTCGTAACCAAAACACTAAATTTCACCTGTAATTTTACTTATTGTTCTGTAATTATTTGTAGTTTTCAAATAAAAATCTCTTTAAAAACCTTCCAAATATTTCAACCTCTCTTTAAAAATCGTCTTAAATTACAAAAGCTGGTAAATTTTACGAGGACTAATTTTAATGGCTTGTCAGACTGTTAATGTTTTTAAAGCAGAGAAGTTTCACTCATACAATGGATTTAACTAAAATTTTGTAAATTTACAGAGTTTTTTTGGTAAAATTCTGTTCGTTTTTATCAACATTTCACAGAGAATTCTGTAAAATTATTTTACAGAGTTTTATTCGTAAAATAACAAAAAATCTTGCTGGTTGGAAATCTTTCGTATTTTCTGCTGTCGCAGCAGAGTATCTCTGTAATTTAACAGAGTGATATTTTGAGTGTACGTTATGTGAGTGTAGGGAAATGTCGTAGAATCGACTTTTGCTACACGAAAAATGTTTCAGAATCTGATACTTTTTCCATAGGAACAATTTTTAAAGTCTAAAACTTTTCTGTCGAAAAAATGTTTAATATGGAGTTCACACTACCGACTTTAAACATCTCATGAGTGTTTAAGCGCTAAACGAACAAAATTTGACTTGTTTCCCCATACATTTGGTTGTTCAGCTAAACAATCAAATTCGACTTGTTTCCCTGTTGAACATTTCGCTAAACATTTCAAAGACAGGGTTCGGTATATTTCCTTTTAATTTTTCTTTATTCTATGCCAAAAAAATAGATTTCATAGCAACCAGCTTCTGTATCTGTCTGCCATTTTCTTAGCAAAACATTGGAAAATTGAGAAATTATAAATATTTAAAAAACTAATAAAAACTACTGAAAAATCAGAAAAAAGTGTGTGTTTTATTTATAATTATATTGGAAAAGCTGCACTAATAGTGAGTTTTGCCTTCCATCGCAGTATAAATATGCAAACAGCTTCGGACAGGTCCGGAACAAAAAACAGAAAAATCTTCCTATTTACTTGGAATGAGTCAATAAAAAGGTGTTCCGTGTAGTGGTGTTATGTAAATGTTATAAAAAAATTAAATATCTTGTCTTCCGCCAAAGTTTAAAAGGTTTTTAGAAATATTTTTGCAATTTTTTTCAGAATTAGGTTATGTGCGTTTGTTTACAAACGTTAAACACTCAAAGTTAAACGCGCAAAATGTAGTGTGAACGATTTTGTTTACTTTTTTAAACAAGTGGCTTAAACGAGTACAAATTCTCTAGTGTGAACTCCGTATAAGGGTCTGTAGGAAAAATGTTTCACAACCTGATATATACGATAAATGACTTTTTCTATAGGAAAAAAAACCTCAGAAGATGAGACTTTTTCAGTGGGATCTGTGACTTTTTCTTTAAGAAAATGTCTCAGAATATGTGACTTTTCTACACGAAAATTGTCTCAGAATGTACGACTTTTTATTTAAGAAAAATATCTCAGAATATACGGCTTTTTCTCTAAGAAAATATCTCAAAATATCTGACATTTTCTATACGAAAAATGTCTCAAAATCTACGACTTTTTTTATACAAAAAATGTCTTCGAATCGGACACTTTTTCCATTCGAAATTGTCTCAGGCAGCGTTTGGGGGAAGGGGCCGTCGGGGTGTGTCCGGGGATCCTTTTTTACTTGGTGTAAATGTTGGAAAATCGGTTTACAATGCTATTTTACTGCTTCCAATTCAGCAATTGGGTAGGGTCCGTGATTAGTGTATTTTTGTTACAAAGTGACACCGACCTGTGCTACCGAATGAACATTTTCTGTTTTTTTATGCTCTTGGTTTTGAGCTTGGTTTTCCTATTGTGTACTTGTAAATAGCCGTTTGTGTTTGCTTTCTCAGTGATATGTGTGTATTATTTGGAAACTTTTATGGATATTTAGGTTCTTTTTAAGAAAAACAGAAAAATGATCTGGCAACGCTGGTAACATTTTGCGTATAAAATTGTTTAATTCAGAGAAAATTAAACAAAAAAAAATCGGAAAACCTCTTGCCAAAACCAGCAGATTCTTCATTTGAAAGATTTTTCTGTTAATTTCGACAAAAAATTATTCAGGAGTTTTTGGGAATATTTTCCTAAAAAAAAACGAAAAAAAGTCTCTGGTAACTCTGGTTACTATCTTTATAAAATTTTTGCGTAAATTATTTTTTTTTTATAAAAACTTTAAAAATAAAAGACTTTAGAGAAAATTAAACAAAAGAGAAAAATAATTTAACTCACATTTTTTTTTTTTTTAAAGAAACTTTGCAAAAAATTAAAATAAATTCCCTTTACCGATTTGTGGCGAAGATTTCGGAATCCCCCGATATAACCTAAATACTAAACACAATACTACGTTATAGCAAAAAAAACAGCAACAACAACAACAAACAAATAATAATATAAACAGCAACAACAACAAATCAAATAAAACAAACGAAGACTAAAGACGCCACCACTCCACTAAACAAACAACAGAATAGAACAACAACAGCAGCAGCAACAATTGAAACCGAATTGAAAAAAAAAACGACTTTAAAACGATTGCAACTATGTGTTGTTTTTATTTATTTGTTTATTGTTGTTGTTGCTGCTGTTATTAGTGTTGTTGCTGTTATAGTACAATTTGTTGTTGGTGTTATTCTTAATAAACGACTTCAACTACGACAACGATTGTGTATGGTGATGATGATTACGTTAAATGCGCACGACGGACAACGTATGAAACGACAAACGACGTTTTTAATAATTTTATATATTTTTTTTGTCAATGTTGGCGGTCGGCTTTTTTTTCTATTTTTTTTTTTCTTTTTTGCTGAAATATATGGCGTACCACAGTAATTTTTGTTGTTGTTTTTTTGTATTTTATTATATTTTTTTTTTCTAACGGTACAAATGGTATTTAAACAGAGTTGTACTTTGTTATTAGTTGTTTTTTTACTTTTTTTGTTTAAAATTGCGCAAAATATTAACAATTTATTTACTTTTCTGTTTTTTTGTTTAACTTCAAAAGCAATTTATCAAAAAACACAATACGTAATTGTAAATTTATTATTTATTCAATTAATTTTATTATTTTTTTTTTATTGAATTAAATTATTTTGTATTTAATTTTTTTTCAATTTTATTTACTTTTTTATATAAGTTCTTCTTTTTTGTTAATTTAATTTTTATTGTTTTATAATTTTTATTTAAAATTTTTTTAACTTATTTTTTTTTTTGTTTTTTAATTTTTTTTCTTTATTTTCACTTTTTTATTTAATTTCTTTTACTTTTTTTTTTTAGCCGGAAAAACAACAAAAAAAATTTTAAATTTTTTTTATGTTTAAAGTGTAAAATTTTTGTTTGAGTATGTGCCTTTTTTTTTTGATAAACAACAACCGCAAAACGTGACGTACTAAACTAAACTAAATTGTTCATTTGTACTCTTTTGCTAAGATACCCATACACTAACTACTACATTCTACTACGGGACAATGTGGACAATTTAGCGATTTTTTTTTTGAATTAACCGAAATGAGAATGTAGACATTTTGATGTGCCAAATTAGGCAACGATAAAATGAAAAACAAGCGCTTTGGTGACCTCCTTCACCCTTGCGAAAAGTAGGTAATACATTTTTTATGGTCACACCCACAAAAGGGGGCGGACGAAAAAATATATTCATATCTTCTTGGTATGAGTCTAACACGATAAACTTTTTCTGGCGTCAAAATTCCAATTAAAAAACCGCTCATTTTTTTCTGAAAATATTTGCGAAAACACATTTGAACACACACTACTATTAAGGCCATTTGCATTCGGTCGTTAGATAAATTGTAAGATTTGTCTGGCGTCTGATGGGCGCTTTATACATATCTGCCTTCTCTGTAGTCAAGCCACAGACTATAAACAGACTCGACAGTAGAGTTTTATTAGAAAAAATGGGGAAAAACTAAGCGATTTTAGTATAAAACAGAGCGGTTTTTAGTCCGTTTTACGCTAACATGACAACACTTTCTACGACTTACAAGGGAAGTCTCCCTAGTGTCACCCGCGGATCTTTATGGAATTGGTTTTATTTTGTAGAGCAGAAAAAATAAAGGGACACGTATTTTTTTTTTAGCGGCCCAAATTCATATTAAGGGGGTAAAAAGGAGTGGGGAAGACAAGGCCATTATTCAGTTTGGTTCGTTTATCTCCTATATTATGCAAAGACACCTAGTCATGTTACATACCAAATAAAAGGTCTTTGGAAAACCTATCTGATTGTGCTAAGAACGTCTCCAAGCATGCACAACTTTTCGTCATATTGAGTAAAATACCAAATTTTTTGTTAATAAGTCGAAAAATATTAACTACTTTGGCCCGTTGTTAGCACCACGAGATAGGTATTTAATACCTTTAATCTGATACCACACATGCCTATATTAATTTTGTTTAAATAGGCGTAAATGGTAAAAAACTGAAAAAAGTCAATTCCCCCCATACAAATCGACCCCTCCTAAAAATGAGTTTGGGCCGCTAAAAAAAAATACGTGTCGAATTAATTTTCGTTCTTAACAACATATCCAAATTTCATGAAGAACGCAGGGTGACACCAGGGAGACTTCTCTTGTTAGGAGTGAGTGAAACAACAAAAACCGATCTGGCATCTATTTTTCTTATGGCGCGTTATATCAGTTTTCTCTTTCTAACCTAATTCGTAGAATAATTTGAAAATATTAACCATATGGTTCAGAACTACCTTTTTGACACTGTTATGTCGAGTCTGTATTAGTCTGTGGTCAAGCTGTAGCAGTTGAAGCGAGGTAAAATAATTTTTCCCATCAGATAGTACTAACTGGTGCGGGATTTATAAGCTTTAATATATGGCAATCGGACAAAGGGGGCGTAAAAGGAAACGCCCCCTTATATATTGAAAGGTTTTTCTGTTTCATAAAAACTATTAAACGGTTTATCCAATTTTAAAAAAAAATTCACTACAATAGTACTAGCCAAGGTGGGAACGATAGATTAAACAAGTAAAAACGTTAAATTCGGCCTTGCCGAATGTAGTGATACCCTCCACAATTTCAAAAAGATTATTCCAAAAAACTTGTTTTAAAAGCAAATTACTTAAAAAAAAAAAAAAAATTTAAAAAAATTTCCGCGAAAAAAAAAAATTGTTTTAAAAAATAAAATCCGCGATTTATTTATTTTTTGTCAAAAATGTGTTCGTTCTTTTTTAAATACCATTTGGTGTTCAATTATGTTCACATATGTCAACCAGCAGCCAAATTAAAGCATTTCGTATTTTTAGGTTATGTTAAATGTACTAAAATTTTTGAGGTGTCCTTACATTTTCGTTCATAACTTTTAAACCGCTGAACCGATATTGCTCAAATGCAATATCAAACTTCTCAGGAGAACTTCCAATAAATATGTTAAGTTTCAGTCATATCCGTGTAGTATTTTGGTCGTAATCACCATTTCCACAGACAGACGGACATCGCTAGAATGTCTTAAAATCGATCGGGCATCATGAATAGATATACTTTATGGGGTCCCAGACCGATATTTCGATAAGTTACAAACGGAATGACAAACTTATATATACCCTCTATCACTAAGTGGAGGGTATAAAAAGAACTCGTTTGAACTGAAAGTATTTTCTGCCTGTTCCGATTTTAATAATCGGAAACTATAGACTATATCAAAAAAGGGCGTAAATTTGCACACCCATTTGTAATATATTAAAAATTATTTCTGTCTGTTCCGTAATCACGCTTAAACGGCAAAACCGAGACGGTAACTATGGACCATATCAGCGCACGATCCGGCAAAGGGACTTCAAATGCAGCGCCCCTTTATATAAAATTGAAAATTATTTTTTCCTCTTCCGCAAATCTCTCAGATTTAGTGGACTTTTCTTCACATCTTCCTTTTAGAAAACTTCCTATAATAATAATAATAATTTGATCCAATGATCAGTTTTAATTTATTTTTCCAATTTTTATTTACAACTCATTTTAAATAATTTTAACCTAACCGAGAACTGGTAACAATGACCGTCGCCTCGTTGTAGCGAAATCGACCAAGGGTTTTGGTGGGAATCGAACCCACGACCTCCTGTTTCAAAGGCTAGCACGCTACCAACTAGCCCACAGGGGCCCCCTCTTCCTATATAATAAACACATGTTTTTTAAATAGACCTGATGTTCTGAGCGCTTTTTCTAATAAATTTTGACGACATTACCTCATCGAACATGTCAGAATCATTTAGATTTATGTAATTACAATATATTTCCATAAATAAAGAAAATTTACCCATTAACTTGTCGTTATAGAAAACCTTTTTCATATAAATTTGTAAAGATCAAAATAACGTCTTGAAAAGCGAACTCTAAGCTCCTTAGAATTAATTCAATATAAAGAATCTCATTTTCAGACTTAGTTATTTATAAAAATTAAATTTTTTGTTTAGAATTTTCGAATAAATTATTTCTAATGTTGAAATCTTCAAAATCAGTACATAAGCACTACTTAAAACAAATCAGTACCACAGACTAATACAGACTGACATAAGTGACAGGTGTCTTGAACCATATGGTACATTTTTTTTTAATTATTCTATGAACTAGGTTAGAAAGAGAAAACAAATATAACGCGCCATAAGAAAAATAGATGCCAGATCGGTTTTTATTGGTTCACTCTAAAGTCGTAGAAAGTGTTGCCATGTTAGCTTAAAACTCGCTAAAAACCGCACTGTTTTCTCCTAAAACCGCTTAGAACTTCTCCATTTTTTCTTATAAAACTCTACTGTCGAGTCTGTATATAGTCTATGTCAGTACATCGATTTTTAATCAGTACTCGTGACCAAAAATCAGTACATGTACTGATCAAATCAGTACGAATGGTCAGCCTATATGTAATGGCACGCCCTTCGTACTATAGTGAGAGTTCTGTAATCATGGAAAACGGCTGATCCAATTTAATTGCAATTTTTACATCGCATACTGCTAACCAATGGAGGTTAGGTTAGGCTAGGTTGGGGATAGGCGTCCGCCATTTTGTGATTCTCTTAATTGATATTTCCCTACTCCCCCTCTGATACTATGGTCTAATTCTTGAACACTCCGATTCCCTAAGGTATACTGAGAGAGAATTCCATGAGACACAGGCAATCCAGGTCATCGAAGAATCTTTGTCCGAAATGCTTAAAGCGGTGTTTCATCAGACATTCTCCCCGAATATTCTAACAACAAGTGTCTCACTGATTTCTCCTCCACTTCCTCACAACTACTACAACAGTTTCTTTCATACTTTCTGTCTTCTTAGGCTTTGCCAGTGGCCATAGGGTTCGCGATATCCTGTACGTTGTTAGCGATATCCACCTATTTGATATCCCATCAATGTCGATCATTAATTCCACTATAGGAACCGAAATGTCGGGTTCAACCCGTTCTCCCCTACTCTGAGCCATTTTTCGCACATTCATCAGCAAATTCGATCTCAGCGACTCTACTTTGTCCAGGGACCTAGATAAGCTTAACTGTATGCTGACTGATTTGACGGAGGGATTATATACCAAGGGTTTGATTAAACTTCGTGCTGAAATGAAAATTGTTCGTAATAGGTTTGGTTTATATGAACACAATTTTCAGACACAGCTTTGGAACAGAAAACTTAAGACTTTGTTATCCCAACTGGTACTAGTTCTGTTATTTTCCAAAGGTTATAACCCTAGAATTAAGACTTGAATTTGGTTCGTGTGCTCAGCCTGATATGGAAAGATTGCACACTCACATAACAAATTCAGTTGACACAACCGTAAGAATTCCCAACTCATTTTAAAGGTTGCCCTTAACGGTCATGCGGTTGTCACAAACTCAATTCGGTTATGGCTACAGCAACTTGGTTGTGACAACTACATTAAGGACGTGGTAATCAAAATATAGTTTTCCCTAAGCACCAAATAAACGGTTGCGACAACCTCAAAAATGAGGTTGGAATATTTTCACTGGATTTGTTAT
The DNA here is from genome assembly GCA_963921195.1 of Pegoplata infirma. Classification (NCBI taxonomy): domain Eukaryota; kingdom Metazoa; phylum Arthropoda; class Insecta; order Diptera; family Anthomyiidae; genus Pegoplata; species Pegoplata infirma. The sequence continues at coordinate 204,388,463 of OY992540.1, forward strand.
GTGAGTATAGTAAAGGAAACTCAACCCACAAAAGGTCGGGTAAAACCTGAGAAGACTCTGTCTGAAAATCATTAACATACTTAGCCAACACGTCTTATAGGCAAAGGAAAAGTCTGTTGACAAACAGGGCGTAGTGTATTCACTTCATTGAAGGCTAGTAAAAGATTGCGGTTGCCTGACAAGAATCCATTCCCTAAGCTGTATAAAACCCCGGCTACACAAACACACATTTGTTTTTGTTTTGTGTGTGTTTGTTGCTTTATGTCTACATAATTATGGAAGGTGTAGCCGAAGGGTAAGGTAGCCAGCGTCCAGTGGGGTCTACCCAAACAAAGTTTAAATATAGAACTTTTCATGAATTGACAGTGTAAATTAATGAATTGTTAGTCC